>OV277872.1:30855618-32055618 GCA_922989275.2 Gari tellinella | reverse complement strand
GGTCTGTGTTTGAACCTGACACAGTCCCGTAGTAACAAGGATGGGGGCACGACAGTGTGCCCCTGTGCCCCCCTGCCCAACCCAAAAATAAAAATGCCTGTGCCCCCAAACTGCATATCCTACAGGCCAGTAAATCCAAAATTGCCCCTGTGCCCCCTCAAATCCTCAGTATGTCTGGTCTGTGTTTGACCCAGACACAGGCCCGTAGTAACAAGGATGGGGGCACGACAGTGTGCCCCCCTCCCCAACCCAAAAATAAAAATGCCTGACTGCCTCCAAATTGCATATCCTACAGGCCAGTAAATCCAAAATTGCCCCTGTGCCCCCTCAAATCCTCAGTATGCCCGTTCTGTGTTTGAACCCGACACAGGCCCGTAGTAACAATGATGAGGGCACTGCTGTGTGCCCCCTCCTCCCAACCAACACAGGCCCGTAGTAACAAGGGTAAGGGCCCAGCAGTATGCCCCCTGTGCCCCCAACCAAAAACAAATGCCTGTGCCTGTGCCCCCAAATTGCATAACCTACCGGCCAGTAAATCCAAAATTGCCCCTGTGCCCCCTCAAATCCTCAGCATGCCTGGTCTGTGTTTGAATCCAACAAGGCCCGTAGTAACAAGGATGGGGGCACGAACCAAAAAATAAAAACGCCCCTGTGCCTCCCAATAATTTTGCCAATATATGTGTGAGTAAAAGTTATCTAGATCTTTACATAAATTTATGCAAGTATTTTACCTGTTTTGAATGTGCAAAAGCATTCAGCACGTACACAAATGGTCTAGCTATGCCTGAGGTCTGTGCCCCCAAATTGCATATCCTACAGGCCTGTTAATCCAATTATATTTGATGAAAATACTTAAGGGTAACAAAAAGCAAATCATTTTTTAATGCCCATCTAGATGATGAATAATACCCAATTAACTCAGGCATGTAGGACCAGCACCCTTCCCCTCCAATAATTTTGCCAATATTAGTTGCAGAATATTTATATATAATTATTGTATTTATATTATTATTTTTTTATTATTGTAACTGTTTTGAATGTGCAAAATGCCCCCAAATGCACCAGAGACCATCTAAAAATTAAAAAGTTCCCAGGGAGCATGCCCCCGGATCCCCTTACTAAGTGATAGTGTGAACAATAATCAGAGGGGGTAGGGGTAGGTTTCAGGTTAATGGCCAGAAACAATCTGTCAAAGGTATTATCCTATATTAAAGAATTTGATATGTTATTTTGAATCGAATATTTACATAGATTTATGTAGTATTTTACCTATTTTGAATGCGAAAAAAATCCCATCAGAACACGTACACCATTGATCATGTGGGAATAAATTTTCCAGGGGGTGGGAGGAGGGGGCCTGCCCCAGGACCCCCACCCCCTTGTAACAGTATGCATATGAATAGGAGGGGTAGGGTTTGAGATTAATGGCTGGACGACAACCTTTCACCATAGAATGATTAAATAAAAAAATATTTTGAGTCGATTTTTTACATAGATTTATGTTAGTATTTTACCTGTTTTCAGGCCTTCAACCGTTCCTACTTTTTCCTACTATTTTCCAACTTTTGATCACCTTTACTTTTTCCTATTTTTCTACCAAAACCACCTACTTTCCCATTTTTTTTAAAATAAATTGATTCTTCAAGCACCCTCAGTATGGCCCAGAATGCAGGAAATGAAGCGCTTGATTTCAAAAATTTCCAGGGGGAATACCCCCGGACCCCCCTAAGCCTGTTGGATCGCATCTTCGGCCTGTTGAATAAATTATAACCAAAGAGTAAAATGGCATTGGGTGAGAATGTCTTTAACTCAAGATTGCGGATTACTTAATTTTATATGAGCATGATGACTCCATGTGGTATTTTGTATCAAACAGTTCCTACTATTTTATTGAAAATCTTCCTCCTTTTTCCTTATTTTCCACGTTAAAAACTCCTACTATTTTCCTACTTTTTGCATTGAGATCAGTTGAAGGCCTGTGTTTTGAATGCATGAAACGCTGGAAAATTTATCATCTCTTTGTCTTATGGGGTGTTTCATTGGGGGTGTTTACATCATTCTATCGATGTTAACTTTCTTCTTAGAATGCCCTCAGAATGCACCATTTTTTATGCAAGTTTAAAAAATTTCCCGGGGGAGGCCCCCACCTATGGGAGGGGTTATACCCCTCCCATACCCTCCCCACCTGTGCCCCCCCTCTGAAAAATTTCTGGATCCGGCCCTGGTTACAGAAACTCCCTATAGAAACCTTCCGAAAACTGAAAATGACTGCAGCTTGTATATTGAAGTTTTTGTTATCTCAAACTTGGAGCTTGTCTAAAACAATCATTTGTATATTCTTAAAGTTAAGTCTAGACTGTGTAGCGGTGATCAATATAGCTTTTATTCACCAGTCACAGTGGATCTATGTTGTCAAGTGTAGATCCATAATTGCCTGAAAATGTCAGTCGTTTGCCGGATGTGGTAATGATGAGGTTATCTAGCATCGATATTCATCCTCATGAAGTGAGGATGCGCGCCAACAATTCGACCAATCGCCCGACTGCTTAGACCAATCACATTTCGCCAAAATTCGAATTTGTCTCCGTATCCCTCACGGATTTACCCGATTTAGATTCCGTACAATAATTATTTTCCGTAAATATCCGTTAGCCAATGAAAACTCGCTCTTGTCAATTAGTTATGCAGCCGCACACGTAGGCAGTATATAAAGCAAGAATCGAGGGGAAAATTTTATTCATGATATTCTCATCGAGACACATCACGTCTAAGTGAGGCTATTTAAATATCCGGTTTATTCTCTTTTTTGCGAACTACCATAAAAAACATCGACAATGGTAATTACACTTTATACTCTTTTATTTATACATTTTTATCATCTATGACGAGTTATAAACATGTGTTTTTAATTTATCGGTTTTGAACTACAGAACTGTACAGTTGAACCGCGATAAGGTCGGCTCTTTTAAATCGATATACCCGTATTTCAAAGTTAAAACGTGGCTAAGCCACGTTTTAACTTTGAAATACGGGTATGTTCGATTGAACAGATCTAGAGTTATTGAAATTAAATAGTGGAAACCGGAGATATGTCGATTTGGGCGAAAGGCAGTTATCTGGGTGCGACTGTATTTTGCATCCTCGTGGGCCAGACGTGACTCACTACTTTAGTTAGCAATGCCAAAGGATTTTTTTTAAAAAATAATTTCAGGGATATTTTGTGCTTAATGGGTAGATCTTGACCTAAACATGTATAAAAGAAACAAAAACTAATGTTAAAGTACAACGATTGAAAAAAAGAAATGACCCAATCTGTGCCTCAGAATTTATTTTTTTCATTTCTCTTCAAAAAGCAACCCAAGTCTGCAATACAGTAATTAATGTGTTTTTTAACAATTTAGATATTGATATACCCCAACTGGGTATTGGGGACTATATAGGAATCTTTTTTTTTTCATTCTGCTTATCCATCGCACCCGTCCGGCTATCTGTTCGGCCATCCGTCCATCCCAAAAGTGTCCCGAGCATAATTTTTTCAAAATTTCTTTAATATGTCACGTAAGATGACACAACCTGGTGGTGTGGATATATATTGGGATAACTAAATGTTGTGTAACAGTTTCCCGGCAAATTTGACATTGACCTTGACCTCTGAACTTGATTATTGAAAAATCTTGTTAAAAGAATAACTCATATTCCATATCTTCCATGATGACAAAACCTAGTGTGTCCATACATCTTAAGATGGTGACGTGTTATATGGCACTTTCAGGCCCTCTTGACCTTGACCTCTGACCTTAATTATTGAAAAAATCATGTTAGAACCATACCTCATATACCATATCTTCTATGATGACAAACTGTTGTGTGTGCATACATCTTAGTATGGTGACGTGTAACAAGCCACTTTCAGGCCCTCTTGACCTCTGACCTTGATTATTGAAAAATCTGGTTCAAAGGTTAAGCATACATCATATAGCATATCTTCTATAATGACCAAACCTAGTGAGTGCATACCTCTTAAGATGGTGGAGTTACATATAACACTTTCAGGTATGATTTACCTTGATTAGGGAAAAATCCTGTTAAAAAACCGATAACCCATATACCATATCGTTTAGACTGACAAAACATAGTGTGTGCACACATCTTAAGATTGTGGCGTATCACATACCACTTTCAGGCCCTTTTGACCTTGACCTCTGACAATGATTAACGAAATATCTTATTAAAAGCATAACTCATATACCATATCTTCTATGGTGATCAAACCTAGTGTGTTCATACATCTTTAACTTAAGATGGTGGCGTATCACATACCACGTTCAGGCCATTTTGACCTTGACGTCTGACAATGATTAACGAAATATCTTGTTAAAAGGCTAAAAGCATAACTCATATACCATATCTTCTATGTTGACCAAACCTAGTGTGTTCATACATCTTAAGATGGTGGCGTGTCACATTCCACTTTCAATATCTACTTTTTGTTTCATCAAATTCCGTCAAATAACGCCACAGTATGTGCATTATAATGAAAATGTGCATCAAAAAGTTTTATGTCGTTTGGGACGTCCTCATTCCTTAGCAACGGGCCAACATGTATGTAGGTGTGATCTGTTAGGTGTTCAAAGTAAACGGCCTATGCGACTGGAACTTGCACCAAATGTTATGAATCATCTTTAAATGAAATATTTTCAGTTTTATATAATTTACATAGAATGCAAAATTAAAAAAAAACTTTACCTGTTTAATTTCTCAAGGGTACCACAAGAGAATATTGGCGATCTAGTCAGTTTTAGCACCAGTTTAAAAGTCGATGGTTAAGACTACCTGTCGAATTGCGTTGTATATCTTGTATCTATAGAGGTAGATCTAGATCTATAGTACAATTTTTTATTTATTTTTTTGGTAATAGATCTATATGTATGTGTCAAGTACCTGTGGTTGTATACCTTATTGTATCTATAGTAGAAGTATAGTAAAAAAAATATATAAATTTTTTTTTGGTAATAGATCTATTTGTATGTGTCAAGTACCTGTGGTATACCTTGTATCTATAGTAGATGTATAGTAAAATATTTTAATTTTTTTTGTAATAGATCTATTTGTATGTGTCAAGTACCTGTGGTATACCTTGTATCTATAGGATAGTAGATGTATAGTAAAAAAAGGGTTTTATTTTTTTTGGTAATAGATCTAGATGTATGTGTCGAGTACCTGTGGGTGCGGCCATTTTGGGAGATAATTTGGGAGACAAATTATTTCCCTTGGCTGTCGAACCCCTGCATACTTTGAAACAGAATTGGAGTATGTTCACGGTCGATATCTTACTTTTTTTTGGTTGTGACATGCAAAGAAATGTTTAATTTAATATAAAATGCTTTTTAAATAATCCCCAAATGTCTAATTTAAGACGCGCTTACATTTTTTATTTTTCACGTCTGTTTTTCAACAAGGAATCTTTCGAATGGCCTCGTGCTAAAGGTATGTCCGGTTATTTAAATCATTCGGAATGCTATTTCCGGTGTTGAGATCCCGATCACGCTATGGATAAAGGGTGTTTAAGCGACCACAAAAATACACGTATTGTCGGGTTGGGAGCCATTGCTATATACATATTCATGAGATCCCCCGAGGCCCCGCCCACTACCGGCCTTTGGCATTGCTACTTTAGTGCCTCAGTCCAGCGACTATTTAAACGATTCACGGATTCTTAGTTGAAGATACCAGATAAGCTGAAAGCAGAAAGCTCCTATAAGTAAAGCAGAAAGCTCTTGTAGAGTTGTATACGCGCAGGTCGGAGGCGGACTGCGACTGTCGGACTTCGACTTTCAAGCAGGGCCCGTCTCAAAGAGGTTTTGATAGCCTAAAACCTGCATTGTACCTATCCATATTTGAACGTTACATTATAGCTGTTGAATTTTAAAACATTAAATGGAGTGTAAGCATATCGTTAGAACTCGTCTCGTCGGACCTCTTTTCTCATGGCAAATAATCAGGATAGAAAGATGAAGAAACGCAAGAGTTTAAGCAGACACCATTTTATAGCATGCTAAAAGGTCAAGCTCATGGCCGATATGTAACGGTATTCTCCCTGAACCCTATACAATAGTAATGTTAATCCTTTCTAGTTGAAGAAACTTGCCACTATGAGTGTGAAACAATTTTAGTCGTTACTAGACGAATGGCTTGTCGGCGTCATATCTGAACCCAAACTTATGTACTTGAAAAATTTCAGCCAATTCGATATTTGCGCAAAACTTATAAACTTTTCTATGCCAAATTCAACCCGTTGCATTTTAACCCTTTCTCGGAGGAGACATAATAACGTCTCAGACTCTGCTAAATGTGTCGTCTGTAATGTCGGTAAAAAGCTATACATAGCTTTTGTTACATGTTAAAAACTGTTCCGACAATAAATAAATATTGATTTGATTTGAATGTTATGCAAATTTCAAACTTGTGAATTTTACTTCTACTTGTTACTCCGGAACAATCTATAATGAGTATGACTGTTATAGGTATACTGTCAGCTAGGGTAGTCCATTAAAGTGCAAACTTTCAACACCATAGACCGTAGGGTGTTCAGTTACCCCTGTTTGCTGTTTAGGATAGCAGTTTTTGCCCCGTGTGCAGCGTGCAGAGTACAGTAGAGAAACGTTTTATTTCCAAATAACCGCGTTTACGCTTAAACTATTATTTTTAATTGCAAACAGTTTGGAGCCAGACCAGACGCATGCTCCAAACGTTTTGCCATTCAGGTTAAAACTGGTAGTCAGAATTGTTAAAAAAAATTGTCATTTTCTATATTTCATTATAATGCGTTTGCGTTTGAACGGAAGAATAACGTTTTCTCCAAAGTATGTCAGATCGGTAGCCAACATGAAGCAATAGAAATTGCTTCCTTATCTATCTATTTTTTACTTTGATTTCCATTTTCTTCAAAATGCCTCAGAATTAACGTATGTATGATCGAAACAATCCAGCTAAAGAAAGCTAATTTCTTTTCAAATTAGGTGCGGGCGTTTCGGAAGGATACCTTTACAGGTCTCCACGCATATTTCATTCTTAACCTTTAGCCTGTTGTAAAATAATGTCTGCTTAAACGCCTGCGTTTATTGATCTTTCTATCCTGATTATGTGCAATGAGAGTCGAGGTCCGACGAGAAGAGTTCTAGCGATATGCTTTAACACCATTTAATGTTTTAAAATTCAACAGCTATAATGTAGCGTTCAAATATGGATAGGCATTGATTGCCGCAATAATGCAGGTTTTAGGCTTTCAAAACCTCTTTGAGACAGGCCCTGCTTGAAAGTCGAAGTCCGACAGTCGCAGTCCGCCTCAGACCTGCGCGTATACAACTCTTGTAGGAGTTCTCTGCTTTTTTTATATTCTCTTTTCCAGTCATCCGGGTATTTAATGTCATACGCATACGCTCAGTCCTTCATTCGGATGTCGACGGTCTTATTCGGAGAAAAAAATAATTCTAATTATCGGTAAAATCACGCTTTTGCAACTTATGTAAGACCTTCGTAGAATTCATAGGACCTATTCAGATAATAATGAGTAAAAAAGAATGAGATTAAACGCCCTGCTGCACAAACTTATGTAGATTTCGGGTTTGTTGTCCCCGAGAAGTGTAAATAAAGGGGGTATGACGTCACACTGGAAAAGAGAATATCCTGTCACATGTGTAAGCAGGCCAATGTACACACAGCTGGCTCTTTGACACAAGTTTCTCTGTACCAGATGCTCGTACTAAATTTCCACCCCACATGTTGATGTTGTCACGTGTTTGAGTTGATCCTTTCCAACTCCTAGACTGAAAATGTTGTCGGCTAAATTCAGGAATTGATTCTAGAGCTTCATTGGGGGCCTCCGTGGCCTAGTGGTATGGTCACTGTGACTAACATCACTAAGCTCCTCACCGCTGTGAGTTCGAATCCCAGTAGGGTCGTTCGGATTTTTCATGTGGGGAAGCCTTCCAGCTGGCTTGCGGAAGGTCGGTGGTTCTACCCAGTTGCCGATTTGTGCCTGAAACAGTGCATAAAGGGCCTCTGGGGTCTTCCTCCACCTAAAATTAGCTGGACGTCGCGATATGACTGAAATACTGTTGAAAGCGACGTAAAATCAAAACAAATCAAATCAAATCTAGAGCTTCATTGTGTTTTTTCGGCGGAGCTGACCGTTTTCTATTTAGACACACTTTATATTTGGCCACACATTTCAACCAATAATATTTGATCAGAAATTTAGAATTAAGAGCACCTGTTGAAACTGAATAGTCTGATTGGATAGTAGCCAGGGCTCCAGATAAGGGAATTGTTTCAAAACTTAAAATCTTTATTTGTGCATTAAACCCTGTGGTGTCACTATACATATGAATTGTCTCTTCGAGACAATCAAAATGAGTGGTAATACCTTAGGGTTTGGTGCTAAAAGAGGTGAAAAAATGTGATTTGTTTAGTTTACTCACTCTTATCTGGAGCCCTGTAGGCTGGTTTATGTCCCATTACAGTTTTACATGATGTGGACTGTGGGTGTAAAATTTAGAGATACAGGCTGGCTGTTTACTACACTGGGCTAATGAATTAGGCCACAGAAGTTTCCACTGTTGACAAAATTATGCTTCTATTTTAAGATATGATCTGAAATCTATTTATAGATATACAGAGGAAGCTAGGTGTTTCGTAATTGTTTACAACCAATTTGTTTTAATTGTTAACTATTTGTACTCATTTGCCATACATTAAAAGCAATATTTTATATATGAATAGCCTCAAGTGAGTTAAACACAATTGTGTTGTTTCATCATTATTTACAAGAGTGAAAGACAGTAGATTGTTGTATCTGTACATTTGTGTATGCTATAGTTTGTTTCAAGAAACTCTATGAATGGAACAATAGATTAATGTGAGGATCTCCTACCAGTAGCTAGGATATGAGTTAAATTATTGTTTTGTTTTGCATTTCTGTACATGATAGTTTTGCATTTTAAATAAGTTACTGTTTCAATTGAATACTTGTATTTTTTGCTTTTCAATCCAAGATATTACAATTCTTTGAAAACTTTAATTTAATTCAATTTTGCACACCCATCTATATAGCCTTAGTTCAACCACTCATTCCGCCGAATATCTTTTTTAAAGATATTTCTTGTAGAAACAAAAGGTGAAGTAGATCTATTACAACAGTTTGGATCCTGATCAGGTTACCCTATAACCTGTTTCTAGTTTCTGGTGTAAAATTTAAAAAGGCATATAAGGCCCAGTGGGAGTATTTCAAAAACTTAAATCTTTACTTCTGTTGCAGTATTAAACCCTATACCAGGCTATGGTGTGAATCGTCTCAAAATGAGTGAGAATATATTTGGAGCCCAGTTTATTGTGTAATGGAGTGTATGAGGAAAACTGTTCAGTTGCCTGCAGCAGGTTAAAGGTGTGAGAAACTTCAAACTCAGAAGAGATGGCTGACTGTTGCCCTGAGCATAAGTGTGTAGTTATATATTTCCTGTTGCCAACACCAGTTGCGGAAAATAAATGGAGAACAAAGTATACATGTAAGTTTGTGGAAATATAAAAGATAATACTTTTTTCATTGTAATTTTACGGTTTATTTCCCAAGAGTTAACTCCCTTGTGGCCAGTTAAAGACATTACCCCAGTCCATTCATTGACACCCCCATTGTTCTCATTGACTAGGCATGAAAGTAACTGTAAAGTAGGAGCAAAGTGTGCACTGCCAATGTCAAACTCAAATTGTCTAGAGAGGCATTGACATACTCGAACACGAGTTTTTTCAATGGGTTAAATTTTACTAACCAAACTATCAAACATAAAGTATGGCCGGCCTCACATGAGACACTTCAATGGATTTCTTGCCTAGACATCTATACAGGTAAAATGCTGCATGCTTTAACTCAAACTTTCTATGGTACTTATAATGTGTTACCTTTCAAGTAAGGTCTTTAAAGACATCTCCTGACGAGTTTTCGATCATGATGCCTTGTCAGACAATTTCCTTGCAAAAAGCATGGATCTTATGGACATGTGGGTAGCAAAGAACCATTGAAGCTTCTCATTGTTGTTGTTTCTGCTAAGGTTTATAGTCCCGCATAAGCTTTATCAGATGCGTCATCCCATTGTCTCAGGTCGATTGGGGCAATGGTCAGCTTCATGCCTATTGTTGACTTTTTTTTAAGCTTCTCGTGTGAGACCCAACCTTTATATTTGATAGTTTGGTTAGAAATAACCATTGAAAATCACTAGAGCATGAGTATAATCTGAGCCTCACCAGGTAAATTGAGATTAGTATAGCATGTGATGCATGCTTTGACAGTTAAAATACACACCTATCCAGAAAATGGGGGGGGGGGGTAGTCCATCAATGGATTGAGGAAAAGTCTTTAAGTGACCACTTGTTTTCAAAAAAAAGAAACGGGCTATTGGGTAATACAGGGTTACAGATAAGGGGAATATTGGGGTATTTACCCAATTAAAATTGTGGAAAAAGCAATTGTTTTACACAACAAGGAGTAACAAAATGCAAAGAAATGTAGCAAAAAGCAAAGAAATTTTGGAAACCTAATCAGAATATGAATGATACCCAATTACGAAAACTCCCAATACTCAATAAAAATTTCAAAAATCCAATTCTTTAAAATATCAACGAGTAAATACCCAATTGCATTCAACCCTTATCTGTAACCCTGGTAATTGATTAAACATAGTTAACTGAACGGGAGCGCGACAAAACATCGACAGACGACAAGACATAACGCTGACGTGACAAAACATCGACAAAGTTTATTTACCTGAAACTCGTCTTTGAATATACTAAGACGAAAAAGAAACGCAGGGTAACCTTTCAATGTAGTTTTAAATGGTATTATTTAATCGAATAATCAGAACGATTATTTTATGTTGACAACTTATCATTATTGAACATATTGACAAAGAACCTGTCTCCACTACATCAGTGGAAAGTTGTTGGGCGATTGTGCCGCTAACCACCGCTGCGACGCTGAGCGGCAAGTGACAAACCAACGTAAAGACGTCAGGCTCGCAGACCGTTGACGCGTAACCAGTTCCGTAAAGTGTCGGCATGGATATGTTGACTATGATAGCCTAACGTGTTATCAGTGGTTTAACTGGCAGTACGGTGGCGATTGCGCAGGTGGGATGGGTAGATAGTCCTGTCCTAACGTGACGTACGGACGTCCCGCTCGTGGTCGATCTGCAAGGCTTTCTGTCTCTCGCATGCGTCTGACAAGACGTCCTATAGTCGAGAAATGCACATTGAACTGAGCAACAGCCCGTGGTTAGCCTCGACGTACCAATAGTGGTGCAACAGCTTGCCCCCTCTGAACTTTGATTAAGCGTACCACACTTCGAAGATGTTGAAAGGAGTTTTTAAATCCGTAAATCAATGTGTCAACTTTAAACGCACACCATTGACTGATTTTAACAATTGAATATCTCGTCATCAAAATTTTACACGGGTATTTTGCATTTTCACACCATCCCCTCTTAGTCGAACTTTAACGAGATTGCGTAATTTTATCCACCGGAAATTGTGGACGTTAGCCAAGATTTTCAATCTACCGATTTTCATAAATTTAGGCCAAGTGAACAGTGTGCGCATGCATTTAAGTCGGGGGAATTAAAAAACCAAGACATCTGTCTTAATAAGGTTAACAACATATTTTATTGCGTGGTACTTGCTTTTGAACTTAATGAACTAAACGAGGTAAGATTCATTACTTTAACCAAAAGTAATGACCAAATATTTATAAAAACTCAACGAAAAGCTTCAAAATTACAGGAAGAATACCTGTAAAATATACTTACCTGTACAAATGCGACAAAACATCGACACGACAAGTCTTTGTTTTGTCGTATCGGTGTTATGTCACATCAGCGTTTTGTCGTGTCGACGTTTTGTCATAGACCCAACTGAACTGTTACTATTTGTTACAGCGTGAATGTATCTCTGTCCACGTTGGCCAAGCTGGCGTCCAGATGGGCAATGCCTGCTGGGAGTTATACTGCCTGGAACACGGGATCCAGCCTGATGGTCAGATGCCCAGTGACAAGACTATCGGAGGGGGAGACGACTCTTACAACACTTTCTTCAGTGAGACAGGAGCTGGAAAGCATGTACCAAGAGCAGTGTTTGTAGACCTGGAACCAACTGTTGTTGGTAAGACATTGATACACGGATATCTGTCAACCAGGGCTCCAGATAAGGGGGGTATTTCAAAAACTAAAATCTTTACTTCTGTTTGAAACCCTATGGTGTCACTACTCATTTGAATCGTCTCTCGGAGACTATTCAAATGATTAGTAACATCATAGGATTTTATTTTAAAATAAGTGAGAAAATGTTGGATTTGTGCAGTTTACTCCCTCTTATCTGGAGCCCTGTCTGTCAAGCCCTCTATAACAAACACTAAATTGTGCTTATTCATTTGGTGTTTATAATTAAAGGCATATGGCTGCTTAACCCTTTACCCCCATAGGCTGTTTCTTGTATTGAAAATAGGTGAGCACATTCTGCTTTACATTCCGCCTGCTTTAAGCTACCATCTGCTAGAATATAGAAAACATTTCTTTGAGTACAATTTTTTAGAATGGACTTATTTTCTTCAGTGGAGAAATAAATTAAATTCGCTAAATGGTACTTCTATGAGGTAAAGGGTTAACTGTAAACTTTGCTTCTTTCAGATGAGGTTCGCACTGGGACCTACAGACAGTTGTTCCACCCAGAACAGCTGATCACCGGCAAGGAAGACGCTGCCAACAACTACGCCCGTGGTCACTACACCATCGGCAAGGAGATCGTTGACATTGTACTCGACCGTATCCGCAAACTGGCTGATCAATGCACAGGTCTACAAGGTTTCCTCATCTTCCACAGTTTTGGTGGGGGCACCGGCTCTGGCTTCACCTCTTTGCTCATGGAACGTCTGAGCGTGGACTACGGCAAGAAATCCAAGCTCGAGTTTGCAGTCTACCCAGCCCCTCAGATAGCCACAGCTGTCGTAGAGCCTTACAACTCTATCTTGACCACCCATACTACACTGGAACACTCGGATTGTGCCTTCATGGTGGACAACGAGGCCATCTATGATATCTGTAGACGTAACCTGGACATAGACCGACCATCTTACACCAACTTGAACCGACTGATTGCTCAGATCGTTTCCTCTATCACCGCCTCTCTTCGATTTGACGGAGCCCTCAATGTCGACCTGACAGAGTTCCAGACTAACTTGGTACCATACCCAAGAATCCACTTCCCACTGGCTACCTATGCCCCAGTCATCTCCGCTGAAAAGGCGTACCATGAGCAGCTGTCTGTTGCAGAGATCACCAACGCCTGCTTCGAGCCAGCCAACCAGATGGTGAAATGTGACCCACGTCACGGCAAGTACATGGCCTGCTGTATGTTGTACAGAGGTGATGTCGTCCCAAAGGATGTCAACGCTGCCATTGCTACTATCAAGACCAAGAGGACGATCCAGTTTGTTGACTGGTGTCCAACTGGCTTCAAGATCGGTATCAACTACCAGCCACCCACTGCGGTACCAGGCGGTGACTTGGCCAAGGTCCAGAGAGCTGTGTGTATGTTGAGCAACACCACCGCCATTGCTGAGGCCTGGGCACGTCTTGACCACAAGTTTGACCTGATGTATGCCAAGAGAGCCTTTGTCCACTGGTAAGCACTGATCCGAGTTATTATCCAGTGAATCTAAAAATTCTTTAATTAAGTTAGAACGCCCATAATGAAATGTACCTGTGAGGATTACAATTGTCCTATGCAAACAGTGTAGACTCTGATCAGAGGGCTCATGAAGGAGTCCTCTGATCAGGGTCTACACTGTTTGACATTTTGAAATATATTGTTAAAGTCGACCCTAAAATAGGCTAAATAGTCAAAAATAGACTAGACTTATCTTGAAATTGGAATTGTCCATTAAAAGTTTCGAGGGGGGATAATGAGTTAATACCGTTGCACAACAGAGCAATCAACTGTTCTTGTCAAATGACGTTCTGTACTGAACAATGCCTGAGCTTTGACCTTTAACCCCATAAATACACCTTTTTACGCCTTTGATTTCCTCCTCTGAAGAATATATACTCACCCACTCATGTCGAGCCGTCTGCTTCCGCCGATGTCCTCGGGTAGACATGGACCTCCAAACTTCTTTGTCTAGCATACATTTTGCAACTTCCTCGGTGTTACTCATGCTGGTGTCCTCCAAAAGACCGTCTACGTAGGTCTTTCTTTGCCCACCCCTACTACGTGTTCCCTGTCTTGGCTGCCATAATACAAGGTGGCTAGTTGGAAGTTCTGGATGCCTGTAACAGTGTCCAGCAAACTTCAATCTCCTTACTTTCTCTGAGAGTTTTGGGAGGTTTCCATATAGCTCCTTGTTTGTTAGATGGTCTCTCCGGCTGATCTGATGGACCACGCGCAGCATCTTGGTATATGTACCGTCAATGCTTTTAGTCAGTTTAGCAGTCATGGTCCATGCCTCACAGCCGTAGATGAGAACTGACTCAACTGTAGCCAGGAATAGCTTCACTTTTAGTTTGAGGTCCATACTGCCCTCATCTGGTTGAGCACTCTCCAAGCTATTGCCTTGCGAATCTTGAAGTCTTTTTATACGCCCGTCATTGACGGTCGTATTATGGTATACCCAGCTACGTCCGTCCGTTAACTTTTCTTGTTAGCGCTCTCTCACCTTCATTTATTTACCGATTTTGATTAAACTTCCTACAAATATTCCATACTACAATAGCTCGGAAGAGTTCGCGTTTCAGACGTTGGCGGCTATTTTTTAGCAGAGTTATGCCCCTTTATTGTCAAAAATGGGCATTTAAAAAAAACAGAACTTTTTTATTTTTTATTCAATTGATTTCAAATTTGATATGGTGATACACTGAATGAAGTTACTTAACATATATTACGGGTTTTTGGTTTGACTCCGTATTTTCAGAGTTATGCCCCTTCACACAATTTTTTTAACAATATATTGTTTCCTGATAATAATTTTACTTACATTTTGTCTATTGTAACCAAATTTCATATTTAGCTTTCTCATCATGCAGGGAAGGCACCTGAGAATTTTGGTTCATGTTAAATTATTTTTCTATGAGTTATGCCCCTTTACATACTTAAAATTTAAAATAAGCCACACTTATGCCGTTAACTTTTCTTCTTAGCGCTCTCACCTTCATTTATTGACCGATTTTGATTAAACTTCTTACAAATATTCCATACCACAATAGCTCAGAAGAGTTCGCGTTTCAGACGTTTGGGACTATTTTTAGCAGAGTTATGCCCCTTTATTGTAAAAAATGGGCATTTTAAAAAAAACTAAAAGTTTTATTCAATTGATTTCAAATTTGATACGGTGATACAATGAATGAAGTGACTTAATATATATTACGGGTTTTTGGTTTGACTCTGTATTTTCAGAGTTATGCCCCTTCACACAATTTTTTTAACAATATATTGTTTCCTGATAATAATTTTACTTACATTTTGTCTATTGTAACCAAATTTCATATTTAGCTTTCTCATCATACAGGGAAGGCACCTGTGAATATTTTGGTTCCTGTTAAATTTCAGATGTTGGCAACTATTTTTAGCAGAGTTATGCCCCCTTTATTGTCAAAATTCCGTGATATATCCAAAGTATGTAAATACGCCCAAAGAGCATTTGTTTATGAGAAAACATTTGGTAGAAAAACTATCGTGATAGTATTGCAATAGTTTCTTGACTATCGCAATACTATCGGGTAGGGATGTGCAATAAAACCGGTTTTCCAATATATTGCAATACGTTCTGAAAACAATACGTACCGGTACGGCTGATCAAAAAACCGGTTTATTCCGCTATGATACATTGATTAAATTCACTTTGTTTCACTACAAAAAATATTCACAAGTTTGTTTTGTTCAAACTAAATAAGCTGCTTGCATGGCAAAGGGATTTCCCCCTTGTTGTTTTTAGCACTAGGCATGGTATATTATCAATGAACCGCTGCCTAATCAATGTGTATACCAGGTTTAATATCTTTATCAAAGATGATACAGGTTTACATATCTGAATGAAGGTAAAGTATCTAACAAATATGTATCAAATACTGACATTGTTGGTCATGTTAGAAAAGATTTCTTCATTTAGAAAAATGTGATTAGAACTTTGTCTGATACTTTCAACTGGCACTGTTATATACCATACCCTGTCAGTTACCATCATGGTGGACAATTTGGTTATGAAAATCCCAAAAGGAATGTTTGGGAGCATTTCAGAATTGAAAATACAACACACATTCATATACAAAATGATGGCAAACAGTGCAATTTGTCTTAAATGTAACATGGTTGTTAAGATTCAAGGAGGTACAACTAATTTGTCTCCACATATTCACCCCAGATCCATTGCTTAATTTCACTCTAATAACATGCAATATATTGCAATACAATGATGGAGTATCGCAATATATTGCAATACAAAATTTCTGGCAATACCCATCCCTACTATCGGGATAGTACTTGAGCTATCGCAATACTACAGCATAGTCTTTTTGAGATCAATAGTCGGGCCTACACTCCCGGCGACTTTTTCCAGTCGGCCTGAGTCCGGACGACTTAGACAGCCGCTGGCCATGACGGGCGTATTTTGTCGCACTGCAGTGCTCTTGTTCAGACTATACTCTGCAAAAATAGAAAGGATTCGAAAGCGTATAGTTCTGTCTACAAACACACTTTTGCAGAAAGCTTTTTGTTTTCTAAAACTTTGGATCAATGTCTGCAAGTTTTCAACAATCGTGATGAAAACAAATCCAAAAGTCACGTCGTAATTTGACTATTTGCATAAAGTCACTTCAGTAGTGTGCATGCCTACCGTCGAGCCCAATGCAAGCAACACTCCGTCTCGGATGTACCGTCTAATGACGCTATCTGGGATGACACGCCATTTTCGTAATCGAGTATGTCTGAGGTCGTTGGTCGCGTCAATCTGGTAATTGTTCCGCCCCGACGACAAATTTACCCCAAACATGCTCTATTGGTTTCAGATCAGTTGATACCGAAGGCCAGGACACGACGTTAACGTCATTCTAGGCGTTGTGCGTCCAGTTAAGATCTGCCCAGATTCCGGTCTACGGGCACGGATAGGACCGTGACATTGCCCCCCAGACGATTCCTTATTGTCTCGGCAGTGATCCCAAACAGCCGAGCAGTTACCGTTGTTGGAATGAAACGGTTACTTCGGTACATTAACGTAAGAGTGCGATCGTCTCTACGCGACGTCTCCGATCTCGGGCGATCCTGGACTTACCCCGTAAATTTGTTACAAGTAGTCAGGATATGAATTGTATACCGTATGCGTCCAAAGTGACGCGCAACATCAGTAACTGACAAGCCCGCCGTAAGCATGCCAAATGGCCTGATTTCTGTGATTTTCAGAAAGCTGTGGCATCTCTGTTTTGAAACGCAAATGTCTAAAATTTTGTTTTTTCAGTGTTTGGCTAACTCTTGCGTGTGTCTGTTGCATTAAATAAAGTTGAAATAAACCCTGAATAGGTCAATTGCCGTCAGTGATAAATATCGGAAGTGTAAAGCGTGCTACGTCGTGCGCGGTGCAAATTAGCGAGGGTGTGGCTGTGTTTGGTCTTAATCGATAACTCCCATTATGAAATATGCGTATATTTTATGAAACGTCATTAAAACATCACTTAAACCGGCTCTTAAGTATGTAAAGTTTCTATTTTTGCCAAGTATAGTTCCAATTTATACAGTCTTGATTACGTATGATCATAAGAAATATTTTCTAGATTCTAGCAGATAGTTGCTTAAAGCAGGCTGAAAGTAAAGCAGATTGCGCCTTAAGGTGCATTCTGCTTTTCTTTGAACCTGCTTTAGTGGTAAACTATCTTCAAAACTTGAAACAAGCTGTGAGGTAATTGGTTAACAGAGCATGACCAACAACAACAAGTGACAATTCAAAGAAACCTCAGGGGAAATATTGAATAGAAATTGTGGATGCTTAATGCTGGATAGAAATAATGCAGAAATCTTTCGGAGCTCTCTGCATTATTTCTATCCTGCAGGGGGCCTCCGTGGCCTAGTGGTATAGTCACTGTGACTTACACCACTAAGCTCCTCACCGCTGTGAGTTCGAATCCCAGTAGGGTCTTTCGGATTTTTCATGTGGGGAAGCCTTCCAGCTGGCTTGCGGAAGGTCGGTGGTTCTACCCAGTTGCCGATTTGTGCCTGAAACAGTGCATAAAGGACTTCTGTAATTAGCTGGACGTCGCGATATGACTGAACTACTGTTGAAAGCGAAGTAAAATCAAAACAAATAAAATAAATAAATCTATCCTGCATTACTCAATGGAGACCTCTTTGCCATTTCATTGGATTAGTATCTTGAATGCTCAGCATTATTCCCAGAATACTCTCCCTGTATTACAGAGCTCCGAATAAGGTTTTCTTGGTATTAACCCATTACCCCATAAATACGACTTTTTACTCTTTCAACACCATGGACCCTATTAAAATATATACATTGGCAAACATTGTAGACCCAGATCAGAAAAAGATCCACAAGGGCACCTAACAACCCACAAGACTTTACTTTAGTGTTGAAAGAGTTAACACATTCAACCCTAGCTACGAGTATACTCATCATTTACAAACAGTATACCTGGGATGTTTACACTTGTCCCATGCAAACAGTGTATACCCTGATCAAAGGGCTCCTCAAGGAGCCCTCTGATCATGGTCTACACTGTCTGTCATTTTGAAATATGTTGTTGTTAAAATCAACCCTAAATAGTAAATAGCTAAAAATGGACAGACTTATTTTAAGATTGGAATTTTTCATTAAAAGTTTCAGGGGTGAAAGATTTAATATGATTCAGGGATCCAGATAAGGGGAGTATTTCAAAAACTAAAAT
The DNA here is from genome assembly GCA_922989275.2 of Gari tellinella. Taxonomy (NCBI): domain Eukaryota; kingdom Metazoa; phylum Mollusca; class Bivalvia; order Cardiida; family Psammobiidae; genus Gari; species Gari tellinella. The sequence continues at coordinate 32,036,638 of OV277872.1, read as the reverse complement.
CTTTATTTCTGCATTAAACCCTATGGTGTCACTACTCATTAGAATCGTCTCAAAGAGACGATAGACGATTCTAATGAGTAGTAACACCATAGGATTTGGTGCAGTATGAGTGAGAAAATGTTATTCAGATTACTCCCCCTTATCTGGAACCCTGATGGTTGTAATTTATTATTTTTAGCTCACCTGAGCCAAAGGCTCAAGGTGAGCTATTGTGACCGCTCACCGTCCGTAGTACGTCTGTCCGTCTGTCCGTTCACTTTTACTTCAAACGACATCTCCTCTGAAACCCGCCGATTGTAGGGAGAGTTCAAACTGCTCATGATGTTCCTTGGATGCTTCTCTACAGAAGTTGTTAAAAAAAATGAAAAAAAGCACAAACTCTGCTTGAAAAAGCAAAAAAGCAAAAATCTTTAAAAAATCTTCTTGCCCAAAACTACTAGGCCCTAAGCTTTGATATTTGTACAGTAGAATCTCCTGGTGGATCTCTCTATAGTTTGTTAAAATGAAATCCCTAGGGTCACATTTGACACCACCCTGCACAGTTTAAGTGCTGCTCTAGGCAGGTTTTACAGTATTTTTGATTTAGGCAGAACTGTATTTACCTGAGTTACCCTTAATATACTATGGGCAAATAACCAATATTTGCAAACAGTTTGGATCCAGATCAGATGCAACATAATGCTGCATCTAATCTGGATCCAAACTATTTGCCACTCATTTACCAACTTAACATTTTCTAAAAAATAAAAATGTACATTTTTTACACACAGAAGGTATTTAGCAGACATCATTTCAGTCTGGTAAGGGTAAGCTCCCAGACTGCTGCTGCTACAGTTCTCTTACATAATATTTGACCTCAGTGATCAGGCCAACAGAACTGAACATGTTGTCTGCTAAAGTTTAGAAATGGTTCAGTCGTTTGTTCAGACATTTGTTAACCCATTACCCCATAAATGTGCATTTTTAGGCCTTTGATTTATTCCTCCACTTAAGAAAATAATTCCCCTTTAACCCTTTCCCCCATAGCATATCTCTAGTATTGAATGTAGGTGTCCACTTAAAACAGGTTGAAAGTAAAGCAGAATGCGCTTTAAGCGCATTCTGCTTTACTTTCAGCCTGCTTTAAGCTATCATCTACTAGAATATAGAAAATATTTTGTATTATACATATTTATGAATGTATAAATTGGAACTATTTTCTTTAGAGCAAGAATAAACTGAATGTGCTAAAAGGCGCTTCTATGGGGGAAAGGGTTAAACAGTCATGAAAATGTAAGATGTGAAATAAGTTTCTATATCCTAGTAGATGGTAGCTTAAAGCAGTTTGAAAGTAAAGCAAAGTGTGCATTAAGACCCATTCTGCTTTACTTTCAACCTGCTTTAGGTGGCCACCTATTTTCAAAACTAGAAGCAGGCTATGGGGTAATGGGTAAAATGAAATTGCCTATTTGGAAAGAGCCTAATGAGAGGAAGTGCCATTTGCAAAGGCCATAACTCTGACATCATTGTTTTTTTTAGTTATTTCCCTTTGTCATATTTTCTTGTCAAGAAGACAACTCCAGGTCTACTGATGCTATTGTAATGAAATTTTATGTATGGAAAGAAACTGATGAGAGAAAATGCCTAGTGCATAAGGGCAGCAATATTTTGTTTTCCCCTTTGTCATATTTTATTGTCAGGAAAATAACTCCAGTTCTGCTGACGCTAGTGAAATAATTATCATTTACCGGAAATGGAAATAGCTTGATAAGAGGATGTGTCATGGATAAGGGTCATAAGCTTGGCAACAAAATTCACTTTTGTCATGTTTTCTTGTCCGGAAGATAACTCCATTTATAGCTATATTAAAATGTTGTCTTGCCCAGTCAACTTAGGTACAAACTTCAATGTCCTCAGGTGAGCGAATTTAGGGCCATGGCCCTCTTGTTTCAGGTATGTCGGTGAGGGTATGGAGGAGGGAGAGTTCTCCGAGGCCAGAGAAGACTTGGCTGCCCTTGAGAAGGACTATGAGGAAGTGGGCGTTGACTCCGTCGATAATGAGGGTGAGGAAGAAGGTGAAGAGTACTAAACTGGGCAGAGAAACTTTCAAGCCAGCCTTCGGAACACGGGGCTTAATAATCTTTCAAGACAGTTGCATCTATCAAGACATTTACAGTTAAATTTGTGTTTAGCAACTGTTAAGACTGATGCATGTTTGCAAGAATAATTTATGCTTAACCCATTATCCCATAAATATGTCTTTTTACACCATTATTTTATTCCTCAACTGGAGAAAATAGTTCCAATTTACAGTAAAAAAAACCAAATGTTATATTTTAGAAGATATCTTAAAGCAGGCTGAAAGTCGTGTATCTTCAAAACTAAAAACAGGCTATGGGGTAATGGATTAACCCTTAGCCTGCCACTCACGACTATAGCTCCATATGCAAACAGCTTGGATCCGGATGAGACGCCGAGTAACTCGGCGTCTCATCCGGATCCAAGCTGTTTGACACTCAGACAACATTTTCAGCAATTTTGAGCAACTTTGAAGCACTTTGAAACTTGAAGCAGACGAGAAATATAGCAGACGACAATTTATTTGGCGGGCTAAGGGTTAATGCAGAACAAGCAAAACATCTGCATTAACTCTTTCCTCCCTGAAACTTTAAATGGACAATTCCAGTTTCCATTTAAGTCTAGTCCATTTCTGACTTTTAAGGGTTGTTTTTGTCAATGTTTGGCATTATGACAAACAGTGAAGACCCTGATCAGAGGGCTCCTTTCGGAGCCCTCTGATCTGGGTCTTCACTGTTTGCATAGGACATGTGTACTATTCATGTTTGAAAAGCACGCCTATATGCGGGACTAGGGCACAAAGAGTTAAGCAGTTGTCTGGATTTGAAGATCTACATTATACTTTAGTTACTGATTCAATTTGGCGTCGCAGTCTGCTTTAATAGGCATTTGCATACAGTGTAGAACTTGATGAGGTGCCACAGTATCATGTGACATCTCATCAGGGCCTGCAAGGTCTCTTGTGATCAAAATATATTGTCAAAGCCTTTATTATATACACCAATACAGTTCATAATGACACCTGTCCAAAATATTGTTTGACAGATAAGATCAGGGCTCCAGATAAGGGGGAGTAAACTGAACAAATTTGACATTTTCTCATTTGTATCGGCACCAATCCTATGGTGCGACTACTCATTAGAATCGTCTCTACAAAACGATTCTAATGAGTAGTGACACCATATGGTTTAATGCAGAAATAAAGATTTTGGTTTTTGAAATACTCCCCTTATCTGGAGCCCTGGATAAGATTGTGATGTTATAATTTACTCTATGGACAATGTTCTTTAAATAAAAGTATTTAAAATAGGATGAAGTTGATGCCCTTTACCAGGTTCTTTCATATACAATACAACCTCTCTATAACAACCACTAAAATGTGTTAATTATGTGTTTGTGAAAGGTGACTGCCTGCTTAAAGCAAGGTGCTAGTAAAACAGAAAGCTCCTTTAGGAGCTTTCTGTTTTACTATCACCTTGCTTTATGCTGTCACCTGTCTTTTATACAATGAATTAGCCTGCATTTTAGTGGTAGTAATAGAGAGGTTATACTGTATCATTAATTGCTTGTTTCTGTGGTTTCTATATTCGGATGCCACAAATCATTGGGATAATACCGTCTAACCATGGTATCTCGAACTTCCTTTAATCAGTTTGATCTGATTTTCCTCAGTCGAAGTTTGATTATGAGCCCATGTAAAGTCGAACAAAAAAAATTGCTTGCTTTTCAACGTTAAATCATGGATTTGCCACGAGTTAACTTTGAAATACAGGTAACGTTCGGCTTTGAAGAGAGTTAGAGTTACTTAAGTTTAGACTATTTTATATGAGGTTAGCATTTGGTGCCTTTTACTTATTTTGTTTTGTTCTGTTATCCAAAAAATTATAGAAAACTGTTCTGTCACAATTAATAAACTTCTCTGTCAAAACTTATGTTTCTGTGGTATCTCCCTGTGGGGATTCCTCACCTTTCATGCCCTCTTTGATCCAGGAGGCATACTGTTTTTGCCCTGTCTGTTTGTTTATACCCGCAACATTTTATGTTGGCAATAACTAAACTGGTAAAACACTCAATACATGGCATATGAAGAGTTATATGAACATAAGGGGTCAAAATTTAATGTCAAGGTCAAATATATGAAATAACCTTCCATCCTCCAGTGTCATATTTGGTATTACATATTGCTCTAAGAGAAATTGAAAATGTATATTTAAGACATGTCGAGACAAAGGTCAATGTCCAAGTCCACATTTATTTGCAACCTTAAATTAACATTGGCCATAATTTTTCTCAATGAGTACATCAAGCTGCACCTTAGTTTGTTGCCTTGATAATGACCTCCAGGGTCAATGGTGAGATTTTGGGTTAGTCTCGCTGTCTGTTCTGGACAAATGAGTGCACCTATGGTCAAGAAACTTCACATGCAGCTGCACCTCAATGAGTAAACCAACATTACATTGAAGTTTGGTGATTTTGACCTCTAGGGTCTATATCAGGGCTCCAGATAAGAGGGAGTAAAAATGAGTAAAAATCCATTTTCTCACCCATTCCAGCAGCAAATCCTATGGTGTGACTACTCATTAGAATTGTCTCGAAGAGACAATTCTAATGAGTAGTAACACCATAGGGTTTAATTCAGAAATAAAGATTTTAGTTGTTGAAATACTCCCTTTATCTGGAGCCCTGCTATATTGAAGTTTTGTGCGAAAGTCTGTTCTACAGTCATTATGCTGAAATAACTCCAGGAGTAGACTGCATAAATGTAGCAGCAGTTAATGACCTTGACCTCTAGGGTCAATGTTGAGGTTTTGCATTCATGTCTGTTCTGGACTAACAAATGAGTGCACCTATGGTCAAGAAACTTCATATGCAGCTGTATCGCAATGAGTACACCAATTTGGTGACCCTGAGGCCCGTTTCATAAAACTTTGTACGACAAAAACGGATGCAAGTCCAAACTTTAAACTTTCTCTTATCTATTCCTGTCTTGTGACATCTTTTTGGAATCGTATTTTCAAGACAGTTCCAAAAAAAGAATTAGATGTAGAAATGAATAATCTAGACTTTTATAAACTTTACTTGCAACCATATTTGTCGTACAAAGTTTTATGAAATGGGGCACCAGACTTCTAGGGTCTGCGTTAAAGTTTTCCTTTCAAAGTCTGTTCTAGACTAGACTGCACATACAGCAACAAAACTTGATACAGTAGTAAATCCTATTACTATAGTCAAACAACAAGGTCTGACGTGTCACGGGGTCGCCGAGATCAGCATTTCGGATATCCTCGTCTCATTTTTAGCTCACCTGAGCCGAAGGCTCAAGGTGAGCTGTTGTGATCGCCCGCCGTCCATCTGTCCGTCCGTTCAAATTTACTTCAAGCGACATCTCCTCTGAAACCGCGAGTTTGAGGGGGAAACTAAATTGCTGACGGTGTTCCTTGGATGCTTCTCTACAGAAATTGTTAAATTAAAATTCATTGGTGGACTACTTATTGAAATTTATTAAAAAAAGTGAAAAACTTTTAAACAATTTTTTTGTAAAAAACCACTATTCCCACACCTTAGATATTGCATGAATAGTATCTTCTACTAAATCACTTTCAAAATTGTAAAAAATCAAAACCCTAGGGTCAAATTTGACTCAACCCTGGCCATATCAGTGCTTTTTGAGGCAGGTCTGACAGTAAAAACTCTCTAATGATCCGTTTTTATACAGAACCATTGTATCTTCCAGGCTAAGAAGCTACCCTTATACTAAATGCAACATTTTTGCAAACAGTTTGGATCCAGGTCAGATGCCACATAATGCTGCATCTAATCTGGATCTAAACTATTTGCCACTCATTTACATATTTTCTTATATTTAGAAAATATAAGTTATTATTTTTTACATATTTCACATACAAACATTTGGAGCAGACAACAGTTCAGCATGATAATAGTCATTTCTCTCCGAGACCGTCTCTTATTGCATAACTGACCCATAGCTAGCTCTGAACTCGGGTCACTGAGATACATAACAGAAATGATTGTGATGTCTGCTATTTTATGCTCAAGCACAACTTAGTTCGAGGCATATTACTTTTGGTCTGTCTGTTTGTTTGTTTGTGTTTTGTTTGTTTGGTTATCTTTCTGTCTATCAGTCCACAATTAATTCTTGGCCATAAACAGTATGGATCCATGTCAGATGCCACATAATGCTGCATCTAATCTGGATCCAAACTATTTGCCACTCATTTACATATAGTTTCTTATATTTAGAAAATGTAAATAATGATATTTATTAACCTATTAACCCATACATATTCCTTTTTGTCTTTAATTTATTCTTCCACAGAAGAAAATAATTTCACTTTATACAGTCATTGTTGTCTTTAACAATTGCTTCAAATGACATCTCCTCATATACCGCTGAAAAGATTTCAACCAAACTTTACAAGAATGTTCCTTGGGTCAAGTTCTTTCAAAATTGTTCAAAGAATTAAAAACAATGTAGAACTCTGGTTGCCATGGCAACCAAGTGAAAAAATAAGGAAATCTTAAAAAATCTTGTCTGAAACTACAAGGGCCAGATCTTAGACATTTGTCACATAGCATCATCTACATGTCCTCTATCAAACTACAAACTATGCCCCTGGGGTCAAAATTGGCCCCGCCCGGGGGGTCACAGTTTAACATAGAGTTATATAGTGAAATTTTCAAACGCCTTCTCCTCTGAAACTAATATGGCCAGAGCTTTGATATCTGGCATGGTGACACTTTTAGATGTCCTATACCAATAAGGTTCAAATGGTTCTGGTCGATTGCATATCATCTACAGGTCCTCTATCAAGTTTGTACAAATTATGCCCCTGGGGTCAAAACTAGCCACACTCCGGGGGTCACAGTTTTCAAACGTCTTCTTTTCTGAAGCTAATATAGCCAGAGCTTTGCTATTCGGCATGGTGTTACTTCTAGATGTCCTTTATCTGTTTTGTTCAAATGGTTCCAGTCTGTTGCATATGTAGGTCACAGGAGCTAAAAATAGATTTTTTCAATGGAAACTTAAAAAAAATCTTCTTGTCTAGAACCCTAGTAACCTGATCTTAGATATTTGGAACATAGCATCATCTACAGGTCCTCTATCAAGATTGTTCAAATTATGCCCCTCGGGTAAAAAATGACCCCGTCCTGGACATACATCAATCTCCATTTTGATGTACAGCTATTCTCAGGTGAGCGACATATGCCCCATGGGGCTCTTGTTTTACAATGTATTGCTAAATGACAAAATAGTAGATCCTGATCATAGGAGACGCCTACTGTAGACTTTCACCTGTCTTTAACCATTAACCCCTTGGCCTGTGTCTAGTTACCACTTTCAGCAGGTTGAAAGTAAAGCAGAATGCGCCTTGAGGCGCATTCTGCTTTACTTTCAGCCTGCTATAAGCTACCATCTGATAAGACATAGAAACTATGATTATCATTTTCATGACGATATAAACTGGAACTTTTTTCTTTACTGGTGGAATAAATTGAATGCGCTAAAATGCGCTTCGAGAGGCTTCAAATCTCATTGGATTTCAATGCAACTAGGTCATAATGTTTGCCTTATTGATACTAGGTCAAGTTGGAATATGTGTTATGTCGGATCAAAATCTAGGTCACTAGTTCAAATCAAAGAAAAACCTTGGTAACCCTCTAGAGGCTACAAATCTCATTAGATCTGAATGAAAAATTGCCAGAATGTTTGCCTACATCAAATCTAGGTCAAAATCGAATGTGGATTGTGTCTGGTCAGAAACTGGGTCAAATCATAGAAAAATCTTGTTAACACTCTAAAGATTGATTGTGGGTCATGTCTAGTCGTAATCTAGTTCAGAATAGGTCATGTTTTACATGGTGAACCAGGTGAGCGATTTAGGGCCATGGTGCCCCTTGTTTTTTATTCCATGTACATAATGATTTATGGAAATAAAGTTGAATAATGTTAATAAACGTATCAAAATATATTATGCAGTAGTTATTTTTACTTTACATTGGAGAAAACGTTATTCTTCCCCAATAAACGCGTTTAAGCTAAAACAGTTATTTCCGTTGCAAACAGTTTGGAGCCACATCAGACGTTGGGTAACCCGGCATCTGATCAGGCTCTAAACTGTTTGCCACTAAGATAAACACGAATTTACAGAAGTGTCCAATATTTGTACCTTTCTACGATTTAGTGTTTTGCGTTTGCGTTTCGTTTGCGTTGAAACGGGAAAGAATAACGTCTTCTCCACTGTATCTACGGGTTTGCTGCTTGATGTAGTTAGAACATATTAAGTGAAATCTTAATGGTTAAGAAGGGCGTAACGAGCGATAGCGAGTGAGTCCCTTCTTAGCCATTAAGATTTCACTTAATATGTTCTAATTAACTTAGAATTTAATCTATATTTTGATTGGCCCATTCCAACGTTTCTAGTAAACAGACCTGGCTTATTCTGGTCGTGAGATCGCCTAATATGGCAGTGTTCACAACTAGTTGCTATGAGGCGGGGTTATCTATACCCGTACCCCGCGTGCAGACACCACGCGACGTCGAACAAACAACAAAATTATTAATGGGGTGCAAAAGGCAGTTTGATTGATTAAAATGTAGGTTATATTCTAATTCTGATTATGCCCCACTCTGTTTATGCTCCACTACACATAACACTATTTGCAGTGGGCATAAGTTATAGTTAGAACATATTAAGTGAAATCTTAATGATTAAGAAGGGGCGTAACGAACGTTAGCGAATGGCCCCTTCTTAGTGTTTGGCCTATTTTTTCAGCCAATCAGCAAGCCACAAAATTCAAATTTTCGCTCGGTTTAATTATTAAGTCAACGGGATTTAACGAGATTTGGCAATTTAATTATGAAGTGTTCGAGACTTGGATTTAGACGTTAGCAAGCATTGCGCATGTGTTTATATTTCGGTCAGCTCCGCCCATGGCGTGACTTTTAAGTTTTCGGGAAATCCATTACACAGCAAAGTGCATATAGATATATCTACATGTACAAATCAATTTCGAGGAAAATAATGACATTTTGTAGCTCGCTAGTCGGAAGAAAATTGTGAAAATTCAAATTTTATTTAATCTTTAGGGGGTGGGGGATAAGAAAACACAGTATAATTAAAACAGAATTCCAGGACTGCCATAAGTTGACATGAAAAATCCTAAGATTTCCTAATCTGCATTTTTAGTTGAAATTTTACAATCCATACCTTTACCCAAACGCCTGGTTCTAATTTTGTTGACGGCGCATTCTGCTTTACTTTCAGCCTGCTTTAAGCTACCATGTACAAGAAAAAAATCCAAAGAGTTGGGAAAAATCCGGAGAAATGGCAGCCCTGGAATTCTTACCGTAATTAACAAAACCAACATCTACAAACCATTGTCAATCGCGGCGAAAACACTAAAGATAGGCGTCTGCATAATGCAAGATCAAAATAATGCAGAAAGCTCATTTATGAGTTTTCTGCATTATTTCAGGGCTAAGATAAGAGGGAATAAACTTCACAAATCCAACATTTTCTCACTTATTTTAGCATCAAATCCTATGGTGTTACCGAGACGATTCTAATAAGAAGTGACACCGTAGGGTTTTAAGCAGAAATAAAGATTTTATTTTTTGAAATACCCCCTTATCTGGAGCCCTGTAATTTTGTGCTGCATTTTTAGTCAGGTTCCCGGATGTTTGATTATTTCATATATCAAAGGTCAGGCACGGACTGGTAATGGCGGAATGCGCAGTGTAAGATTCTACATTGAAGATAAGAATCGGAGTTAATAGGAGACAGGGAACCAGACTACTGCATTTTAAGCATTTAGACGTCAATAACTATCCGCTTAAAACAAAATTGCCATGCGCCATGTTGCTGCGTAATAAAACGCACAATATATGTAACAGGCTGTGTAAACATCTGTCGGCGGAGAAAAATATGTAAATGTAGTGAAGTGACGTCATATGTGGGCGGGTCAAACACTAAAATGGTTAGAGTTTATTTCAACGCTTCTTAATAATTAAGAAGCCAAATTCGGTCGCAGGCTCCCTCATTTGTTGGCTTCTTAATCATTAAGAATCATTGAAATAAACTCTAACTATTACTTAACCATTAAGATTTTACTGAATATGTTCTAACTAACTTCCCAGCAGGCACACCAACGTTGAATCAATGAACTTCAACGTTGAAACAACGTACGATTTATATTTGATTTTGAAAGTTGTGTTGACGTTGAACCTCAACGTTGATTCAACGTTGATAATGGTTGAAGTTTCAACGTTGAAATGACGTTGATTCAACGTCAAAACAACATTGTTTCGAGTGGGCTGTCCGTTGTGCGTTGTTTTCTCCAGATATTGTTTTATTTTCAAATGCTCCCTTCAACTTAGGTTTTAGGAGCTCTACTCTACTAATAGTAGAGTAGACAACGCATGGGCGTTGGAAGATATTTGATTACAGCTTATCAAATATGGTTGCTTCATTTATTAGTACGCTGAGTATCTATAATTAAACATTTTTACATTGGATTGGTTTGCTTTTCTTGCTTTTTGTATTTTATTCATTTTAATTGTAAACTTGAATGTAAAGTTCAGTGCTTACTATTAAGAACTTAGAACTTGTTTCTTTTGCATCTAAACTATGAAGTATCAAATTAATATTTAAGTTGAAGTTGTTATGATTATTTATTAAAAAATAATAATTTTTACCTACGTCCATTATCTGACAACGTTGATTCAACGTTGATTCAACTTTGGCAGTAGATTTTTAAATTGAATTTATTTTTTACGATAAATCATAGTTTACGTGATACCACTGCAATATAATTTATCAGAATTTTCATTTTCATCGATTTGTTTTTTCCCACGACCATTTTCAACGTTGATTCAACTTTGGCAATAAATTCGGTACCGATCCATGGTCGTCCAAGGGTGAAAAAGGGTTGATCAACGTTGCGACGGAAAATCAACTGCTGGGCGACCATTATCAACGTTGATTCAACGTTGTCATTAGATTTTCTCAATTGAATTTATTTTAACGATAAATCATAGTCGACGTGGTTAGACATTAAACACTGCGATATAATTAATCAGAAATTTCAATTTCAGTATTTTTTTATTTTTTATCTACAACCATTATAAACGTTGATTCAACGTTGATTCAACGTTGGCAGTAAATTGGCTACCGATGGATGGTCGTCCATGGTTGAAATCAGGTTGATCAACGTTACGACGGAAAATCAACGTTGAATCAACGTTGAAACAACGTTGTGTGCCTGCTGGGTTAGAATATAACCTATATTTTGATTGGCCCATTCAAAAGCTTCTAGTAAACATTCTGGTTGTGAGATCGCCAAATATGGCAGTGTTTACAATTAGTTGCTACGAGCCGGAGCTATCTTATAGCGCGCGCAGACACCACGCGACGTCGAAAAACAACACAATTCTTAATGATTTTAAGTGCAGTACTTAATGGGTAGCAAAAGTCAGTTTGATTGGTTTAGAATGTAGGTTATATTCTAAGGTTATTTAGAAGAAACATGTTTATTGGAAAAGAATAATGTCTTTCCCAGTTGAACCAGAAAAGAGAGCGAAAATGTGAGGTTTGAAGAGACGATGCTAATGAGTAGTGACACCATATGGTTTAATGCAGAAATAAATATTTTAATCTTTGAAATACTCTCCTTATCTGGAGCTCTAGACCGTATCTCCTGTTTAAAGGCTTTTGAATAACGCTCTTCCCCTGAAATTACATTAAGGTCAAAAGAGTATTCATGGTCAAGCATATTTAACCCCCACACCCCGCAAACAAAGTTTGGAGCGGTATGATTATGTAGCACTCACCCTGTATATCCATGCTGTAAGCGCAACTCCTCCTGCTGTGTCACTTGTAAGCACGAATCCCCATAAGCCGTTCAACACACGAAGGTGCTTAAAAAAGTAATGATACTTGATCAATAGCTTCAATAAAATAAGTGCAAAATGCATATGTTTTATATCATTTTAAATTGCAATTAGTTACAGTGGAGAATCTGTTATTCTTTCCCAATAAACGCGTTTACGCTAAAACTATTATTTGCAGTGCAAACAGTTTGGAGCCAGATCAGACGCCGGGTAACTCGGCGTCTGATCAGGCTCCAAAATGTTTGTCACCATGATAAACATGAAATATCAGAATTGTCCAAAAGTTGTTTTTTCTACGTTTTAGTGCTTTGCGTTTGCGTACGTTTGCGTTTACACGGGAAAGAATAACAGATTATCCACTGTATCTACACGCTGGTACAATGCACCATAAGATAACATAAATCGATGTCACAGCATGAACTTAAATTACCCCTAATCCTGGAGGGACCTTTTTGTGTATTATTGAGGTAATTTTTGAACAAAATTTGATACTATAAATATTAGTGCGGCTTTATGATTTTAAATAAGTTTATGAAACTGTCTGTCACATAAAATTAGAGAGTTACATGTATGCACACACTACACAATTTTAAATGTAAAATAGAGAATATTTGGTGACAAGCTTTGAATGAGAAATGTTATCTGGCAAGGCGGATGAATATATCTGGTGAGCCGCAGGCGAACCTGATATTTTCAGAAGCCGAGCCAGATAACATTTCTCATTCAAAGCTAGTCACCAAATATTCTATTTATCCTTGTCACAATAGTAAAATAAATAGAAATTGCTTTTTTTAAAGTTAGACTCATTTTTGGTCTAGATAAGATCCTCACTAAAGAACTATGTTACGCTAGGAAAGCGCGCTATTATATAGATGACGTCAGTGACGTCACATCCTAGTTACGTTGAAAACAAATAAAAGAATCTTTAAAAATCTAGTGTTTTTCACTCAGGTGGACAGTTATAGAAGTATCATAGCAAGCGATTGGTGGCGCGTACTCTATAACGCATTGGTTGCATCGAATTGTTCGAATAAACGTCGTTACACGTCGGATTCTGTTGAAAGAGTTTTAGAATACCTTTCCTAACAGCGGGAAAAATAAGCGTCTCGGTGAAAAAGTAGTTCCGGCTACAGGTCATGTGACCACTTGACATAATAACATCGGTCATGTGACCACATAGCATAATAAAGCAAAGTTTATCTGTCACCCCTTTATCCGTCAGGAAAATAGGCACGTGACAGGATAAAACCTAAATAGTGAACAATTACACATAAATCCTTTTATGTTGTGCATAAAATACATTTATGTGGCATTGCCCACTTGGGCCTAAGATCTACACTGAACCGAAATCACTTGTATGGAAAATGGAAGACAAATACGTATGTATGATTGATAATGGGCATTTTATTTTAAATGCCATAAACTTATAATCAATGTAAAACAAAGTAACTATTAAATTTTCCATATCTGGGCGACCCGACAATCGCCACGACAGTAAACTCTTTCATTAAATTGAAATTTTATTTTCATCTTAATTCAGACATAAACTGATATATTTCAAAAACAAAAATTTGAAATTTTACTTTTTACTTTTTAAGAAATTATTTTGTCGAATTCTGTCGTTAGCAAAATAAGAAATGTTTTTTTTTTAAAGATTGAGATTTAAGACAGTAAACTCTTTCATTAAATTGAAATTTTATTTTCATCTTAATTCAGACATAAACTGATATATTTCAAAAACAAAATTTTGAAATTTTACTTTTTAAGAAATTATTTATATTACTTCAACAAATACTGTCTGAAAAGAGCTATGTTCAAGTGTCATCGAGTAGGGTTCATTTAGGTTAATGTTGTGACTTATTGAGTTATGTGATCTTATCGTGCATTATACCATCGTGTATGCAACGAATATCTCTTTAAAAGGATATATCACACATGTATTTTGCACTTATAATTTTAAAGTTATTGATTAAGTATCGTTACTATTTGAAACACTCTCGTATATTGAAAATTAAAAGAAACATCACAGGTTGAGTGCCATCTGAAGATATACATGAAGGAAATATTCTCCATTCCGCTTATCGCCTTTGCGGGAGATAGTTCTAAACTAAGATAATTAACTTTAATGTTTCATGCTTTGTAGCTTATAAGCGCATATCCTTGTAACTCATTCATTTGATTTTGAAAATAAATTTGACAGGTTGATAGAGTGCCATGTCAAGTAAAATATATATTTCCCCATTCCGCCATTACCAAATGGAGATAGTCCCACGGGGAGATAACTGAACTTTTATAGTTCATATTTGACGGGTTGTATGCGCATCTTCTCCTAGACCATTCATTGGATTTTGCTAAAACTTCTCAAATTGGTAGAGTACAGTATCGAGATACATGTACAGTGGAGAATCTGTTATTCTGACGTCATTAGTGACGTCATACAGTGGAGAATCTGTTATTCTTTCCCGTTTAAACGTAAACGTACGCAAACGCAAAGCACTAAAACGTAGAAAAGAACAACTTTTGGACAATTCTGATAATTCTTGTTTATCTTGGTGGCAAACAGTTTGGAGCCTGATCAGACGCCGGGTTACCCGGCGTCTGATCTGGCTCCAAACTGTTTGCACTGCAAATAATAGTTTTAGCGTAAACGCGTTTATTGGGAAAGAATAACAGATTCTCCACTGTACATGTATCAGTATGCTTGAAGAAATATTTTTCAATTATGCCGTTTCCAATGTAATATACCGGTATTTACACTTTAATGTTTCATGCTTTGTAGCTTATATGCGCAACTCCATCTAAATCGCCGATCCAATATTTAAAAGAGTTTTCACAGGTTTATTGGGTACCATATCCAGATATGCATGAACAATATCCACTTCCCATTCCGCCATTTCCGAGGGGTTGGGTGGAGGATAACTTAACTTTTAACATGTTTCATTATTTGTACAGTGGAGAAGGCGTTGAACCCAAACGAAACGCAAAACATTTAAATGTATTTTTGACAACTCTGACTTCATTTTAATCTGAGCGGGTTACCCGGCGTCTGATCTGGCGCCAAACTGTTTGCAATGGAAATAATAGTTTTAGCGTAAACGTCTTCTCCACTGTACCTTATTAGTCTCGTCAGGCTTATTAGTTAGCCCATATATAGTTATATGTACGGTACATCCAAATTTGTGCTATTTCATATCAATTGCGATTGTTAATCTTCAAATGTCTTTGCAGGTGGTGCCGCAGCGAATTATGCCCGAATGTACCCCAGAGAGACCTCTTCAGGCGAACATCCGGTGCTGGATCCCGGCACTTCTCAGGACACCATGGGACACACATGCCAAATCTGTAACAAGACTCTGGCCAATGCGTGGAACCTGCACGTTCACATGAGGATCCACACGGGAGAGAAACCGTATCAATGCAAGCTGTGTGGTAAAAGATGCACCACCAAAAGCAACTTGAAGACCCACATGGTGGTACACTTGTCGAGAGGCGTTCCGAATAATTAGTATGTAGTCACCTCCAAAAAGCGGGCACTCCCTAAACCGGACGTCTCTGAAATTTCAACATGCCTATAACTTCTATGTCCCTTAAAGTATTGCTTTCATATTTGGTATGTGTGTGTAAAGGAACAAGACCTTTCGATGCACATGGTGCTTTTTACCCCTGTGACCTTGACCTTGAACTTAGGCCCCGGGTAAAGGTTTCGAAATCTGTCTTTAGGTTCGAACAATGCTTAAAACCCATATGTCCCTTGAGGTATTGCTTTGATATTTGGTATGCATATGTTTTTGGCGAATACCTTATCATGTACACAAAAAGTTTGACCCCTTTGACCATGCACTTGAACTACGGGCCTGCGTTTAGCTTTCGAAATCTGTGTTTAGGTTTCGAAAAAACTCCCATGTCCCTTGATATATTGCTTTTATATTTGGTATGCATGTGATATTTCGATATTTATATTTGGTATGCACCTTTCCATGCACACAGATATTTGTACCCGAGTGACATTGACCTTGAAGTAAAGGCCCGCGTTTAGGTTTCGAAATCTGCGTTTAGGTGTCTCAAAATGCTTAAAACTCCTATGTCCATTGAGATATTTCTTTTTATATTCGTAGTGCGTGTGTTTTTAGAAAAGACCTTTCTTTGCATGTAAAAAGTTCGACCCCAGTAACCTTGGTCTTGAACTTAAGACCCGCGTTTAGGTTTCACAAAATTACTGTAACTCATATATCCATTGAAATATCCCTTTCATATATGGCAAGCATGTGTGTATGGACAAGACATGTCCATGCATACACAAAAAATCAACCCAATGACCTTGACCTTGAACTTAGGTCCTGCGTTAAGGTTTCGAAATCTGCGTTCAGGTTTCGAAAAAATGCTTATAATTCCTATGTCCCTTGAGGTATTACTTTCATATTTAGTTTGCCTGTGTATATGGACAAAACCATTACATGCAGGTAAACAGGTTGACATCTGTGACCTTGACCTCAGAGTGTGCTTTTAAGCTTCTAAATGTGCCGATGGCGAGCTTTGTTGTCTTTTTGACAACTCTTGTAAGATAAAAACAACACCTTATCGTCGTGAATAGCTCATACAAGTGTTCGATATTACAACAGTCTGAAGTATTAATGTTTCACAAGTCTCTATCGGAGTTCAAGGTCATTTAAAATAAAACATTACCATCGCTTTAGCGTTTATATTTTACTCAACGAGATTCCAGGGGTCCCCGTGACCTAGTGATATAGTCACTGTGACTAACACCACTAAGCTCCTCACCGCTGTGAGTTCGAATCCCAGTCGGTTCGTTCGGATTTTTCATGTGGGGAAGCCTTCCAGCTGGCTTGCGGAAGGTCGGTGGTTCTACCCAGTTGCCAATTTGTCTGAAACAGTGCATAACGGACTTCTGGGGTCTTCCTCCACCTGTAATAAGCTGGACGTCGTGATATGACTGAAATACTGTTAAAAGCGACGTAAAATCATAAAAAATCAAACCATAATCAACGAGATTTAATCAAATTTCCTACTAGTATATGGTAGGTTTGAACGAGCATGGCTTTTGCACTTTTTTGTTAAAAGTTAATGATGCCTCGTTTCAAACTTAATAGAGCAGATTCATTGAAGAAATGCCGATATAGTTGTCAAACTGTTTGAATAATGATTTGGAATCCGAGTTTCCCGGCCTCGTCTAATCTGGATTCAAACCGATTGCAATTCGACTGCTGAAAGAGTTGTACAGTGACGAGTTCAGTAAAGAAATCGATGGCCATCGATTGCGAGTTGGTTACCGGTCTAGTACAGTGGAGAAAACATTTTCTTTCCATATAACCCAGGTTACGCTTAATCTCTTATTTTCATTGCAAACAGTTTGGAGCCAGATCAGACGCCGGGTAACCCGGCGTCTTATCAGGCTCCAAACTGTTTGCAACTCAAATTAAAACTGGTCGTCGGAAATGTCAAAAGGTTGTCATTTTCTATATTTCATTGCAATGCGTTTGCGTTTGAACGAAATAATTACGTTTTCTCCACTGTATTTCAGACCGGTAGTCAACTCGCAATCGATGTCCATCGATTTTTTTACTGAACGTTTAGAGACGAGTTTCAGCTTTAGTACAGTCCAGTTGTTGTTGTTTTTAAGTGGTACATGTTTTCACTATGCATTACAGAATGACCAAAATTGAAGACTCTGATCAGAGAGCTCTTGTAGGAGTGACACTGTGTTTTAGGAAAGGTTTACTCTTCACAGGTACAATGTGTTATTCTTTCCCAATAAACGCGTTTAAGCTAAAACTATTATTTCCAGTGCAAAAAGTTTGGAGCCAGATCAGACGCCGGGTAACCCGGCGTCTGATCAGGCTCCAAACTGTTTGTCACCATGATAAACATAAAATATCAGAATTGTCCAAAAGTTGTTTTTTTCTACGTTTTAGTGCTTTGCGTTTGCGTACGTTTGCGTTTAAACGGGAAAGAATAACACTGTACTTGTCATTAGGGTTCAAAGGGTTAACTGACTATGTATACGTATTTTATACGATATATCTGTTGAATGCCTTACAGTGGAAAAGGCGTTATGTTTTCTCTTTTAAACGCAAAAGAAACGCAAAGCACTAAATGTAGAAAGTGTCAGTTTTTAGAAAACTTCATGTTAATCTGAGTGGCAAACAGTTTTAAACCTGGTCAAAAATGCCGGAAAACCTGGCGTTTGATCTGGTTCCAAACTGTTTGCAATGGAAATAAACATTGTAGCGTAAACGCGTTTATTGGGAAAGAATAACATTTTTTATAGATCTACTGTACTGAAAGAAAATGCTTTTAAAACCGCTGAGACGAAATTTTGGGAACGGTGGTTACACTTCTATACAATTATGCTGAATTTTTCATATTGACTATTTCACGTTTGAAAAATGACCAGCTTATGTTGACAGTGAGCGTTATTTTTTAGAAACGTTTAGAAATAAATAGCTTTGCAAACCCTGGTCAAAGGGCCCCGTGATTGGTCTTCATAGCAACTTTTACTTTTCTACATGCATTAACCTATTTGCGACCAGTGGATTATCCAATACTTATATATTGGA
This sequence comes from Gari tellinella, assembly GCA_922989275.2. Classification (NCBI taxonomy): domain Eukaryota; kingdom Metazoa; phylum Mollusca; class Bivalvia; order Cardiida; family Psammobiidae; genus Gari; species Gari tellinella. Next base: position 32,018,095 of record OV277872.1, on the reverse strand, counting down.
TTAGTCCATTTTTATATAAGGGATGCCTGGTCTAAATTTTCGTATTTCATATTGAAATTTCTATCAGCAAACACTATGTAGACTCTGCTCAGAGTTTACACTGTTTACCTATGTCCCCTTATACAGTGGAGAATCTGTTATTCTTTCCCGTTTAAACGCAAACGTACGCAAACGCAAAGCGCTAAAACGTAGAAAAGAACAATTTTTGGACAATTCTGATATTCCATGTTTATCTTGGTGGCAAACAGTTTGGAGCCTGATCAGACGCCGGGTTACCCGGCGTCTGATCTGGCTCCAAACTGTTTGTAAAAGAAAAAATAGTTTTAGCGTAAACGCGTTTATCGGGAAAGAATAACAGATTCTCCACTGTAGGACGTTAGGCACAAATGGTTTAAAGAATTTCTTTTTTTATTTATTGTTTTACATCAAAATGTTCTATTCCATGTAGATCTGTACAATTATGACTTAACAAATACTACAGTGGAGAACACGTTAGTCATTCCAGTTTTGAATCGCAATTACATTTTTTGAAATTTCTAACGATTTATTTTACTATGAATAGCAAACAGTTTTGAACCTTATCATTGTCTCAGTTGCTCGCGTCTGGTCTGGTTCCAAACTGTTGGCAGTAGACATAGGTGTTTTAGCATAAATAGATCTACGTATATTGGGGAATAATAACCTCTTTTTCACTGTATGATTTAATCATTATGAATGTAAATAAATATTTTAGAAGATTAAGACGAAATTATTTTTCTTTATCAACCGATGTGCTGCTTAAACATTCCGCACTTATACAAGCGCCCTTTGATGCCCTTATGGAATCACCCCGTCGTCGGCGTTGGTTTTTCATGGTTAAAGTTTTGGGGTAAGTGTTGTAATGCACTAATACTACATGAAATATTTGCATTAGGAAGCTGATATTTGGAATGGAGGTGCCCTGTGGTTTGAACATTGATGTTGTGTAGTAACAATTAAAAAAAGTTAAAATTTAGTCAAAATTTCACCTTTTGTTGACTTAGGTTTTTCGGCTGATTTCTCATGGTTAAAGTTTTGGTTTAAGTGTTGTAATGCACTAATACTACATGAAATATTTGTATTAGGAAGCTGATATTTGGAATGGAGGTGCCCTGTGGGTTGAACATTGATGTTGCGTAGTTAAAATTTACAAAAAAGTTAAAATTTAGTCAAAATTTTACCTTTTGTGGACTTAGGTTTTTCGGCTGATTTCTCATGGTTAAAGTTTTGGGTTAAGTGTTGTAATGCACTAATACTACATGAAATATGTGTATTAGGAAGCTGATATTTGGAATGGAGGTGCCCTGTGGGTTGAACATTGATGTTGCGTAGTTAAAATTTACAAAAAAGTTAAAATTTAGTCAAAATTTTACCTTTTGTTGACTTAGAGTTTTTGGACTGAACTTTCAAAGTTAGTTATAGAGTAAGTGTTGGAATGCACTTATACTACATGAAGTATTTGCATTAGTAAGCTGATATTTGGAATGGAGGATCCCTGTGGCTTGAATATCAATGTACTGATACACTTTTCTATTGATAGTTACCTATTTAAGAAAGGTTGAATTAGGCGAGCTTTGCTGTTCTCCGACGTGTCGTCTGTGAAAAACACCAAAGTCGTAATTTAAGCTATTCAAATTGAAGAAAATATGAAAATGAGTACCAAACAGTTTGGATCCAGATTAGACGCCGCGTTAAGCGGCGACTAATCTGGATCCAAACTGTTTGCAAAATCTTGCCAAGTCGCGATTAGCATGATTAGGGTTAATAGAAATGATAGTTTGATGCTTCTACCGCGTCCTTGTCAAAACAGAAGAAAATGTTAAGATTAAGTGTATTTTCCGTGTTTTTATCCCAATAGCGCGGAGAGATACAGTGCCAAACAAGGTTTGCCGCGGCTATTTATAGTAACAACAAGGTTATATAGCACCCCTGAAAAGCAAGAATAGACAGTGCTTCCTCTCTACAACGACACCCAATGGCAGACGAAGGTTGTTTGTGTTGTTTGGAGGGAGTTGTCATAGGGAGAGACAGTTAATACCCTTAGAGTACATTTGCAATCAGTTTGAAACCGCGTATCGCGGCGTCTGATCTGGGTTCAAACTGATTGTCTTTCTTCTGTCAAAATGTCCAATACGTAACTAAGAAAAAACGCAGACGACAGTTTTAAGCACGATATTGCAGAAGTGAAAGTGTTAGACATAAGAATTATCTTATTTCGTAAACAGCGACAAACGTTGTAGAAAGGAGGGAATTGTTGTTCGGAGGGCCGTTGTAATAAGGGAACCCTGTACTACTACTACTACTACTACTACTAAAATAATTAAGACTTAAATTTCAAAACGAATGTCAAACAGTTTAAATCCTGATTAGACGCCGCGTAACGCGGCGTCTAATTAGGATCAAAACTGTTTTTCAATGTACTTTATGACGTCATTGAGAGTGAAAGGGTTAAAACCGGTTCTACGAAATATGTATTGGACAATAGTTTTAGCATAAACGAGTAACAAGAAATGTGTGTGAGAGAAAAGGCTATACATTCGAAACTCGATACTTCGAGCTCGCTTAAATCTATCGTACCATTAGACGATATGTCTATCTCGCTTAAATCGAACAAACCCGTATTTCAAAGTTAAAAAGTGGCCCAGCCACGTTTTAACTTTGAAATATGGGTATGTTCGAACTAACGCGAGTACGAATTATCGAGTTTCGACTGTATATAAAAAGAAGTCTTTGACTTTTTGTCAACATAAAAGTTTCGTCATATTTTATAATGTCTAGAGTTATTTGTCTACAATTACCACCTACGACTTTTTATTATTATTATTATTATTATTATTATACCAGATTTATATAGCGCTCTTTTCACACAGGGGTTGTGCGTTCAAAAGCGCTTTACATGAAATAACATAAATGTACCTACCAATCGAGAAAAGACAAAATAACTATAATTAGATCTGATAATTAGATCTGAAATAAAACATGAATAAACATACAGAAGACAGCCCCAAAATGGCAACCACATTACTCCCATCAATCTGCAATGAACCGACCGGCTAAAGACTTTTACGAGTTAAAAAAGAGTGAATAAGTGTGTGTGTGTTTGTGTGAATTTTACGTCTCTCCAAGTCCTGAAGAAGGAGTAAAACAATAGGATGTATGCTTAAAAAACTATGAGATAAGTTTGAGATCTTTTTAAGACATTGATTGGTCAGATTTAACAGAAAGTGAAAATCTGACCAATCAAAAGTTTAAGAATGGTCTCAAACTTATCGCAAGCGTTGTATAAGCATTTGGCGGATTTACAAAATGAACATGTGTGACTGTACCAAACCCTATTGTGTGACTACTCCTTGGAATAGTTTAAAATGCATAAGGTGTCACTCCTGTACAAAAGCCCTTCTTCTTCCTCCATAGAACTCTATAGTAAATTGGCAACATTCTCCTGTCTCTGTCCAGTTCCAGGACCTACCGGTCAATATAACGACCCTGTTTCCATGGAAAGCAATAACATGGCACCAGAATTAACAAAAGAAAAAGATACCATTAAGGTTCAACTTTTCCACAAATTTCACATTTCTAAGGTCACCGTCAATATTTACAAAATGAAAGTTGATGACCCGCCGCACCACACTCGCATCTCTGACCACATGTTCTCACAAATTAGTTCCCAAATAGAACCCAGAAACACCTTTGATTTATCAACAACATCACTATTTCAGCTCAAAAACAAATGCATCTGCAGTTAATCAGCATTTTCAATAAAAAATATGACCATGAACACACACACATCAATTTTTCACTATATAAATTAGGAACTATTTAGGCACCCTACGACCCGGAAGCACTTCCGTACAGGTGTGACACCATAAGGATTTTAGATTTAGAAATACACGTCCTACCCCTCATCTGGGACCCGTCTTTCGAGACATGTTGTAGCTTAAATCACTACAAATGTACAGTGGAGAATCTGTTATTCTTTCCCGTTTAAACGCAAACGTACGCAAACGCAAAGCGCTAAAACGTAGAAAAGAACAACTTTTGGTCAATTCTGATATTTCATGTTTATCTTGGTGGCAAACAGTTTGGAGCCTGATCAGACGCCGGGTTACCCGGCGTCTGATCTGGCTCCAAACTGTTTGCACTGCAATTAATAGTTTAAACGTAAACGCGTTTATTGGGAAAGAATAACAGATTCTCCACTGTAATGAGGTCTGAGAAAGCGCTTATAGAATATTTTGATTTACTTTCAATGTGCTTTAAGTAGACGTCTGTCTTAAGCACTGAAGGCAAGCCTAGTTGCAAGACTAAATATTTAACTGATTTTTCACTGAAACATCTTGTCGACAATTCTAGTTTCCAGGAAGGTAGAATGGAAAAGACGTATTTTTTTTCTCCATTTAATCGCATACGAAACGCAAACACAATGCACTAAAATATAGAAAATTATAAGTATTTGAAATTTATAAGGATTAATTTTTATCCAAACAATTTGGAGCCTACTCAGACGCCGGCTCACCCGGCGTCTGATCTGGCTCCAACCTGTTTGCAATTTATATACAATAGTTTTAGCGTAAACGCGTTTATTGGGTAATAATAAACGTTTTCTCCACTGTACACTCCTTGTAAATGGTGCATACGGTCGTATGTATGCGTCGCTAATGTACTACATGTATTAGTTCATGTAGATATATTAAATTAATTTCTCCAATTTCACCAAATTTATTTTTCTCTTTCAGATTCCTCGGTTAAGACCATTGAGGTAAAGGGACCCAGAGGTCAGATGCTGGCAGTTCGAACCCACCATTGCCGGTTCTGTGGCCGAATGTTCCAGTCTCCGGCCCACGTTGCCCGTCATGAACGAACACACACTGGCCAGAGGCCTTTCCGCTGTCCTGTCTGTGACCATTCCTTCACATATAAACACCAACTGCAGAAACACACTAGCAGATACCATCCAGAACAATTATAGCCACTATATTACAGTGCTCCCTCTCTACAATGTCACCCTATGGGAGACGTAGATTGTGCGCGTTGTTCGGAGGGAGTCGTTATAAAGAGGGAAAATTAAGACTTGGCTTACATTTGCAAACAGCTTGAATCAAGACCAGACGCCGCGTAACGCGGCGTCTGATCTGGATTCAAGCTGTATGTCACTCCTCATTATATTTGTTCTATCAAAATCTCCAGTTATATTTAAATTTGAGAAAAACAGCAGACGACAATTTAAATCAAACGATATTGCAGCAGTAAAAGCGTTAGACACAATTGTTTCGTTTAGGGAACTGCGGAAAGGGTCGTTGTAAGGAGGGAGTCGTTGTAGGGAGGGCCGTTGTAGTGAGGGAACACTGTAGTTTTGTTCAGAGTGTTGTTGTTCAGAATCAAAATAAGACTTCGATAGAAAATCGATGTTATTTAGTAAATGTTAATGATTTTTACAGTTCAAATTAACAATCTAGTTTCCCATTTAGTCTATCTTATGTTAGCTCACCTGGCACAAAGTTCCAAGTTGAGCTATTTTGATGGTCCCATTTTCTATGTTCTATGTTCGTCGTCGTCCGTTCGTTCATCAACAATTTCTTTAAACGAAATCTTTTCATAAACTACTGGATGGACTTTTACCAACCTAGGCAAGCATGACCCTTATTATGGTCCTCTTTCAAAGTTGTTCAAGTACATGTAGTTCCGGTCCATTGCATATCTTGAAATCTTCTTCTCTGAAAATAATATGGCCGGAGCTTTGACTTTTGGCATGGTGACACATCTAGTTGTCATTAACACATATCAAATGATGAAATGACTCCGACCTGTTGCATACATGAATATTTAGTTCATAGTCCTGAGCTAAAATAGATTGTTTTCAATGAAAAGTTTAAATAAAAACGCCTTGTCTTAAACCGCTCGTCCGTCCGTCGTCAATAATTCCTTACAAACGACATCTCAATAACTTCTGGTTGGAGCTTTACCAAACTTGGCAGGAAGAATCATTATATGACCTTCTTTAAGGGTTGTTCAAATAGTTCCAGTCCATTGCATATCTAGGTCACAGAAGCTGTAAAATTATTTTCAATGAAAACATAAAAAAGGTCTGAACCTTGAGTTTAGATGAACTGGCTTTGGTCTGTTGAATATCTAGGTAATGGGAGCCAAACTATATTTTTGTTATTTAAAACACTTCTGGTCTGAAACCACAATACCCTGAGCTTAGACATTTGGCAGAAAGCAGCATCTACAGGTCCAATATGAAGTTTGTCCAAAGTAGAATGTATGCCACTTGGGTCATAACTGGATCCCTCCTTGGGGTCACAGTTATTTAATGAAGTCTTGAAACATTATCCTCTCTAACAAGTTATATAGCCAGAGCTTTGATATATTTAGGTCACTGGAACTAAAGAAAACATTTTTTGGGGTAAAAATAATAAGATATCTGCTTGTCTAAATCTGAATGCTGAAAGCTTAGGTATTTGGAAAGCATAACCTGTAGCTTATTACAAATAAGTATAAAGTACATGCTGTGCCATACATTTTACAAAAAAATCGTTTAGTAAGTGGTTTTTGCCAGTTTGAAAATAAAAGTACATTTGTTTCAAAATAGTTATTCTTTAACGCTTCAGGCCTTTCGCTACCGGAAGTCGGTATTGCGGGCGAGCGGATATGCGTCTGGATGACACAGACTTTTTTCGTACGTGTTATAAAGGAAATGTTGATATAAATTAGTATAATCCTTCATAGCGCAGTTAGTATAGTGGTTGACTATAGTGGTTGACTAGCAACCAAAAGGTCATAGGTTCGAGACCCATCCGATCCAAATATTTTTTTTAGTGTACGATTTATTGACTTGTCAATCCATAACGCAGTAATCAAGAGACATGTTATGTTTAGCCTTCGTTGATTAGTACTAGTGATGTTTACGGTCCAAGTATATGTCCACTTACCTGTACGTTTTAGTTTAATGACTTACAAGTCAATTAAATCGGTAAACATGTAAACGATTTGATCGAACTATAAAGCCACACCTTGAAGCTTATCAATACGCTAACCTTTTCAAGATCGATATTGCCCATTATAATTATGTTCAAACAATATAATAAACCTTGTATGCAAGTCCATGAATAAATAATAATGCATTTTAATGACGAAGTTTTAATTCTAAGGTAGGTAACTGTATCTAAACAACAAATATCCCACATTTTAATAAGAAAATATGTTATTACAACAAATCCTGACTGTAATATTTTCTAATTTTTTCAGACTGACTAGTTCATCAACCATATATTTGAATAACATGAAAACAAATACACATTGAATGAGTCAGTTTTTTGGAATTCAATTTTTTAGCATTTTGCAAAATTTAAATAGCTGATAACATCTTTCTGAACACCTTTATTCAAAATGTTTTTAGCTTTTCTTGTAATGAATGTTGTGGACTACTTGTTGGGCGAGAATTATAGTCATTAGCTCTTTTCATTTTTAAGAAAAATAAAATCATCAAAAGTCTAGGTTTTTGTCAGAAAAAAGACCTTAAAGACAAACCACACGATAAATTTTGCCTATATTTACACACATTGTTTCTTAGGCTATTATCATTCTTCATGACAATTTTCATAACAATCGTATGGAAACTACGCGCATATGCGAAGTACCTTAATATGGTATTAAATGGAAGAGCTAATTCTTCGCACTTCCCCTATGCTTTAAAGTATGATATTTTGAATACGTGAACAAATGTAAGATATCGAGGCTTTGGTTCGCTAAATTCAAATTGAAGATATCTCATGCATTATCCCATAACTTATTTCTTCTTTTGAAAACTGGTGACCACTTTCAGACTGTATTAAGCTACCATTTGCTAGAATATAAAGAATATTTCTTTTAAGTTATGGTATAAATTCATGACTATGTGAAGAGGAACTATTGTCTTCAGTGTTGGAAGAAATTAAAGGCGTAAATGGCATATTGATGGGGCAATGGGTTATGGCTATTTGACGAAGTGGCAACAGGACTTCAAATGAATTCTATATATATATATATATACAATACCATGACCTTATTCTCTTATTTGTAGCAAGGTCGTGTTTGAATTTGGCTCAGTCCCCTTATACAGTGGAGAATCTGTTATTCTTTCCCGTTTAAACGCAAACGTACGCAAACACAAAGCACTAAAACGTAGAAAAGTACAACTTTTGGACAATTCTGATAAATCATGTTTATCTTGGTGGCAAACAGTTTGGAGCCTGATCAGACGCCGGGTTACCCGGCGTCTGATCTGGCTCCAAATTGTTTGCACTGCAAATAATAGTTTAAGCGTAAACGCGTTTATTGGGAAAGAATAACGTTTTCTCCACTGTATCAGCTGTTACTTAACAATGTCTTCTACAGGGATAATGACGTTATTCTTTCCCCCAAAACGCGTTTGTGCTAAAATGATTTCCTTTGCGAACAGTTTGCAGCCAGATCAGACGCCGGGTAACCCGGCGTCTGATCAGGCCCCAAACTGTTGACACTCAGTTATCCGTCTGACTGACCAGACTCCAAAATGTTTGCCATTCAAATGTTAATCAATCGCTTACATTTTCAAATAAACAGTTACGTTTAGTTTCGTTTAATCCATTTTAGCCTAGTGTCCATTAAAGGGAACATTGCCAAACAATATAGACCCTGATAAGGCGCCTCACGCAGCGTCTGATCAGGGTCTGCACTGTTTATATGTTGCATATGAAATGTTCTGCTACATGTATATGGAAAAACATCGCAGTGGCCTTTGGTCACTCTTGCATATCTATAATGAAAGCTTTCGGCAAAAACATACAGAGAGTTCATCGCAATATCCATATGATCCAGGTATAAAAGGGCTAAACCAAAAGAACAATGTCGTCACATGCCCCCCCCCCCCCATTGTACTATAGTTTTGCATTCAGTGTTTATTTGTATCTGTATAGTTTTGAAAGAAAAAAAATGACAATAAAGTTTCTACATGAATGGGCTTGTTATGTTTTAATTGACCGGTGTATTTATGCTCCCCATTAAGGGGAGCATATAGTTGCCGCCATATTTCCGTCCTCCCGTCTTTCCGTAATTCCGTTCTTACGGGAGGGTGTGACTAAATTTCTTAGCCCCATAATTGAAAAACATTAACCTGACCGTCGCTTGTGACATTCACCTGGCCGTTTCTTGTGACATTAACCTGGCCAGTTGTGGGACACAGGTAGCCTCCAGATCATTTGTTTTCCAAGTTAGAGCAAATATAAATTATTGCTTGTGCGGCTAGCCACGTAAAAGAAAACAATAGAAAATAGCCACATAAGTATCCTCCCGTAAGAATGTTCGTCCTTCCGTAATTCCGTCCGTCCGCCCTCCACTTTTTTGTCCGGACCATGAACCTTACACCGTAAGTTTAGTCCGGGAGCTATCTTCAGCAAAAATGATGTGCGGCTCAATGACTCTTCATGCTGATAGAAGATGAGATAAGGATGTGCAGTGCGCAAGAACTTTAACTCTACATTTATTAAAAATAAAATTATCTCCCATTCACTTTGATGTTCCTGCATTACAATATTGGCTGAAACATAACTATTTCATGATTCAAGATAACCCAATGACATTTCAAAGAGCAAAGCAGTATAACAATAGGAAGTGCAGTACACAAGAACCATAACTCTGCCACCTCCCAATATGGAGTTATCTTCCCTTTTCTCTAAAAGTATCATACTTTTTTGGATGATATCGTCAACCTGGTGACAGATACAGGCCTGCCATACGTTGATAAAAGAAATCCTAAGATTTCAATTTTTTTTAATTTTTCAAGCTCGGTTTTCCTGATTATACCTTTAACCCATAGTCTGTTTCTAGTTTTTAGACACGTGATGCTTAAATCAGGTTGAAAGTAAAGCAGAATGCGCGCATTCTGCTTTACTTTCAGCCTGTTTTAAGTTTCCATCTGTTGGAATAAAAAGCCGAATATTTCGGAAAATGCCGGAGAAATGGCAGCCCTGCAGATATCTCATTGAAACATTGTACACTGATTGCGAATCACATGAAGATGTTTAGTGTTCAATAAACGTAATTCTATCTTTGTACACAATCAATAATCTCCCCTTTTTGATTTTTTGATTTTATACCAAACGTCGTACGACAAAAATGGTCGTAAGTCAAAACTTTAAAATATATACATGTATAATTTCTGATTTCTCCATCTAATCTTGTATTGTGACATCTCTTTCGAATTTTCTTTTCAAGATGACCACAACGAGATGCAACAAGACAGGATTAGAAAGAGAGATAAATAATAATTGAGAATTTTAGAATCTGAGTTACGACAATATTTGTCGTACGACGTTTCGCAAGACGGGTCCAAGAAGTTTAGAAAGTTTACAGTTGTTTACAGGAAACAGACTTTTGTACCATTTCGTACCGTTCCTGAATGCAGCATAATTAATTTTAAGAAATGAACTGGGTTATTTTCGGCGTTTAAGCGAAATAAACGACAGAAAATGATCGGCAAAGTCCATGAATTGCGCTAGGCGATCATTTTCTGTCGTTTATTTCGCTTGAACGTCGAAATAATTCAGTTCAGTTCTTATATTTACATAATAGTTACTGTAATTTTCTAATATTCAATGAACATTTTATTAGTATGCATGTATGTTTAATCCATCTTAGAGATTACAGTGGAGAATCTGTTATTCTTTCCCAATAAACGCGTTTACGCTAAAACTATTATTTGCAGTACAAACAGTTTGGAGCCAGATCAGACGCCGGGTAACCCGGCGTCGGATCAGGCTCCAAACTGTTTGCCACCAAGATAAACAAGAATTATCAGAATTGTCCAAAAGTTGTTCTTTTCTACGTTTTAGTGCTTTGCGTTTGCGTACGTTTGCGTTTAAACGGGAAAGAATAACAGATTCTCCACTGTACCACGAATAATGTGTACCCTGAAATGGAATTAAATAGGGCGAATGTAAATATATTAGTTTATCATTTTACGGTAAATATATACCATAACCATTGTATCCTTCTTTACATTTCAGGTGACTGTGCGGTAACCCTTCAAGTGACAGAAGGCCATGGCGAAACGGCGGTGGTGCGAAGATACATGTGCCAGTTTTGTGAGCGATACTTCCAGTCTCGTTCTCACCTCACACGTCATTTCCGATCGCATACTGGCGAGAAGCCCTTCAAGTGTAGCCTCTGTGACAAATCATTCTCACATAAACACCATCTTAAAAATCATTTGAACAAAGCTCATTTAACAGATATGTGAAAGTAATGTCAATTTTGACTGTGATGCCTATCTTGACCCCTTTACTACCTTCTTCAAGTGTCCTAATATTTCTTCAATCCCCATGGACCCTAGTTAGGCGCCCAGTGACTCGTCATCTGGTCAGGGTCAAAAGTGATTGACACTCATATCGATGTTTCTTCTGTTAAAGTTCCAAACTTGGGAATTTATAAAAAATACAAGAAGGCGACAAATTTTCAGCAGACGTTTGTTAAGCAGTGAATGGGGTTCAAGACACTTCAAAACAAGTTGACCAGTGCGTGTAGTGAAAATACAAGTTCATTGTTAAGAAACTTATTATACCGTCGAAACTGATACTTCGAACTCTCTTTAGTTTGAGCATATCCATGTTTTTACTTTGAAATAGGGGTATTTTCGACTGAGCGAGATCGCAACAAGCACACATTTTAAATGTATTTGTTAGCTCACCTGAGCCAAAGGCTCAAGGTGAGCTATCGGGATGGCCCTGTGTCCATCATCTCCTCCTATACCGCTGAACAGATTTCAACCAAACTTTACAGAAATGTTCCTTGGGTCAAGCTCTTTCAGTTTTGTTCAAAGAATTAAAAACAATGCAGAACTCTGGTTGCCATGGCAACCAAAGTGAAAAAATAAGGAAATCTTAAAAAATCTTCTTGTAAAAAACTACAAGGGCCAGAGCTTAGATATTTGGTACATAGCATCACCTACAGGTCCTCTATCAAGTTTGTTACAATTATGCCCCTGGGGTCAAAATTGGCCCCGCCCCGGGGGTCACAGTTTTACATAGAGTTATATAGTGAAAATTTCAAATGTCTTCTTCTCTGACACTGATATGACCAGAGCTTTGATATTTGGCATGGTGACACTTCTAAATGTCCTTTACCTATTTTGTTCAAATGGTTCTGGTCGGTTGAATATCTAGGTCATAATTCACATTCAATATATGTATAGCAGACAGCAATTCAGCATTATAAGAGTTAGACCCTAGCCACATTTCCTACCGGCAGAGTTACATAACTGAACTCAGGTCAGCTGAGGTTCACTATAACAGTAGCATATGGTATTGTCTGCTACATTTTTTATGCCCCTGCAGTTGGGGGCATATTGTTTTTGTCTGTCTGCTTTTTTTTGTCTGTTTGTCAATGTGTTTGTCTGTCAGTCCACAACTTTAATCTTAGCCATAACTTTGTTAAAGTTAGAAACTTTATAACTTAGGTCATGTTCTGCAAAGGTCAATGTCATTTTTGAGTTATTTCCCAGTGTCATATTTTCTTGTCTTTGAGATAACTCCAGTTCTACTGATGTTAACCCATTACCCCATACAAATGCCTTTTTACGCATTTAATTTATTCCTCCTCTAAAGAGAATAATTCCACTTTATACAGTCATAAAAATGTAAGATATAAGAAATGGTATCTATATCTTAGTAGATGATAACTTAAAGCAGGTTGAAAGTAAAGCAGAATGGCAATAAATAATCATATGGAAATACATGTAGCTTGAAAAAAAGAAGTGTCATGGATAAGGGCCATAACTCTGCCAACAATATTTTTTTAAGTTATTCCAATTTGTCATGGGTTTTTTGTCTGGAAGATAATTCCATTTACAGCTATATTAAAATGTTGTCTTGTCTATTACGCTAAGGCACAATGACCTCAGGTGAGCGAATTAAGGGCCATGGCCCTCTTGTTTTTATTGTTGGTTTTTGTGGCTTAACTTAAAAGAGCCCTTCAAGTGGTCGATCCCTGGAACTTCAAATAGAAAACAATCCTATTACCAATTAAAGAACGGTCCATTTTTAGGTATCATGTGTTAGTTTTAACAATATATTTCAAGGTCAATATCAGTCCAGACACTGGTCAGATGGCTGCACTGTTTCTTGCACAGGACAAGACTGAGTGTTCTGTCTTATAAATGTATACGTGTCGCTAATACACGGTTGTTAAATGCAAATTATACAAGAGCTGTCGGAGAACAGCAAAACTCGGCTATTGCAAAGTGCAAACATTTCTTAAATTGGTATAGAGAAGTGTATCAGTACATTGATGTTCAACCCACAGGAAACCTCCATTCCAAATATCAGCTTCCTTGGGCGAATAAAAAGTGTCATCTAGTACTATAGTGCATTCCTTTTCAACTTTATCTGCGCAAACATAAATTTGCATCCCATTGTGAACCTCCATTTCAAATTTAAGCTTCATTTGGGCAAATATTCCAAGTAGCATTAGTGCATTTAAACAGTTACCCCAAAACTTTAACCATGAGTGATTAGCTGAAAATTCTAAGTCCAAAACAGGTAAAACTATGACAAAATTCAATTTCTTTTTCAACTTTATCTAATATAACATCAATGTTCAACCCAAAGGGAACCTCCATTTCAAATATAAGCTTCATTGGGCAACTATTTCATTTAGTATTAGTGCATTTCAACACTTTCCACAAACTATAGCTATGAGATATTAGCCGAAAAATCTAATCCAAAACAGTAAAAACATATTCCTAAATTTCAATATTTATTTCAATTGTAATTAAGTAACATCAATGCTCAACAAACAGGGAACCTCCATTCTAAATATAAGCGTACTAATGCGAATATTCCAAGTTGTATTAGTGCATTTAAACACTTACCCCAAAACTTTAACCATGAGTAATTAGCCGAAATACCTAAGTCTAAAACGGGTAAAACTATGACAAAACTCAATTTCGTTTTCAACTTCATCTGCGCAAACATCAATGTTCATCCCATAGGGAATCTCCATTTCAAATATAAGCTTCATTGGGCAAATATTTCATTTAGTATAAGTGCATTTCAACACTTACCACAAACTTTAACCATGAGATATTAGCCGAAAACCCTTGTCCAAAACAGGTAAATGTATGACTAAATGTCAATGTTTATTTTCAATTGTAATTACGCAACATCAATGTTTCAACCCACCATTTCAAATATAAGCTTCATTTGGGCAAATATTTCATTTAGTATAAGTGCATTTCAACACTTACCTCAAAACTTTAACCATGAGAAATCAGCCTATAAAAACACAAGTGAAACTACGACTAAATTTCAATATATGTCTTTTTAAATTAAACAAAGCAACATCAATGTTCAAACCACAGGGAAACTCCATTCTAAATATTACGCTTTCTAATGCAACTATTCCAAGTAGTATTAGCGCATTTCAACCCTTACCCCAACATTTTAACCATGAGATATCAGCCGAACTAAATCCAAAACAGGTAAAATCAGGACTAAATTTCAATCTTTTTTCCCCTCAAATTTTAACTACGCAACATTAATGTTCAACCCTCAAGGAACATCCATTCCAAATACAAGCTCGCCCTCCCCCACCCCTCCTATTCTCCGAAAAGGCGAGCTAACAATGAAGAGCGTTTGTTTGTTTTTGCTATGACTTTCTCGTGGTGTCCAATCCAGTTTAATCACTCTTTCCATGTTACATGTATACTACACATTACAGTGGAGAATCTGTTATTCTTTCCCGTTTAAACGCAAACGTACGCAAACGCAAAGCACTAAAACGTAGAAAAGAACAACTTTTGGACAATTCTGATAATTCTTGTTTATCTTGATGGCAAACAGTTTGGAGCCTGATCAGACGCCGGGTTACCCGGCGTCTGATCTGGCTCCAAACTGGTTGTAAAAGAAAAAATAGTTTTAGCGTAAACGCGTTTATCGGGAAAGAATAACAGATTCTCCACTGTAAGACACACTATCTAAGAAACATCTCACGCTCCTCTAAATGTTTCCCTACAGTATATAAGACATTATGCTTTACCAATAAACGCGTTTACGTTAAATCTATTACATTGTATTTTCATTGCAAAAAGTTTGGAGCCAGATCAGACGCCAGATAATTGTATCAAACAGTTTTGGATCGTGTGACACTGCATGATTACTAAAATTTTGCAGTGATACTGACGTTATTGTCTTCGTTTAAACACAACGCCATTTGATTTTCTCAATTATAGTTAAAAAAATATCTAATACATGTTTCACGATAAATTTCAGACACGAGTCCATGAGATATAGAATGCTATTTCATGACCAAAACAGTTAAGAAAACGTCTTACTAACTTTTTGTTTTACTTTTGTCCTGAATAAAATAGTCACTCATGTCAAATTACTGTGGAGAATCTGTTATTCTTTCCCGTTTAAACGCAAACGTACGCAATCGTAAAGCACTAAAACGTAGAAAAGAACAACTTTTGGACAATTCTGATAATTCTTGTTTATCTTGGTGGCAAACAGTTTGGAGCCTGATCAGACGCCGGGTTACCCGGCGTCTGGTCTGGCTCCAAACTATTTGCACTGCAAATAATAGTTTTAACGTAAACGCGTTTATTGGGAAAGAATAACACATTCTCCACTGTAATTATGCCCTAACGCCCTTTTTACTCAGAGTGGACATAAATGTGCATGTAAGTTAATTTAACTCTTTCAACACTAAGTAAGTATTGTAGATTATTAGGTTCCCTTGTGGCTTATTTAAGTTACCAAAACATTAACTAGTCTACTTGGAATTCCGGGTAGTTTTTTAAACACTGGTCTAAATTAGCAAACAGTGTCGATCCAGATGTATTGGAGCCCTCTGATCTGGGTCTACACTGTTTGCAAATCTAATGAGTTTAGTTTAAACAGATCCATGGTGTTGAAAGAGTTAAGCGATTGTTTCACAATGGGACGAGATGTACCTTTTGACATTTACGAAGACAAAAACAACACAAACATTCAATGCAATGTCTAGATCTATATATACAAATATTGCTTTGTATAATATATATATAGGCTATCAACGGTGGCGTGTATAAATAGTGATTACGATACAATGATGGCAGATATATATCTCGGTATACAATGTAATATCTATAAGCTAAAACATCTTTATAACCAGCCCAATCAAATAGAGTGTACATATAGATGATATGACAACGTTAACAGTTTGTATGTTTTATCTACAAAATATCCATGGGGAGAAGACGTTATTTTTCTCATTTAAAGCGTTTGTGTTACCCAATAACCCGTTAATAACATTAAATATAGGTAAATACTTCAAGCAGGTTGAAAGTAAAGCAGAATGTGCCTTAAGGCACAGTCTGCTTAACTTTGAGCCTGCTTTAAACTATCATCTGCTAGGCTATATAAAATATTTATCATGGAAATTGTTCATGAGGGTATAAACTGGAACTATTTTCTTCAGCGGAGGAATAAATTACATGTAGATACGCTAAAAGTCGCTTCTATGGGGGGAAAGGGTTAAGATACAATTATGGCAGATATATATCTCGGTATAATATCTATAAACTAAAGACAGCTATTATAATCAGTCCAATCAAATAGATTGTAAATAATGATATGACAACGTCAACAGTTTGTATATTTTATCTACAAAACATACATGGGGAGAAGACGTTATTTTTTCTCATTTAAAGCGTTTGTGCACAGCGCTCCCTCCCAATATCGGTCCTCTGAACAACGATTCTCTCCTTACAACAACGCTTCCCGCTGTTCCCTAAACAAGACAATTATGTCCAACACGTTCACTACTGCAATTTCGTCTGCTTAAATTGTTGTCTGCTGTTTTTCTCAAAGTCACATATTTGTTAATATGAAAGAAAAATACACTGACGAGTGACAAACAGCTTGAATCCAGATCAGTCGCCGCGTAACGCTCCCTATAACAATGCCTCCGAACAACACACACAAGTTTAGTTTCCCCACTTGATGTTGTAGGGAGGGAGTGGTGTATGACCATATATCAAAATGGATTAGAAACTTGAAATTTCTATAAAGCCAATGGATTTTTTTTGCAAAGAATAACGTCCCCCCCCCCCCCCCCCCCCCCTCCAACTGTATGTGTATAGACTGTAGATAAAGACTAGCGGACAACTCCAGTCGTTGTAAAGACACATTCAAGAGCTAGAAGTGCCAGTCTTTCAACTCGGATCGTTATCTTTCATTTGACATTGAGAGGGCGAGAATGGTTGTTGTAGACATGAGATAAAACTTGGGTAATAAATCAACTCGGTACACATCGGCAATTTCCGACATGTTTAAATATCGCATCCGGAACAATTCGGTCATTTCCGACAAGCTTAACGCTTGTCGGAAATGGCCGAACTGTTCCGAATGATAAAGCTGGTATTGTCAACTGTTGGGGACAAACGACTTAAGTCTGTTTGTATACACTGGTGGAGTTTAACTATGTGGTAAGTATATTGCTTTATCAATACTCTTAATTCCGTATATAGGCTATCCTTAACTAGTGCTAGGATTTCGTCTGCTCTAAAAGTGTCGTCTGCTTTTATTTCTCAAATTTAGATATAGGTTCTAAGACATTTTAACTTTGAAAATATCAATACAAGTTTCAAACAGTTTTGATCCAGACCAGACGCCGCGTGACGCGGCGTCTGATCCGGATCCAAACTGTTTGCTAAGACGGCTATAGTTGCCTATACCATGGGATGAAAGGGTTAAGTTTTCTCTCCATCAATATGTATATTGTACAAGTAGGCAGGAATATTTATAGTGCTCCTTAGTCCGTGTAGGACAATATTTATGCACCCGTTGAACATACACTGTATTTTTATGCATAACAGTGGTGGATTAAATATATTAAACCTATAATGCATAACAAAATATTTGACATTTACAAGTTTGTTGGGATATATACAGCACAGTTTAGCTAGTACATATAACCAAACACAAAATGCCTTCTGTGTCACTCGCAACGTGCTCTAGGCTGTCTTCGCGTCAGCCCTTTCTCCATTAAATTGATATTGTGTCGCCAGTACTCGCCACTATATCGTCTGTTTCAATGCTGAACACATTGTCTACTATTTAAATTTCAAATGTCATATGTAGGAATACAGTACAACCTATTTATTACGACCAATTAGGGCTAGTTGATTGTATAAAAGACAGCAAGGTGGCAGTAAAACAATGTGGGTTCTGATGATACAGTGGAGAATCTGTTATTCTTTCCCAATAAACGCGTTTACGCTAAAACTATTATTTGCAGTGCAAACAGTTTGGAGCCAGAACAGACGCCGGGTAACCCGGCGTCTGATCAGGCTCCAAACTGTTTGCCACCAAGATAAACAAGAATTATCAGAATTGTCCAAAAGTTGTTCTTTTCTACGTTTTAGTGCTTTGCGTTTGCGTACGTTTGCGTTTAAACGGGAAAGAATAACAGATTCTCCACTGTACTGACTGAAAGAGTTCCACAATGTTTATATAGTTTTTAACTCTAGCTTGACTCATTCGGCTTTGCAAGGATTATACACAATAAACAATCGTGCAGAAAAGAATGGTTGCAGCTTATAGCAGGATTAAAGTTAATATGAAATTTCTGTTTTGATTTACCCGTAACCTGCTTTCCTATAGCGCATATATAGGTTGATGATGATATAAAACTTAACTTGCTAAACTTAGCAGACAACAATTTCAATGCAGACGATATTACGGCTTGCCAACAGTTAATGAATAACATAACTGTCATTTACATGTATAATGTATAGAAACAACAATAAACAGTCGAGAATAAATGCTGAATCTATAAGTGTTTTCTATTGTACAGAAACCGAAAGTAGGCCGATAATGCCTTTCATGGTATCAAACAAACAAACTAATTTTCAATATGGTCAACAAACAACATTAACATACAGTGGAGAATCTGTTATTCTTTCCCGATAAACGCGTTTACGCTAAAACTATTTTTTCTTTTACAAACAGTTTGGAGCCAGATCAGACGCCGGGTAACCCGGCGTCTGATCAGGCTCCAAACTGTTTGCCACCAAGATAAACATGAACTATCAGAATTATCCAAAAGTTGTTCTTTTCTACGTTTTAGCGCTTTGCGTTTGCGTACGTTTGCGTTTAAACGGGAAAGAATAACAGATTCTCCACTGTATATGCATGTACAGCACAAATTATGTGAGATGGGAACAAAATCACAAAGTATTTTTCAAACCTTTGCAAACAGAGTGGACCCAGAAAAGACAGTTCCTGTAGGAGCTCTCCACAGGGACTACTCTGTTTACTTAAAGAACGTTGAAGATCAATCTGAAAATAATGTATAACTATAAGAGAATTCAAGATTTGTTATTTATAAATGAATATTCAATAGGTAGAGGCAATATAAAGCCCAAATAAAACGACGTTTTAACAAATAGAAAAGCTCTCCTAACACTGCATGTATTTGCAAACATCTTTAACAAGTGTACTCTTTATACGTACACCGTCTGTGAAGGACGCGTACACTCGTCACTGGGAGTCAATGCGCTACTGCAGAACAAAAGTAAACTGTGACAAGAAACCCGTTGGGAGATAGGTACGACCGTTTCCAAATTGTCGTTTTAACCCTTTCGTGATCAAATTTATCGAGACGTGTTTACCCCTTCATCGCCATTTTGTGTCACAGTGCCGTTAAACCCAACTCAGCACCATCACTTCACCGCCATAGTGTCGTCTGCTTCACTATATAATTGTTGCCTGCAATATCGTTTCAAAGTTAGAACTGACAAAATTTCAAAAGGAGTGTCAAACAGTTTGACATTACGCGGCGTCTGATCCGGCCCCAACTGTTTGCCAGTGCGCTATATGGCGTCATTGAGAGTGAAAGGATTAATGCGTTGACATTTAGACTAAAATGTCATTTGTAGAAGTGAACGTTAAACAATTTTTTGCTGATCAGACGCCCGGCGTCTCATCTGATTACAATGAGGAAATATGTTTCAGCCCAAACGCGTTTATTACCGTCTTTCCCAATTTAGCATAATTTGGTATCCTAATCGACGTCAAATGGTCAGGGTCATCAATGTTTGCGCATGTCAATTAAAACGTGCTTGGTGCCAATATCGTTATCAGGAGGTCATGCACTGGTCAGTGTTTCTAGAGGTACCTCGACCATTGACCGAATACATGTACAGTTAAATCTCTCTATACGACCATTGCGTCCTGTCAGTGACAAGTAACTGCTTAAAGCAAGGTGACAGTAAAACAGAAAGCTCCATTAGGAGTTTCTTTTTTACTGTAACCTTGCTTGAAGTTCAATTATACAGTAAAATCTCTCTATTACGACCATTGCGTCCTGTCAGTTATTATGTGTTTAAGACAGGTAACTGCTTAAAGAAAGGTGACAGTAAAACAGAAAGCTCCATTAGGAGCTTTCTTTTTTACTGTAACCTTGCTTTAAGTTCAATTATACAGTAAAATCTCTCTATTACGACCATTGCGTCCTGTCAGTCATTATGTGTTTAAGACAGGTATCTGCTTAAAGCAAGGTGACAGTAAAACAGAAAGCTCCATTAGGAGCTTTCTGTTTTACTGTAACCTTGCTTTAAGTTCAATTATACAGTAAAATCTCTCTATTACGACCATTGCGTCCTGTCAGTTATTATGTGTTTAAGACAGGTATCTGCTTAAAGCAAGGTGACAGTAAAACAGAAAGCTCCATTAGGAGCTTTCTGTTTTACTGTAACCTTGCTTTAAGTTCAATTATATAAATATACATGTAGGTTCCAATCGCATATCCATTATTTTTTACCTTGCATTACAGTTTCGGTACACCATTGGTGAACCTTCCTCAGACTGTGACCTACTTTAACCCTTTCCTCCATAGAAGCCCCTTTTAGCGTATATGATTTGTTCCTCCGCTGAAGAATATAGTTCCAATTTAATCAGTCATGAATATATAGTATTTGGAATAGTTTCTATATTCTAGCACATGGATGCTTAAAGCAGGTTGAAAGTTAAGCAGAATGCGCCTTAAGGCGCATTCTGCTTTACTTTCAACCTGCTTTAAGTGGTCACCTATCTTCAATACTAGAAACAGGCTATCCGGTAAAAGGTTAAGCTGCCACCTGTATTTTATACAATTAGCCTTCTTTTAGTGGTCGTAATGAAGATGTTTACTGTACAGTGGAGAAGACATACTCGTTCCCGTTTAAATGGAAACAATACGTAAACACAGTGCTATAACATGTATAAAACGTAAATTTTAGACATTTCTAAGATGCATTATAATCTAGGTGGCAAACAGTGTGGAGCCTGGTCAGACGTCGGGTTACACGGCGTCTGACCTGGCTCTAAAATGTTTGAAATGGAAATACAGTGAAACCCCTCTAAACCGGACATGTGTGGGGACAACCAAAACATCCGGTTTAGAGGGGTTTCCGGTTTAGAGGGGTTTTAACCCATAGCTTGTTTCTAGTATTGAAGGTAGCTTACCACTTAAAGCAGGTTGAAAGTAAAGCAGAATGCACCTTAAGGCGCATTCTGCTTTACTTTCAACCTGCGTTAAGCTATCATCTGCTAGAATTTAGAACATATTTCTGATGATATATGTTCATGAATGTATTTTCTTCCAAGAAGAAATAAATCAAAGGCGTAAAATGGGTGGGAAACGGGACCAAAGTTTTTGTCCGGTTTAGAGAGAATTCCGGTTTAGAGGGGTTTTACTGTACATGTAATTGTTTGAGCATGTATTAGTGGATCTTTATTGACACAAACAGTCGTTGAACTTTTCAATAAGCAAGTCGACGCAACAGGTGAATTTGTGATTACGGTTGCAAACACTTAATAGATCCAGATGAGACGCCGAGTAACTACAGTCGTCTCATCTGAAACCAAACGGCGTGATACAGAGGAGAAAACGTTATTCTTTCCCAATAAACGCGTTTACGCTAAAACTACTATTTGCAGTGCAAACAGTTTGGAGCCAGATCAGACGCCGGGTTACCCGGATCAGGCTCCAAACTGTTTTTCACTCAGCTTAATATCAATAGTCAAAATTGTCAAAAGTTGTTATTTTCTACATTTTAGTGTATTGCGTTTCGTTTGCGTTTTAACGGGAAAGAATAACGTTTTCTCCACTTTTTTATGAGTCATTTTTGGAACGAAAATGTAGATAAATTACGTATTAATATTTGAATCATTGCAGACGACATGATAGCGTCCATTCAAGATTATGCATAAATTTGCAGGGTTTTGTTTTGACAGGTGACTGAATGGCATCCAGATAATTACACCTATAACAGTGATACCTGTATTAAATGACCACTCATTATGCACAGTTGTAGATATTATGGTCGATGGCATGATAAGTTTAATGTAGGACAAAAGTAATGCAGAATACACATGAGATTTCTTATATTTTTGACGTACATTAAGCGGTCACCTCTCTTTAACGATCACCATGCATCTTCATTCAGTGATCGGTACATTCATTGATCCCTGAAACTTTAAATTGACAATTATGTTTAGTCCACGTTTTGCGCTATCGCTGTTAGTTCTTACACGAATGAAGTACAACAAAGTTGTAATTCATTCGTGGTTCTTACAATGCATTTCGATTGTTTCGAAAGTGACAAACATTGCAGATCCTGATCAGAAGACTCCTAAAGGAACCCTATGATCTGGGTCTACTCTGTTTGCATGAAACGAGTGTTTCCGTTTTAAGTACACTGTTTTTGTAAAGGACGACTCCGTCACGAGTATATTCGTCACTAGGGTTGACAGTTAACTCAGGTTTAGCTGTACCATGAGATATCCTTGACATTTTCTATTCAAATATCCATATTCATATATGTACAATGTTTACACTAATTACACTGTCGGTCCCTCTAAACCCACTCAGGGCTGCCATTTCTCCGGATTTTTCCTAAATATCCGGATTTTTCCCAGTTCATGGTAGCTTAAAGCAGGCTGAAAATAAAGCAGAATGCGCCCTAAGGCGCATTCTGCTTTACTTACAGCCTGCTGAAAGTAGTCGCATGTCAAGGCTATGGGGTAAAGGTACGATTCGTAAAATCGCACTTGAAAAATGCACATTTGGAAATCTTAGGATTTTTCATGCCAACTTATGGCAGCCCTGATATATGTACAATGTTTACACTAATAACACTGTCGGTCCCTCTAAACCCACTGTTTCAACTCTTTTATTATATAGATTGAATAAAACACCATCTGATTACACTGTAGCCATGTTAACTATTGTGACTCGAGAGACAGCATTATCATTTACGCATTGTACGTGTGTTTAAATCCTTTTATTTCTGTCTGTACATACATTGGAGAATCTGTTATTCTTTCCCGTTTAAACGCAAACGTACGCAAACGCAAAGCGCTAAACGTAGAAAAGAACAACCTTTGGACTATTCTGATATTTCATGTTTATCTTGGTGGAAAACAGTTTGGAGCCTGATCAGACGCCGGGTTACCCGGCGTCCGATCTGGCTCCAAACTGTTTGCACTGCAAATAATAGTTTTAGCGTAAACGCGTCTATTGGGAAAGAATAACAGATTCTCCACTGTATATGAGTACATTAAGTACAATGATGTTGTACAGACAAAAAGAACCTTTAAATGCCTTTAAAGTATCCACAATATACATTGTTATGCAGTATATCACGAAGTGCAATGTCTTACATGTACAGTAAAACTTCTGAAAACCGAACAATCGATTTATGTGAGTTTCTGGGTATCGTTTAGCTACGGTGGCACTGAGGTGACATGCAAACTTTTTTCTTTTCTATTTTTTTTACTTTTTATCTCGTGCGCACGACTTAATTTGGAAAAAAAATCACTTTTTATCTCGTGCGCACGAGATAAATTTGAAAGAATTTTTTTTTTTTTTTTTTTTTTTTTTTCAAATTAAGTCGTGCGCACGAGATAAAAAGTGAATTTTTTTTTTTTTTTTTTTTTTTTCAAATTAAGTCGTGCGCACGAGATAAAAAGCAAAGTTTTTTTTTTTTGTTTTTTTCTCAAATTAAGTCGTGCGCACGAGATAAAAAGGCAAAGATTTTTTTATTTTTTTTTCCTTCAAATTAAGTCGTGCGCACGAGATAAAAAGTAAAAAAAAAAAAAAAAAAAAAAAAAAAAGTTTGCATGTCACCTCAGTGCCACCGTATTTAGCCGCTATTCAGAAGAAACGAATTTGCAGTCGTTTGGTATAAATGGCAGCTTAATGCAGGGCAACCGTAATGCTTTTAGGAGCTTTCTGCATTTACTACATGTTGTCGTGCCGATTTAGCGGCCAGTCAGAGTCTACATTGTTTGACAGTCATCAGAATATGTGGCACTTGTGTTAACTTGGATGCACGTGTATTGTATTTAATTCAGTGGAGAAGTGAAAATTAAATAAAAAATGTGTATGCCTACTTATGGAGTTAATGCAGGGAGATTTATTAACATCGAAATAGAGCTTTCTTTTTCAGAGTGGTCTAATTTTGACGGTTTACCCCTGTATCAGTCAGACGGCACCTTGTTGCTGTATTTGGAAATGTCACTGAGCAGACGACGTGCGTTTTAAAAGGTCGTTTAATTAGGCCTACATATATGTAGCGTATACTGCAAGTAAACTTGTCAAGGACACTGTGACACAAAACAAACACATGGATTTTAGTAGGCTACACCGACCGTGGTGTAATTTTGTATTCCACAGTTTTGTGGCAGCACCAGTAATGTAGAAATGTTGAAAAATGCCAAAATTTCGTAGAGTGACGAATAATTCTGGCCCATGACTGTAGTTCTAAGAGATGAGTAGATACTAGATACAATATATTTGAAATACTCATTCGGCCCTTATACTTCGAATTGACTATTCCAGTTTCCAATGTTAGATCTGATCCATTATTGACTATTGGTCGTATGTGTTTGCACCGTGTCGGACAATTGTACACTTCACTCACACATCGTTTGTTAATGACGAGTATACTCGACGCTAGGGTTGAATGTCTTAAAATTGTATAAGTCATGAGGGAAGGGGTATAAAAGCCGGTCCCGGCCCGAACTTTGCCGAACCGAATGGTAAATTGCCGTACCGAACATTTTTTGGGAGTTTGAATACAAGCATAAACAATTCTTAAATTTAAAAATTCTGGTACGGTTTAGTTCTTATACATATTATTTATATCCTGAATAAATATTATAACCATCAGAAGCATGGGCGTTGAGAAAAAGGTGATTTTGTAATTTCAGGGGGTATAAAAGCCGGTCCCGTATATATTGTATTTATCCTGTTTTTTTCTTTAATTACAAAATAATGTTATTATGTCTGTTGATACATTTGATCAAAGTGTGTTTCTTTATTACATTTACCAAAAATGTATTATATATGGTGGAATATAACTCTTAAAATCACATTTGAAGTGATTTTATAAAAGCCGGACCTGAATATAGCGGTCTCCCGTAATATTTACCTTTTCGTAAGAGTTTCACAATCTGTATTTTCAGTCTTTTTTTTTTTTTTAGATATGATTGCAGTATGTTTATAGAATCATATATTGGATATCAAAAGTAAAAAAAACAAAAAAAACAACATTTGATAAGTTTAAAATTGATTTATATCATTAAAAAGTTATTACGAGTGCTTAGAGTGGAGAACATAATACGAAATGTGAACAATCATAGCAATTATCGACCATGCGTCTAATTATAGCATGCTATCAAACAATGCAAACAACAAATAAGAAATAGCTGGTTGAAGGTTAACTCATTCATCTCTGAAAAATTTAATTGACAAATGAAATACAGTAATACCTCTCTATTAAGACCACTAAAACGGAGAGTAATTGTTCTGTATAAAATGTCAGCTTAAAGCAAGTCATAGTGAGGTTTTTACTGCAGTCACTAAAGTTTAGTCTAATTATGACTTTCTTTGATTTTGTCTGCAATTCATTCACGCGGCAAAATGACATTGATCGGATTGCTCCTTCACTAGCCATATGATCTGGGTCTACACGGATTGCACAGAACACGTTTACTCTACGTAGTCGTGTATATAGCAACCACTATTGATTGCCGGTAGCCTATATGCCTACAGTTTGATAGAAATGAGGTAGAGAACTGCAATAACTTAGTGCTCGCTTGATACAAGATTGACTGTACATGAATGAAAATTAGCCTCACATTCTGTTTAATCTTAATCTGTAAAAAAAAACAAAAAAAACATATATGAATCTCTCCCCCTGCCTTCTTAAAGACTTTTTGAGAACATCTGATTCTAAGCCTAATTCTCATATAAAATAGGCATGATTGTACAGGTTGTGTAATTCTTACGGAACTGAATATATTACGGGGA
The DNA here is from genome assembly GCA_922989275.2 of Gari tellinella. NCBI lineage: Eukaryota > Metazoa > Mollusca > Bivalvia > Cardiida > Psammobiidae > Gari > Gari tellinella. The sequence goes on along the minus strand of OV277872.1, from coordinate 31,991,722 downwards.
ACCGTTATAATCTGTTATCGGCAATCACTGCAACGGTAAATTTAAGCGCTATTTTGATATTACATGTCTTATTTTTCAAGAACATACCAAAAAACATATATTGATAAAGTTTATCATCAAGTAACATAATAAAATTCGGTAATTAAGGAAACAAACAGGATAAACTGAAATCTATACGGGACCGGCTTTTATACCCCCTGAAATTACAAAATCACCTTTTTCTCAACACCCATGCTTCTGATGGTTATAATATTTATTCAGGATATAAATAATATGTATAAGAACTAATCCGTACCAGAATTTTCAAATTTAAGAATTGTTTATGCTTGTATTCAAACTCCCTAAAAATGTTCGGTACGGCAATTTACCATTCGGTTCGGCAAAGTTCGGGCCGGGACCGGCTTTTATACCCCTTCGTCATGAGGGTACCTAGGGCAGTTAGTTTTTTTAAGCATATGAAAACAACCTTTTTCGGAATATGTCGGAAGTTACCCGCACATTACCTAGCCTAATCAGGGTCCGAAAACGCGCGTGAACACAGCAGGCAGATGAACCGTCAATATGACCATGGACCAGTGAGAAAACTCGACTGTAGCTTTAAAATCTAAAAGAATCTCATTTATTTTATTTTCATTTAATAGTATGTATAGAAAAGAGAATGCAAGAAAGGATTGCGTCAAATAAATTAGGTACGCGTGTCTCTAGCGACTGAAGGTGAAATACCCGAAAGAGCACATATATATACGGATAAACATACTGTCGGACAACAATACAAATTCAGGTAAATCGCAAGGGTTTGGCCATAAAATTTTAAACATGGTGTAACATGAACATTGAATTCGTGAAACTATTTGTAAAACATAATTTTATTTTACTTAAAAAATTATAAGCAATGAAACTCAATTTACTATTTACTATTGATACAGATTACTTGAAATTTTAATCCATTCATAAATTTTCAAGGTACAATTTAGCATGCTAAAATGTAAGGACATTAATGCAACCAGTTGCTCTGATATAGTGTAAATTATAGATTATTTGATAATTATAAGTTTCAATTCATGGGATAAGAAATTTTATCAATGTGCATTTGAATAAATCTGCCAATATGTGCTTCCTCTAAAGTGAAAGTAGGTTACAATTTCAAAATGTCAAAAGTGAAAGTAGGACAAACAATGAACAAAGATGACAATAGTACTCAACACATGTCCTAGATTTTAGTGCTTTCAAACTTTTAAACATCACTATTGTACTGTAGAGTTTGTCTAGTAAAGATATGGATAATGGAATGGCATTGATTTAGCCAGAATAATGATACGTAGAATGAATATTATATATGACGGTTTTGTGCAAGTTTATTTTCAGTAACCAACCTGGAATAGACTGGGGACTTTTAGTGGCAGGTTTATACAAGCTTAACATGACTAACATGATTTGAAATCTCTTACACGAACTTTTTGCATTACTTTTACCCGTCATTAAAAAACAAACTGATGCTGAGATAATTATTTTGAATATTATAGCCTAACCCCATAGTCTTGCTTTATTAAGTTCCCACCTTGAAGGTTTTTTCTGTCAAAATGTCCATTATGTGACTGAGAAAAACAACAGACAACAATGTCAGTTTTAAGCAGACAGCATTGCAGCCTTGAATAGGTTGGACATATATAAGTGCCCTGTTTAAACTTTAGGGAACGGTGACAAGGGTCGTTGTAAGGAGAGAGTCGTTGTAGGTACATATGTCATAGATAGTAATTAGTAGACATTTTGACAGAAGAAAATTAATGAAAAGTGACAAACAGTTTCAAGCTGTTTGCAAATGTAAGCTAAGTCTTATTCTCTTAATGTTCCCTCCCTTGAACAACTCCCTATAAACAACACACACAATCTGTGTCCCCCATTGGGTGTCATTGTAACGAGGGAGCACTATAATTATTGTTTTATTCTCCAGAATGTTGAAGAGGCTCCACAGATCAGACTCATATGAGAATTTTGCCAAGAGAGTAAAGATGGAACACAAGGACCACCCTCTTGAGGAGTTGGCAGCCATTGCCAAAGAAATGGACCTTGATCTGGACAGCCTTGAATTTGCCAGGCACATGGACTCTGTAGATCCACTGAGCCATCTGAGACAGGAATTCTGTTACCCAAAAATGAAAACACTAGGGTCAGGTAAGTGCAGTTTTTTTCTCCTTCAAGATAGCACTGAATCCTATGGTGTTACTACTCATTAGAATCGTCTCTTTGAGATGATTCTAATGAGTAGTGACACCATAGGGGTTAATGCAGAAATAAAGTTTTTAGATTTTGAAATATTCCCATAATCCATTATCTGAGACAGGAATTCTGTTACCCAAAAATGGTCAGATAGTAGCAGTGATACATTTAGAAATCTGAAACATGCTCCAGATAAGAAGGAGTTAGCTCTCCTTCAAGACAGCGCCGAATCCTATAATGTTACTACTCATTAGAATTGTCAGGAAGTTACTACTAAGTGGAATCGTCTCAAATGGACAATTCTAATGAGTAGTGACACCATACTTGTAGGTTTAAATGCAGAAATAAAAAAAATGTAATTTTGAAATACTCCCCTTATCTTGAGCCCTGTCAAGAACGAGTCTTAGGGATGCACATTTTTTAAAACAATAATTAGTCTTTGAGCCAAGAATTGTGTAGTTGAAATTAAGTTATAGAAATTATATAGTAAGCGAACACCCTGGTTTTCAGTTTCCAGTCTCAGTTGGGTTCACAACTTTTTCACCATGTTACATTTCAAATTCCAGCGCTTTTTTAGGGGACCAGTTCCCAGTTGAAAACTATTTTTTCTCCGTAAATGAGCATTTTACGTGGGATTTTTTCTAAAAAATGAGCCCTTTACCAACTAATTTTCCCCCCAAATCAAGTATTTTAAGTTATTTTAGGGCATATTTTTCCCAATTGAATGGGTACAAAGCCATTCCCGAAGTGGTGAAAAATACTGAATCCATTGTAAAACTAATACAAGCTGATCCAAGTTTCGGCTGAGAATCATGCAACTGTGTCAGTAAATGATATTTAAAACCTATCTATTCTCCTTTTTTCAGTGGATCAGAATCTAGTCAACCCAGAGGAAGATTGTGTATATTTCTGTGGAAACTCACTTGGTATCTGTCCTAAAAAGACGAGGGAATATGTCAATGTTGAAGTGGACAAATGGGAGAAAACGTAAAAATAATTATACATAGAGGATCTTGTATGAGTGCTCATTATTTATCATTTTTAATAAACGAGTTGACCAAAATAATATGACGCGAGCCTTGGCGTGCGTCATATTCATTTTAGTCAACGAGTTTATTACAAATGATAAATAATGAGCACGAATATGAGATTCTATTTATCACATTACAAGTTTAATCACCTTTTAAATTGATTGAAGCCATAGTTTGTAGACCCTCCGCTATATAGATTAGCCGCCAAAACGTTACGTTGTTTACGTTAACGACGACGTAAATGACGTCATTTGGCGCCCCGCTACATGCAGCGCTTGTGGACGAACAGGTTGGGCCGGAGCCCAAAAAACGATATTCCACTAGTGGATTACGATACTTACATAATGGCTTTATGTCACTCCCAGATAGCAGATTATGTGATAAAGTCAATTTCATATTACGCGACCATTTTGTAGAAGATCCTTTCTGTATTATTTTTATTCTTCTTTAAGCAGTTACCTGTATACCTAAAAGAAAGTATATGCATTATTTTTATCCAGCTTAAGCAGTCACCTGTCTGCAGAAGTTTGCATGCTACTTCAACAAGTAGTCTCCTAAATTATAGCACACTATCTGTGAAACCATGATAACCTTTGCAAAAAGTTTGGATCCCGATGAGATTCCCCCTTAATAAAGTGTCTCATCAAAATACAGACTGTTTGACACTCTAACTCTGTTTTCAAAAGAAATTTCGAAAATTCTGTTTTAGAACAGTAGCAGTCAACTGTAACCCACTGTCAGCAACTTTTGCAAACAAAAACAATTACCCAGCATGCATAGAGCTGGGCTCCAGATTAGGAGAGTATTTCTTCGACACGATTCTAATGAGTCAGTCACAACATAAGGTTTTATGACGACATGAAGGAGAAAATATTGGCAATCTTGAGTTTACTCCCTGTTATCTGGAGCCTTGATAGAATTAAAAGCTTGGTATGGATAATATAACATGGTTATCCTTGCAGTGCCCTTGAAGGTCATACTAATGGTGATCTGCCATGGGCGTGGTGTGATGAGGGATTGGATGATGAAATGGGAACACTTGTAGGTAATGTATATCAATAGGCTCCATGGCTCCAGACAAGAGGAGTAAATTCAAGTTTTAACTCATTCTCCCCTGAAATGCCATGGGCGTGGTATGATGAGGGATTGGATGATGAAATGGGAACACTTGTAGGTAATGTATATCAATAGGCTCCATGGCTCCAGACAAGAGGAGTAAATTCAAGTTTTACTCATTCTCCCCTGAAATGCCATGGGCGTGGTATGATGAGGGATTGGATGATGAAATGGGAACACTTGTAGGTAAGATATATCAATAGGCTCCATGGCTCCAGACAAGAGGAGTAAAGTCAAGTTTTAACTCATTCTCCCCTGTAATGCCATGGGCGTGGTATGATGAGGGATTGGATGATGAAATGGGAACACTTGTAGGTAAGATATATCAATAGGCTCCATGGCTCCAGACAAGAGGAGTAAAGTCAAGTTTTAACTCATTCTCCCATGTAATGCCATGGGCTTGGTATGATGAGGGATTGGATGAAGAAATGGGAACACTTGTAGGTAAGATATATCAATAGGCTCCATGGCTCCAGACAAGAGGAGTAAATTCAAGTTTTAACTCATTCTCCCCTGTAATGCCATGGGCGTGGTATGATGAGGGATTGGATGATGAAATGGGAACACTTGTAGGTAAGATATATCAATAGGCTCCATGGCTCCAGACAAGAGGAGTAAATTCAAGTTTTAACTCATTCTCCCCTGTAATGCCATGGGCGTGGTATGATGAGGGATTGGATGATGAAATGGGAACACTTGTAGGTAAGATATATCAATAGGCTCCTTGGCTCCAGACAAGAGGAGTAAATTCAAGTTTTAACTCATTCTCCCCTGTAATGCCATGGGCGTGGTATGATGAGGGATTGGATGATGAAATGGGAACACTTGTAGGTAAGATATATCAATAGGCTCCATGGATCCAGACAAGAGGAGTAAATTCAAGTTTTAACCCATTCTCCCATGTAATGCCATGGGCGTGGTATGATGAGGGATTGGATGATGAAATGGGAACACTTGTAGGTAAGATATATCAATAGGCTCCATGGCTCCAGACAAGAGGAGTAAAGTCAAGTTTTAACTCATTCTCCCCTGTAATGCCATGGGCGTGGTATGATGAGGGATTGGATTATGAAATGGGAACACTTGTAGGTAAGATATATCAATAGGCTCCATGGCTCCAGACAAGAGGAGTAAATTCAAGTTTTAACTCATTCTCCCCTGAAATGCCATGGGCGTGGTATGATGAGGGATTGGATGATGAAATGGGAACACTTGTAGGTAAGATATATCAATAGGCTCCATGGATCCAGACAAGAGGAGTAAATTCAAGTTTTAACTCATTCTCCCCTGAAATGCCATGGGCTAGGTATGATGAGGGATTGGATGATGAAATGGGAACACTTGTAGGTAAGATATATCAATAGGCTCCTTGGCTCCAGACAAGAGGAGTAAATTCAAGTTTTAACTCATTCTCCCCTGAAATGCCATGGGCTAGGTATGATGAGGGATTGGATGATGAAATGGGAACACTTGTAGGTAAGATATATCAATAGGCTCCATGGCTCCAGACAAGAGGAGTAAATTCAAGTTTTAACTCATTCTCCCCTGAAATGCCATGGGCTAGGTATGATGAAGGATTGGATGATGAAATGGGAACACTTGTAGGTAAGGTATACAGTGCTCCTTGCTTATATCGGCCATCCCAACAATGATTCCCTTCGGGTCCGTCTAAAGACCCCAAACCTCCCCAAACCTCTCAAAACCTCTCAAAACCTGCCTAAAGCACTTAAAAACAATCCAAACCACTTAAATTCCTCCATATCTAATCAAAAAGAGCTTATAAATGGCAAATTTAAGCTAAAACAATGAAAAAATATTAATTTAAAATTAAATATTCGATGTTTATCTTTTCAAGGGGAACAACTCGAACAAAACTTAAGATCACTTTACACAGTTACCTCTAAATATTAACTCACTATCCTAATAGCCTGTTCCTGGTTTTGAAGACAAGTTTTCTCTTAAAGCAGGTTGAAAGTAAAGCAGAATGCGCCTTAAGGCGCATTCTGCTTTACTTTCAGCCTGCTTTAAGCTACAATCTGCTAGAATTATAAAAACTTACTTTTAAAAGTGGTTTTGGGAGGTTTGGATAAGTTTGAAGAGGTTTGGGGTCTTTAGACGGCCCATTCCCTCCTTACTTCTTGCTACTGTTCCCCAAACAAAACAGTTATGTCTTACCCTTTCACTGTTGCAATATTGTCTGCTTAAAATTTTCGTCTGCTGTTTCTCTCTCTCAAAGTTTCATATTAGTAGACATTTTGACAGAAGAAATATAAAAACAAGTTACAAATACCTTGAATCCAGATCAGACACCGCCTAATGAGACATCTGATCTGGATTCAAGGTGTTTGCAAATGTAAGCAAAGTCTTAATTTTCTCTCCCTATAACAACTCCCTCAGAACAACATACAACCCTATCAAAGAGTATATGTGCCATAAACAACCAGTGTACACATGGAAAATACACTTGTCCTATGAAAACAGTGTAGATCCTGATGAAAGGGTTACTGATTAGGGTCTGCACTGTATTAATTGTAAAAGCAACCCAAAATATTAAAAAATGGACAAGTTCCAATTGGAATTGGCCATTACAAATTGAATGAGACATCATATTACTCAATAAATATTCCATTTAGAGCCTCTTATGATCTAAGATGGTAGCTTATCACAGATTGCAGTTTATCAGGGCCCCATATTAAGGGGGGATGGGTGTTAAACTGAACAAAATCAACATTTTCTCCATCATGTCAGCACCAAATCGACTATTCTAATGAGTAGTGACACCATAGGGTTTAATGTAGAAGTAAAGATTTTAGTTTTTGAACCCCCCCCCCCCACCTTATCTGAAGCTCTGGTTCATGATTTTCTTTTTTTCAGCCATAAGCAAACCAAGCATTTTAATATGCCAATTTGTCCTTAATGACTGGTATTTTATAGAGATTGTACATGTACAAACTTACTTTTTTTCTGTTCCAGGGGCCAAACCAGGGGAGGTGTCTATTATGAATGGATTGACAGTCAACTTACATTTATTATTGGTATGTACAGTGCTCCCTCTCTACAACAGCCCTCCCAACAACGACATCCTCCTTACAACAACCCTTGCCGCTGTTCCCTTAACATGAAAATTTTGTCTAATGCTTTTACTGCTGCAATATCCTCTGCTTAAAATTGTTGGCTGCTGCTTTCTCTAACAGTTACATATAAGTGGAGATTTTGCTAGAATACATATAATGATGAGTGACAAACAGCTTGAATCCAGATCAGATGCCGCGTTATGCGGCATCTGCTCTGGATTTAAGCTGTTTGCAAATGTAAGCCAAGTCTTAATATTCCCTCCCTATAATGACTCCCTGCGAACAACACACATTCTGTGTCTCCCATTTGGAGTTGTTGTACAGAGGGACCACTGTATTAGCTTTTTTGTATGAACTTGTTAAGGATAAAAAAGTGTAAGTTATATTTAAGAAATAATAAATTCATACCAGTGTTTTATCTTGCAATCGAACACTGGTAGGAGTTGAGATGCGTAGTAATTTAATCACGAGGCCTTTAGGCCGAGTGGTTTAATTACAAGCATCTCAACTACTACCCTTGTTCGATTGTTAGATAAAACATTGGTATTAATTTATTATTTCGATTCTAACACATAATTTAACCGAAGGAACGGCGCTACATTTCTTGGCGTACGCATTTTCGAAGCCAAATGACGTCACGTTAGAACGTTTAGCGCGTGAGTGTTCTACTGAAAATTCGTACACTGAGACGGTCCTTCTTTGCTTATATAGGGGTGTGGGCGAGATGTGTTAGAATAGTGAATAACTCCTCCTATGCTATAAACAGCAAACTGAGATCACTTTAGCAAAATATTTTTTATTCAAATGGGATGCAATGTAACTTGGTGGCTCAACATGATCCAGACTCTTTGACACTCCAACCCTAGTTTGAAAGAAATATTAGAACATTTTAAAACTAGAACAGTAGCAGACAAAAAATGCAGAATAAAAATAATGGAGAGGGATCCTAGAGGAGCATTACTTTTATTCTGCTTTAAAATTCTGTCTCGTGATAGGTTGGCCATCTCTTTTCAAGTGGCATGTAAGAACAGGGCTGACTAAATATTCATAAGCAGACAAAAAATACTTAGCATTCTTAAGATACAAAATTAATTAGTACCGGGGTATTCTATTTATTTTGATTTTCATGACCTGAGAATTTTGGGATAAAAGTTCAAGATTCTTCATGAACTGAAAGATATATACAGTCAAACTTTGATATCTCGAACTCGCTTAACTCAAACTATCCGATAGTTTGTTACATTAACTGCATTATTTTATGCTCGGATAAGTAGAACATACCCATATTTCTAAGTTAAAACGTGGCTGAGCCACGTTTTAACTTTGAAATACGGGTATGTTTGTTTTATCCGAGTTCGAGATATCGAACTTCCACTGTAATTGAAATTGTGCTACATTGAGCTGTTGCTAATTTTATTTTCAGATTTCTTTTTACCGTCCCACGCCAACAAGATACAAGATATTGTTAGAAGGCCACTCCTTCCCTTCAGATCATGTAAGTCTTTCTTAATTATCCCTCTATGCCACAGATACACATTTAAATGCTTATAATGTATTCCTCCACTGAAGAAAATAGTTCCATTTTATACAGTAATGAAAATGCAACATATGCTACTATATGTTTCCTACCACCAATATTTATGGATTAATGGGTTCCAGGGGTGTAAAATTCCACTCGCCCGCTGGCCATGGCGAGTAACATTTTATCAGGGCGAGCAGATTTTCTGATAATTTGTAACAATAACTAATGACCCAAAGGTCATTATCACCCAGCAGGGGGAGTAGCAATTCTGAAATTTTTACACCCCTGGGTTCATTTCTGCAACTGAAATGAATCTACATTGTTAGGAATTAATTAAATATTGTTACTGTCACCTTGCTTTAAGCTGTATACTGTCTTTTATTCAATCTATTAACCCTTAGCCCGCCAAATAAATTGTCGTCTGCTATATTTCTCGTCTGCTTCAAGTTTCAAAGTACTTCAAAATTGCTCAAAATTGCTGAAAATGTTGTCCGAGTGTCAAATAGCTTGGATCAGGATGAGACGCCGAGTTACTCGGCGTCTCATCCGGATCCAAGCTGTTTGCATATGGAGCTATAGTCGTGACTGGCAGGCTAAGGGTTAAATATTATTTTAGTGGTCTTAATAGAGGATTTTTTTACTGTACTTGGGTTATTAGTACTGTTTATTTTAGCTACAGTACTGAACCTTATTAAATTAACAATTTTTGCGATTCACTTGCAATTCGATGGCAATTCGCTTGCAATTCCATGGCAATTCGCTTGCGATTCAAAATAATAACTTTACCCTCGGGTAAGTTTACTTGAATGTTGTATCTCACAAATGTTCGCAAATATGCCTCCGTTAATTTTTTCGATTCCATTTTTGTCACAACCGGTTCGGAAAATTCGCGTAAAAATATTCAAGCGAAGGAATTGTTTTTTGAAGCGCCCGATTCGATGGCAATTTGATGGCAATTCGCTTGCGATTATCAATTTAATTTTATAAGGTTCAGTACTGTACTGTACCTGGAAGGGGACCCACTGATGTGGACATTGCCCCTGAGCCTGTGTGTTAATAAAAAATCTGGTGATTATGATGATGATGATATTTGTGTTTGTTCAGCAAATATAAAGTTTCAGGGCTGCTATTTCTCCGGATTTTTCCTATATCTTTGGATTTTTTCCCCAGTACATGGTATTTTAAAGCAGGCTGAAAGTAAAGCAGAATACGCCTTAAGGCGCATTCTGCTTTACTTTCAACCTGCTTAAAGCATCATGTGTCTTAAAAACTAAAAACAGACTATGGGTAAAAGGTATAATTCGGAAGATCGCGCTTGAAAATTTTGAAATCTTAGGAATTTTTTTTTTATCAATTTATGGCAGCCCTGAAGTTTGAAGAAAGAAACCCAATCCATATTTTTTGAAAACACTTGCAGGCAATCATTGTAACATAAATAATATTTATACATGTATATGCATGTGATATCATTGATATGGTGTTTATGATTTTAGTATGCCATGGAAAGTCAGATCAAACTGAAGGGATATGATCCGGAGAAAGCCATGATTTTAATGGAACCAAGGGAGGTAATCAAATACATTTTATTAAACTTCAAAATTGTTGAATGTTAAAATGTTAAGAAAGGTGACTGCTTTAATTTGCTTACGTTGATGTGTAATTTTAAGAAGAAGTGATGTTATGCCGTTTGGCTTGTTTATATACCCCCGGCATTGACAGAATGCGGAGGCTTATAGTGATTTTCTCACCTCTCGGACAGAGGTATCCAGAAATCTAGGGGATGTGAGATAACCTTATCTGTCCGGACAGACAAGCCGAACTATCTTATGATTGGTTGTTATTGCCGTTGTTATGACGTCGTCATGCATGCATTAGCGCATTAAAATACAACTCGCTACTGTATTGCAAGTTAAACGCGTTTTTAGGGTTGACGAGGTGAGAAAATAAATCTAACACCACAGTTGAGTATCAGATGAATATCCCACCCTCGTTTGAAGATAATTTTGGAACACTCGGCACAGCCTCGTGTTCCAAAAATATCTTCAAAACTCGGGTGGGATATTCTTATCTGACACTCACCGTGGTGTTAGATTCATTATGTTCTGTCCATTTGTCTGTCCGTATGAGGTTAACCAGATTTTACCGTTTCCTCCCATACCACCCAACCTCAATTTGACCTTTACCTCTTTTTGACCTAGAATATTTCAGATGGGCAGTTTCTTGGTTAACTGAATTTTACTGTTTCATCTGACATCAACACTGCCTTCTAGAATGCCTTGATACTTATGCAGCAATTCCCAATACACCCATGGATGAGGGTTTGCTTACATGCATTTTATATATCCAAATGACTCAGTCAGGGCATATTGTTTTTGGTCTATCTGTTGTTGGTCTGTTTGTTTGTCTGTCTGTTGTTGGTCTGTTTGTTTATCTGTCTGTTCACAAGTCTAACCTACTTGGCCGTCATTTAAGAACTGCATGTGGTAGAGACTTAATATTTGGCATGTTTACTCAACTCAAGAAGTTCTTGAGCTCAAAACAGGTTGGATCCTGTCCGACAGAGGTCATTTAAGGGTCATTTAAAGGTAAAACAGGATGAATAATGTTTCACAAATACATCTTGTTAGGGTATAATACTTTGTTTAAATGCAGATTAAGAGTGATCTTTGTATTTATGCATTTCCAGGGTGAGATTTGTTTACGGAGAGAAGACATTCTTGATATGATAGAGAAGGAGGGTGACTCTATAGCCTTGATATGCTTCAGTGGTGTCCAGTATTATACAGGTCAGAAGTTTGACATGGCGACCATAACATGTGTAGGGCAGGAGAAGGTAGGGCAGTCGGGAAATGTAGATTTTTATTTCTATTGAACTCTTTCACTACCAAATTAATTGTGAGTTTTTTACCCCTTCACCGCTACATTGTCGTCTGCTTCAATATTGAAGTCTGCAAGATCCTTTCAAAGTTAGATTTCAGGTAGTATGACAAGAAATATTGAAATGAGTGTCAAACAGTTTGGCTCCTGATCAGAAGCTGCAAATTTTCGCCTTTTGGCACCATTGGCAGTGAAAGAGTTAACCCTTTGAACCCTAGTCCCGCATATAGGCGTCTTTTCAAACAGTGTACATGTGAATAGTAATCTTGTCCTGTGCAAACAGTGAAGGTCCAGATCAGAGGGCTCCGAAAGGAGCCCTCTGATCAGGGTCTTCACTGTTTGTCAGTAATGCCAAAATTAACAAAAACAACTCTTAAAAGCCAGAAATGGACTAGACAAAAATCGAAACTGGAATTGTCCATTTAAAGTTTCAGGGAGGAAAGAGTTAAGCAAAGCAACTTGAGTAATAAATTCTAATACATTTATTTGAAAAAATATAGATACAGTGGAGAAAACGTTATTCTTTCCCAATAAACGCGTTTACGCTAAAACTATTATTTCTATTGCAAACAGTTTGGAGCCAGATCAGACGCCGGGTAATCCGGCGTCTGATCAGGCTCCAAACTGTTGCCACCAAGATAAACATGAATTATCAGAATTATCAAAAAGCTGCACTTTTCCACATTTTAGTGTTTTGCGTTTGCGTTTCTTTTCATTTAAACGGGAAAGAATAACGTTTTCTCCACTGTACAGATCAGCAAAAATGTTTGTCACCATCATAAAAGAACTTGTTTGTAAGAGTATGTAGAAATATCCTAAGGTACTTCTTTAGAGGAATTATTAAATGTATCCAAAAGTACTTTTGTTGAATAGCCTCTGCTTTACTTTAACCCTTTGAACCCTAGTCCCGCATATAGGCGTCCTTTTGCAACAGTGTACATGTAAATAGTACACTTGTCCTATGCAAACAGTGAAGACCCAGATCAGAGGGCTCCGAAAGGAGCTCTCTGATCAGAGTCTTCACTGTTTGTCGTAATTCCAAACATTGACAAAAACAACCCTTAAAAGTCAGAAATGGACTAGACTGAAATGGAAACTGGAATTGTCCATCTAAAGTTTCAGGGAGGAAAGAGTTAATCTTGATTTAAAGTTCTTGAAAAAAATACTCCGTGCATTTATCATGACAGGACAGAACCATTTATTCTAAGGCTGAGTAGGGAACAGGATTATATGTTGCTTTTGTGGAGACCGGCCGGACCTCCCTATTATTATTCCTCACATACAGTGGAGAATCTGTTATTCTTTACCGTTTAAACGCAAACGCAAAGCACTAAAACATAGAAAAGAACAACTTTTGGACAATTCTGATAATTCTTGTTTATCTTGGTGGCAAACAGTTTGGAGCCTGATCAGACGCCGGGTTATCCGGCGTCTGATCTGGCTCCAAACTGTTTGCACCGGAAATAATAGTTTTAGCGTAAACGCGTTTATTGGGAAAGAATAACAGATTCTCCACTGTAAGCATCATATATTGGACTCCTCTACCTTGATTTGGTTCGAATCCGAGTCTGGTCATTTGGACTTTCTTTTGGGGAAGCCTTTCAGCTGGCTTGCATAAGGTCATTGTTTCTACCCAGTTGCCGATTTGTGCCTGAAACAGTGAATAAAGGGCTTCTAGGGTCTTCCCCCGCCTGCAATTAGCTGGACATTGTGATATGACTAAAATATTAATAAAAGCGATGTAAAATCATAACAAATGGAAACAAATCAAATTACAGGGCTGTGTTGTGGGCTGGGACCTGGCCCATGCTGCAGGCAATGTAGAGGTAGATCTTCACAACTGGGGAGTCGACTTTGCCTGCTGGTGTACTTATAAAGTAAGTCTGAATTTCACACATTATTATAAACTGGTCCAAATTGAAGCAAACTTCACAGGATTGTAATAAGTGGCCTTATCAAGTTGTTAAGTTTATCTTCTATTGGAATACAAGACCTTAGAAAGCTTACATACAGTGGAGAATGTGTTATTCTTTCCCAATAAACGCGTTTAAGCTAAAACTATTATTTCCAGTGCAAAAAGTTTGGAGCCAGATCAGACGCCGGGTAACCCGGCGTCTGATCAGGCTCCAAACTGTTTGTCACCATGATAAACATAAAATATCAGAATTGTCCAAAAGTTTTTCTTTTCTACGTTTTAGTGCTTTGCGTTTGCGTACGTTTGCGTTTAAACGGGAAAGAATAACAGATTCTCCACTGTATATTGGCATAATTGATTATGAATTCAGTTAGAAGTTGTTAGAAGTTTCTCTTGACCCTATGAACCCTAGTCACGCATCAATTGCAAACAGTGTACCTGAGAAGAGTACACATGTCCTATGCAAACAGTGAAGATCCAGATCAGAGGACTCCTAATGGAGTCCTCTGACCTGGGTCTTCACTATTTGTCATATTACAATAAATTGTCTAAAAACAACCATAAATAGTTAAAATTGATTAGACTGAATTAGGAACTGGAATTTTCCATTTTAAGTTTCAGGGAGGATCAAAAGAGTTAAAGGAAATTTGATTATACTGGAAGTTTTTGTATTCTGTCCATTATGTGTTTTCAGATTAAATGAAAAAGGTATGAAAGTGTTTGCTTTTCAGTTATTGTTTAGTTTGTTGTGGAATGTTGCAGAAAAACCGATTTGTTCTTCCATGCTTTTTACAAATTCCAGTGTTCACAGTTTATTTAGAATGTAGAAAAGGAAAGGCAGTAGACACACACAACCAAAGCAATATGGTATTTCCAATCTTTTATTTGCTCCAACGTTTTATATCCCTCACCAGGTCTTTTTCAAGGATAAAATATCAAACAATCATCTTACTGAAGTACATTTTAAGTTTATTTATTTAGAAGAAGAATGTCTCAAATAAGAAAGTAGGATGTTATATCTTGCTTCAATGAAGGAGCAGAAAGGAGGCTAGTATTGCTGTTTCTGCGTGAATGTCTAATATTTGAATTAACCCATTACCCCGTAAATACGCCTTTTTACACCTTAAATTTATTTCTTCACTGTAGAAAATAGTTCCAATTTATACAGTTTTGAATATGTAAAATAAGAAATATTTTCATTATTCTAGAAGATGGTAGCTAAAAGCAGGTTGAAAGTAAAGCAGAATGCGCCTCAAGGCACATTCTGCTTTACTTTTAGCCTGCTTTAAGTGGTCACCTATTTTCAAAATGAGAAACAGACTATGGGGTTACAGGTTAAGCTCTTACATTAAATTTTTGCCTTTACATTAATTTTGTTCTGCAGTAAGCAATTAAACCAGTCTTTAAACAAAACTATGCTGATTCAAGTTTTAATATATTTGGATACATGTATTTTTCTTTTCAGATTTAAAGGAATTATTTTTTTTTAGCCTTAAATGATTCCTGTGATTAATTAATTGTTTGGAGCCTTATCAGACTCCTTGTAAATTGGCATCTGATAGTGTTAAATATTGTGGACTTTTTAAAAATTAAATTTAGAAATAAAGCAGATCAGCAGAAAGCTTTCTGCTTTAGTATTACTTTCATTCTGCTTTAAGAAGTGTCTGCCCTAAACGCTGAACAGGAGCCTTCATTTGATTATGATGTGCAGAGCTCCAGATAAGGGGAGTATTTCAAAATCTAAAATCTTTATTTCTGCATTAAACCTTATAGTGTCACTACCCATTAGAATCGTCTCTTCGACATGATCTTAATGAGTAGTTACACCATTGGATTTTGTGCTGACATGACAGAAAAAATGTTGATTTGATTAGTTTACTACTCTTATCTGGATCCCTGGATGTGGCTGTAAGACATTCCTGTTGATTTATTCCACAGTAAAACTTGAGCTGAATGCCTACAGTGGAGAATCTGTTATTCTTTCCCGTTTAAACGCAAACGTACGCAAACGCAAAGCACTAAAACGTAGAAAAGAACAACTTTTGGACAATTCTGATAATTCTTGTTTATCTTGATGGCAAACAGTTTGGAGCCTGATCAGACGCCGGGTTACCCGGCGTCTGATCTGGCTCCAAACTGTTTGTACTGCAAATAATAGTTTTAGCGTAAACACGTTTATTGGGAAAGAATAACAGATTCTCCACTGTAGCCTTTCTATGCATTTAATCTTACTTAAAGAAATACCCGGTACCTGCCATAACACATTCAACACTAATGACTTGTAAAGAGTACACTTGTCCTTTGCAAACAGTTTTGACCCACTTTTGTCATTTTGCAATAAACTGCTAAAATCACTCCCAAATAGTCAAAATTAAGGCTAGACTTAATTGGAAATTGGTATTGTCCACTAAAAGTTTCAGAGGTGAATGAGGTTCAAACTGAAATCAAGTCTTCTTTTGAGTGTGTTATGATAGTGAGCCATTTCTATATGTTTATACCCCAAAGGTCTTCCTACCTTGTTGCAGTTGACCGACCTGTTTCATAAAACTTCTTACAAAAAATGTTGTTGTAAGTCAGATTATAAAAGTCTCAATTATAATTTATTTCTCCATCAAATCCTGTCTTGTTACATCTCTTTGGAATCATCTTGAAAAAACGATTCCAAAGAGATGTCACTAGACAGGATAAGATAGAGAAATCATAAATCAAATGTATTTAAAATTTTTGACTTACAACCGTTTTTGACATACATTTTTTATTACAATCGTTTTTGTCATATGAAAAGGGCCCCTGGGACTTACCGTAATTGTCATAAGGAATGTTTATGTTTATTTTGCCGAGATATTCCCCTCTGCCAAGAACTAAAAGGAAGGAAAGTCAGTGGTTTTGGTCCCATGGGCTGCTTTGCAATGAATGAGATTAGCCAAAATCATCTTTCTGATATCATCATCATCTCATCTCATCATCCCTCATCATTCATCGGCGTGATATGACCTATTTTACGTCGCAGTGCTGTAAACCCAACTCATCCATCTATCTATATTTTTATTCCACAGTATATAAACTCTGGAGCTGGTTGCCTAGCCTGTCTGTACATACACGAAAAGCATTTCAATAACAAGTACCCTAGACTGTGTGGCTGGTGGGGTCATAAACTGGAATCTCGATTTGAAATGGACAATAGTAAGTATACCTTTTAACCCATTACTCCATAGATACACATATTTATACCTTTAACCCTTTGAACCCTAGTCCCGCATATAGGCGTCCTTTTCAAGCAATGAACATGTGAATAGTACAATTGTCCAGTGCAAACAGTGAAGACCCAGATCAGAGGGCTCCTAAAGGAGCCCTCTGATCAGGGTCTTCACTGTTTGTCATAATGCCAAACATTGACAAAAACAACCTTTAAAAGTCAGAAACGGACTTGACTAAAATGGAAACTGGAATTGTCCATTTAAAGTTTCAGGGAGGAAAGAGTTAACTGATTCCACTGAATAAAATAGTTCCTATTTATACAGTTCATAAGAATTTTTTTTCTATATTCTAACAGATGGTAGCTTGAAGCAGGCTGAAAGTAAAGCAGAATGCCCCTTAAGGGGCATTCTGCTTTACTTTGAACTTGTCCACTGTTTTCAAAGCTAGAAGAATATGCTATTTACCCATAATTACCCATTATACCTAGTCATAAATTGTTAATCCTAGTACCTTTGACTTATTTCTTGAATTGTATCTTCATCTTAGGTTAGAAAACTACTGGTATGATTTAGATACCATTTGTTAGATTTTGTGAGTTTCTAATGTAATAAGGGGCCTCCGTGGCCTAGTAGTATAGTCACTGTGTGACTAAAATCACTAAGCTCCTCACAGCTGTTAGTTTGAATCCTAGTCTGGGCATTCGGATTTTTCTAAGTTGCCGAGTTTGGGATATTACGAGTCATTTACGACGGTGTATGAAGTGTTACATATGTCTAAATGAGGACGAGAAACAATCCCTCATTGAAGAAGATTGCTGAGTGATTATCAAATATGTAATAAATGAATTTGGGTTTTTTATTCTGCTGATAAATCTTCTGCTTTCCGAGGAAAGAACCACAGAATAGCAGAAATTTAAACCCCGCTATACGGTATGTTGCTGTTTGACTGTCACAGCTACCTTTCTTGTTTATCTCAGAGTTTCAGCCATACCCTGGTGCCATGGGTTACAGACTAAGCAACACCCCAGGACTGCTGTGCCCACCTATAAAAGCCAGTCTGGAGGTAAGCAGTGCATACAATCTCTCTCCATTGCACTTTCACCCATTACCCCATAAGTATGCCTTTTTACGCCTTTAATTGATTTTTCTATTTTGGAAAATAGTACCAATTTGTACAGTTATGAATATGTATCATGAGGAATATTTTTTATATTCTAGCACATGGATGCTTAAAGCTTTATAGGTTTTACTTTCAGCTTGCTTTAAGCAGTCATCTGCCTTAAATACAAAATAATTATAATAATTAAGTGGTCGTAATGAGAGGTTTTAATGTCTTTAACAAAATGAATGTCTTTAACAAAAAACATAGTTATTGTTACACAGATAATAGTTTTCTTTTGATTTTGGATATTTTGGAGAATTTTTTTACCAGTATACTCTATCTGATTTAAGGTTTTCAAAAAAACATCAATGAAAGAATTAACTACAAAAAGTCGGCTTCTGACTGGATACCTTGAGACCAGAATCATTCGAAAGTATGGCTACAATGTCACTCACCCCGACCACAAACCACAAGATCATGAGAATGGAGAAAGGGACGGAAATGGCCCCATGTGGGTGGAGATCCTAACCCCTAGTGATGTAAACCAGCGAGGAGCCCAACTATCCCTCTCATTTTCAGTCAACATTACAGATGTATTTAAGGAGTTGATGAAGCGTGGTGTTGTGGTGAGTCCCTTTAGCATGGGCATAGTGGTTATAAAAAGTAATGAGGAATGATTCTGAGAAGATTACAGGGCTTCAGATAAGAGAGAGTAATCTGAACAAATCCAGCATTTTCTCACTTATTTCAGCACCAAATCCTATGGTGTTACTACTCATTAGAATCATCTCTTCTAGACAATTCTAATGAATAGTGACACAATAACTTTTTAATTTTTTTTTTAAAATACCCCCCTTATCGGGAGCCCTGGAAAAATCTTCTTTGGGTCCTCTGATTGCTTTATCCTTTAAACATCTGCTTCCTTGGATCACGGAAAAAGTTCAGCAGAATAAAAAACTAAACTCATTTAATTATCGCATATTTGATAATCACTCAGCAATCTTCTTCAATGAGCGATTGTTCCTTGTCCTCATGTAGTTATTTGTAACATTTCATACACAATAGTAATAACCACAGAACATACTCGCTTGGCAACTTAGACTGCATATTTATAATATTTAGTTTCTAATGGAGTTTATTACATTACAAACTCACAAAACCTAACCCTGTGGTTTTTCAACCTAAGATGAAGATACAATTCAGGAAATAAGCCATAGGTACTATGATTAACAATTCGCGACTAGTTATAATGGGTAATTATGGGTAAAGAGCAGATTCTTCTACCTTTGAAGACAGGTAGACCACAGAAAGCAGGTTGAAAGTAAAGCTGAATGTGCCTGAATGTGCATTCTGCTTTACTTTCAGTCTGCTTTAAGCTTCCAACTGCTAGGATATAAAAAAAATCTTATGATACATATTCATGGCTGTATAAATTGGAACATTTTTCTTCAGCAGAGGAATAAACTGAATGAGCTGAAAGGTGCTTCTGTGGGGGAAAGGGTTAAGTGGTCATCTGTCTTCAAAACTAGAAACAGGCTATGAGGTAATGGGTTAAAAGTTTTCTAATGAGTAGACATTATAGCAGGAATTATTATATTTGTCAGTTTGATATTAATTTTGTGTTTATTTCAGTGTGATGAGAGGAAACCCAAGGTGATACGAGTGGCCCCAGCCCCATTATACTGCTCCTTTGAAGACGTCCATCGTTTCATGGGATATCTCCACGAAGCTCTAAAGGCCGCTCACATAGCTGTTAGATAATGATTTCTCCCTATTAGAGAGACAATTTGTATATAGCTGAAAGATAATGACTTATCCCTGTATAAAGACACACTATAAGACATTCACAAAGATACTGTGATTTGGGAATATTCCTTTGTTACATCCACTCTAAAGGTTTGCTTTATGGGTTAAGCTTATAGAAAGATAAAAGAATGGCAGAAAACTCCTGCAGTAGCTTTCTGCTTTATTTTGATTCTGCTTTAAGTAGGTACCTGCTTTAAGTAACAAATGAGGATTGTATGCTTTTGATTTTAAAGACAGTTGGCAGCATAAAGAAGGGTAAAAGTAAAGAAAAAAGCTCTTGTAGGAGCTGATTTACTATATTCCTGTTTTTTCTCATTACACAATAGCCTATTTCTAGTGTAACGCGGACAGAATTACGCTTAAAGCAGGTTGAAGGCAGATTCTACTTTACTTTCAGCCTGCTTTAAGCTACCATCTGCTAGGATATGGAAAATATTTCTTATGGTTCATATTCATGACTGAAGAAAGTGGAACTATTTTCTTCAGTGTAAGAATGAAATTAAGGCAAGTCTACGGAGTAAAGGGTTAAATAGCCCTATCTACAGTGGAGAATCTGTTATTCTTTCCCAATAAACGCGTTTACGCTAAAACTATTATTTGCAGTGCAAACAGTTTGGAGCCAGATCAGACGCCGGGTAACCCGGCGTCTGATCAGGCTCCAAACTGTTTGCCACCAAGATAAACATGAAATATCAGAATTGTCCAAAAGTTGTACTTTTCTACGTTTTAGTGCTTTGCGTTTGCGTACGTTTGCGTTTAAACGGGAAAGAATAGCAGATTCTCCACTGTATACAGCGCTCCCTCTTTACAACATCAACCAATGGGATACAAAAATTGTATCTTTGTTTGGAGTTGTTATAGGGAAGGAAATTGGTTTACATTTTCAAACAGCTTGAAACTAGATCAGACACCACATTATGCGGCGACTGATCTGGATTCAAGCTGTTTGTCAGTCGTCATTAAGTTTTTTTCTGTCAAAATGTCCCATTTGTAACTTTGAGAAAAACAGCAGACAACAACTTTAAGCACACAATTTTGCAGCAGTAAAAGTGTTAGACATAATTGTCTTGTTTAGGGAACTGCGGCAAGGGTTGTTGTAAGGAGGGAATCGTTGTTGGGAGGGCTGTTGTAGTGAGAGAGCACTATATAAGTAAAAATGATACTCTATTCGAGTGGCTGTAATGAATGAGTTTTTACTGTAAAAATGTGTGTGATGTGTAAGAATTGTTGGTGCTTGTAATTTGTTGAAGTATTATTAATTTATTAACCCTCCAAGTGCTAATCTGGATATTACTGGAATGTTCAGCTAATTTGGAATCTGTTCAAATACTGAACAGCTTAGCTACTTCCAAAGGGGTTTCTTTGCTCTGGACCAGGCATGAGTAGAAAGGTTCTTTAACTCAGAGCACAAAACTTTTTCTTTACCTTGGAATTTTCTGAGTTGTCACATCGCCTTCATTAGGGATGTGACATCTCCGAAAATTCCAAGGTAAAGGAAAAAACCTTTGTGCTCTGAGTTAAAGAACCTTTGTACTCAATCTTTGCTACTGATCAGCATCTAAACTGAATACTTTGAGTTTTGTTTAGTGGAGAGGAAAAAATTGAAAGTTGTACAATTTTTTTTTTAGATCTGAACCCAATTGTAAAAGATTGATCTGAAATGGGTGTTAACTGTTTGCAATGGCTAGTTGTCCTTTTTTGATGACATCAAATTAAGAAATAATAAATTGATATCAGGGTATTATGGTGCAGTAGAACAGTCAGGAGTTGGAGTTGAGATGTTTAGCAATTAAATCAAGAGGCCATAGGCCAAGTGATTTAATTACCAGCATCGCAAAGACTACCAGTGTTCTATTGCATGGTAATACACTGGCATCAATTTATTTTTTCGATTCTAACACTTCAATTTAGCCACAATTTGCACCAAAGCAACAATGCTACATTTTTTGGTGTACAAATTTTCAAAGCCATATCATGCCATGTTAAACTGTTTCCATG
This sequence comes from Gari tellinella, assembly GCA_922989275.2. NCBI lineage: Eukaryota > Metazoa > Mollusca > Bivalvia > Cardiida > Psammobiidae > Gari > Gari tellinella. Next base: position 31,969,867 of record OV277872.1, on the reverse strand, counting down.
TGTGCTTGTTTTTATGTGATAAAGTTTATGTGGTATTTTGTATACATACATGTACTATGTTTTTTGATGAATTAAATTCCGGCTATTGAGACCACTTAAACAAAGATTTGTTTATTCTTTTGAAATATGTACATGTTGTTACAAAAAGCAAATTCTGTAGATAGTATTTACCATTGGTCTTAATACTTTAGCTTTAAATGTATTGCTTTATTCACTGACACGCTTCTAACAGTATTTGTTTTACATATAAAAAAGTATGTAGTAACATCTTTGTATTTAATTTACATATAATGTAATGAAAGATCTGGATTCTAGTAGTTAAAAATGTTTTTGTTTTAGGTTTTGGTACCCATTACCCCATAGACTGTTTGTAGTATTGAAGATAGGTTACCACTTAAAGCAGGTGGAAAGTGAAGCAGAATGCACTTTTTGGTGAATCTCCTTTACTTTCAGCCTGCTTTATGTTACCATCTGCTAGTATGTAGAAAATAGTTCTTATGATACATATTCATGACTATATAAAATGGAACTATTTTGCAACAATGGGGGAATAAATTAATGGCGTAAAAGGTATAAATAAATAGGTCATGGGTTAACCCATTACCTCTTAGCCTATTTCTTGCTTCGAAAACAGCTGACCACTTAAAGCAGGTTGAAAGTAAAGCAGAATGTGCCTTAAGGCACATTCTGCTTTACTTTCAGCCTGCTTTAAGCTACCATCTTCTAGGATATGGAAAATATTTCTTTTAGTACATATTCTTTGCTGTATAAACTGGAACTTTTTTCTTCAGTGGAGGAATAAGTAAGAGGCGTAAAAAGGCGTCTTTAAGGGGTAATGGGTCAAATCAGTTTGTTTTGAAACATTCACTAACACTAAACTTTAAAATTGTTCTCAAGAATGTTTAAAATAGTAGCTAAATAGTTGCTTAAAATAGTAGTTTAAGCGTAAACATGTTTATTGGAAAAGAATAAAGGTTTTCTACACTGTACGTGTACCAAGTACTTAAAGTGAGTTTAACTATACTGACTAACAGCAATGATTGGATGGAGAAATAAAGTCTCAGGGAATCTAGACATTGTGATAAAACCCCAGGCTTGCTTGCTATAAGAATTCCAATCCTAATAGAGACTTCAGCAATCAGCAAAATTCTTTTTGTAATTTCTCCAGACTGTTTTCCACCGAGATTGCTTGCTTTAATGAAGTTATTGCTTATTGTAGGTTAATTCTTACAAATGTTACTTAGACCTTTTATCCGCAGAGTGTAACGGACAAACCTTTATCACATAAAACCGACTCTGGGAGTGTTATAAAGCCATTCAATAAACTATAGTGAAATATCAATATTTGGGCTCCGGCCCTACCTGTTTGTCCACGAGCTCTGCATGGCGCTGGGCGCCAAATGACGTCATTTGCTAAGGTGTTACTGTAAACAACGTCAAGTTTTGGCGGAAAATACATACCGCGGAGAGACAAAAAACTACGGATTCAGTTCACTTAAAAGGGTTTTAAAATGTTTGTGATAAATAGGATCTAACATTCGTGCTCATTATTTATCATTCTTAATAAACTCGTTGACTAAAACAAATATAACGCTCACCAAGGCTCGCGTCATATTGTTTTAGTCAACTCGTTTATTAAAAATGATAATTAATGAGCACTCATGTTAGATCCTCTATGTAATACATGTAAGTACTGTTGCAAATGGTTTTGATGGACAGCTGATTGGCTACAACTGTTTGCAATGGGTGTTTTTATTTAGAACATAAAAAAATTCCTGGGAAAGAAAAGCATCTGACACACCTGTTATAATCTGTCAATAATGTGTCTATATATTTGCATGTTTTATTAGAAGTGAATAACAGTCTAAGCAGGGTGAAAGGTTTTAAACATTTGAGTTGAAGATGCGATCATTCTCAAGCTTTTAATTGGTCAGATTTGAGCAGAATGCTCAAATCTGAGAATGCTCAAATCTGACCAATTAAAAGCTTGAAAACAATCTCAGACTCATTTCAATGCTTTATTACCATGGGATCACGGGGCTCTAGATAAAAGGCGAACAAACTCAATGTTTCTAACATTTTCCTGGCAAACTTGAACCCGTTACCTCATAGCCCGTTTCTAGATTTGAAGACAGGTGACCACTTAAAGCAGGTTGAAAATAAAGCAGAATGCACCTTCAGGTGCATTCTGCTTTACTTTCAGCCTGCTTTTAGCTAGCATCAGCTTGGATAACGATAATATTTCTAATGTTACATGTTCATGACTGTATAAACTGGAAATATTTTCTTCAGTGGAGGAATAAACTGAATGCGCTAAAAGGCTCTTCCATGGGGAAGGTTTTTTTCTCCCATTTTCGCCCATGTGGGATAGAGATATTCCCCATGTGGAATCACTCTATCCTCCATACCACGTGACCTATTTTATTGTTTGCCCAGCTTAACCACAAGAGCTGCATGACGCGGGTAACTAAATGACGTCATTTCTGACACCGTCTCCATAAACAACGTTGTGTTTGGCGGAAAAAAAGTGCACAGAAACTGCAATTATGTCTTTATTTATATCATGTTTTAATGATTTAAATGGGAGAAAAAATATCCACCATTCGTTTTGTTGATGTAGGATAGGAATTTTCTCCCCCTCAGGTCAGAAAATTCACGCAGGGACTTGGCAAGCCTCGTCCCTCCATGAATTTTCTGACCCTCGGGGGAGAAAATTCCTATCCTACATCAACACTCATGAATGGTGGATTCTTATAATATTAGCGTCATTTAAAATGCATGATTCTAATGAGTGGTAACATCATAGGGTTTGGGAATGAACTGACCATTAAAAACAATGACTGTTATGTGTCAGTGTATATATTGTATTTTAACTCCTTGCATTCTTGGTAATTTTTTCATCTGCAACAATTGTTGTCTGCTATTCTTCTAAAAATAGAACTTTCTAAATTTCTTTTCAACACAGGATCAGTTTGTCAAGCATTCTGGGTAATTTTTTAATCTGCAACAATTGTTGTCTGCTATTCTTCTATAGATAGAATTTTCTAAATTTCTTTTCAAAACAGGATCAGAGTGTCAAGCAGTTTGGATCCTGATGAATAGCCACATTCTTCATGTCATCTGATCCAAACTGTTTGCCAAGGTACAGTAATTACTGTCTGACATATTCGCCGCTAGCATGCAAAGACAGTTAAAAACTCCAAAGTTAGTATTAACACATTCAACCCTAGTGATGAGTATACTCGTCATTTACAAACAATGTACCTGTGAGGATTACACTTGTTCAATGCAAACAGTGTAAACCCTGATCAGAGGGCTCCTTAACCCTTTCCCTGATAGAAGCGCCTTTTAGCACATTTGATTTATTCCTCCACAAAAGAAAACAGTTCCAATTTATACAGTCATAAACATTTTCCAACAGAAATATTTTCTATATTCTAGCACATTGCAGCTTAAAGCAGGCTGAAAGTAAAGCAGAATGCGCTTAAGGCTCATTCTGTTTTACTTTCAGCCTGCTTTAAACGGTCACCTGTCTCCAAAACTAGAAACAGGCTATGGGGTAAAGGGTTAAGGAGCCCTTGATCAGGGTCTACACTGTTTGTCATTTTGAAATATATTGTTAAAATCAACCCTAAGTAGTCAAAATGGACTAGACTCATTTTGGAATTAGAATTGTCCATTAAACGTTCCAGGGTTGAATGAGTTAACTTGTTATAATTCATGACAATGATGATCATGAAAAATTATGAAAAGATTGTTGTGTTGTTAACCAATGTCATTATGAATTAAAATATTTTATTAAATGATGAATTTATTTTGTATAATGTACCACTAACAATTTTAACATCGTTAATTTAAACCCTTCTGATTTAATCCTTTCCCAGACAAAAATATCAACTGCTAAAATTGTGGTCTGCAATTTTATTTCAAATTCAAATTATATCTGAAGAAATACTGCTACCAGTGTCAAATAGTTTAGATCCTGATCAGACACTGTATTATGTCGAATTGTGACCCATATTGTTTACAAAGTCATCCTTGCCTACCACAATTCAACATGATAAAGTTAAAACTAATTGACATTAAACCAATTCACTGTTTAATCAATTACCACATAGTCTGTTTTGAAAATAGGTGACCAATTAACCCTTTTCCTGATAGCCTATTTCTAGTACTTAAGATAGGTGACTTCTTAAAGCAGGTTAAAGTAAAGCAGAATGCGCCTTAGGGCGCATTCTGCTTTACTTTCAGCCCGCTTTAAGCTATCATGTGCTATAATCTAGAAAATATTACCCATAATACATATTCATTACTGATTAAATTGGAACTATTTTCTTCAGCGGAGGAATAAATCATATCCGCTAAAAGGCGCTTCTATAAGGTAAAGGGTTAAAGCAGGTTGAAAGTAAAGCAGAATGCTCCTTAAGGCGCATTCTGCTTTACTTCCAGCCTGCTTTAAGCTACCATCTGCTAGAATTTAGAAAATGTTTCTTTTAGTACATTTTCATGACTGTGAAAATTGGAACTATTTTTTTCAGTGGAGAGATAAATTAAAGGTGTGAAAAAGGCGTATTTATGGGATAATGGGTAAAGGACCACTCTTTCCGCCTTACTGAGGATAACAAGAGGAGTAACTTCCCCTGTCAGTCTCTATTTGATCACTAAATTTTGTCAATTGTAGGAGAACCTCTCTATTGCAACCACTAAGTTTTATAAATTATTAGACGTTTTAGAAAGTTGTTTACTGTTACCTTGCTTTTAGCTGTCACCTGTCTTTTGTACAATCAATTAGCCTTCTTTTTAGTGGTCATTATAGAGAGGTTTTACTGTAGCAGTTAATTTAGGCAGGTGACTGCTTAAAGCAGAATGAACGTAAGGTCTTGCAAGAGCTTCCAGGATGAACGTAAGCCCCTGCTAGAGCTTTCTGTTTTACACTCAGCCTTGTTTTAAGCTGTCACCTGTCTTTTATACAATCACAGAAGCCTTCATCATACCCAACTTTCAGTCCATTTTGACTGGCTTAATCAAGTAGGTTGTTCCCCTTGCAAAAAGCCGATAACATCGATATGGATAAATTTCTGGCCTGACTGCCCTATATAGAATATATAGGGGAATAATTTTCAAAGTCATATTTTAAGGTGTTGCATATATTTGTCAATATTTTAGCAGCTATAGCAATATACTTTATTTTCTTCTTATTCACCTGATGTAAATTTTAATTTTCTATTTTAACGACTTTTTGCTTCCATTTTGATTTGAAAATGGTTGGGGTCGGACACATTAAACATATACAGTAGAACTTCGATGTGTCGAGTTTGAAGGGACCATCAGAAAAAACTCGACACATCGAAGCCTCGACTCATGTTTTACCTTATGCTCCCTCGATTTTTTTCTCAAAAATACTCGATCTCCATATAGCCGACATGTCCGTATGTTACTTGTTGATATCGATGATTTCAAATTAAAAACATTAAAATGCTATTATGTAACGCTCGTATCGCATCCAAACTGGTTGCATATTTACTCATTTTACAAAAATTTCAACTTGAAACGAATCGTCAGGCGAAAATACGTTTGCCGTAACTCGATTTTCAGAAAATAACAACACAGCGGTATGAACGGAAGTCGCTTTTTATCTGCGCACCGGTTCTTTTACCCAGTCCAGCATATACATTTTCTCGAAACGCTGGAACCAAATTCAGGGGGAACCCTTTTCTTAAAATAGTAACAATATCTCCTTAGAGGGATAATTGCATTACTATTGATGCTACACATTTCGGGATGGGTTCCGCGTGAGTTGTTCTTTGTCTTGTAGTAAAAAAATGAAAGTGGGTAGTTTGCTGATTTTGAACGCAAATAAAGTATCCGTTTTAATTTCTGCGAATTTTTTATCAGTTATGAGGTGAAAGAATGTTTTCAAAACAGTTATAAAATCTCTTTTGCTTTGAATTTGAATAAAGTCTTTTTGCTTCCAATTTAAGTTGAATATTGACAAATGTCGTGATGCTGAAATCGGACTTTTTTCCCCAACCCATAATCGGATATTTCCGTAATTCACCGTAATCGTTCAAGGGCAGTGATCTTCAAACTTCAAACTTTTATTTATCATAATTGTATAAGGTCCACTTCACCGTGGACAGCATTAACATTATACAAATATTGAATACATACAAATATAAATAGGGAGGTCATTAGTTGGGAACACGCAAACTATTAGAATTTTGAAATTTATCTAAAGTCTAAATAAAAATGTTTTAGTTGAATATATAGATGTTTATCGAAATTCTTTCCATAGACAGTTATATAATTATGTATATGGTCTGACAGATTAGATCATGACCAGGCACCATGTGACTCGGCGTCTCTTCATAGTCTATGTTGCCTCAAGATTCACACTTTCAATTTTGATGTTGAATTGTAATAGTAATTTACAAGATAAGTCGAGGTTATGATGAGAGAGAACGAAAAGATAAAATACATGTATTTACAATGTATCAAACTCAACTAAATAGGTATGTTCTTAAAGATAAAATACATGTATTTACAATGTATCAAACTCAACTAAATAGGATGAAGAACATACTAGGTTCATTATTGCTGCTAGTATTGCTGGGGTACCCACTCAATGAGCTTCTCCAGCTAAACGAAACAAGGAGAAGACATACGGGTACACGCAGCAGACTACTACTACATCTGATTCCCGCTGTGTGTTGATTGGGGCTGATGTCCATGTGTGATAAATAAATGCCATATCTATATAGGGGGTAAAGGACCCTAGAAACATATGTCTATTACACATGCTTTCAGAGTACCGGATATTTTGATTTAGCAAATTGGTAAACAGTTTGCAACTTGACGTATGGACAAACTACTTAGTCTGATCAATTGATCATAATTCATACCACCGTTTGATCGATTCAATCGATAATGCTGATCGGGGTATAATAGTTGTAAAACGCGAATGTTTGGTGATAACTTATTGATCATTGATACACGAGACCCCGCTGAGAACAAGAAATACTTCGGAAGCAGTGTTCCGGAGGCAGCCGAGCGATAACGAAGCATTCGTGATTTCTTATCAAGGCTAAAGATGAGCAAGGCTGAAGCGGTGCCCGATAGTATGCCTAACGAATCGATAATTGATCTCGCGGACAAAGGGAGATAAAGGTTTACGTATCACGACAGATCAAGGAAGACAACTATGTAAATATGTCCTGCATTCTTGGACATGATGCATGTATGTGTTATCCATATTAGAGGTTATTAATGCGAATAATGTGTACCTTGAAAGGAATAGCCGAAACGGCACTACTGAAGCAAAGCAACAAAATGATTCGCGGATAGCAGACTAATAAGTCCCGCCTCCTCTGCGGAATTGTATACACAGATCCCGCCCCTAGAGAAATAGCGTTTATACAAACTGAACGTCACTTTGTCCAATGCAATTGAATTGGGTGAATGTAAATATTTGGGAGTGGAGTGACGATCTCATTCAGGAGCATGAATGGCCTTCACCCTAATCTGACTTACTAAATACATGTATAGTAGGTACTAAAACCATCGACGTTCAAAAATATCTTTCAACAACCAATTAACCTTTTGGAACCTCTCACACTGCTTTTGGAGCCACCAGAAGCGCACCTCTTCAGACAACAGCTTCCATTTTATTTTACGACGAAGGACTTCGGTTGATTGAATGATAAGAGAGAATATAACTCACTGATTTTGACCGAAACAATATGATAGGCCAGGAAAAGCGGAATGTCGAAGATATGTATATATTAAACAGATTCTGTATTTTTTGTGGCAGCTACGGTAGACCTATCATCTGTTTAAATTTGTCGTCTGCCGTTTTTCTTAAAGTTACATATAAGTTGACAATTTGGCAGAAGAAATATTATGACGAGTAACAAACAGCTTGAATCCAGATCAGACGCCGCTTCACGCGGCGTCTTATCTTGATTAAAGCTGTTTGCAAATATAAACCAAGTCTTAATTTCCCTCCCTAAAACAAATCCCTCTGAACAGCATACATAATCTGTGTCTCCCATTGGGTTTCATTGTAGAGAGTTGGGCATGCTACGTCATTGCTACGTCATTGTCGTTTGCAATATTCTGTCGACTGCAACAAATCTCAACTTTGCTTGGTCATTTCATTGTTTTTATGACGTTGTTACCTGACTAATACAGTCACCACCAAATCATCGTCCTTTTATATTCAGCATTCACATTCACATGTCCTTTATCTGCGTTATTTACCCACAAGTCAATACAAATTGACACAAATTGTGGGCGTTGTTTGGAGGGAGTCGTTATCGGAGGGAACTTTGCAAACAGATTGATTCCAGTTCAGACGCCGCGTAACGCGGCGTCTGATCTTGAATCAAGCTGTTTGTCACTCATCATTAAGTTTTTATGTCAAAATGTCCATTATGTAACTGAGAAAAACAGCAGATGACAATTTTAAGCAGACGACAATTTCAAGCAGACGACATTGCATCCAGACAATGGTGTGTGTCAGTCATGAACCAAAACGTAATTCGACAAGCTATATAGCGAACAATGATTCTAACCAACAAAGACTAAACATGTCCTTTATCAGCGTTATTTACCCACAAGTCAATAAAATTGGACGACTTTTTTTAAAAAAAGGGAAAAAAAGTTTTTATTCGAATGAGACTCGAACCTATGACCTTTTGATTGTTAGTCAACCACACTACCGACTGAGCTATCAGCACTTAAGTAGAATAGTGGTACATGTATGAGCTGGGTGCTGGGATCCTAACACCTTTTATTCATATGCTAATCTAGGACCAGTGACGATACGGAGTACACAACGACTGATGTACGTTTTATAATTTTCATAAAAATTAATTCAGATAGCACAGCTAGTATAAGATTGAATGAAGAATTAATTATTATGATATATTTCCACGTTACCATGTGAATTTAAAGCTTTTTGTATTACTTTCAGAATTTAATTTAACTTGCTGAATGTTAGAAATGTTTTATTTAAGATGTCATACATTTCCCTTCTGCCAATTTCATTGAAAAGTGCAATACTTGCGTTCTTTGAATAGATTCCCGTAAGGGTAATCACTGACGCCTTTGGTGTCATTTGTTTTTGTATGCACCGGTCTTGCACCGACGGGGTGAATTAGACTGTGCGTTTGCTGCTCTTTTACAAGAGCAGCAATAGAGTGCCTCACTATGTCTGTAAGTCACTCGGCTTCTTTGAGTGCTTGGCTATGTCTGTAAGTCACTCGGCTTCTTTGAGTGCTTGGTTATACCTGTAAGTCACTCAGTTTTTTTATTTGCACCATTCCTTTAAGGGGACAGTGCATCAATGGATAGAAGTCTGACATATGGTCGTCGGATTCTTTCAGTTCCAACTCATTCCCAAAATGGTCTGCTTTATTTCTGCGTTCGATTCTCAAAGCTTGCTTAACTCAAACGTACATACTTCTTTTAAAGCATTAGTTTTGAAATACATGTATGTTTGTTCTGAGTAATAATAAAACGTCTCTAATACGACCACTTTATTATGTTAATTAGGGTGTTACAATAGTTTGATTGCTTAAAGCAAGATGACAGCAAAACGAGGAGCTTTCTTTTTCACTGTCAACTTTCTTAAGCTGTCACCTGTCTTTTAAACACTCAATTAGCCTTCTTTTAGTGGTCATAGTAGAGAGGTTTTACTATTTATAGCAATATTCCGTCGAGTTTTTAAAACCACTATAATATTGTGCAAATACAATATATTTATTCTAGAAACAAAAAGATTTGATCATCAATATACCTGGTACATGTATATATACTTGTATGATCGAATTAAATCATTTAGGAATATTAAATTAAACCTTAAGTCTCAATCTTTAAACCTTTCACTAGTAAGATTCAATATAGTATGACTTAAAACATATCGATACGAGTGCCAACTAGTTTGGATCCTGGTCAGACGCCGCGTTACGCGGCGTATGATCAGGATCCAAACGGTTTGCAAACGCGTCTTTAGGCGTCATTGGGAGTGAAAGGGTTAACTCATTCATGCCTAAATCTCTTAAAGGATACTTCCAAATTCCAATTAAGTTTAATCCATACATACCTACAGTGGAGAATCTGTTATTCTTTCCCGTTTAAACGCAAACGTACGCAAACGCAAAACGCTAAAACGTAGAAAAGAACAACTTTTGGACAATTCTGATATTTCATGTTTATCTTGGTGGCAAACAGTTTGGAGCCTGATCAGACGACGGGTTACCCGGCGTCTGATCTGGCTCCAAACTGTTTGCACTGCAAATAATAGTTTTAGCGTAAACGCGTTTATTGGGAAAGAATAACACATTCTCCACTGTACTTAGAGTTGTTTTCTGAAATATGTTTGCAAAAGGAAAAACAGTGCATACCCTGATCAGAGTGCTCCCTCAAGGTCTAACACTGTTTGTATTGTACATATACATGTACACTGTTTGTAAATGACTAGCAGTATACTCGTCATTAGGGTCGAATGTTTTAAGTCCAGTTTGCCCAATTGCACTTATAATCCGAATGGCATTAAAGTAGGTCTCTTTTCTTTGGTTTCTAATCTGGGTTCAAGGCTATAATAACCTTTAGCAAGTTTGTTTTCAACGAAGAACATATTCCTGCGCATGAAAGATATACATGTATATTTTATTTAAACTTTTGCTTTGCATTATAATTATAGTCAGACTCATTAATATCACACAAACATATTATAGTGCAGCAGATAATAGCTAAATAACAGAAGAATCTTTCACTTCCGGAAACAAGCACCAAAATTGGCACACATACTCCTTGGGGGTTGCTCTTTTGAAAAAACCCGCTGGCCACTTGAAAATCCAAAATGGCCGCCATTCTCCAAGATGGCCGCCAAGGCATATACAGAAACATTGATTTTCGCCCTAAATATGCTAAACCTTGTCTATTTCAATGGTCTATGTGTCAAATAACGCGTTTTGACTATGTAGAATTCAATTTGGGTCCATGAAATTGCTCTATTGCTTCTTTTTACCCTTAAGTCACTTAAATATCCAAGATGGCCGCCATTTTCAAGATGCCCTGCATAGAAATACAAGGTTTTGCAATATATTTGCAAATACTTGTCCTATATCAATTATCTTTGTTTGAAATTATATTTTTGACGATGTACAGTTGAAGTTTAAAGCAACCGAGTGACTCAACGGCTTCCATATACCGTTAACAACTTGAAACTTCAAGATGGCAGCCATTTTGTCAAGATGGCCTTCACAGATATATATGCATTTCGAAATAAAATGCCAAATACTTATCCAATATCAATAATTTTGTGTCAAATATTTTTTTGTAAACTTTAAGATTGGAACAATGAATTTGCTCAGTGGCTTCCTTGTAACATGTAGCCACTTAAAATCAACATGGCCGCCACTTTTCAAGATGGCCGCCACAGAAATATTGCATTTCTCAATAAAATTGCATATATTTGTAATATTTCAATGATCTCTGTGTCTAATTGTACTTTTCCGACTCTGTAGAAATTAAATTTGGAACATTGTGATTACTCATTTGCGTCCTTGTACCCGTAAGCTACTTAACGTTCGAAAAGGTAGTCATGTTCAAGTTGGCCACCATGGCATCAACAGAAATATATTGCACTGCGCCATACAATTGCAAAGACTAATTGTCTGTGTGACAAAATAAATTGAAATTATTTTGACTATGTAGAATTCAACTCGGAATTATGGAATTGCTCAATTGCTTCCTTGCATCCGTTAGCCACTTAAACAATCATGATGACCGTCATTTTTCAAGATGGTCGCCATGGTATATACATAATTATTGAATAATAAAGTTGCAAAGACTTGTTCTTATTCAACGATTTTTGTGTAAAAAAAAAAAGCTTTTGACTACATTGTATGTATAAATAAAATATGGAACTATGAAATTACTCAATGACTTCTGTGTACCTGTTAGTTATTTACAGTTCAAGATGGCCGTCATCTCTCAAAATGGCTGTCACAACAATATTGAATGTCTCAATAAAGAACTTAAAGACCTGTCCTATTTCGATGATTTGATTTCAAAGAATATCCTTAAGACTATTGAATATTTAAATTAAAAACAATGGAATTCATGATGGCATCCAAACATTATGTTATATTTGCTCTCATCGTAAATATCATGCCCCTGTTGGCTATTCGTGCTGGTCAGCAGCAATGGCTGGTACCTGGCCGGGGTAAAGAATGCCTCCATCTAATGCTTGACTGTGACAAACGTGTGTGTCTGATATCAGAGCAGAGGCAAAATTGATGTAAAGCTGACCTCAAATGGCTTTGCTCTCTTATGTAAGGCATAGTGGGTAGACCGTGTCATAGCGACAGGTCCATATGTCACTACGATAGTATACAGCCTTTTATAATCATATTGCAGAAATGATCTCAGCAGGCAGGTGTCTGTGTTTCAAACAATTTTGAGGAGGAAATAATTCTCCTGTGAAGAAGGAAGGTCTCCCATTGGTAAAGGTTTTGTTTACCGTCTTCAGTTCAACCTCCACAAACTTCAGCTGTCGTTTTAAGGGTGCTGGAAAATAGAAATGCTGGTTTCATGGAAAGACGTGGTCGCCGTGGTTGCATTGGGCTTGTAGTCTATGATGTCATATGATGGTCATACTAACATTTGGGAACATCGGAACATTTATTTAGTCTTGCTATTGGGGTTTATCGTCATATGTCGTTGTCGAATATGAAACATGTGTGACCTTTGCGTCAAGTTCTAAGCAGCTTGGTATGGCATTCTAATGGCTGAGCGCTCTGTTCTTCCATTTCTGTTCGTTTCCTGCTCTGTGTTCTTGTTAATAACTGACAGTATTGGTGATGCTGTGCCTTTTACCTCCTAAAATTTTCTTTGACACCATCACCATAATTAATTCAGGCTGGATCCCAAATAATATGAATCTAATTAATTGCGAGAATGAAGGGAATGTTAATTGCACTCATAATGTGTGTTGTTATGTATTTAGCAATTTGAGCTTTTTTTATTTTCTTCTTCTGGTAAGACAGACTTTTGGATCGTCCCGGATCTATATTTGCCATCTTTGTGAATGGTATGAAGTCACAGTATAATACTTAGATGTTCATGTATCTGCATTCAGTGAATCAATGCCAGTGGTTATGCCTTTACAACATATATCATTTAACTAATGAGTGAGTGAGTTAGATGTGTTGGCACTTAAACACTGAATAGGTCATATATTCAAAAGTAATCAACCGTGGCTCGGCTTTTTGCGCTGGCACACCCTATCAATTCAGGCACGACATTTAATTACACGCTATGTAAAGCTATATCCAACTAATTTAGTTAACTGATGCGGGGCTTAATAGATAGCATTTGGGATACTTACCAAACATGTGAGTTAGTTCTGAAACCCTTGCAGTAAGGAGTAATGTCATGGTTCGAAATTTGGACTCTATACAGTCAAAAGCGTATTATTTGACACACATAGCATTGCATAGGACAGGTATTTGTCGTTTTGTTCCGCAAGTTCTGAAGGCCTTTCATAAAAGATGCCAAATAGTGATTTTTACGAGGCTTACAAGTACAAGAACACATATGAGGAAGTCCATAGTTCAAAACTGAAGTATAATTAGACACAAATATCGTTGAAATAGGACAAGTATTTGTGATTTTATTTAGAAATGCATTATTCCTGTGGCGGCCATCTTGACCTTTAATAGGTTTCCGGGTACAAGGATAAAATTAAGCGATTATATAGTTCCAAATTTGTATTTTACAGAGTAAAATAAATATTATTTTATATAAAGACCAAAGACAGAGGACAAGTATTGACCATTCTATTTCAAAAATGCTATATTTCTGTCATAGTTATCTTAAACAATGGCGGCTATCTTTCATTTTTAAATGGTTAATTGGTACAAGGAAGCCATGGGGTCAGTGCATGGTTCTAAATTTGAATGTTACAGTCAAAAAAGTATTATTTGACTCAAAGACCAATGATACAGGAGAGGTATAAAATTTTGCGATTGTATGGCAAAATGCAATATTTCTAAGGTGGCCATCATGAAAATGGCGGTCATCATAAATGTTTAAGTGGCTAACGGTTGCAGGGAAGCAATTGAGCAAGTATATAATTCCGAATTGAATTCTACATAGTCAATAATATTCAATTTATTTGACACACAGACCATTGAAATAGATCAAGTCTTTGCAATTGTATTGCGAAGTGCAATATTTCTGTTTATTCCATTGTGGCCAACTTGAACATGACTACCTTCTTGAACGTTATGTAGCTTACGGGTACAAGGACGCAAATGAGTAATCACAATGTTCCAATTTTGATGTCTTCGTAGTCCGAAAAGTACAATTAGACACAGAGATCATTGAAGTATAACAAATATATGCAATTTTATTGGGCAATGCAATATTTATGTGGCGGCCATCTTGAAAAATGGCAGCCATCATGATTTTATGTGGCTACCTGGTACAAGGAAGCTATTTAGCGAATTCATGGTTCCAATATTGAATTTTACAAAAGTATTTTTGACACATAATCATTGATACTGTATAAGTATTTGGCGTTTTTTTCGAAATGCATATATATCTGTAATGGCCATCTTGACAAAATGGCTGCCATCTTGAAGTTTCAAGTAGTTAAGGAAGCCGGTGAGTCACTCGGTTGCTCCAAACTTGAATTGTACATGGTCAAAAATATAATTTCAAAGCGAGATCATTGATATAGGACAAATTACAAAACCTTAAGTATTTCTATGCAGGGCATCTTGAAAATGGCGGCCATCTTGAATCTTTAAGTGACTTAAGGGTAAAATGAAGCCATAGAGCCATTTCATGATCCCAAATTGAATTCTACATAGCCAAAACGCATTTTTTGACACATAAACCATTGAAATAGACAAGGTTTAGCATATTTAGGGCGAAAATCAATGTTTCTGTATATGCCTTGGCGGCCATCTTGGAAAATGGCGGCCATTTTGGATTTTCAAGTGGCCAGCGGGTTTTGTCAAATGAGCAACCCCCAAGGAGTATGTGTGCCAATTTTGGTGCTTGTTTCCGGAAGTGAAAGATTATTTCAGTTATCTGCCCCGCTATTAATAACTATATACGATGCATAAGTTTGCGTGCGAATCGTACATAGTTATTACATGTAATATGGTAATTTGATATTAATAACCATATGCGAATTGTAATATAATACAATGGATAAACGCTATTCTTTCCCGTTTATATATTAAACGCAATCGAAACGCAGCTCAAAAAATGAAGAAATATATTCAAGCGAGTGCAAATAGTTAGGATTCTTATACATGTAAGGAGCAAGACCAACATAAAGCACAAAGCTTCTCTAAGAGTGTCTGCTTTATTTCTTCTTGCTTTAAGCTGCCACCTGTATCCTCCACCATCAATTAATATTCATGTGTGGTCCTTGTGCAGACGTCGATAAAGGCGTCAAACTCATTCGACCATGACACTTTTAATGCCCAATTTCTATTTCAAAATAAATCTAGTCCATTTTTGACTATTTAAGGTTGATTTTAACCATATACCGGTATTACAACATGAAAAACAGTGTAGTTCCTGATCAGAGGGCTCTTTAAGGAGCTCTCTGATCAGGGTTTACTCTGTTTGCATAGGACAAGTGTAATCCTCACAGGTACATTGTTTGTAAATGACGAGTAAACTCGTCGTTCGGGTTGAATGTGTTAAGTTGAAGGAAGGGTAAAGATGCCAGTTGTTTGAAAAACATTCAATGTAGGTTTAAATTCGTCTAACACATATTTGGCCTTATTTGCTATAACTAGGCCATAACACACTCCAATGGGAACGGGGTTAAGATCTATAACCAATATTTTTTGTTCCCTCATTCATCGATATTTACATTGCAAACTATGCAGGTCATCTAATGCCCATTTCCCTAGGGGTACATGTACATCGACTTCGCTAATGTTTAACCCTTTTACCCAATAGCCTGTTTCTAATTTTGAAAACATGTGCCATCTTAAAGCATGTTGAAAGTAAAGCAGAATGTGCCTTAAGGCACATTCTGCTTTACTTTCAGTCTGCTTTAAGCTTTAATCTATACTAGAATACAGAGAACATTTCTGATGGTTCATAATTATTTATGACTAGAAAGTGGAATAGTTTTCTTCAGTGGGAAAATGCACGTATGGGTAATGGGTTACACAAAGCACTAGTAGCAGTATAGCTCTAGATCATAATCTCAATTCATGGGTATTCGATAGTAACAGAGACTCGACTACATGTATGTAGTGTATGGTCTTTTAGAACAGACGTTTAATGGTTAAGGGTTAGATTAAAGATTATAGGTGTGCCCGATCCCAAAACATGGGTCAGCAATTATAACGTTAAATGTTGTTCTTGAAGCTTAACCCCTTTACTGCTCATGGTGAATTTTCAAATAAACTTAAACCACTGTCGGATAAATTACTAGTTTACAGTGGAGAATGTGTTATTCTTTCCCAATAAACGCGTTATTCCCAGTGCAAACAGTTTGGAGCCAGATCAGACACCGGTTAACCCGGCGTCTGATCAGGCTCCAAACTGTTTGCCGCCATGATAAACATGAAATATCAGAATTGTCCAAAAGTTGTTCTTTTCTACGTTTTAGCGCTTTGCGTTTGCGTACGTTTGCGTTTAAACGGGAAAGAATAACAGATTCTCCACTGTACATGGTCGCTTTGGCGTTGTTTTACAAATATAATAAAATCTTGACAAATAGTGAGGACCATGAGTAGAGGGCGTATTCAGAAGCCCTAAAATCTGGATCAACACTATTTGCAAATGGATATACATGTAGAGCTATCTGGTTCCAGCATTTAAATGGTTAACACCTTTTTAACCTACTAAAATGTCATTTCGGTGAGTATTTACGTGTAGGAATTTAACTTTAACTCTTTCACTGCCAATGTTGCCAAAAGGCGACTTTGAAAACATTTTCGATCTTGGGCACACTGAAAGCTTTTTAAAAGATAATGCAAAATCATTCAATAAAGGAACTGCAGGATCCTCTCCCTACAACGGTCCTCCGAAAAACGTCCCCTTCCTTACAACAACACTTGCCGCTGTCCCCAAACAAGACAACTTTGTCCATCGCTTTCAATGCTGCAATATCGTCTGCTTAAAATGTTGTCGTCATCTGTTTTTCTCAAAGTCATGTATTGGACATTTTGACAGAAAGAACATAATGACATGTGACAAACAGCTTGAATCCTGATCAGACGCCGCGTGACACGGCGTCTGATCTGGATTCAAGCTATTTGCAAGAGTAAGCCAATTTCCCTCCCTATTACAAATCCCTCTGAACAACACACACAGTCTTTGCCTCACATGGGTGTTGTTGTAGAGAGGGAACACTGTATAAGGAATGTCATTATTCTTGGAGCGATCATGAAGACAGTGTTTAACTTGATTTAACACTTTACTCCATAAACACGCATTTTACGCCTCTAATCATATATACAAGCGCTCCCTCTCTACAACGACACCCAATGGGAGACACTAAATATGTGCGTTGTTCGGAAGGAGTAGTTATAGGGAGGGAACTTGGGTACATTTGCAAACAGCTCGAATTCAGATCAGACGCCGCGTTACGCGACGTCTGATCTGGATTCAAGCTGTTTGTCATTTGTCATTATGTTTTTTTTGTCAAAATGTCATTTATGTAAGAAAAACAGCAGACAGCAATTTTAGGTAGATGATAATGCATCAGTGCAAGCATAAAACATGATTTTCGTGGGAACAGCGGTGAATGGCGTTGTAAGGAGGGACTCGTTGTTCGGAGGGCCGTTGTAGAGAGGGAACGCTGTACACTAAGAAAGAAGTCCCGATCTAGGAAGTCCTGGACATAAAACACAGATAACATTTCCTGTATCTTTCAAGCTGGTAACTTTAAAGCAGGGTGAAAGTAAAGCAGATAGCTCTTTTAGGAGAAATCTGCTTTACATGTACTTTCAACATGCATTAAGTGATGTCATACTTTTTTTAATTTGAAGTAAGCTTTTAACAACGGGTTTAACAATAGTTTACTGGATGTTTGTTTGTTTTTCTTTGTACAGTGGAGAATCTGTTATTCTTTCCCGTTTAAACGCAAACGTACGCAAACGCAAAGCGCTAAAACGTAGAAAAGAACAACTTTTGGACAATTCTGATATTTCATGTTTATCTTGGTGGCAAACAGTTTGGAGCCTGATCAGATGCCGGGTTACCCGGCGTCTGATCTGGCTCCAAACTGTTTGCACTGCAAATAATAGTTTTAGCGTAAACGCGTTTATTGGGAAAGAATAACACATTCTCCACTGTATGACGTCAGATTATAGTGAAGATGTATATGGTCGGTTTATTGCCACATCAATAAATCACGACAAAGACAATTTCAGAAATTAGTCATGGCCATAAATCTACTCACGTGCTATGTACAAATGCGCTTGCAGCTTTTTCATGTAAATCTAACCCATTACCGCGAAGTCTCTTCCTCAAAGTGGAAATGTACAAGTTATGTAGACCCTGATAGGAAGTCACAAAGTTTGGGCGGTTTATCTGGGTCTATACATTTTGCTTTAATATTCAAAGCACATTGTATTGAAGTAAAATTAAGATGCATTTTCAATTAGTCATAGAACTAATAAATAACGGTAAAAACCTCTCTTTTGCGAATATCTGAAGACGAGTGTCAAACAATTTGAATTCAGATCAGACGACGCGTTACGCGGCGTCTGATCTGGATTCAAATTGTTTGCAAAAATCAGTAAAGTCACGATCAGCATGCAAATGGTTAAGATCTTGATCAGACGCCTTGTATATTCAGGATCCAGACTGCTTGATTCCTATGTATGTATAAGGTACATATGCAGTAACGATGCATGCCATTGAAACTGCTACGTATTTTGATGTACAGCGTTCCCTCTCTACAACGACATCCAATGGCAGACAAAAAATGTGTGCGTTGTTCGGAGGGAGTCGTTATCGGGAGGGAAATTGGCTTACATTTGCAAACAGTCTGAATCCAGATCAGACGCCGCGTCACGCTGCGTCTGATCTGGATTCAAGCTGTTTGTCACCCGTTATTAAGTGTTTTTTGACAAAATGTCCATTATGTAAGAGAAAAACAGCAGACGACAATTTTAATCAGACGACATTGCAGCCGTGAATAGGTTGGGCATGATTGTTCTGTTTAGGGAACAGCGGCAAGTGTCGTTGTAAGGAGGAGTCGTTGTTGAGAGGGTCGTTGTAGGGAGGGAACACTGTAACACCTGCAGCCGACACTTGTAAAGCAGACGACAAGTAATGATGCATAATAGGGGTTTACAAGCGTGAACAATTTGCCCCAATACAAAGTGAACCTGTTTATACAGTGGAGAAGACGGTAGTATTTCACATTCGAACAAAACTACATGAAAACGCAATTTAATAAAATGTTGATAATTACAACTATGTGACAAATCCGATGAATTATTACTTACTGAGTGGCAAACAGTTTGGAGCCTGATCAGACGCCGGGTTACCCGGCGTCTGATCTGGCTCCAATCTGTTTGCAAATGATGTAATAAGGTTTAGTATAACGCGTTTATTGGGGAAATAAAAACGCCTTCTCCACTGTAGGGACGGACCGATTATCCACTTCAGCGACAAGATGTCGTCTGCTTAAATTTTATCACCTGTTTTCATTTCTAAAATTTAGATTTCATTTAATTTGACTGAAGAAATAACGATATGAGTGTCAAACAGGTTGTATCCTGATCAGACAACGAATTTATTCGGCGTCTGATCAGGCTTCAAACTATTTGTAAATACCAGTGAATGCCGACCGAGGCAGTTAAGGGGTTTAACAAGTGTTCGCTTTCAATTTACATTTTGTGTATTCAGTAGTGGATAGGATAGCCTATATTTTCACAACTTATTCAAGTTTTGAAGAAATACATTAATGTGCACTATATCTATAGGAGTGACAGAACAGAGGTAAACGCAAATTTGTTATTTTATCAATTAAGCTTCGGTATAAGAAAATTACATTACGCTTGCAAACTGTGTAGATCCGGCTGAGTCAATGTAAACTTGGAAACGTCTTATCACTATCAGACGCTGCAATGTTTGACATTTGTTGACTCTTGTTGACAATATTATGTTAACCCATTTACACGTATGCCTGGATATTGTAATGAACTCTCCCTTTGTGCTTCCTGGAAGATTTCATTATACCAAAACAAAGACACTACAAGTACAATATTTGTCCATAAAGCTGCAGGGCTGCCATTTCTCCGGATTTTTCCTAGATCTTCGGATTTTTTTTCTAGTACATGATAGCTTAAAGCAGGCTGACAGTAAAGCAGAATGCGCCTTAAGGCGCATTCTGCTTTACTTCCAGCCTGCTTTAAGCAGCCGCCATAAGGCGCATTCTGCTTTATTTCCAGCCTGCTTTAAGCAGCCGCGTGTCAAAATAAAACTGGAAACAGGCGATGGGGTAAAGGCACGGTTCGTCAAATCGCACTTAAAAAAAAGCAAATTTTGAAATCTTAGGATTTTTCATGTCAACTTATGGCAGCCCTGAAGCTGAACATTGCATATAAAATAGCAAACAGTGCAGATCTTGATGAGACGTCACTTAACGATGTGTCTCACCACGTACACGGTTTACACTGTTTGCTAGTGCCTACCTTCGTAGAACATTAGCTTAACTGGGTATTTGCAAACAATTTTGGATCCTGATCTGGATCCAAATTGTTTGATGCAAAAAATGATTTTCGAATAAACTTGCAGACGACAATTTTTAGAAGACGATACATGAAGTTTGTTTGCGAATTTGTTCATTCAGACGGTTAAATTTGGGAGTAAGGGCTGTGGAAGGTCGGCTGCCAGAGGCTACAGCTGAGAAGGCGTTGTTCTGTCCCGTTTAAACACAAACGCATCCCAAGAAAATGTAGAAAAAGAATTCCTTTTGACGATTCCGAATATTCATGTTACTCTGAGTGGCAAACAGTTTGGAGCGTGATCAGACGCCGGGTGACCCGGCGTCTGATCACGCTCCAAACTGTTTGCAATGAAAAAATAGTTTCCGTATTGTCTTCTCCATTGTACATGTACTGTATACTCAAAATACTGTACGTGTAAATTATTTGATTAGTATATGCGACTTTTCAACTGTGTAAACGTTCTTGAATATAGTATTATAGATAAGTAAACAAAAAGTTGAGAATCGAGATTGTAGATTGATTAATACACATGTACCGGTGTTTTTCAAAAACGCCTTTCCTGGAAAAACAATTGAGTATACATGTACATTGTAGATAAGCTACATGTATATACAGTGGGATCGTCATTATTCATTCCTTAACCCTTTCATGGTCAATTTTGTAGAGAGCTTTTTACCTCTTCACCACCATGGTGTCGTCTGCTTCAATATTGGTGTCTTCAATATCGTTTCAAAGTTAGATTATTATGACTGACGAAATTTCGAAACGAGTGTCAAACAGTTTGGGTTCTGATCAGACGCCGCGTTACGCGGCATCTGATCAGGACCCAAACTGTTTGCAAAACGCGCTTTATGGCGTCATTGAGAGTGAAAGGTTTAACGAATCTAAAACATGTAAAATTATACAGAAAACTGACGATGTCTTGGTACTTGTAAAAAAAAAGCCTTTATATGAGTAGCAAACACTTTTGAGCCAGATCAGACCCCGGATTATCCGGTGTTTGATCTTTGCTCCAATTTTATGCAGTGAACACAAATGTTTAAAGCATATTAAGCGTTTTGATTGGGAAAGAATAACATCTTCATAGATAATGAGTTATTACAAGTGATAGCTTAACTGATACAAGATGAAATGCGCTTAATCTAGCAAAACGATTAAAACGACGAGACCTCATGTTCTATGTCGTTAAACTACCCCGAGTGCATTAATATTTGCAAACTGAGTTTTGAGCCTAAAAAGAAGCCGAGTAACTCGGGCCCGGATCCGGTTCCAAACTGTTTGACACTCATGTCGATATTGATTCAGCCAAATTGCCTTCAGAACTCTTAGAAAATAAAAGCAGACGGCAATTTTAAGCCGACGAAATTGTGGTAGTTAAGGGGTTAAGAGGAAAGGTAGATATATTTACAAATGTTTAGTTGCTGTGAAACCCCAATGTACATGTAGTAAATTCGGAATACATCGGTATTTTCCGTCATGCACAATTACTTCAATCTGGCGGAAATTGCCGCGGTTTTCCGAATGTATTTTTCAGTGAAAGCTACACCGTCAGCAATATATGATCTTGCGGTTTCAATATATCATACTGGATACAAAAAGGTTTCTTTGCATCGATAAGTTTCAGTCAAACCGGTTTGTTTGGGAATATTCAATTACATGTACTTCATTGAACCATAGCGTAACCCGGCGTCTGATCAGGCTCCTAACTGTTTGCCACGAAGATAAACATGAGTTATCAGAATTGTCTAAAAGTTGTTCTTTTCTACGTTTTAGTGCTTTGCGTTTGCGTACGTTTGCGTTTAAACGGGAAAGAATAACAGATTCTCCACTGTAATGATGCTTCAATAGTAACGTCAAACACATTGGAAACTTGGTTACGTTGCATCAGATCTAGATATAAATGTATCGCCTGTCAATGTGAAGGGTTTCAGAAAGAGACAGAAAAATAGTGAGATAGAGAGAAACGGAGAGAGAGAAAGAGGGAAAAAGTAAAAGCTAGATACATTGGTAGATCTCTAGAGAGAGAGAGAGAGACAGCGAAAGAGAGAGAGAGAGAGACTGACAGACAGAGACAGAGACAGACATATCGAGACAGGGACCGAGATGGAGATAGAGAGAGGGGGAAGAGAGAGGTCCATTGGACTGCAAACCATGTTCCGTGCACAACCTTTGCCACATTTCACACACTTTCCAAATGTCAGACCAGTTACATACAATTACCTTTTGCTGGCTATAACTGGTTCAGTAGCACACTCTTCCCGTCTTCTATTAGCTGCCTTAATATTTACCTTCTGCACGCCATATTACAGTGGAGAAGACGCTTGTTTTCCCATTTAACCCATTACCCCATAAATACGATTTATAAGGTTGTGAATATTTAAGATAAAAAATAATTTCTATATTTTAGCAGCTGGTTTACTTTCAACCTGCTTTAAAAGTGGTTACATGTCTTCAAAACTAGAAACAGGCTATTGGTTAAAGGGTTAAACGCAAACGAAAAGCAATGCAATTGAAATTAAAAAATAGAGAATACATTTGAGCCGTGTCATGAGAAAACCTGCCTTATTGTATTGCAAACAGTGCAGATCTAGGCCAGCCGCCGCGTCAAAGACGCGAAGGCTGGTATTGATCAACACTGTTTGACACTCATACAGTGGAGAATCTGTTGTTCTTTCCCGTTTAAACGCAAACGTACGCAAACGCAACGCACTAAAACGTAGAAAAGAACAACTTTTGGATAATTCTGATAGTTCTTGTTTATCTTGGTGGCAAACAGTTTGGAGCCTGATCAGACGCCGGGTTACCCGGCGTCTGATCTGGCTCCAAACTGTTTGCACTGCAAATAATAGTTTTAGCGTATATATAAACGCGTTTATTGGAACAGATTCTCCACTGTATGCATGTACAGCATTTTGTATAGCTGTAAAATGATTAAGTGTACAGTGGAGAATGTGTTATTCTTTCCCAATAAACGCGTTTACGCTAAAACTATTATTTGCAGTGCAAACAGTTTGGAGCCAGATCAGACGCCGGGTAACCCGGTGTCTGATCAGGCTCTAAACTGTTTGCCACCAAAGATAAACAAGAATTATCATAATTGTCCAAAAATTAATCTTTTGTACGTTTTAGTGCTTTGCGTTTGCGTACGTTTGCGTTTAAACGGGAAAGAATAACAGATTCTCCACTGTATAATGTTGCGATGCAATAAGGCAGGTGTTGTCATGGCATGGCCCATTTATTTTTTTTAAAAAGAAGAAATAAATCTAACGATCTACGTGTATGTTAGTTTGAGAGAGAAATTAAGTTACCTACTGTCTGACCAGGCTCCCAACTGTTTGCAATTAATATCACTATTTTAACATAGCTGTTTAAACATTGATGAGCCGTGCCAATGACAAAATCAGCCTTAATGCATTGCAACTTTGTACACATCAAGCACCGTTGTCATCACAGACTCTGTGTCTGAGTTTGGTCTACACTGCCAAGTACCATGATATAATACAGTTACATAAAATGCTTTAGACGCACGTTGGTGTCAACAGTGTACATGTAGATCAAAACCAGCCAACGCCGTGAATTGTAGCTTGATTTATTTACATATACATATGTACAGGCAATTGCTTTATTGCATTGCAAACTGTGTAGATCAAGGCACATCTAATTTATAAAGCCTCTATTTGGAAAGAAAAGCACATTTTCCGTCATAATTGTCGTCTGCAACTATTCTCTTACATGTAGTTGATTTATAGGCATATTCTATCAGAAAATATATTCAGGGTGACAAACAGTTTTGATCCAGATGAGACGCCGAGTTACTCACGTGCATGCAATTTCCATACATGCACTGTTTATTAAGAGCGTGTACAGTCGTCGATAGTGCTGAATGGTTTTATGAGCTAAACTGATTTCAAATTGAAACGGCGCTGATGTACTACATGTATATATACAGCGGTTGGTCTAGATCCAAAATGCAATTTAAGCCATTTCAGTGGAGAAGACGTTATTCTTTCACAATAAACGCGTTTACGCTAAAACTGTTATTTCCATTGCAAACAGCTTGGAGCCAGGCTCCAAACTGGTTGCCGCTCAGATTAAAATAAATAGTCAGAGTTGTCAAAAAATGTAATTTTCTACGTTTTAGTGCAACTTGCGTTTGCGTTTAGTTTGCGTTTTAACGTTTAAGAATAACTTCTTCTCAACTGTACATGTACAGCGTCTGATCTAGATCCAAATTTGCAAAAGCTAGTGGAGTTAGGAGAGAAAGGGTGAATGGAACGAAAATCAAAGTACAATTATTATAGCATTGCCTTTAAATAGTTATTGCACCTGGCATTTGTGGTTAACCATTTACACGTCACCTGCCATTTTTTTAGTGGAGAATCTGTTATTCTTTCCCGTTTAAACGCAAACGTACACAAACTCAAAGCACTAAAACGTAGAAAAGAACAATTTTTGGACAATTCTGATAATTCTTGTTTATCTTGGTGGCAAACAGTTTGGAGCCTGATCAGACGCCGGGTTATCCGGCGTCTGATCTGGCTCCAAACTGTTTGTACTGTAAATAATAGTTTTAGCGTAAACGCGTTTATTGGGAAAGAATAACACATTCTCCACTGTATACAATGTAACTGCAGCATACAGTTGGGATCCAGATGAGACGCCAAGTAATTCGGGGTCTCATCTGCATACAGCCCTTTTGACACTGAAGATCTTTCTTAAAGCAAAATGCAAATACATCATCTCTAAAAATTGATACAGGCGACGATATTTTAGCAGACGACAATTACATATCGTGTTTACAGTGCTTACGTCATTCTTTCCTAATAAACGCGTTTACGCTAAAACTGTTATTTCCAGTGCAAACTGTTTGCCACTCAGATTAATATAAATGGGACATGATTGTCAAAAAGTTTTTTACATTTTAGTGCTTTGTGATTGCGTTTAGTTTGTGTTTTAAAAAAACCCAGGAAAGAATAACGTCTTCTCCACTGTAAAGGTTAAAGGAAATGTCTAAATCACGTGTACAAAGGTAACTCCCTCGATATATCTTTCAAAAGTATAAGATGTGGGTGTTTGTGGTTACACGTTTTTGATGTTATGGCGAACAACACTTATTAAAACGTTCCGAGCATTTTCATGTTTTCATCATCAGTCATACTCCATGTACAGTCAAGAAACACAATAAAAAAAGACATACAGTGGAGAAGATGATATTCTGTCCCGTTTAAATGCAAAACAAACGCAATGCAATAAAAACATGGTTTTTTTCACACACACAAAAAATACTGTAGGTTCTACATTTGTTATTTTTACAAAGAAAAATATAGATTTTTTCTATTTTGAGTGACAAACAGTTTTGAACCTGACCAAATGTCGGGTTACATATTAAACAATAATGCAGACGGTAAATTCCAAAGCAGACGATATTATAGTAGTAGGAGGGTAAAGACGTAGGCGTTTTGTGGTGTACAATTTTTAACTACAAGACACTCACCGCTGATGTACTCCTCAACCGCCATGTGGGACTAAAGTATAGTCATATTTGAAAACAGTTTAGATCTAGATCAGACGCAGATTTAACTCAGTGGTCATCAGGATCCACACAGTTTGACACATGTATCGACAATTCTTCTACCAAAGAACATTAAGTCCCAAGTTTCTAACTATAAATCAGACACAAGTTTTATAGCAAACGATATTTTGGCGATGAAAGGGTTTAGCCAGGCGATATATTTTGGCGGTGATTGGGTTAAAAACGCCCATTGTATGTTCAACCTCAGTAGTCATTATTAGCTTCGAGGAAACAGATATAGCGAGACAATGTACATGTATCTGATATATGCAACCTTGCAAAACAACTAGACTGTAAGATAAGTTGTGTTTATTTCTTTTATTAACACTTTTACTGTCATGACGTCATCAAATTTAAGAATTGTCGTCTGCTTTTAATTCTTAATTTCAAATTCGAGGTAATTTAACTCAAAAAATATAAAAAATGAGTGTAAAAAATTTGGATCCTGATCAAACGCCGCTTTACGCGGCGTCTGATCAGGATCCAAATTGTTTGGAAATAACCGTTGTACTCGGCGTATTGCAGTGAAGGGGTAAACCTGTTCATTCTCAATGACCTGATAGTGCATTTGCAAACAGTTTGGATCCTGATCAGACGCCGCGTAACGCGGCGTCTGATCAGGATCCAATTTGTCTGACACTCGTATCGATATGTTTTAAGTCATACTACATTGAATCTTACTTTGATACGATCCTGCAAACAACAAAATTGAGGGCAGACGACAATATAACGGTGAAGGGGTATAAAACTCACGGAAAATTTGGCAGTGAAAGGGTTAATATTGGTCATTTACCTACCCATCATTATTACGCTGATGTCGTGAACATTAGCCACATTATTTTCATTTCATACAACATTACTTAATAAGGCATATTAATGCATTTTTTGAATATCAGATTTGAAAAATAAACTTTATTATGGCAGGTTTTAGTTTTTGAGATTAGCACCATTAACATGCTGTTTTAATTTTATGGTTTGCTTTTTACTGATACATGTACTTGAAATATGAGTATCTCAAAAGTTACTAATTAGTGGACAATTGGACAGAAGAAATAAAATGACGAGTTACAAACAGCCTAGATTTATTTGTTTACAACTGTACATGTAAGCAAAGTCTGAATTTTCCCTCCCTATAACAACTCCCTCCGAACAACACACACAAGCGTTGTTTCCCATAAGACGTCGTTGTAGAGAGGGATCACTGTATATAAAGTCCATCCAGCAAACTGAATGGACCCTTCAATTAAAACATGTCGGCCCTGTATGGTTTTCGATTATATTTTCCTGTTCAGGTATTCCATTTTTTCTGGTATTGATAATTATCAATGTTCATAGATTTAGCATGTTCAATTATTCAGTGACTTCTATTATAACTTCCTTTTAATGCGATACTTACAATAGAGAAAACGTTTTTCATGTACACGACCTTTTCGTACCAGAAACATTAAGCTACTTATTAACTGCGTACATCGCAATATTTTCGTCTGCTTCAAACGTATCGTCTGCTTTGATTTATAAACTTTTTATATTTTAGTTATTTTGACTGAAGTCACATCGACTTGAGTGTCAAATAGTTTGGATTCCCATCATACATCGAATTCATCGTAGTCTTATCAGGATCCAAATGTAATTTGAGACCGTGCAGGGCTGCCATAAGTTGATCATGAAAAATCCTAAGATTGTCAAATTTTCTATTTTTTAAGCGCGATTACTTAAACAGGTTGAAAGTAAAGCAGAATGCGACGTAAGGCGCATTCTGTTATACTTTCAATTTGCTTTACGCTACTATCTGCTAGGATAAACATCCGAACGTTTCGGAAAAAAAATCAGAGAAATGGCAGCCCTGGTGAGTCCGTTCTTGTAGTGAAGATTTGACCCGATGTTGGCAATATTCATTGGCGGCATCTGTGGTTCGCACCCAAACCTGATCGTACCAGATACATAACGATGCTAATTAATCACGGCCGCGCTGTTTGACGCTCGGCGTTATAGGGATGTTATTGAACTTCACATAACAGTACAGCGGCCTTTTTCATAAAACTTTATACGAAAAATGTTGTCGTAAGTCAGATTATAAAAGTCTAAATTATTATTTATTTCTCCATTTAATCCTGTCTTGATACATCTCTTTGGAATCGTCTTGAAAAGACGATTCCAAAGAGATGTCACAAGACAGGATTAGATAGAGAAACAAGAAACTAAATGTATTTTAAAGTTTTGACCTACGACCGTTTTAGTTGTACGAAGTTTTATGAAACGGGCCCCAGATCTTTCTTGTCTTTATTATAAGACTGGTGACCCCGCAGTGTCAAGATAAATTGATAGATTGGGGGTTGAAGCCTCATGATTATAACATGCCTAAATAGTGGGTGCGTTAAGGTGCCTCGGCAGGGTCACATCGAATTCTTGGGCGTCCAAAAGTTCAAGATTGCGTATAACGAATGTTTAAACAAACAAAGGCACTAAATCGGCAATATTTGATTTTATGGGACAGAAATACCTCGCAAATACGACAACGCTAATGGTGCCATGTCATGGTGTTAAGGCATGTTACATCTTAAAGCAGAATGCTAGTAATGCAGAAAGCTCATGCACACATGTAGGAGGTTTCTGCTTTACCCTCATTGTGTTTCAAGAATATCCCTGCTAGAATTCCCTCAAATTAGAATATTTTTGTGTGCAGATGACATATATATCAGAGAAATGGTGTCATCTTTATATAGCCCTGTAACTCCTTCACTGTCATGACGTCATAATCAATATGAATATACCATCTTTCTATTATCTTTTTTTTTAACTGTATGCGACCTTGAATTAAGCTTGCCGTTACCTTTACTGACGAAGTGTGAACTGTCCGTCCAAGTTACAGTGGTTGAGTGAAAGAGCCAATCAGCGTTTAGGCCTTTGTGTCGTCACAAAATGGATAAAAATCGAGGGTTCCGAATGATAGCTTTGCCAATATGGCGGCGCCCGTTCCAATTAGCGATAGCTTACCTGTATGCAGTAAATCGATCTTTTTCGTACCTTATCGATGAGTAATAATTGCAGGACCTTCATGAATGTTGCTTTTAGGATAAAATCTAGGATCTAAGACCATATTGTCATCAGCTGTCCGTTTTCCTTTAAAGGTTATCGTCTGCTTTGAATTTCTCAAATTTAATTTTTAGGTATTTTGACTTATGAAATATTTAAATGAGTGGCAAACAGTTTCGATCCTGATCAGACGCCGCGTTGCGCGGCGTCTGATCAGGATCCAAAATGTTTGCAAATACTAGTAATCATTGTACGTGTATTCGAGGTGTTATGTGGTAAAATCAACAGTATTTGATTTTATAGTCAGAAATACTCCGTATTTACATCTACGCTAAATGAATCGTGTAGATGATAGTACATTGTAAGACATTAGTCATCTTAAAGCAGTACACAAATAAAGCAGAATCATGTAGGAGCTTTCTGCTTTGCTTTAATTTCATCTAGTTTCAAGAAGTCGTCTGCTTGCATTTCCTCAAACCTTCAACATTTTCTGAAGTTGTGGTGGCGAGAATATAGTCTTGGTAGATGACAAATTATATCACACAATTGGTGTCATCTGCAAATAGCACTTGACATTTTGAATGCTAAATACAGTGGAGAATTTGTTATTCTTTCCCAATAAACGCGTTTACGCTAAAACTGTTATTTGCAGTGCAAACAGTTTGGCGTCTGATCAGGCTCCAAACTGTTTGCCACCAAGATAAACAAGAATTATTAGAATTGTCCAAAAGTTGTTCTTTTCTACGTTTTAGTGCTTTGCGTTTGCGTACGTTTGCGTTTAAACGGGAAAGAATAACAGATTCTCCACTGTAACAATTACTATCGTCTGATGAGAGATTTATCTGCTTCAGCTTTAACCTTTCACGTTATCTGCAACAATGCGTCTTAAGGCACATTCTGCTTTATTTTAAACCTGCTATAAGTGGGCACCTATCTTCAAAACGAAGAAACAGGGCTGTGGGTAAACGGGTCAAAGCTAGCGTAAAGCAGAAAGTTCATTCAGGCGCTTTCCGCTTTACGTTTGCTTACATGTATAGAGATAGAGTGAAGCTCGTTTATAACGACTTTAGGTATAATGAAATAGTGTATAGCGGAGAATCTGTTATTCTTTCTCGTTTAAACGCAAACGTACGCAAACGCAAAGCACTAAAACGTAGAAAAGAACAACTTTTGGACTATTCTGATATTTCATGTTTATCTTGGTGGCAAACACTTTGGAGCCTGATCAGACGCCGGGTTACCCGGCGTCTGATCTGGCTCCAAACTGTTTGCACTGCAAATAATAGTTTGAGCGTAAACGCGTTTATTGGGAAAGTATAACAGATTCTCCCCTGTATATAACAATTCTAAATATTGCCATTCTCTATATAATGAACGTATCGTAAAATGACCTAATACAATGTATAACGAAATTTGGATAAAACGAAAGAAGTAAATCTGTCACAAGGACAGTAATAAGTGAGTTTCATTGTGAATATTTTGTCATTATTTAGTTAACGCCGAAGAGAGGTTTTACTGAACAGTGCTCCCTCTCTACAAGGAGACAGAGACTCTGTGTGTTGTTTGGAGGGAGTTGTCATCGGGAGAGAAATTGGCTTACATTTGCAAACAGCTTGCGTCTGATCTGGATTCAAACTGTTTGTCATTCATCATTATTAATTTTGTTGGTCAACATTTTCAATATGTAACTCTTAGATAATCAGCAGACGACAATTTTAAAGCAAACGATATTGCAGCAGTGAAAGAGTTACATGTAGACATAATTGTCTTGTTTGGAGAACAGCGGCAAGCGTCGTTCTGAGAAATGAATCGTTATTCGGAGGGCCGTTGTAGGAAGGGAGCACTGTAATATTTTGTCACTAATGAGTGGCCGTTGAAGAGAGATTTACTGTATTCCCAAGTGGCGCATTGATCGTTTAGGAGCAAATTGTGTCACGTGACCTAGATGATCAATTCTATCACCCTAAGTGAATGGGACTATTGGTCCGTAAATGGCTGAACCCATATCAAAGTCGTTGCTTAAGTTATTGGAAATCTTCACCAGGACAGAATAAATATTTAAATACCCCATTTTAATGTACAGTCTTGCTTATGTTTAGCGAATTTCAAATTCAACCCTAGCGACGCGTACAGTGGAAAAGACGTTATTCTTTACCGTTTAAACGCAAACGAAATGCATACAACTACATTTTGATATTTCTTACTATTTAGTTAAATCTGAGTGGCGAACCGTTTGGATCCCGATCAGACGCCGGGTAACCGGAACTAATTGGTTTAGCGTAAACGCGTTTATTGAGAAAGAATAACACCTTCTCCACTGTATACACGTCAGTAACAAACAGTGTACAAATGAAGAGTACACTTGTCCTATGTATTCAGTGATAACCCTGACCAGAATGCAGGAACCCTCTGGTCTAGGTCTGTTCTGTTTTTACATGTTGCAGTGTATCGTAAAAAACAACCATTAATAATCATGCATGGACTACAGTGGAGAATCTGTTATTTTTCCCCAATAAATGCGTTTACGCTAAAACTATTATTTCCAGTGCAAACAGTTTGGAGCCAGATCAGACGCCGGGTAACCCGGCGTCTGATCAGGCTCCAAACTGTTTGCCACCATGATAAACATGAAATATCAGAATTGTCCAAAAGTTGTTCTTTTCTACGTTTTAGTGCTTTGCGTTTGCGAACGTTTGCGTTTAAACGGGAAAGAATAACATATTCTCCACTGTACATGTAGATGTAATTGGAAATTGGGATTGTTCGTTTAAATGTTTCATGAGCGAATGAGTGAATGCAGGACTACGTATTAAAACAGATTATAATTCCGTGGCTTCAGTCACTCTTGTAGGAGCTTTCTGTCTTACTTTATTTCTGCATTAAAACTCCACTTTGCTTTAGAGATGTCCGTGATTCTTTATCGGCCTGTGACCAAAACATGAACCAGACTACTTGGAATATTGCTCTAAATAAGTGGAGAACACGTTATTCTTTCCCGTTTAAACGCAAACGTACGCAAACGCATTACACTAAAACGTAGAAAAAGACAACTTATTGAAATCCTGACCATTTATTTTAATCTGAGTGGCAAACAGTTTGCAGCCTGATCAGACGCCGAGTTACCCGGCGTCTGATCTGGCTCCAAACTGTTTGCACTGCAAATAATAGTTTTAGCGTAAACGCGTTTATTGGGAAAGAATAACGTTTTCTCCACTGTAAGTGTAGACCATGCATGAGGAGCCCTCTGATCTGGGTCGACGCTGTTTTCAAATTTAACATTGGGTATTTTTAACAGATCGATGGTGTTGAAAATAGTTAACAGATACTCGTTTAATAGTTGGGGTAAACTGAGGAAAAGTGACAATTGAAAGCTAAATGAAAGTAAAGCAGAACGTGCCAACAGGAGCCGTCTACTTTATAGTTACATGTACAATGTACATGTATCTTGCAGTTAAGAATTCGCTTGCTACAAACACCGAAAGCATTCCTTCGATTTAGCGATCATAACTTTGGGCTTTACTGGTTATTAAATTTGATATTCAATGTACATGTACAGGGTACTCTGTCACGTCTGTGTATACATCCGCTAGTAAAAGTAAAAATAAATTTTTCGGATAATAGGACGTCGGTTTAATGCAGGACACAAGTAATGCAGAAAGCTCCTTAGGAGCTTTCTGCATTACCTGTGTCCTGCATTAACCAATGATCTGTTTTCGAAGACGCCTAATGTTTCTACTTCTAATGTTCGTTTAACGCAGATTTACCTGTATACATGTTTAAACACCAAATATTGGTAATCACTATGTTTATACTTTTCAGATCCAGGCTTGTCATTAGAACGAACGTGTACAGTACAGGATATACCTTGGCAAAGTGTGGGTGGGGGTTTAATCTCTAAAGACGCGAGTGTGTATAAATAAATACTACCTTTATAGATATTAATCGTTCTTCATACAAATACAAGCCGAGTGTACCTGAAGGCTCGCTTTTCGAGGACGCACGCCGGGTTAATAAGCTGTTGAAATTCGAGTACCTGCTTAACGAAGTTACATGGTGTCTATTACATACCTACAGAACAGGTTTGTTTTTATGAATGCGTGTATCCGACAGGTATCTATATTCGTGTGAGTTCGGAATACTAGGTTTCAGATCGGAATATAGTGTACACGGAAAGAGTGCATTAGAACTAGTTACCTTCAGATAGACGCTTATAGAATGAAAGGACTTGAAAGACGTTTTAATACATGCATTAATATACAGGAGTTGGATTCGGAATATATTTACAATGATGTGAAGGAATCGCCGCAAAATAGTGATGATGAGAAGCCGGCGAATATTCGTCGGCATCTCCCACCGCCGTCGGGACCTTTTTCCGTCGGATGTGTGGATATAATGGACAACAGCCAAGACAAGGGTTCTTTTTTCAGACTGTATTACCCAGTTAAACAGACGGATATATTTGTGAGTATTTTGTTGTATACATGTAGCTAAGACACAGTCACAGTATATTTCATTCAAGCGAATGTTTAAAAATTTAACCCATAACTAAAATAAACGTTGTTTAACTCTCTCGCTGCCAAAATAATCGTGAGATGTTTACCCCTTCACCGTTTCATTGTCGTCTGCTTCCATTTTGTTGTCTGCAAGATCTTTTCAAAGTTAACTTTAAGGCAGGTCCCAAACTGTTTGCAAAGACGCCTTTGGGCGTCATTTAGAGTGAATGGGTTAACCCTTTAACTAAAAAAGTATGCCTTTTAACACCTGTAAGTCATGTAGGTTAGACACAGAATACAGTGGAGAAAACGTTATTCTTTCCCAATAAACGCGTTTACGCTAAAACTATTATTTGCAGTGCAAACAGTTTGGAGCCAGATCAGACGCCGGGTAACCCGGCGTCTGAACAGGCTCCAAACTGTTTGCCACCAAGATAAACATGAATTATCAGAATTGTACAAAAGTTGTACTTTTCTACGTTTTAGTGCTTTGCGTTTGCGTACGTTTGCGTTTAAACGGGAAAGAATAACATATTCTCCACTGTAACTCATTCATGCGATTGTTAATATTCGGTGTTAACACTTTCATGATCTAATTATTCGGGAGATGTTTACCCCTTCACCGCTTTATTATCGTCTGCTTCAATTTCGTTGTCTGCAATATCTTTTCAAAGTTAACTTTAAGACAGTATGACTAACACAATTTTCGATACGAGTGTCAAACAGTTTTGATCCTGACCAGACCCCGCGTTACGCAACGTCTGACCAGGATCCAAACTGTTTGCAAAGGCGCTTTAACCCATTAATACGCCTTTTTACCCCTATTGTTCATTCTCCCACATAATAAAATAGTTGCGCTTCATACAGTAATGAATATGTACTACAGTGGAGAATCTGTTATTCTTTCCCAATAAACGCGTTTACGCTAAAACTATTATTTGCAGTGCAAACAGTTTGGAGCCAGATCAGACGCCGGGTAACCCGGCGTCTGAACAGGCTCCAAACTGTTTGCCACCAAGATAAACATGAATTATCAGAATTGTACAAAAGTTGTACTTTTCTACGTTTTAGTGCTTTGCGTTTGCGAACGTTTGCGTTTAAACGGGAAAGAATAACAGATTCTCCACTGTACATGTAACTCATTCATGCGATTGTTAATATTCGGTGTTAACACTTTCATGATCTAATTATTCGGGAGATGTTTACCCCTTCACCGCTTTATTATCGTCCGCTTCAATTTTGTTGTCTGCAATATCTTTTCAAAGTTAACTTTAAGGCAGTATGACTAACACAATTTTCGATACGAGTGTCAAATAGTTTTGATCCTGACCAGACGCCGCGTTACGCAACGTCTGACCAGGATCCAAACTGTTTGCAAAGGCGCTTTAACCCATTAATACGCCTTTTTACCCCTATTGTTCATTCTCCCACATAATAAAATAGTTGCGCTTCATACAGTAATGAATATGTACTACAGTGGAGAATCTGTTATTCTTTCCCAATAAACGCGTTTACGCTAAAACTATTATTTGCAGTGCAAACAGTTTGGAGCCAGATCAGACGCCGGGTAACCCGGCGTCTGATCAGGCTCCAAACTGTTTGCCACCAAGATAAACAAGCATTATCAGAATTGTCTAAAAGTTGTTCTTTTCTACGTTTTAGTGCTTTGCGTTTGCGTACGTTTGCGTTTAAACGGGAAAGAATAACAGATTCTCCACTGTATTTGCAATATTTTCTATATCCTAGCAGATATTAACTTAAAGCAGGTTGAAAGTAAAGCAGTAGTAGTAGAAGTATATCTTTACTACTTCCAATAATGGAGAGTTACACAATACAAACAGTGATAACATAACATAGAAAAATTAAACAGAATCAATGGTGATAAATATAGTATATGTATACAGTTCATACATGTATTACTGCAGACGTATAAATATGTATAGAGACACATGCACACATACATCTATACAATAGTACAACTGGTATAGAGTGAAGGGTAGCTTCCTAAAACAAATTGAGTGTTAATTAACGCTTTGCACGCAACCGGCGGATACATTGTATACCTGCCATAGTGATAACCTCTGCAAACAGATTGGATCTAGATGAGACTCCGCGTAACGCGGCGTCTCATCAGGATCCAAACTGTTTGCCATTCTGACACTGAATTTTAGAACAATAGCAGACGACAAAGTGTTGCAGAAATACGAAGCATGCAAAGGGTTAAGCAGAAAGCATCCACCAGGATGTCGAGATCATTTTGTATGATTTTTTTTTCACCTGGACATATCTTAAGCATGAAAATCATTTTAGTGAGACCCTATCCTTGTTAACTTGTGTAAACGGTGATTTAACAGGTGACTGCTTAAAGCAGACTGAAATCAAAGCGAAATCTTCCTTATCGGGATATGTCTACATTTCTTTCAATCAGCTTTGACTACATGTCATACTAGTGGGACATGAAAGTGGAACCATTACATATCTATTTGTGAATTGCTTAACTCGTTCACATCATCAACTTCAAACGGACAATTACAGTTTCCAATTAAGTGTAGTCCACTTTAAATGTTGAATCTGTTGGTTTTTATAATATATTTGATATTGACAAACAGTGAAGACCAATTTTAGGAGCCCTCTGATATGGGTTTACACTGTTTAATATGATACAGTGGAGAATCTGTTATTCTTTCCCAATAAACGCGTTTACGCTAAAACTATTTTTTGCAGTGCAAACAGTTTGGAGCAAGATCAGACGCCGGGTAACCCGGCGTCTGATCAGGCTCCAAACTGTTTGCAACCAAGATAAACAAGAATTATCAGAATTGTCCAAAAGTTGTTCTTTTCTACGTTTTAGTGCTTTGCGTTTGCGTACGATTGCGTTTAAACGGGAAAGAATAACAGATTCTCCACTGTAGTTATAGTCTTCATAGGTACATGTACACAGTTTGTAAAGGACAAACTTGTGCACTCATCGCTAGAATTGAATATGTTATTTCAAACTAGTTATGCTTAGAATAGTGGATTCTTCCATGCTTATATATTGAATGAGTCCATTTTCTTTCAAGGGGTTCCTACTCTAATTTCTAATTCAGTGTGGATCTAATATTAATTTCTGTTTGCAAACAGGTGGTGCTGACTCAGACCAGACGCCGAATGATGTGGCGTCTGATTTGAGTCAGGACTGTTTGCCTATGTCCCTGTAATGGAACGCTAGGCACAAATGGTTTGAGGTGCGATATCGTTTTCGAAATGATTAGACATCCGTCCTGCAAAGGTCTATTAGACTTTAGTCTATATCAATACAGGTCGGTCAATATTTGTGACAAGGCCTTTAGGTCTGCTTCCATTGGAATGTATTATTATTAGTTATACATGGGTGACATATGGATTTCTCTTTTGTCCACAAAGCCAAGTATGTCGTGTCCGAGAGAAAGTTTAGACATTTGAACAGAGACTGCAATGTTTTCATCAATAGTTGAGAGGCTCTACAGTGGGAAGGAGAGAGGGAAAGAGAGAAGAGAGAGAGAAGAGAGAGACAGAGGGAGAGAGACAGAGAGAGACACATACACATATAGAGAGAGATAGATAGAGACGGAGACTAACAGAACAAGAGAAGGAGAGAGCCAGAGACAGATACAGAGATACAAACAGACAGATAGACAAATAGACAGAGAGAGACAGGAATACCAAGAGAGCCGCAGAGAAAGACAGAGGCAAATGGAGAGAGACTGAGAGAGAGAAAGAAAAAGAGAGGCACAGACAGGCATACATACAGACAGACAGAGACAGACAGAAACAGAAGCATGCAGTGAGAAAGTGGTAAAGAGAGAAAGAGATAGAGAGAGAAAGACATAGAGAAAGAGACAAATAAAGAGAGAGAGACAGAGAGAGAGAGAGGGAGTAGAGAGAGAGAGACAGAGAGAGAGAGACAGAGAGAGAGAGAGACTCAGAGAGATAGAGTGTTTGAGAGAAATATAAAAAAGAATGAAAGTGAAATTTTCTACACGCTGTAGTTTGGACTTAAGGCTAGATTTACAGGGAAGCAATGGTATATACATGTATTCTCCATAAACAATGAAGGACCGATAATTGTCTACTTTTTTGTTGCGTCTTGTTTCATTTTGCTTGTTTTTTCTCTCGTATAAGCGGAAAATAATAAAAAAATCACTGTATCATTTGAATCAATCCTAGTGTCATGTTTTATCTTGATAAAGTGTTTCGAAAAAACTGCTTACATTTCATTATCTGTTCCTGCGTACCTAAGGCGAGGTCGAACTTTGCAATACCTGTGGGTTGAATCATTGTTTGGTTTTAATATTATCACCGGCCTTACACTCCCCCACACAAAATGCACTTAATTTCTCGTAAGCCTTTCCCCTTTCACTGCCAATGTTTGCCAAAAGGCGACTTTGCAAACAGTTTGGATCCTGACCAGACGCCGCGTAACGCGGCGTCTGATCAGGATCCAAACTGTTTGTTACTCGTATCGATATGTTTTAAGTCAAACTTCATTGAATCTTATTTTGAAACGAGCTTGCAAACAACACAATTAGAAGCAGACGAAAATGAAACGATGAAGGTCTAAAAGTCTCACGTTTACTTTGGCAGCGAAAGAGTTAAAATGCTGAAAATGTAATCTGCTTCACAATTGCCCGAATATATTATATAAGTAAAGAAAATGTTATATTTCAAATATCGTGATCTATTTGACAAACAGTTGGAATCCTGATCAGACGCCGGGTAAGTTTGGTACTTGTAAATACTTACTTGTATAGGCTCCAGATAAGGGGAACATATCAGATTTCTGAATTAAACCCTATCGTGTCACTACTCATTGGAATCGTCTCTTTGAGACGATTCTAATAAGTAGTCACGCCATATAGGAATTGGTGCTTCAACGAGTGAGAAAATATCATATTTATTCAGCTTATTCTTTCTTATCTGGAGCCCTGTAATGCAGAAGAGTACACCTGTGGGTTGCTTCGATAAAGATCGTCTGCGCTAACGAGATGGCGTGCGCTAATTAAAACATCACTATTAATAGTGTTTGTTTTACAAGTGATACTATCAGAGCAGAGCAGAACATATCGTTATTACACTCTGGCATACAGTGGAGAATCTGTTATTCTTTCCCAATAAACGCGTTTACGCTAAAACTAGTATTTGCAGTGCAAACAGTTTGGAGCCAGATCAGACGCCGGGTAACCCGGCGTCTGATCAGGCTCCAAACTGTTTACCACCAAGATAAACAAGAATTATCAGAATTGTCCAAAATTTGTTCTTTTCTACGTGTTAGTGCTTTGCGTTTGCGTACGTTTGCGTTTAAACGGGAAAGAATAACAGATTCTCCACTGTACAGCAGCATGAGGAATGTAAAATTGCATGTACATAAAGTATCACGTGACTACAGTGAGAAATAGTATTTCGAATAATAGTAGGATATTGACAATAACGTTGATAACGAATTCGGAATGGTCAGATTATAAGACATTTTTCGGTACTCTGGCCTGTGTTGTATATAGCTCTAGAGTTGTGCATACGCGTACATTTGTATATTGAGACTAAGTTAACCAATTGCACTATTAATACGCATTTAATCTTTCTATTTATTTATAGTTGTTACAGTGGAGAATCTGTTATTCTTTCCCAATAAACGCGTTTACGCTAAAACTATTATTTGCAGTGCAAACAGTTTGGAGCCAGATCAGACGCCGGGTAACCCGGCGTCTGATCAGGCTCCAAACTGTTTGCCACCAAGATAAACAAGAATTATCAGAATTGTCCAAAAGTTGTTCTTTTCTACGTTTTAGTGCTTTGCGTTTGCGTACGTTTGCGTTTAAACGGGAAAGAATAACAGATTCTCCACTGTATTATTATACCGGATTTATATAGGTATCTTTTCACACAGGAGCTGTGCGTTCAAAGGCGCTTCACATGGAATACATGTAATATAAATGTACTTACAAAGTGAGAAAAGACAAATAATTACATTTCATTAAATACATTGTAACAGGTATAACATTATTTCAACAAGAAAGGAAAGAAGTCCGAATCAAGGAAAACCTGAACATAAACTACAGAAGGCATTTCTAGTATCTTTCCAAAAAGTAGCTTAAAGATGGTTGAAAATAAAGCAGAATGCGCCTTAAGGCCCATTCTGGTTTACTTTTGAAATTGCTTTAAAGGGATCATTATTATTTCAATTATTATTTTCAAACATTTAAATGTTCATCCTAATATTGCAATTGATCAAATTCATTGCATATCATTTGCAAATTGATTGGAGCCTGATCGTCACCACCGATTAAATCGGTCTCTGGCCAGGATCGAAACTGTTCGACGTACTGATCGATAAAATTGCATACATTTGTAATACAAAAAAAAACGTTGTTCGAAGTTCATTGCGAAGTTTTCGTTCGATTAAAATGTCTTCAATTTTAATTAGAGAAAATAAGCTGACTGTAATTGTAAACCCTTTACCCCATATACAGTGGAGAATCTGTTATTCTTTCCCGTTTAAACGCAAACGTACGCAAACGCAAAGCGCTAAAACGTAGAAAAGAACAACTTTTGGACAATTGTGATATTTCATGTTTATCTTGGTGGCAAACAGTTTGGAGCCTGATCAGACGCCGGGTTACCCAGCGTCTGATCGATCTGGCTCCAAACTGTTTGCACTGCAAATAATAGTTTTAGCGTAAACGCGTTTATAGGGAAAGAATAACACATTCTCCACTGTATATAGACTGTGTCTTGAAAACAGGTGACCATTTAAAACAGACTGAAAGTAAAGCAGAAAGCGCCTTTATATTTTACTTTCAGCCTGCTTTAAGCTATCATCTGCTGTGATATTGAAACTATTTTTTGAGGATATTCATGGCTGTACAAAGTTGAACTATTTTCTTTCGTTCAGTAAGCGAATAAGTTAAAGGCGTAAAAATGCTTGTTTATAAAGAAACGGGTATTTCAAACGATATTACATTGCTCAGTGAAATACATGTAGCTGGTACATGTAGCTCGTTGACCAATGAAAAGTAAGGACTTTACTTTGCAGTATAATAAGTAAGACTATCTTGAGAGTAAAGGGGTTAAAAGTTTGTTTTGTAAATACATTCACATGTGGTATAGGTACAGTGGATAAAACTTGATTTATTGCCCAATAAGCGTGGCTATGCTAAATACATTATGTGAATTGCAAAACAGTTTGGAGTCAGATCAGATACCGGGTTACTCGGCGTCTTACCCGGGTCCAAAGTGGTTTCTGTTCAGATTAAAAAAATATCGCAAACATTTTCAAACAATTGTAATTTTCTGTATTTTCTTGCATTGCGTTTGCGTTTAAACTCGTTTAAACGGGCAAGAATAACGTCTTCTCCGTTGTACAGTATGTATAGGTAAATTAGGAGGGTGATTGATAGGGGTATATGTCGTCAAGGTGACAACGAAACATAGGATAAATCATCGAACACCTTGAATAACCTGTGTACTGTGGAGAAAACGTTATTCTTTCCCCATAAACGCGTTTGCGCTAAAACGATTATTTCCAATGCAAACAGTTTGGAGCCAGATCAGACGCCGGGTAACCCGGCGTCTGATCAGGCTCCAAACTGTTTATTACTCAGATTCAAATTAATAGTTAGAACTATCAAAATGTTGTCATTTGCTTCGTTTTAGTGCGTAGCGTTTACGTTTCGTTTGCGTTTAAACGGGAAAGAATAACGCCGTGTACTCCACTGTACTGAAGGTAGATAGCATGAAGAAGACGTACATGTAACTATTTACCTATACAGTGGAGAATCTGTTATTCTTTCCCATTTAAACGCAAACGTACGCAAACGCAAAGCACTAAAACGTACAAAAGAACAACTTTTGGACAATTCTGATATTTCATGTTTATCTTGGTGGCAAACAGTTTGGAGCCTGATCAGACGCCGGGTTACCCGGCGTCTGATCTGGCTCCAAACTGTTTGTACTGCAAATAATAGTTTAAGCGTAAGCGCGTTTATTGGGAAAGAATAACAGATTCTCCACTGTACATGTATATATAATCAGGCATGTCTATTGTAAACAGCTTCGATCCTGACCAGACGCCGAGTAACTCGGCATCTGACCAGGCACCAAATCTTATTCTAAGATAATCGTCCGTATTTAAAAACAAACACCAAACTCTAAATAAATAGTAAGCATAGTAATGGTGAGCATAGTTTAAAATTAAGTTACAAATTCCTAGCTCTTTCTATATGGTGTAACTTAACATTAAATATGCATACTACTTTTTCAAAGCTAAAGTCGTTCAAGGTCTAACTTAATCTATTAAGAAAATAAACTGAAATATGTGTCAATAACACAAAGCGTCAACTCTGGCATATTGTTGCAAAACTGGAGTAACATACATGTTTAATATTTACCGCGGTAGTCAGTTTTTGGCAGCAAAACATATCGTCCTCAAAGATTCTTAGAGTCATCATATCCATCTGCCGTTTGCATTGGAATGTCAAACAGTTTTGATCCAGATCAGACGCCGAGTTTCTCGGCGTCTGATCTAGATCCAAACTGTTTGTAACAGTATTCGTGAATTAGCCAATAGCATGCTTAAAGTTTAAATTGGATTAGCGGTTACCTTGAGTTTGTGACAAACTTTTAGGAGGATATAAAGATTATGACGTAAGCAGACTTGAGACGTCATCCGGGATTTAAATCAATAACAATCGAAAGTTCGATACATTATTAATTACTACATGTGTCCGATTCATGACCTTTCTGTTATTTATACTACTGTTATTTGACACAAAATGGTTATATCAATCCGAATACAGTGGAGAAGACGTTATTCTTTCCAATTAACGCGTTAACATGTACACTAAGATTATTATTTCAATTT
This sequence comes from Gari tellinella, assembly GCA_922989275.2. Taxonomy (NCBI): domain Eukaryota; kingdom Metazoa; phylum Mollusca; class Bivalvia; order Cardiida; family Psammobiidae; genus Gari; species Gari tellinella. The sequence goes on along the minus strand of OV277872.1, from coordinate 31,927,156 downwards.
CAAACAGTTTGGAAGTCAGATTAGACTTATCTATTTGCCATTTAGATAAAAAATAAGCATTGACAGTTGTAAAAAACTTTGTCATTTTCGGAGAGCGATCGGCTATTCTCGTCAATAATCGGCCTATCCCGATGTGCTAAAGCATGTTTTGGAACGGGGGCACGTTTTACTAAACTACTTACGCAAAATTTTTGCGTAAGTCAAAATCGTTTAATTCTTTCGATCATAAACGTTTGCAAACAGCAAATAGCCAGACCAGAGGACGCGCTAAAAGCGCGTCCTCTGATCTGGCTATTTGCTGTTTGTAGCATGTGATGATAAAACATATAAATTAAAATTAAAATTTTTGACTTACGCAAATAATTTGCGTAAGTTGTTTAGAATTTCGGGCCCTGGGTCGTTAGTTGAGTAAAACGGCTGGTCGCTCTACGTAGAGCACCGATTTTGGGCCAATCTCATTAGGGGGTCTCAACCTTTATATTCGAAAAACTTTTGGCCAAATCCTCAATCAAACATACGTGAATATTGTACGTTTTATGTTCATGTGGTGTCTTATGAAAGTCAAACGATAAGTTAATAAAATGCGATTGAAATGACCAAAATGCTGTTAAACCAACTCATTGACACATCGAAAAACACTCGGGCTTTTCCCGCCAAATAACCGAAAAAGACCGAGCGATTTCCCATTGCCACAACCCTCAAAGAGATTGAGTAAACATCGTAAACGATCGTCTTTCGTGTTTGCTCGTCTTTTGTAGGACAACACGGATAAAAGTTGTGAAAGACTCTTCTATTAGAACTATAGTAAAGCCCCCCTATTACGAGACCACTAAAAAAACTTTTTTTCTGTATCTTATCCTTTCCTAACAAAAATGGAAAGGTCCAGTTTCGAATTTAGAATAGTCCATTTTGGACCATTTAGGAATGTGTTTACCAATGTATTGCAATATAACAATGCAGACCTCGATCAGAGGGCTCTTTTAGTTTTAACGGTTTGCAAAGAACAATTGTACTCTATTTGCGAAGAATGCGTATATACTTGAGTAAAGCTCATAGGGGTACATGTAAGAGAACTAAATGACTGGATCAAAATGAAAGCAAAGCAAAAAGGTCCTACTGTGGTTTTCTGCTTGAACCTTTTCATGATCAAAGTTATCGTGAGGTTTTTACTCCTTCACCGCCAAACCGTCGCCTGCTTCAGTATTATAATCTGCAATATTGTTTCAAAATTAGATTTAAGGCAGTTTAACTGACGTAATTTCAAAACAAGTGGCAAATAGTTTTGATCCTTATCAGACGCCGCGTAACGCGGCGTCTGATTAGAATCAAAATTGTTTGCAAATACGCTTTATGACGTCATTGATAGTGAAAGGGTTTATTTCATTTTGCTGCAATTATTTTCATGTGTCACGGTTCTGTAAACCCTTTGAGTCCCGGTAAAAAAATACTCGTTATTTACAAATTTTGTACCTGTACAAAGTACACTTGTCGTATACAAACAGTGTAGACCCATATCTTTTTTATGAGATCAGGGTCTGCACCGTTTGTAATTTTGCATAATATTGCAGAAAACAACCCCAAATAGTCATAAATGGACTGGACTTAGTTGGGAACTAGGATTGTCGATTTAAACGTTCAGGGGTGAATGATATTCAAAGCTGGACTAAAGCCTACAATTTGTATTCTGTGTGAGTTCCATCAGAGTATAGATAACCGATATTGGAGGTGCTTGATCGTCAGTTTGTACATGTAGCAGAATTTAGACGAAGGTTTTCATTGCTATGCACTTGGCATCTTAAAGAAAACAGTGAAACAGGCCCAATGTTCATGTAAATTTAACCCCATCACTGCTAAGACGTCATAAATCGTAAGCAATTATCGTCTGCTTTTAATTCTCAACTTTAAATATTAGGTATTTTGACTCAAGAAAAAATAAAATGAGTGTCAAATTATCTGTATCAAGCGTGACGCGGCATCTGATCAGCATACAAACTATTTGCAATTAACTATTGCACTAATGCTAAGGCAGTGAATGGATTACTGTCCTGTAGATTGTTACTTCAAGCAGGCTGGAAAAACAACAATATATACATTCAGGCGCATTCTGCTTACTTTCTGCCTGCTTTTAGTGGCAACATTTTCTAAATAATAAGAAAAATGGTTATGGAGCAGAGTTTTAAAAGAGTAATATCTTACCCACGACATAAACAACACCTTCTAGATCAATAACATATTTTTCATTCAGCCAAAACTTTCGACAGGCGTTTTATTTTCCAAAATCGACATTTATGAAATAACACCTGCAAGATAATGTCATTTTCGCACCACTGCTCATTTTATATACATTTTGAAGAATATGTACATTAAGTTCAGTCGTTTTCAGTCGTATTAGTCTCAGCTGACTTAGATTACAAACTCAATAATGCACATGTTACTATGTTGCGATAAATACATGTACAGTTTAACACATTCAACCCTAACGACGAGTACATGTATACTCGTCATGAACAAACAGTGTACATGTCTGTGAAGAATACACATGTCCTATGCAACATTGCAGACACTGATCAGAGGGCTTCTTAAGGAACCCTCTGATCAAGGTCTGCACTGTTTGTCAATTTGAAATATATCGATAAAATCAACCCTAAATAGTAAATAATGAACTAGAGTTATTTTGAAATTGGAATTGTCCATTAAAAGTTTCAGGGTTGAATGAGTTAATTACAGTGGAGAATCTGTTATTCTTTCCCAATAAACGCGTTTACGCTAAAACTATTATTTGTAGTACAAACAATTTGGAGCCAGATCAGACGCCGGTTTACCCGGCGTCTGATCAGGCTCCAAACTGTTTGCCACCAAGATAAACATGAATTATCAGAATTGTCCAAAAGTTGTACTTTTCTACGTTTTAGTGTTTTGCGTTTGCGTACGTTTGCGTTTAAACGGGAAAGAATAACAGATTCTCCACTGTATATATGAGTCGTGCTATGACAAAACCTGCCTTATTGCATTGCAACACTGTACAGATCAAGTACCCTTGTCATCTCAATCTCTGTATTTGAGTTTGGTCTATACTGTCAAATACCATATATACAGAGCTCTACATAAAAGGCTTTAGATGCATATGTGTGTAAAACAGTGTAGATCAAGACCTAATTTGACGCGGCTGCTGGCCTTGCTCTACACTTTTGAAATGCAATAAGGTAGGTTCTCATGGCAAGACTCATTTTGTTTCTATTTCCACATGTATGTACCTTTAATTTGGACTGGGTCACAAGTTTTTACAACATTTAACCCAATTCTCCTGCTTTATAACACTTATAAACACATGCACAAACAAATACAGACAGACGGAACATTATCTGTCTTCTTGCTCGTCTGTCCATCCGTCTTTCTGTTCTTCTGTCTGCCATTCCATTTAAATTTGAGCCGTGCCATGAGAACACCTGACTTATTGCATTGTAAACTGTGTAAAATCAGGGTCAGCCGCCGCGTTTTTGGGGGGATGACTCGTCTTGATCTACACTGTTTGACACCCACATGCATCTAAAGCATTTCATGTAGCTGTATTATATACGGCTTTTGACAGTTTAGACCAAACTCAGATACAGAGCCTGGTGTGAGAACGGTGCTTGGTCTGTACAATGTTGCAAGGCAATAAGGCTGGTTTTGTTATGGCACTGCTCGTATTTTAAATGAAACCTTCCAGCAAGATCTAAGGGAGAGTTCATTGCAATATCCAGGCATAAATGTGTTAAACTGAACTGAACTTGCATTCTCCCAATTTGATGAGAAAGGGGTAGGGTTAAAAGTACTGTGATAAGTACAGAATAAGCTGAACAAGTAAAAAATATACCAACTCAGACTTAAAATTTTATCACAGTGAAGAAAACGTTATTCTTTCCCAATAAAAGCGTTTACGCTCTAACTTTTATTTACGAGGCAAGCAGTTTGGAGCCGGATCAGACGCTGGGTATCCTGGCGTCTGATCAGGCTCCAAACTGTTCGGCACTCAAATGAAAACAAAAAGGTCAGAATCGTCAACAAGATGTAATTTTCTACGTTGTGCAGTGTTTTGGCGTTTCGTTTGAGTTTAGATGGGAAAGAATAACGTCTTCTACTCTGTAGCTGTTACAGTGGAGAATCTGTTATTCTTTCCCAATAAACGCGTTTACGTTAAAACTATTATTTGCAGTGCAAACAGTTTGGAGCCAGATCAGACGCCGGGTAACCCGGCGTCTGATCAGGCTCCAATCTGTTTGCCACCAAGATAAACATGAATTATCAGAATTGTCCAAAAATTGTTCTTTTCTACGTTTTAGTGCTTTGCGTACGTTTGCGTTTAAACGGAAAAGAATAACAGATTCTCCACTGTAGTACTTAGTGTAGCTGATTAAAGGCAATAAAACATAACATTTTCAATTACGCATTCATTCATAAAAGCAAAAAACACTGTTAATATAATTATTTTATTTTGTGCTTAGGTGCTTGGGAAAATATTCTAGGAGAGTCATTTCGTAGAATATGCAGTGGAGTAGACATAAAAACGTTGAAGACTCATTTTAATCTGAAATGGCTGATAATTTGGAGTCTGATCAGGCTCCAAACCGTATGAAATGGAAATAACATGTATATTTGGAGACGATAACCGAGTCCTACGGTACAATGAACATGCACAGAGGAGAAGACGTTATTCTCTCCCGTTTTAACGCAAACGAAACAAAAACGCAAACGCACTGCAATACAATGTAGAAAATGACAAATGTTTGACAATCCTGAATATTCATGTTAATCAAAAGATGATTAATCCACTAAGTAATTTATACGAATATTATAATCTATTTACGAGTTAATCTAGAAAAGTTAGTTTTGCCACTTGTTATTTACTGAAAGTAAACATCGGGTGTTATTTAACGCCCGCGTCTGTTATACTTTGTTTTCTTTCTGGGAATCTTGCTTTCTTGTATAGGCGAAAATATGTTATTTTTCCAATAAACGCGTTTACGCTAAATTTATTTCCATTGCAAACCCGGCGTCTGATCAGGCTCCTACATGTTTGCCACTCAGATTAACAAAGGTTGTCAGAGTTGTCAAAACATTATTGTCATTTTCTACGTTTTATTGCGATCCGTTTGCGTTTCGTTTCCGTTTAAACGGGAAAGAATAACGCGTTCTCCACTGTATAAAGGTAAGAAAATATTTGGTTTTAAGAAAAGTCTTGTCAATAACCGTTCAGGTCTGTGAATATTTACACGGAGTTATATAATACCCCCATTCCATTGAGCGGCGATGCCTCTACGCTTCGAAATTTTGGGAAAATCGCCGCAAATCGTAGTAGGAACGGCAACAGCGCAGTAGAAACGCCAAGGTCGTAGTAGAAGCGTAACAGAAGCGCATTGATCGCCACCTCACGGCGAATGTTTTGACCCTGCTCAAAATTTACGTAGCGGCATCGCCGTGGACTCGAAGCGCAGCAGAAGCGCAGTAGAAGCGTACTATAAGAAATTCATGAGCGCAGTGGTATCGTAGTCGCACCGTGCTTGACGTAGCGGAAGCGCAGTCGCATCGTAGTAAAAGCGTCGAGATATTTGTCCGCGATTCCGCTACGTTTCTCGTACGCTCTGGGCGATCCCACTGCGCTCTGTACGATCTAGCGACGATCAAAGCATTTTCACGGCGATTCGACCATTTATGAATCACAAACCACGGCGCTTCTACTACGCTCTCACTACGCTGTTGGCGCTTTGACTGCGTTTCCTCTTCGCGTCCACTACGCTCTTGGCAACTGAGCCACGCTCATGGCGATTTACGTTTCTCGCATGGCGATTTACGTTTCGCGCTTGGCGACCAGTGTATAAATATGCATCACTTCTACTTTATCTTCATTATTTGTTTGCATTTAAAACTGTAAACATCAATAATTAAAAATGTCAAAACGAAAGACAAAATCAAGGACTGCGCATGCTACTGTCAAGCAGCCTGAACCTCAGGTGAAGGAATCTCCTGTTTGTCAAGAAGCCGAGTCCGCTTTACACTCTCCAGTACTCGAAGTAGACTGCATCCCAACTGCATCCCGATGAACACCAAGATGAGCTCAACGAAGTAGAAGGGGCTGCGGTTAAGAAAGGAAAACAAGCGACTTCCATGACTACTGAACATGAAGATGAGATGGTTGAGTGGTTGGCGAAAGCAGTAAAATCGAATATTTTATACAGAAAAGTTCCAGAAGCGCAACAGAAGCGTAGCTCCTGCGCTTAGGTCGAAGTAAGGTCGCAGTAGCAACGTAGTAAGTGTAGTGGAAGCGTAGTCAGACATCCTGTATCGTTGTGGCAGCGTAGTAAAAGCGTCTTGGAGAGACTTAAAGCGCCGTAGAAGCGTAGCAACAGCGTGGTGGGATCGTGATGAGCGCAGCGAGGTCGTCGTTGAAGCGTACTAAAAGCGTACTGGAAACGCCCAAGTCCAAATTTTATGCACTTGGCGGCGCTTCTACGGCGATTTGGATGGTTTTGGAGAATCGCCATGAGCGCAGTGGAACCGCCGCCCAGTGGAATGGGGGTATAACATTCAGTGGAGAAAACGTCATTCGTCCCCGTTTAAACGCTTACGAAACACAAACGCATTGGTATTTAACGTTGAAAATGACAAGTTTTTAAAAAATTCTTTATGTTAAATTTTAATCTGAATGGCAAACAGTTTGGAGCCAGATCAGACACCGGGTCACGTTTGCAACGGAAATAGTAGATTCAGCGTAAACGCGTTTATTGGGAAAAATAACGTTTTCTCCACTGTAGGAAGTAGACATTTTGATTGAAAATACAGAAAGACGTGAGAATATATAGTGGGGAAGACGTTACATGTACAGTGGAGACTCTGTTATTCTTTCCCAATAAACGCGTTTACGTTAAAACTATTATTTGCAGTGCAAACAGTTTGGAGCCAGATCAGACGCCGGGTAACCCGGCGTCTGATCAGGCTCCAAACTGTTTGCCACCAAGATAAACAAGAATTATCAGAATGGTCCAAAAGTTGTTCTTTTCTACGTTTTAGTGCTTTGCGTTTGCGTACGTTTGCGCTGAAACGGGAAAGAATAACATATTCTCCACTGTATGTTCCCCAATTATGACTAAACGCGTTTATGCTTAAAACCTTGTAGCCATTGCAAACAGTTTGAAGTCGGATCAGACGCCGATTAACACGTTGTCCGATTAGGTTCCAACCTGGCTTCCATTCAAATGTTAATAAAGCGTGCACATATAATGCAAATCTTTAATCTTCTACATTTTCTACACCATGAATTATTACGTTTTGTTTCGTTTCGTTTAAACGGGGAAGAATTTGCTCTTCTTTACTGTAACATTGAGTTCTATAAAACAGAAAAGAGAATGTTTGATTGAAATCCCAGAAGGGCGTGGGAATAAAATTCAGTGTTTGCCATTTTGGCAGGCTTGTTATACTTCAGTACGTATTATGTTAAACATTTTTATCATACTAAGCAGAACTTGGATTGTACTGCAAACAGTTAGGATCCAGATCAGATTCCGAGTAACTAAAAGTATGATTTGGATCCTAACTGTTTGAACTCGTTTTTACTTTGCGTCAATAATAACACAAAAGCTTATAAGATTTGGATAGAAAATGATTTTAAGCAGGCGATTATTTTGATCAGATCTAAGTGTTACAGTAGAGAATATGTTATTCTTCCCGTTTAAACGCAAACGAAACGCAAAACGCATTGCATTAAAATGTAAAAAATGACAACATTTTCACAATTCTGAATGTTGATTTTAATCTAGAAAGCAAACAGTTTGGAGTCTGATCAGACGCCGTGTTACCCGGCGTCTGTTCTGGCTCCAAACTGTTTGCACTGGAGATAATAGATTTAGCGTAAATGCGTTTATTGGGAAAGAATAACGTTTTCTCCACTGTATTGAATATCGTAGCATTTCCGTCTGTACAGTGGAGAATCTGTAATTCCAAGATAAACAAGAATTATCAGAATCGTCCAAAAGTTGTTCTTTTCTACGTTTGCGTACGTTTGCGTTTAAACGGGAAAGAATAACAGATTCTCCACTGTACACTTGACTGCTAATCTAAGCTTCTTACATGTAGACCGATTGGATCAAGTTCGCTTGTCAGTTAATTTATACTTTTATTATTTTGATAACTTTTGTTAACACGAATAAATTTAGCAGATGACATTTTTGTGCAACAAAATGTGCTTCAGCGTTCTATTGGTAAAATGATATATAGGTGAACAAATTGATAAATCGAAGATGATTATACTCTTTTACAAACGCAGCCAGTTCAAATAACATTTTCAAACACTACTTGAAAACCACATAAATGTGGGACAAGGAATTGAAATGAAACCATTTAGATCTACTGACGTAGGATTATAGTCGCATTTGCAAACAGTTTGGACCCAGCTCAGGACCAAGTCTCTTTGATACTCATTTCGAAATTTCTTTAGTTAAAGCATGTAATGTAAGTTTGAAAAATGAAAGAAGACGGTAATTTAACCCATAGCCTGCCACTCACGACTATAGCTCCATATGCAAATAGCTTGGATCCGGATGAGACGCCGAGTAACTCGGCGTCTCATCCGGATCCAAGCTGTTTGACACTCGGACAACATTTTCAGCAATTTTGAGCAACTTTGAAGCACTTTGAAACTTGAAGCAGACGAGAAATATAGCAGACGACAATTTATTTGGCGGGCTAAGGGTTAAAAGCAGACGGTAACTTCTTACAGTGTTCCCTCCCTATAACGCGGCCCTCTCAACAACAGTTCCCTCCTTACAACAAAACTTGCCGCTGTTCCACACACAACACAATTATATTTAACACTTTCACTACTGCAATATCGTGTGCTTAAAATTGTCGTCTGCTGTTTTTTCGTAAAGTGACGTAAAAATATTGAGCTTTTTGACAGAAGAAACATATATAGACTCTAAGGGTATAATTTTCCCTCCATATAACAACTCCCTCCGAACAACACACACAATTTTTGTCTCCCATTGAGTGTTGTTGTAAAGATGGGGCGCTGTAGCTGTTTCATGCTAGGGATTGATTAAACCTTACCCAATAACCCGTTTGTTACATTAAATACAGGTGATCATTTAAAGCAGATTTAAGGCACATTCTGCTTTACTTTCAGCCTGCTTTAAACATTTACTAGGCTGTATAAAAATATTTGTTATGGTAAATTGGTAATTGTTCATGAGGGTATAAACTGGAACTATTTTCTTCAGCGGAGGAATAAAATAAATACGCTAAATATCGCTTCTATGGGGGAACGGGTTAAAAGAGCTCGACATTTCTTTGCCACATCTATTCAAAGCCCCATTTTCGCACACAGGGGAGAAGTCGTTACACGTATATTATTTCCCAATATACGCATTTGTACTAATTCCATTGCAAACAGTTTGTGGCCAGATCAGACGCCGGATAATCCGGCGTCTGATCATGCTCCAAACTGTTTGCCACTCAGATAAAGATCAACTTGTCAGAACTTTTAAGACGCTTTTTATTAATTTTACGTTCGTTAAGTTTCAATTAAACGAGTGAAATAAACGTCCCCCACTGTAAATGATCTATATAGTAGTTATCTACATTAAATATGCACCAGCAATTAAGCCTCTGTGGCTCTTTCTGAAAAAGGTTTCTTTACCAACTCTATCGTGTTCCAACTTGCTTGCACATTAATGTTTACAGGGGAACTTGTGTGGAGCAGTCAATCTTTGTAGGGCTCGGAAATATCTAAATTACATGTGTTTGCATTCACCCCTGAAACTGTAAATGAAAAATTCCAATCTCCTATAACGTCTAGACCATTTTTGACTACCTAGGGTTGTGCTTTTACAATATATATTTCAAAATGACAACAGTGCAGACTCTGGTCAGTTAGAACCCTGATATTATTACCCGTATGTCAAAGCTAAAACGTGGCTCAGCCACGTTTTAACTTTGGAACACGGGTATGTTCGATTTGCACTAGCTTCCAGTTTCGAAATTCAATTGAAGAAACATTAATGACTACTAAAGTCGCACTTTGATATATCGAACCCGCTTCAGCCGAAATTACTTGAATTTCATTATCTTAAACTCACTTCAGTGGAACATATCCATATTTCAAAGTTCAAACGTGGCTTAGCTAAGCCACGTTTGAACTTTGAAATATGGATTTGTTCCACTGAAGCGAGTTCAAGATATCGAAAATTCGACTTCAGTTCGACCTAAGCGAGATCGAACTAACGAGGTTTAACTGTATATAAATTATGCAAAGTATTAAATGACAGCAATCAATGGGGCATTCAATTAATTGAAACGCCTCAGTCAAAGTAACTTGATGAGTTTAATACAAGTTTTGCCCTACATGCAATGAACTTGTAATTGCTCTGCGTCACAGTGATAAAGGCCCTTTCGGATTATCGACAAACAAATTTGTGCAGTGGAGAATATTGTATTCTTAGCCATTAAACGCGTCTATAAATGCTAAATCAATTCTTTCAAGGGCAAACAGTTGGGAGCCGGATCAGACGCCGGGTGTCCCGGCGTCTGATCAGGCTCCAAACTATTTGTCATTTGGTTTAGAATAAGTCGTCCATATTTTACAAAATGTCATTTATTACAATTTACTGCTTTGAGTCTGGTTTCGTTTTAAACGGGAAAAATAACGTATTCTTCACTGTAAATAAAGGCATTTTGGATATCGATCGTAAACAAATTTGTAGTCTGAAGTCCGTGGTTGAAAACACAACGTATCAATGGTCACTATACATGTACATGTACATGTTATCGTTGAGTAGTTTATTTTATTATAAAAATGTGGAATGCACAGCCAGATATAAGACTGGTGTCCCCACCCAATTTTATACGTTTATGCCTATAGCGTTCAATATATGGGATATCTGCAAATATTGCAAACTCAGATCAGACGTTGCATTAAGAGTAAAAATGAAAATGAAAAAGAAGATCAGGCTTCCCTGGAATGCTATATGGACAATACTATCAGCACGACAGAATTCACAGGCATAATTGGGTTGAACATCATACGAGTACATGATTCATTATGATTAGCATCTATATACGAGGTACATGTAATATCAGATGGTATTTACATTGTATTACTGAAAAGAGTCGATTAATTAAAAGAGCTAGTATATATATGTTTATATATATATAAACTGCATTTATTCAAAACCCTTTCTACACTGCACAGCGCACATACAGATAGTCATGTTATCTACACCAAATATGCATTATTTATAAGCGCTAGGTATGATTCTGATCAAAGGGTTCTGTATCATCCCAAACACATAAGTTATCTTGCATGCATGCAGATATACTATGCAGTAACACCTGTTTTAGTGGCTATTTATAAAGTTGGTATGCATACATTGAGAGTGGACGTTGTTTTCCCAATAAACGCCTTTGAACTAAAACTACTACATGTATTTCCATTGCAAACATTTTAGCCAGACCAGGCGCCGGGTTTACCGGTGTCAGATCTGGCTCCTTACTGTTTGAAATTCAGATAAAATTAAATATCGAAAAGTTCATAAAATCATTTTCCATATTTTATTGTTTAATGTTTATCCTCCACTGAATCTCTGCCTGTTACAACAGCCTGTAGTGTTACTGTACTGCGATTGCGTTCAGTTGTGTTCAACTCATTTCAGCCCAATGTCTATTAAAGTGGACATTGGCAAAAAGTGTAGAGCCTGATGAGAAACCGCGTTACGCGGTCTCTCCTCAGGGTCTACACTGTTTGCTATTTCATATGAACTATATATTTTGTGTATGGACAAACACTTCAGTTTCTTTAGATCACCCTTGTATAACTACAATGAAATCTTCCGCTATGTATACAATGTAGAGGGAGATTATATTTCAATATCCGGGTAAACATGAGTTAAACAGGAAAACAAAATTGTACCTACTATATCCCCTATCGCATAAATATTGTTAAATTATTTTGTTGTTTCGTTCATTTCAAACATAGTATTGTATTTTACATATGGTTGTTTTCTTTTTGTTTCCAGGAACGTAATACACAATGGCCTTTGTGGCTACCAAGAAAACAATACGGACATGGTTATGCACACTTTCTGAAGATGAACAAGATATTCGGGAAATTTTTCAACTGGCTTGGAGGTAGGTTTCGGTTATGGATATATTTTAAACATTATCTTACATATGCAGTTGAGAAAACGTTATTCTTTCCCGCTTAAACGCAAACGAAACGCAAACGCATTGTAATAAAATTTAGAAAATGACAACTTTTTGATAATTCTGACGATTCATTTTAATCTGAGTGGCAAACAGTTTGGGACCTGATCAGACGCTGGGTTACCCGTCGTCAGAGCTGTCTCCAAACTGTTTGCAATAGAAATTATAGATTTGGCGTAAACGCGTTTATTTGGAAAGAATTACATTTTCTCCACTGTAGCTATCAACCACTGAGCAAAAACCAGGATAAACTATTGCTTTTCCGTCGACGGCGAAGGGAAATTTTAGATTTATATTCAAGGGTACGATTTCAGTTTTATGATGCTATATTTGTGGCGATGAGATAACTTATACTCTGAATGTCCGTTCAAAAATAGTAAAATGTAATCAAACCATACACGGATAAATGTTATCCTGTTTCTGTAATATGTGTAGACCTTCACCTCCAAAAAACCCCCAAATGAGCCCTGCCATGACAAAACATGTCTTATTTCATTACAAACAGTGTAGATCAAGGCCAGCCGCCGCGTCTAAGACGCGGCGACTGGCCTAGATCTACACTGTTTGACACCAACATGCATCTAAAGCATTTTATATAGCAGGGCCCGGGTGCATGACACATAGTTAGAGCTTACCTGTATACTAAATCCCTCGCCGAGAGTTAATTATCGATTTTTAACTACAAGATAAACTAACTGTGTTGCATGACACACCGCTAAATTCTAGTAACATACTAAAGTTTTAGTTGATAGTTAAATATTGATTTTAGTAGACAGGTAAGATAACTAGTGTTGCACGAGCGCCACATTGACTAACTACAAGTTAAGTTTTACCGCTAAATTTAGAGGTACTCAGTGCAACGATAAATCCTCTAGTAGCCAGTTAAATCAGCTTACATAGCCTCGTTAAAGAAGCATTTGGGATCCAGATCAGAAACATAACACATCGGTGTCTTATCAAGGTCAATATTGATTGATTATTTTTGTTATTTTATTTCATTTTTCATTTTCTATGTTTGAGATTTACATTTTACTAAACGCAATACAATCAAATATTTTAATTGACAACGGAATATGTCGATGATAATGATTGATATTTATCTGAGAGGCAAACAGTTTGGAGTTTGATCAGACGCCGGGTTACCCGTTATCTGATATGGCTCCAACATTGTAAGCAAAGAAGATACATGTAAAACAATTTGTATGGATGTGATACAAATGTACGCCATAGGATGTTGGTTGCATTGAAATGTGTCAACCAATTCCACGCTTGAAACCTGTATTTTGGAAAAGCGGGTCCTGATCAGGGTCCAAACTGTTTTTTCTGAGATCCTGTTTTCTGTAACATAAAGAAGAACGAACCAATTTCAGAATACACGTATGAATTTACAATACATAATAATAATTGGTACATTATCGCAGAAAGCTCTGTTACATTTGTAGTAACAACGAAACAATTTATTGTGTGTTGCCATAATGTTTTCTATTAGCCCTTTGGGCGCCAATTATACGTGAGTTTTTACCCCTACACCGTTTTATTGTCGTCTGCTTTAATATTCTTATTTGTAATATCGTTTCAAAGAAAGATCCAAATGTAGTATGACTTAAGAAATGTCGATACGAGTGTAAAACAGTTTGGATCCTGATCAGACGTCGCATGACGCGGCGTCTGATCTGGATCCAAACTGTTGGCAAAGCCGAATTTATGCGACTCCGGTGGTGAAAGAGTTGCTAAAGCATGTCTATGAAACAAGATTTTCCCATTAAAGAAGAATGCAATAATAACAACTCAATAATAACTATATAATGAAATAACCTTCAGAATTGAATATCGGTACATGTACGAGATTCAATCATTTAGGATCTTGATCAACTACGGGTCAGAACAAGAATAATTAAAATGTATCAACTTTTCGTGTTAGGTGTAATGCGTAGTAACTTAACAGCTGAGGAAACGTCTGTTCGCCCGTCTGTCTGTCTGCCACTGTCTATCCTCTTTTTTCTCTCCCCCCTCTCTCTCTCTCGCTATATCTCTATTGTCTGTGCTACTTCTACTTCCGTATGTGTATATGTAAAGCCCCCCCCCCCTCTCTCTCTCTCTCTCTCTCTCGCTCGTATAAATATTATATCTCCCTGTATCTCAGTATATGCCTGTCCGTCTGTACATGTATATCTACCCCCTTTCTCTCTCTCTCTATCTTTCTCTCTCTCTCTCTCTCTCTCTCTCTCTCTCTCTCTCTCTCTCTATCTCATTCTCCCAACCTCTCTTGCTTCCTCTCTCTTTTCTTTATCTTTTAATTATATGTCTTTGCTTTCCTGCCTGCCGTCTTTCTGTCCCTATATGTCTGTCCTTCCTCTTTTTCTCTTTTTATAGTTTTTTAATCTGAATAAAATCTACTTTTATAAGATAGTTTTGTTTTTTCTAACCTTTTCAACCCATAATGTCGCCTGCTTTATAAATTCATTGTTTAGATCTAACGCAACATGAGTGCTAAATAGTTTTGATCCTGATCAGCTGTCAAGTCTATCTGTCATATCATGGTCTAAAATCATTACATTTTAAAAACTAAACTCAGCAATTAAAGTTTATGATTTGCTTGATGCATCACAGATCCTATATGTTGGCATTTTAGTGAACAAGAAAACGGGTTCGGATTACAACTATGAATCGACCCCCTCCCTCGAATAATACCCCCCCCCCCCCCCCATTTTAGTATACAAATGTATATACACAATGGAAAACGAGGTATGAAGTGTAGTTTTAGCCAAAACGCTTATGTTCACTCGTGTTCAATGCATTCACCATATTTAACCCGATTTTAGCTTCCTACTAAATGCACTAGCTGCAAGGTAACTACCTACAAGGTAAATTCGACATGTGCACGCCAGTTAGTGGCTCGCTCTAGTTGACAGGTAACTAACGGACAGGTAGAATTTATCGGATAGTTTAGCGAGGAGATTTAGCGGTGTGTCATGCACCCGGGCCCTGAATTATATACGATAGTTGGCAGTGAAGACCAAAATCAGATACAGAGCCTGTGATGACAACGGTGCTTGGTCTGTACAATGTTGCAATGCAATAAGAAAGTTTGTCATGGCACGGCTCAAATACAGTGGATAATCTGTTATTCTTTCCCGTTTAAACGCAAACGTACGCAAACGTAAAACACTAAAACGTAGAAAAGTACAACTTTTGGACAATTCTGATAATTCCTGTTTATCTTGGTGGCAAACAGTTTGGAGCCTGATCAGACGCCGGGTTACCCGGCGTCTGATATGGCTCCAAACTGTTTGCACTGCAAATAATAGTTTTAGCGTAAACGCAGTTATTGGGAAAGAATAACACATGTAGAATATACATGTAAATGTATATCGGTAAATGGTCGATGTGTAAGTAAATGTAGAATGGGTAAAGACAACCTCTACATTATGACCACAATTTGAGATAAAATATTCGGTGTTAAAGTTATGTGACCACTTTTAAAGCAAGGCTAACGTAGAGCAGAGAACTTCTTTATGTGCTTTTTGCTTTACCTCCATCTTGCTTTAAGCTACATGTGTATCATTTGACACATAAAATAACCAGAACGCATTTTTTGCAGTGTTCGTAATAGAGATGTTTTACTGTATAAGCATTAAACAGTATACAGTTTTACTTTTTTCTGTTTGTTTTGCAGGTGATATATACGTTCCAGCATTATGGCAAGCGCCCCTCGTCGATTCGAACGCCCCATTCCCTGTCGTAATCATGTCTCACGGTATAGGCGGCAATCGGACCACGTATAGTACGTACTGTTGTGAACTCGCCTCCTATGGATATATTGTGGCCGCTCCGGAACACAGAGATGGATCCGCATCCATGACTTACCTGCTCAAAGATCATAACTTAAGAAACACTGTAGAACTATACAAAGATCGTGATTGTGGAAAGCATAAAAGACTGAGCATGCACAGATCGCATAGTTTTAAAGAAGAATGGAAGTCGTTTGAGCATACGGATCCTTTAGGAATAAAGTGGGATGATTATAGATATAGAAACCAACAGGTATGGTCGAACTTTCATTTACATGAAGAATACGTTCAATCACATTCAACCCATTTGCGCACAGTGGATTCTTTCTTGTTCATACATTGGATTGATCAATTTTTTTTTTTATATAAGGGGTGTCTGGTCTACATTTTCTGTTTTATACTGAATTCCTATCATCAAACAATGTAGACTCTGATCAGACGCCGCATAATGCGGCGTCTGATCAGAGTCTACACGGTTTGTCTATGTCCTATTTATAGGTCGCTGGGCACAAATGGATTAAACGATATTAAACGGTACTTTATTTACAGTTTGGAGCCCGAACTGATATCAAGTAACTCGGCCTCTGACCTGGAACCGAACTATTTGCACATGTTATGTACATGTAGTGCTAATGCCTGTCAGGGAAAGAGAATATATCACTCTAAACATTACATACTGATGACGTCAGGATAAGGGATAAGATAAGGGGAATATTTCAAAACCTCAACTCTTTATTTCTACTGTAAACCCTGTTGTGTAACTACTTATTATAATCGTCTATTTGAGACGATCATAATGAGTAGCAACACCATAGGATTTGGTGCTGAAATGAGTGAGAAAATATTTGATTTGTTAAATTTACTCCTGTTTTCTGGAGTCCTGTTAGATCATAATCTTATTTTCTAGGTACATCTACGAGCTGCCGAGTGTTCAAGAATTCTAGACGTACTTACCAATATTAACATAGGCTATAGTGTCAGAAACTTCCTGGGCTTCCACTTCAGTCTGAAACAGTTCAAGGTGAGATACATGTACACGAGTTGTTTCCATTTACACTGGAGAAAACCCTATTTTTTCTCAATGAACGCGATTACGCTAAATTATTATTTCCATTGCAAACAGTTTTGAGATAGATGAGACTCTAAACTGTTTGCCACTCAGATTACAATGAATAGTCAGACTTTTCAAAATAGTGTATTTTTCTACCGTTTGTTATAATGCGTTTACGTTTCGTTTGCCTTTACAGTGGAGAATCTGTTATTCTTTCCCAATAAACGCGTTTACGCTAAAACTATTATTTGCAGTGTAAGCGTAAACGCGTTTATTGGGAAAGAATAACACATTCTCCACTGTATGTATGGAGATTTTACCCTTTCTGCTTAGAAAACTATGAGAAGTATATTAGGGAGAGCTAAAGCATTGCAGTGTGTGTCCATACAGCAAAGCAGTTCACTTGAAACAACAAACAGTTTAGATCCAGATGCGGCGTCTCATTAAGGTCTTCTTTATAAGCTTATATTATTGGAAACGAAAAATGATTATTATTTCAAAGCAGACAATATTAGAGCAGATTAAGGGCCAACTCTTCATAGACAAAATGTCGTCTGGTTTAATATTAATGCTTGTGCAGTGGAGAATCTGTTATTCTTTCCCAATAAACGCGTTTACGCTAAATCTATTATTTGCAGTGCAAACAGTTTTGAGCCAGACCAGACGCCGGGTAACCCGGCATCTGTTCAGGCTCCAAACTGTTTGCCACCAAGATCAACATGAAATATCAGAATTGTCCAAAACTTGTTCTTTTGTCCGTTTTAGTGCTTTGCGTTTGCGTACGTTTGCGTCTAAACGGGAACGAATAACAAATTCTCCACTGTACCTATGGAGATTTTACCCTTTCTGCTTAGAAAACTATGAGAAGTATATTAGGGAGAGCTAAAGCATTGCAGTGTGTGTCCATACAGCACAGCAGCTCACTTGAAACAACAAACAGTTTAGATCCAGGGGCCCGTTTCATAAAACTTCGTACGACAAATGTTGTCGTAAGTCAGATTATAAAAGTCTCAATTATTATTTATTTCTCCATCTAATCCTGTCATGTGACATCGTTTTGGAATCGTCTTGAAAAGACGATTCCAAAGAGATGTCACAATATAGAATTAGATAGAGAAATCTGAAATTAAATGTATTATAAAGTTTTGACTTACATATACGATCGTTTTTGTCGTTTTATGAAACGGACCCCAGATGCGGCGTCTCATTAAGGTCTTCTTTATAAGCTTATATTATTGCAAACGAAAATTGATTATTATTTCAAAGCAGACAATATAAGAACAAATTTTGGGCTAACTCTTTCACAGACAAAATGTCGTCTGGTTTAATATTAATGTTTGTACATCCGTGCCAAAGTTAGATTTAAGGGAGTTTGACGGAATAAACATTGTTTGCTTAAAACAGTTTAGAGCCTTATCAGACGCCGCATAACACGGCGTCTAGTCTGGATACAAACTGTTTGCAAAATAATATCTTGTTGATATGTAGAGACAATGTTAACAGGATAAGCCGGTTTTTGTAAAAAAAATGGTACAAAAATTCAGACTTTTCTGATACAGACTTTGCTTCCGCATTCTGGGGGTTTCGATGTGATTTGCTTCCTGTTGACTGAGATAGCTAGATATGTAATTGGCACCTGGCTGTTTGTCTAGATATGTTATCAAACGAAACGATGCGAATACCCGGTTCCACGGGGAGTAACTGTTACCCGTTTTCGATAAACGTAACCGGTTAAAGTTATTTCCCTTTATCAATGTATACAGCATAGATCTATTTTACATATCTTTTAGTTTCCATGCATAATATAAATTATTTGTCTTATCTCTCTCTCTCCATTAGTACATGTATACAATTAGGTAATTTCATGCGAATCGCTATTTAACGCACAACTCCTGTGTGAAAATAGCGCTATATAAATCTGGTATGATGAAAAGAATGATAATACATGTAATAATAATAAAAAATAACAATAATAAAAAAAATCTTGAAATTTAAGATATAGATCTACAGTGGAGAATCTGTTATTCTTTCCCGTTTAAACGCAAACGTACGCAAACGCAAAGCACTAAAACGTAGAAAAGTACAACTTTTGGACAATTCTGATAATTCTTGTTTATCTTGGCGGCAAACAGTTTGGAGCCTGATCAGACGCCGGGTTACCCGGCGTCTGATCTGGCTCCAAACTGTTTGCACTGCAAATAATAGTTTTAGCGTAAACGCGTTTATTGGGAAAGAATAACAGATTATCCACTGTACATGAAATATGTGTGTACATTCTCGAAAGTGAGTTATAAAATAATAGCACCATTTCTTGGATATTCGTTAACTTAAGCAAAGCAAATACAATGCAATAAAAGGTAGATCATTACAGATTCTTGAAAATGTTAAGGACTTGTTTTTTTTTGTTCTAATTGGCAATGAGTTTCGAGTCTGATCAGCTAACTGGTCGTTAACTTCCTCACCTCTGAAACTTTAAATTGACTTTTATTAATGTAAATATAGGTCAATTTTATCATTTAGGGTTATGTTGTAAAATCTAATGTAAAATGACAAACAGTGCCGACCCGGATCAGAGGGCTCCTACAGAAGCCCTCTGAGCAGGGTCTACACTGTTTGCATACGACAATAATACTTTTCATAGGTACAATGTTTATAGCGGTTGTGTACTCATCACCAGGGTGCAATGAGTCAATTCTAGATTAACTGCATGATATATAATAGACTCATGTGAAAATAGTTTGACGAAATAAGCCATTATCTATTATAACATAATTTCTTTGATTATCAATAATGCAAACATTTGTCATGTTTCTATTACAAAATACATTAATCTTTTCTTACTATATAATTTTTCTTTTTTTCAATCTTAATCATTTACTCTATACATTACCCCATAGCCTGTTTCTAGTACTGAAGATAGGAAACCACTGAAAGCAGTGTAACTACATGTACGTAATTCAGTGGCTTTAATTTATTCCTCCACGGAAGAATAGAGTACCAGGGATAAGAGGGAGTAAACTAAAAAATCCAACATTTTCTCACTCATTTGAGCATCAAATCCTTTGGACAATTCTCGAAATATTCCCTTATCTGGATCCCTGGGTTCAATTTTATAATTAATGAGTGCACAATAAGAAATATTTGCTTTTCCCTAGCAAATAGTAGGCCTAAAGCAAACTGAAAGTAAGCAGACTGCGTCTTGGAAACTAGAAACAAGCAATGGTAAAGGGTTAAAATAGTGGTCTAATTGCCCTGTTATCACAGACATGAGTCGGCCCCTTGGTGCAAAAAGGAACCGTTGCCTTCTTTATTCCATATACAGTTGGCTCTTCTTAGCACCAGTGGGACGAATTATATACTGACTAAATACCTACGCACTTGCATGCACTTAGTTACTTATTTATAGATGATATAATCTAAGATCATTGTTCAACCATCTATCATAAAATATTATGCATATACTGGAATTATCAAATAATTACTCTCCTTGATGAAATTGGATAGGTTACATGTACCAGTTTAACATGACACAAACTTGAGTGGTATTTGAAAACAGCTTTCATCCAGATCAGAAGCAGAGGTACATTTGAGCAGTTGACTTATTGATTGCAATATTTGCGGACCAAACACCGTTTTCATCCTAGGCTATGCCTCTGAGTTTGTTCTATACGGACAAATACCGTATATAATACTGCGAAATACAATCCTTACATTACATGGGAGTGTCAATCAGTGTACACATGTATATCAAGGCCAACCGCCGCGGCGGCTTAAGACGCGGCGGCTAGCCTTAGTCTACACTGTTTTTCTCATGGCACGGCTCATCTATTCCTGGATATTGCAATGGAATCTCACTGTGTGCTTGCTGGACGATAATTAATAGATATACTGTGCAATGGTGATTAAAGAACAGCTCATTTCATTTAAAAAGCAAACAGTGTAGAACCTTATGAAACGCCGCAATTTCATCAGGGTCTACACTACATGTATTTGCTAATGTCTAATTTTGAAGACGATTGGCATAAATGGGTTAAGAAAATCCAGTTGTCTACGCGTCAAATATATCATTGTAATAAACCAATAGTATAGTTCCTACCATTTGGTTTATTACAACCAATTTGTATATAGTAATGACTAGGAATTATTATTTCCCTTAACAATACCTATAATTTCATTACAGTACAATATTAGCAAAACCACAAAATTTGTGTAAGAATTGTCGGTAATCTATTGCATGCTTAATGTTATACGTTAACAGAGTGTTCTTATATTCAAAACTAATTACAAAATGGTAGTATGTCTTTAATGACACGTTAAGTATTGTTTCCCAATTACAGCGTTCCCTCTCTACAACGACACCCAATGGGAGACACACAATGTGTGCGTTGTTCGGAGGGAGTCGTTATAGGGAGGGAAATTGTCTTTATATTTGAAAACAGCTTGAATCAAGATCAGACGCCGCGTAACGCGGCGTCTGATCTGGATTAAAGTTGTTTGCCACTTGTCATTAAGTTGTTTTATGTCAAAATGTCAATTATGTAACTTTGAGAAAAACAGCAGACGACAATTTTAAGCAGACGACATTGCAGCCGTGAATAGAATGTACATAATTGTCCCGTTTAGGGAACTTCGACAAGGGTCGTTGTAAGAAGGGAGTCGTTGTTGGGAGGGCCGTTGTAGAGAGGGAGCGCTGTATCTCATTACTCCATAAATGGGCTTGTTTACTTCTTTAATTTGTTAATCCCCTGCTTAAAATTGTCGTTTGCTGTTTCTTTCAAAGTGTTACGTATTGGGCATTTGGCAGAATAAACATAAAGGCGAGTGACAAGAAGTTTAAATCCAGATCAACGCGGCGTCTAATCTGGGTTCATACTGTTTGCAAATGTAAGCCAAGTAATGTTTATAATGTTTCCTCTCTATTACAACTCGCTCTGAACAACACGCCAAAGACAAAATACGAAAGTATGTACAAAATGGCCATATGTCTTTAATGACAAATGATTTATAGAAATCTTTCTATGTCAGTCGTATATTATTAATGCAGGGACGACGTTATTATTTTCTAATTAAATCATTACCCTATAAATGCGATTTTTTCTTCTTTAATTTGATCTCAAACTGAAAGAATGTACAGTAGAGAATGTGTTATTCTTTCCCAATAAACGCGTTTACGCTAAAACTATTATTTGCAGTGCAAACAGTTTGGAGCCAGATCAGACGCCGGGTAATCCGGCGTCTGATCAGGCTCCAAACTGTTTGCCACCAAGATAAACAAGAATTATCAGAATTGTCCAAAAGTTGTTCTTTTCTACGTTTTAGTGCTTTGCGTTTGCGTACGTTTGCGTTTAAACGGGAAAGAATACCAGATTCTCCACTGTAGTCGGCCCTCTTTAAATAGTCCTGAAAATGCAGCATAAGTAATATGTTGTGTGCATCACAGCAGATATAATATTAATAATAATAAAAATAATAAAGACTTTATTTCAAGAGGGTAAAACAATTAGAACACACAAGCAACTAATATTCCCTTGTGGCCCTGAAAACTGTACGCACCTTAACTCTTTCCTCCCTGAAACTATAAATAGACAATTCCAGTTTCCATTTTAGTCTAGTCCATTTCTGACTTTTATGGGTTGTTTTTGTCAATGTTTGGCATTAGGACAAACAGTGAAGACCCTGATCAGAGGGCTCCTTTCGGATCTGGGTCTTCACTTTTTGCATAGGACAAGTGAACTATTCACATGTACACTGTTTGAAAAGGACGCCTATATGCGGGACTAGGGTTCAAAGGGTTAACGACCGTTCTTCTTTACTTTCAAAATGCTTTAATTGGTCACTTGTCTTTAAAGCTAAAACAGTCAATTAGGGAATATAGGTTAAACGTAACGGAACGCAATACAGTGGAGAATCTGTTATTCTTTCCCGTTTAAACGCAAACGTATGCAAACGCAAAGCACTAAAACGTAGAAAAGAACAACTTTTGGACAATTCTAATAATTCATGTTTATCTTGGTGGCAAACAGTTTGGAGCCTGATCAGACGCCGGGTTACCCGGCGTCTGATCTGGCTCCAAACTGTTTGCACTGCAAATAATAGTTTTAGCGTAAACGCCTTTATTGGGAAAGAATAACGTTTTCTCCACTGTACGCACCTTAACGACCGTTCTTCTTTACTTTCAACCTGCTTTAATTGGTCACTTGTCTTTAAAAGCTAAAACAGTCTATTAGGGAATAGATTAAACGTAACGGAACGCAATAGCAGTGCAATAAAATGTAAAAACTACATACAGTGGAGAATGTGTTATTCTTACCCAATAAACGCGTTTACGCTAAAATTATTATTTGCAGTGCAAACAGTTTGGAGCCAGATCAGACGCCGGGTAAACCGGCGTCTGATCAGGCTCCAAACTGTTTGCCACCAAGATAAACAAGAATTATCAGGATTGTCCAAAAGTTGTACTTTTCTACGTTTTAGTGCTTTGCGTTTGCGTACGTTTGCGTTTAAACGGGAAAGAATAACAGATTCTCCACTGTATATTGTTATTCAAACGTGTTGACAGTGTATTTTTGTGGCATACAGTTTAAAGCCTGATCAGACGCCGGGTTACCCGGCGTCTGAGCTGGCTCCAAACTATTTGCAATGGACAATATAGTTTCTTTCATAAACGCTTCTGATGGGAAAGAATAACGTTTTCTCCAATTTAACACTGATATTAACTACAGCTTATTAAGATGTCTAGTAAATGAATATGGTACTCCCCGGGGACATTGCAATTTAGTCTACTATATAATCAGTTGGATTTCAGTACTCTCAATATAGTTAGCTCATACTAAATTTCTGTCTTTAGAATGCAGAAATGCTTTATGTCATTTGTTTTAATCATTTAATATACCCCGAAGTCTGATATATAAGTATAGTTAGGCAAATGTAAGCCAGCCTTGAATAAAGCGAATATTCAATTTAAGACTATTGACATGCAATTGTTCTATACGGTAAAGCTTTAACACAGAAAGCTCTTGTCAGTATTATTTTTACCCGGCGTTAAGCAGTTACCCGTCTTTATCACCACATAGCCTCTTTTTAGATAGGTGACTACTTAAAGTAGGTTGAAAGTGAAGTAGAATGTACCTTAAGGCGCATTCTGCTTTACTTTCAGCCTGCTTTAAGCTACCCTCTTTTAGGATATAGAAACTATATTTGGGTAGATTTTGTTTTGGAAGATGTTTATGACTGTATCAATCGGAACTATTTTCGTCAGTGGAGGAATACATTAAATGCGCGTAAAGTCGCTTCTATGGGTAAAATAAAGATGTGGTATAGCTAAAGAGTATTCAAGTGATCGGGAGTCAACTGTAGAAATACGGCACGACGTAGCCGAGTCTTCGAAACGCGACTGGTTGGAATTACAGTTGTCATAGTAAGTTTGAGGAACGGCAACTCTAGAATGAGATCATGTCTAATTTCAGGACAGAATGGATATGAGTAAAGTTGCCCTCGCCGGCCATTCGTTCGGAGGGTCGACATGTGTTGCCACTCTCGCTAACGACTTGAGGTTCAAGTAAGTATAAACCTAATAGTTAAACACAACATAAAATCTCTTCAATATCCAATGGGAAGCAAATATTTTGCCAGGAGTTTAGTCGACATTTACCCGTTGAACCCTAGTCCCGCATATACACATTCTTTGCAAACAGTGTATCGATGAACAATCAACTTGTTGTACAGTGGAGAATCTGTTATTCTTTCCCACTAAACGCGTTTACGCTAAAACAATTATGTGCAGTGCAAACAGTTTGGAGCCAGATCAGACACCGGGTAACCCGGCGTCGGATCAGGCTCCAAACTGTTTGCCACCAAGATAAACATGAAATATCAGAATTGTCCAAAAGTTGTTCTTTTCTACGTTTTAGTGCTTTGCGTTTGCGTACGTTTGCGTACGTTTGCGATTAAATGGGAAAGAATAACAGATTCTCCACTGTATATAAACAGATAAGACTTAGATCAGAGAACTCCTAAATTAGTCCTCTGGTCAGGTTCTGCACTGTTTGTCACATTGCAATACATGTACATTGACAAAAATATCCCTAAATAGAAAAAAACCAACCCCCAAAAAACTAGACTCATTTGGAAACTGGGATTGTCCATTTGAAGACCCAGGGAGTAAAGTCGGCTTAAAGCAATCTTTGCCGAACAAAAGTACGTTAGCAGGTGCAAACAGTTTGCATTGAATATGGGACACCTATAGCAGTAATTGTGATAAACGAGTTTGTCGGTCTGCTTGTTTTGTCTCTTATAACGAATTCCAATAACCAACAATTACGAATTTCCATTAATTGTATTCCAGAGAATTTTGATCAAATTTAGGTCTATAAACACGTGGTGTGATAGATTCATGATACAATATTTTACAGGAGGAATAATTGGTGTTGTGTATTACCCATTCACTGCCATAACACCATCAGCTTTAAACACTCGTAATATGCTTTTATTTTGGAAATTTAAATGTAAAGTACAGTAAATAAATACGAAAGAAGACTCAAGCAGGGAACGCAACACAAACAATACACCCATCTCTAAAGCAGAACACACACACAGCCATACCATAACAAACACACACACACACAACCACACACACGCACACACGCAATACCATTCCTTCATCTACACACTAAATAGAAAACCTCTCTATTACGACCACTAGATAATGTTAATTATTAGGGTGTTTA
The DNA here is from genome assembly GCA_922989275.2 of Gari tellinella. Lineage (NCBI taxonomy): Eukaryota > Metazoa > Mollusca > Bivalvia > Cardiida > Psammobiidae > Gari > Gari tellinella. Next base: position 31,901,357 of record OV277872.1, on the reverse strand, counting down.
CGATAGGTGACCACTTAAAGCAAGGTGACAGTGAAACAGAAAGCTCCTTTAGGAGCTTTCTGTTTCACTGTCACCTTGCTTTAAGCTGTCACCTGTCTATTAAACAATCAATTAGCCTTCGTTTTAGTGGTCGTAATGGCGAGGTTTTACTGTATTTTGATTTAAAAATGTTGAAATAAGATATCACAAGACAGGATAAGATGGAGAAATAAATAATAATTGAGAAATTTAAAATTTGACTTACGACAATATTAAATTTTGTCGTACGACGTTTCGTATAAAACGGGCTCCAGGACCCAAATAGTTTGCAAATAACCACTGAACTCAAGTAAGGTTAATATACAATATTATCATTGGCCATTTTCTTGATAATGTTATGCAATGTCGCGTCGCTTTTTAAAAACTTTATAGACTCAGATAAGACAACTCTCGAAGAAGCTGTCTGATCAGGATCTGCACTATAGGATTTGTCTGAAATACAGTGCCCCTCTCTACAACGGCCCTCCGAACAACGACTCCCTCCTCACAACGACGTTTACCGCTGTACCCCAAACAAGACAACTATGACCCACTTTTCAATCTGCAATATCGTCTGCTAGAAATTTGTTTCCTGTTTTTCTCAAAAAACGCGGCGTCTGATCTGGATTCAAGCTGTTTGGAAATGTAAGCCATTTTCCCTCACTATAACAACTCTCTCCGAACAACACACACACTCGTGGGCTCCCATTGCGTCTGGTTGTAGAGAGGGGGCACTGTAATCTCCTTAATTTATTTGACAATGTAATAGTTAATATAATAGATGTCCATACTTGGGGTTGGGGGTTAAACATGATGTAACATGTATTCAAACCTTTCTAAATCTAACATTATTTGGCAAAGAAGACGGTAGGCCACAAAAGACAGATAACTACCTAATACAGAAAGCTTTTAAAGGGAGTCTCACGTTAACCCTTTACCTGATAGTCATTTTCTAATTTTAAAGACATGTGACAATTTAAAGCAGATTGAAAGTAAAGCAGAATGCGCCTTGGGCGCATTCTGCTTTACTTTCAACCTGTTTTAAGCTACCATCTGCTAGAACAAAGAAAATATTTCTTATTTTACATTTTCATTACTGTATGAATTGGAATTATTATCTTTAGTGGAAGGACATATGCAATGTGCTATAAGGCGCTTCTATTGGGAAAATGGTTAAGGGGCCTCATGTTACCAACTGAGTAACCTTTTCGACGCCAAAGTGGCATAACGTCGACTTTGCGAACAGTTTGGCTCGAGATCAATCGCCGTGTAACGCGGCGTCTGATCAGGATCCAAGCTGTTTGACATTCATTCATATTAACATTTCTTAAGCCATACTACCTGAAATGTACATGTAACTTTGAAATATCTTGCAGCCGACAATATTGAAGCAGACGACTATATGATAATGAAGCGATGAAGGGGTAAAAACACATGATTAATTTTGCGCCGAAAGTGTAATGAGACCAACATATTGTAGGATAAGACTTAAGTGTTCGTTTGTGTAAGGACTTAAGTAAGTGTATTCCACAGGAGAAGGGCTACGTGTGGACCTGGTTTTTAAAAATTATAAATCTGTTCTTACACAAACAGGACGTCAGCTGTCTCCACCTCTAGTATCACTCCTATTGTTTCTAAACCTGGCACACTTTATTTAAGACTTTCAAGTAGTCAACTAATAAAGCGTATCTTTCACAATAGAGAGGCTACTTTGTTTATTTACCTTAAGAGTACTCAGGAACTCTAAACGTGTACAGTACTGGTACTTCAGCCACGAAAAGAGGGAAAGCATGTGAAACAACAACGAAATAAATTTTAGTTCAGTGCTACACTGTTATTATATATAAATCTACAAATATCCATCAGTCTCTTGTTCAGAGAGGAAAGGGGGCACCATTCTTCTCAATTAAAACGAAACGCAAACGAAATATAGAAAAGGTCAGTGTTTGAAGGGTTGTTTTCAATGGACGTCAAGGATAAGAGTCATACCATGACAAAACCTGCCTTATTGCATTGTAACATTGTACAGACCACGCACCGTTGCCACCCAGGCTCTGTATCTGAGTTTGGTCTACACTGCCAACAAACGATAATACAGCTACACAAAATATTTAAGATGGTGATGGTGTCAACTAGTGTAGATCAAGACCAGCCGCCGCGTCAAAGACATTGTTTGCAATGCAATAAGTCAGGTTTTCTCATGGCATGGCTCCTATATAACATTGGAGAAGCTAATCTTTTCCCGTTTAAACGAAACTAAACGCTAAAGCAATGTCCATTGTTGAAAAAATGTCAAGAAGCCTAAGTGGCAAACGGTTTAGAGTCTGATCAGACGCCGAGTTACTCTACGTCTAATCAGGCACCAAACTGTTTGAAATGGACATGTTTTAGTACAAGCGCGTTCAGTGGGAAAAAATCACGGCTTCTCCACTTTTTGATCGGAATAATATTGTTTAAAACTTTTAAACCATGTAGATCTATATATACTCATGAATAAAATCGACGAATTTTGAAAATGTGGTACATGTATAAGATGCTAACCGCGACAATTTTGCAACTCCGCAGAAATTGGCCTCTATAATATTTTAACCTTTTTACTCTTATTGACGTCATAAGCGCATTTGCAATCAGATTTGATACTGATCAGACGACGCGTGATCAAAACTGTTTGCAATTTGTCTTGAAATTACGTCAGTTGTATTGCTTTAAATCTAACTTTGGAACGACATTATAGACAACAATATCGAAGCAGACGACAAAATGGCAAGGGGGGTAAACAACTAAACTTCTCACGATAAAGGAAAAGGTTCACGAAGTCTCCGATTTGGCCCTGTAAAAAATATATTTTCCCAAAATGTTTTTTATCTTTATTTTCTGTTTATTTGTCAATATCAGATACTAAAACTCCATAATATACACACAAACGAACCAAAGTTAAGTTTTGACAAATTAATAGTTTCTTATAAATGAACCGAGACGTCCAAAAAGACAAAAAAGCAGTTTTTTGGTACAATCCTCGGTATAAATCCTAAAAATAAACTATGAAGGCACGCATGAGACACTTCAAAATTTGAATATGTTACTTAAACTTAATATTTATTGTGTACTTAAAATATCTTTGTGTCGCATAAGTGCCTTCATTTTTATTTCTATGATTTATTCCCTGAATTGTACCAAAAATCTGCCTTTTTGGCCTTTTTTGGCCTCATGGTCCCTTTATAAGAAACTATAAAGTTGTCAAAACTTGAATTTTGGTTGAGCTTTATATATAATATGAAGTATTAATATCTGAAATTGACAAATAAAGAGAAAATATAGCTAGAAAATAAATTGGAAAAAAAAGATTTTACAGGGCCAATGGGAGGCTTCGTGAACCTTGTCCTTTGATTATCAAAGGGTTAAACAACGAATTTTAATATTTCAGGGTTGGTATTATGCTAGACGCCTGGATGCACCCTCTAGAGGAGGATACCTGTGATAAAGTTACACAACCAGTTCTCATGTTAAACTACGAGAAGTTCCAGTGGCAGAAAAACGTAGATAAGATGAGGAGGCTCAAACAAACAGATGGGGTTGACAGAACTATGCTTACAATTAGGTAACACATGTGATTACGCGTAATTTCTAACATGTTCATATATACAGAGGAGAAAATGTAATTTCTCCCAATAGAAAAGCTTTATGCTAAATCTATAAAATCCTTTACACACAATTTGGAGCCTAGTCCGATGCCTGGAAAACCGGCGTGAAATAAGGTTTGCCATTTCATTGAATCGCGTTTTGTTTAACCCTTTACACGATAACCCGTTTATAACATTAAATAAAGGTGATCACTTAAAGCAGGTTGAAAGTAAAGCAGAATGTGCCTTAAGGCACATTCTGCTTTCCTTTCAGCCTGCTTTAAACTACCATCTGCTAGGATATATAAAAATGTTTGTTATGGCTATTGTTCATGAGGGTATAAACTGGAACTATTTTCTTCAGCGGAGGAATAAATTAAATACGCTAAAAGTCGCTACTATGAGGTAAAGGGTTAAACCACTACACTCTCCATTCTTTATCCTTGCTGCTTCAATGATTGATCGATAAACACCAAACTATGAACGAGGTAAACCGTTTTGTTGCCATAATTTTATAATGATTGTATGCTTATATGTTATTTGACATCATTTATCGAAAATTCGAATGAAGGATTCTTAGCCGAAGAAACATCAATATCAATACCAGTTTCGATCCTGATTAAACGCAGAGATACTTAGTGTCTGATCTTGATCCAAACTGTTTTCTGATAATTGTATAATCGCAGGTATTGTAAAGATACTCTGAATGTTAACACACAAGGGGAAGGATCGAGTCTAATGTTGTGACAACTTGTGGATCAGCCCCTTTTCTGTATGTTCATGACTGAAATTAAATTTGTTTAAACTCAACTACAATCAGGGTCGAATCTGGCAATAAAGGGGATATTTATAGACCTATCTATTAAATTAATAACCGTTACAAAGTCAAACGGTTTGGAAAGGCTTTTATATAATGTTCGGCAAGTGAACACAAACAAAACATCAAGTAGATTACTCCAGCATTTGAACCCAATCTCAAACTCGATCCAAATAAGGGCATATGATAAACCAAATCCCTGATATAACGTAAACAAACAAAACCATTTATTTGTTTCATCAAATGATTTCAATTGGTACTCGGTACGGTTCCTCTTGTGTAAAGCGATCACCTTTTAACGAAAGCATAAACCTGTTAAAAGACAGATGACTGCATAATGCATGACAAAAGTAAAGCAGAAAGCTCCTTAAGGAGCTTTCTGCTTTACGTTTGTCTTGCATTATGCAACCAACTTTATTTAAGACTAATATTTTGTATTCGTAGGAGTGACTGCAGAACATAAGTTCAACTGTATTAGTGTTAAGAGCCGTTGGGTCGTATCAAACCTTGATGTTAGTTAACAAGTATAGACAGACAGGAACCAGTTGTGTTAAAGGCGCCCGTGGTGACCATTATAACATGTATTTACAAAGAGTGTGGAGATGCGTTTGATATTATGTTTAATCAAAATGTCAATGATGGTTTTAAAGACCCATGCCCATTTCGTTAATTATTTTGAACTTTAGAAAACTGTGTGAACAATCATGATCAAGCATGAACTTTTGCTGACATAATGGACCTTAACTTATGTTAACAAAACTCGCTCCTAAAATTAATTTGCCAATTTGTTCTTTTAACAAGTAAAACTGTTCTAAACAGATTAATTGTGCCTTTGTCTTTTTCTTCTTCTACATGTACTTCTACAACTAATATTTCTACTACTACATGTATTACCTGTACTACTACTACTTCCACAACTTAGATCTATATTACTAAAGAATATTTCTACGACTGCTTCTATAAAATCCAAGGATATTTATTCTATTAATACTACAGTATGGGACACATTATCTTTTCTCGTTAAAACGGAACTTAACACAGGTGCAAATAGCAATGAACCCCCCAGCTAAATATTTCCTGTCAAAACGAAACTTAACATAATTACATGAAGTAATGCAAAAAACCGAACTCTTTCCCGTTAAAACAAAACTAAACACAGGCGCAAAGAGCAAAACAAAAACATATAACAACAAAAACACTAAATCTTTCCCGTTAAAACGAAACTCATCACAACTAATTTGCAAGGAGCAATGAAAAAAAAACCTAAATATTTTCCGTTCAAACGAAACATAACACAGCTGCAAGAAGTAATGCAAAAAAAAACACCAAAAAAACCCAACCAAAAACAAACAAACACCCAAAAATGTTTCTATTGGCTTAGTGGACTATACAAAAGTGGTTTATAGCATACATATGTGTTTTTTTTAACCCTTTACCTTATAGAAGCGCCTTTTAGCAGATAAGATATATTCATCCGCTGAAGAAAATAGTTCCAATTTAATCAGTAATGAATATGTATTATGGGGAATATTTTCTAGATTATAGCACATGATAGCTTAAAGCAGGCTGAAAGTAAAGCAGAATGCGCCCTAAGGCGCATTCTGCTTTACTTTCAACCTGCTTTAAGTAGTTATCTATCTTAAGTACTAGAAATAGGCTATCAGGTATAGGGTTAAGTTTTAGTGGCAAGCTGTTTGCAAACGATTTAATAATATCAACATAAACGCGTTATTGTAAAATAATGATGTTTTCTCTATTGTAAACACGGATGCCTATTTTTATAGGGGAGCGTGTCACCAAGCTATCAGTGATTTCCAGTTCATCGTCAACAGGACGTTCGGTAGGCTGATGGATGTTCGCAGCGAAGTATCTCCGAAAACAACCATGTCATTGAACAAAACGGCTACACTGGCTTTTCTGGCGAAGCATCTAGGTATGATTTCGTATTACTGATATGTTATACTTTTGAGTAGGCTCTATTCTTCCCCAATAAACACTCTTATGCTACAGCAGACATAACAATTGCAAACAGTTTGGGGTAAGATAAGACGCCGTCTGATCATGCTCCAAACTGCTTGCAACTAGGATTTAAATGAATAGTTAGAAATTTCTAAAACAATTTACCTTCTCATCTCGTCAAATCGTTTCCTGTAAATTGTCGACCACTCATTTTATCAACTATACTTTGCCAAACTTCCAACGCAACACCCCGGATATTCCCATTACTTCCAATGTTAAACATGTCTTAAGTTAGTCTGGTCAATTCTGTAATGTGTGCATATCCTGAATAGATTTCTTCTGCAATTCATAGAGTGATCAATGGACAAAACTCTTGGTAAACAAAAACAAAATGAATTGGCATTTGGTCCCAACAAAATGGAATTTTGTGATAACAAGTTTTCAGAAATCTCATTCCAATGCATTTTCAATGGGGAATGTTAACCAGAAATTAGCGATACGTTTGGATAGATGGTTATTATTCGTCAGAAGTATCAATGAAAATAATTCGTTGCAAATATTAACAACTTTGAGGACAGTACATCAATTTAAAAACACAAATAAAAACATTTAATAATTTTGTGTCAACTTTTCCATCGATTTAAAACACACGTTCTGATATGAAATTAGAAGGGAACTCGTGTTGCGTGGGCAGTTTGGCATAGTGTTTGCATGCATCTCTTAATTCATTCAAGAAATCTAAAAATGAGTGTGAAACAGTTTGAAAATACCAGACAATTCGCGTTAGACAGACGATAAGTTAAAACTTTTTTTTCACTCAGGATATATCAGAAGTTTATTTCGGCCGACAGGTTATTTCGGATGACACATTGTTCCCGGATAAAAGGTTTTTGGATGACCATTATTTTACTGTGCACGCTTATGAATGAATGTTATTTCTATATTTCAGATATATCACATGATGGAATAAACGATGACATTCTCCGTGCTGAAGCAGATCTCCTGGTGCTAGGGTCTCCATCGGATTTACCTGAGACTAGATTTTGATATTGGTCACTCTCCACAAGGCTTGAAATGGGTCTCTAAAGCGTCTCTGTGATACTGACTTTTTATACTAAATATACACACACAAAGTCCATGTCTACAGTTGTATATCCATGACTGTAAGCGATGTGTTTACACATCACATACTTCGAAGTCTTTCATGGCTTTATGCCATATATTTATTATGTTGATCAATGCAAATTTCCAGTGCTTTTTGCCTAACTGTAAATATATTGTTTGTCGAAGCGGACAATGTATACATATAAGAGCAGAGTAGTGTGCATGTGTTAAAAGAAATGGAATTTCCTCCAGATATAGTGGATATAACTATTGTTTCCTTTTTATACGAGCTTTAAAGAAAATGCACTTCAACGTAGCGAATGCAACTTTTGATGGTTCCTTGTAAGTTAAGTGGAAGACAGTATGGAGCCTGATCAGACGACAGGCTACCCGTCGTCTGATCTGGCACCATACTATTTCCAAATGGAACAATAGGTTTATCATTTAAACGTGTTTCCTCGGAAAAAAAGCGTCTTCTCTTCTGCATATCCAATTGCTATAACGTAGAATACCTTATTCTTTCCCTGCTTAAGCAACCGAAACGTAAACGCAATACAAAACATGTATAAAATGACACAGTTCTAAAATGTAAACATTGATGGTATTTTGAAATTGTCGGTGACCTACTCAAATCTGATTGTCAAAGTCAAACTTTTCACAAATCTTCAATATAATACATTTTGGCATTTCATCGTGTTGCGTTTGCGTTTAATATCGTTTAAACGGGAAAAATAACATAGTCTCCACTATTCACGTTTAATACCAGAAATGTATAGAGAATAATGTATAGAGAATTTCTGCCAGGTTTATATTTCGCCACTATATTCTCGTTAATACTCACAATTGGGTTTGATATAAAAACAAAATTCACCTTATTAACCCTTATCCTGCGGTGAAAATCGTCTGCTTCGGAATTGTCGCCTGCAAAATTGGTCAATTCTAGATTTATACACTTTTTAGTAAAGAAACGAAAAGACGAGTGTCAAACAGTTTGGATCCAGATCAGACGCCGCGTGACGCGGCGTCTGATCTGGATCAAAACTGTTTGCAAAAATCAGCAAAGTCGTGACCAGCAGGCAAAGGGTTAAAACATTGCAACAATTTAATCCGTTGAGTATTTGCATAGGTATTAAATCGCAAAAGTATAAACATGCATACATTTCTCTGTAAGTGGTATTCACACAAACTGGATTGTATATATATTTTTGTCATATTACTTGTGTAGGTTGATTAACCTTGCACGTGCTGTATGAGGTCTTAACCCTTAGCCCGCCAAATAAATTGTCGTCTGCTATATTTCTCGTCTGCTTCAAGTTTCAAAGTGCTTCAAAGTTGCTCAAAATTGCTGAAAATATTGTCCGAGTGTCAAACAGCTTGGACCCGGATGATACGCCGAGTTACTCGGCGTCTCATCCGGATCCAAGCTGTTTGCATATGGAGCTATAGTCGTGAGTGGCAGGCTTAGGGTTAACATACTGTACTTGAATATTCCAAATCAAAGGTACATTAACGGACGTCCTTTGATAAGGCTCTGTATTGTCTTCCATGTGAATTATATATAATTATCACCACTTATGTTTTATAGAAAGAATGTGCTGAACCGACACTACTTCATAGTTATAGTGGGAAAAACTTTATTCTTCTCAATAAACATGTTTGTGCTAAAAACAGTTTGGAACCAGATCAGACGGCAGGTAACACGACGTCTGACCCGGCTCATACGTAGTTGCTACCATTTCGTGTTAATGTTCTACAATATGAATAGCATGTCATTTTCTACATTTATTATACTGCGTTTATTTTCATGTTGTTCAAAATGTTTAACATTTATAAATGACTACCGTTTATAAATGTTAAACATTTTGAACAACATAAATAACCTTAAGCGTGTTATGAGGAATGTTGCTTTGATTTGTGCAAACAAGTTGTATCCTCATTTGACGCCGAATAAAGTATATTTGTGTCTAACCAGGCTTCAAACTGTTTGACATCTATTTTAAAATCATTTGTACATTTAATACATTTATTTATTATTTAGTTTCTTCTAAAAGATAAAGAATAGCTTATTTGTATTGTAAGCATTGACAAAGTTATTTACTTCACAGAGTGTTGTTCGCGCACATTCATTTACACTATAAGGCAACGCATTGAAGTGCTTATACGGTATCAGGGTATCGTCAGGGAAATATACCGGTGCTTATTAGTTAGCCATTTCCCGTCCACTTTTGTCATCTGCTTTAACCCTTTCACCATTATGTTCAAGCCTGCTTTAACCTTATTGTGACCACGGTCCTATATATAGGACATATGCATACAGTGAAGACTCTGATCAGACGCTGCATAATGCAGCGTCTGATCAGAGTCTACACTGTTTGCTGATAGGAATTTCAATATAAAACAAAACCAAAATGAAAATTCAGACCAGGCACACCTTAGATAAAACATCGACTATTCCAATATAGAAACATTGAAGACTCAACTTGACTCAAATGGGTTAAACACCATGGTTTGCACTTGTGTTCAAAGCTACATTTCAGGCACACTTATTAGTGCATTGTAAAACAGCTTGATTCCCGAACAGACGCCGCATAATTCGGCGTCTGCCCGTTGATCCACTGTTTGCACAATGGACTCCAGGGCTCGCTTGTGATGGTAACAGGGTCAAGGCTGTCATGACGTCATTCCCACGTTGTTATCGATATCATAATTGTTATTCAATACATTGTTAAAGCTTTGTTTCTTCTTGTTATTATGCTTGTATGTAACCCGTTGTTTTTATTTGCTTTCGTTTGTATTTGCAATACGCTATTGTTAGTGATCATCAGAAATTCCTATTTTGTTGTATGTGTTAAATTGCAAATGGTAAGGATACTTATCTAAGCCAATGAGTTCAGAATCACTGTCAATGCAGTAGGACTTGGATAAAATCTAACTACCAATGCAGTTGGTATTGGTTTAATTTTACCTACCGATAAACTAGTGTCGGTTTAATTAGGGCCCCATCGAGAGGTGGATGCCCTATAGTAATCGCATTGTCCGTCAGTCAGTCTGTCCGTCAGTCAGCCCGTCAGTCTGTCACACTTTTCTTGTCCGCTCTCTAACACAAATAATGTTTTTCCAATCTTCACCAAACTTGCTCAAAATGTGTATTGGTATAAAATCTAGGCCAAGTTCGATAAGTACTTAATCGCTTAAGGCATGTTGGATTTATTCCCCTTGAATTATTTAAAAATGGCTGTTTCAGCCTTGTCCGCTCTCTAATTCAAGTAGTTTTTATCCAATATTCAGCAAACTTTATGGAAATGTATATTGGTATAAAATTTAGGTCAAGTTTAATAATTACCCAAGTCCCATAAGGTATGTTGGAGTTATTGCCCTTGAATTATATAAAAAATGGCTGTTTCAGCCTTGTCCGCTCTCTTACTCTTGTAGTTTTTATCCAGTCTTCACCAAACTTTATGAGAGTGTGTATTATTATCAAATCTAGGCCAGGTTCGATAATTACCCAAATCGCATAAGGCATGTTGGGGTTATTGTCCTTGAATATTAAATAATGGCTGTTTCAGCCTTGTCCGCTATCTAACACAAACACTTTTTATTGGATATTCATCAAACTTACTGAAAATGTTTATTGGTTTATAATCTAGGTCAAGTTAGATGACTACCCAAATCGCCTATGGCACATCATAGTTATTGCCCTTCAATTATTATAAGATAGCTGTTTAAGCCTTGTTTGCATGATAACTACTGAAATCGCATAAGGCAACTCATAGTTATTGTCCTTGAATTATAATAATGACTGTTTCAGCCTTGTCCACTCTCTTAACATAAACATTTTTTATCGGATCTTCACAAAACTTGCTGAAAATGTTTATTAGTATAAAATCTGCAGATTTTTCTTGTGCCTTCCTCCTCTTGACTCCTTTTGTGGGACCCTTCCTGACTGGTCAGTATTCAAGTTCAACCTACAAATGCTATAATTGTGGATTTAATCAAAAATACCAATGAACGTGGGTGTAATTATAACTTACCTTTATAATAAATGCAATTTGTATGGGCTTGATTCTACATACCAATGAATTTGGTGTGAGCTTAATATTCAACAAGTCAATGAAAACGTATGTATGTTTAAACCATTTAAGCCTAATGTCTACTAAGGTACAGTGGATAATCTGTTATTCTTTCCCGTTTAAACGCAAACGTACGCAAACGCAAAGCACTAAAACGTAGAAAAGAACAACTTTTGGACAATTCTGATAATTCTTGTTTATCTTGGTGGCAAACAGTTTGGAGCCTGATCAGAAGCCGGTTTACCCGGCGTCTGATCTGGCTCCAAACTGTTTGCACTGCAAATAATAGTTTTAGCGTAAACGCGTTTATTGGGAAAGAATAACAGATTCTCCACTGTACTAATGAACTGGGTGTGAGCTTAATGTGCAACAAGTCAATGAAAACGTATGGATGTCTGAACCCATTTAAGCCTACTTCATACAAAAGTAGGTATGGACAAACTCTGTAGACCCTTATGAGACGTCGCATTACACGGTATCTCATCAGGGCCTGCATTGTTTGCTATTTCATATGAAATGTTCTGTTATACGGACACACATTGCAGTGTCTTTAGACCAACCCTGTATATACATGTACAGTTGAACTTCGATATCTCGAACTTGGTTAGGTCGAACATACCCGTATTCCAAAGTTAAAACGTGGCTATGCCACGTTTTAACTTTGAAATACGGATATGTTAGACTTTACCGAGCATACAAATATGATACAATAATGATATTCATGTGTCGACAAATCGAATAGTTCGAATTAAGCAAGTTAGAGATATTGAGGTTCGACTGATACTGAAATCTTCCAGCAAGCATAAATATATAATTCATTGTAATACAATATCAAGGCATAAATGGGTTAAAGACATGCTTTTGCGTGATGCACCACAAAAAGTTACGTAGGTTACGTTTATACAAGTTTTCTTCACTAATTGTATCGTGTGCATTAACATATCTCTTTAGGATGTATATTTTGACATGAATATTTATAATTGCTCAGAGTTCCTGAAACGTTTTTGCAATTTATTAGCATTCATGTGCAATTTATGAGCATTCGTTCAAATCCATAGTACAAGTACTAAAACACAGAGTAGTCAAAATATTTGATTTCTTATAAGGGGTAAATGCGGGTTTAATGTTTATTCTAATTTCAGTTGCCTCGGCCACAGTTTCCCACAAGCATCTGTGCTAAATTAGTAGTACAATAGAGCGGACGGACGTTATTCTTTCCCATTTAAACGCATACGAAACTTAAACTCATTGCAATAAAATATAGAAAATTACAACTATTTGAACTTTCTTATGATTAAAAACAATATTAACTATGCATCCCGATGGATCCAAACGTTTTGCATAGGTAGTTACAATATCGCCGCTAGCATGCAATGAGTTAATTAAACATATGTGCATTTGTACTCTAAGATACTGATTGCTATCATTGTGGATCCAAATGAGTAGCTGTGTTACTCGGTATCTCAGCAGAATTAAAATTGTTTGCAAACTTGATTGTAATATTTAAAAAAGGCAACAAAATTATATTTTTTCAGAATAAATGCATACTCTCATTAACCCTTTACCTGATAGCATTGTTTCTAGTATTGAAGATATGTAACTACTTAAAGCAGGTTGAAAGTAAAGCAGAATGCGCCCTAAGGCGCATTCTGCTTTACTTTCAGCCTGTTTTAAGCTATTAACTGCTAGATTAAGGAAAGTATTTAATATGACACATATTCATTACGGTATAATTTGGAACTATTTTCTTCAGCGGATGAATAAAATGAATGTGCTAAAAGTCGCTTCTATAAGGGAAAGGGTTATGGTAAAACAATGTAAGAGTGCTATAGGTCCAATGCAATTAGTGCAATATATGTTCAATCGACAATTCAAGAAACACAATGCGGAAACAGTAATTCTCTCCTATTTAAAAGTCATAATATTATATTACAGTGGAGAATCTGTTATTCTTTCCCAATAAAAGCGTTTACGCTAAGACTATTATTTGCAGTCCAAACTGTTTGCCACCAAGATAAACAAGAATTATCAGAATTGTCCAAAAGTTGTTCTTTTCTACGTTTTAGAGCTTTGCGTTTGCGTACGTTTGCGTTTAAACGGGAAAGAATAACAGATTCTCCACTGTAATGCAAACACAATACAATAAAGTATAGATAATGTAGTGTCTTTATAATTGTTCACGATATTTTCTTTAACCATTTACTCTACAAAAACAACTTTTTATGCTCTTGATTATTATTCCACTGAAGAAAAATGGTTGCGTTTTATACAGTCAGAAGTGTGTTTCATAAGAAATATTTCCTGTGTCCTAGAAAATGATAGCTTAAAGTAGACTGAAAGTAAAGCAACACGCGACGTCATGCACGTTCTGCTTTACACTTAGCTCGCTTTGAGTGGTCAACTGTATTTAAGAGTATACATAAGTTATATAATTATTGGTTAAATCGGGGCGTTAAGTGGATCGGAGCTAGGCAATGTATCGAGTTACTCGACCAGTGATCTTGCTCCACACTGTTTTTTCGGAGAGAATAACGTTTTACCGACTGTATACTATTTCTTGTTTCAGTCCAATTGTTTTCCTTAATGATGATAAGTTTAAATGTTTCATTTTTGAATTGCTTTAATTCTTCTTAATGTTTAATAGATTATTCTGTTTTATAGATACAGTGGAGAATCTGTTATTCTTTCCCGTTTAAGGCCTTTCGCTACCGGAAGTCGGTCTTGCGGGCGAGCGGATATGCGTCTGGACGACACAGACTCATTCCGTACGTGCATATACTAGAAAATTTATATAAAGGAAATGTTGATAGGAATTAGTATAATCCTTCATAGCGTAGTCAGTACAGTGGTTGACTAGCAATTGAAAGGCCATGGGTTCGAGACCCATGCGATCCAAATATTTTTTTAAGTGTCCGATATATTGACTTCTCAATTCATAACGCAGTGATCAAGGGACATGTTATGTTTTGTCTTCGTTGATTAGAATAAGTGATGTTATATACGGGCCAATTATATTTCCACTTACATGTACGTTTTAGTTTAATGACTGACAAGTCAATAAAATCGGTATACATGTACACGATTTGATCGAACTATAAAGCCACACATTGAAGCATATCAATACGCTAACCTTTTCAAAATCGATATTGCCCATTATAATTATGTTAAAACAATATGATAAACCTTGTACATGTATGCAAGTCCATGAATAAATAATAATGCATTTCAATGACAAAGTTTTAATTCTAAGGTAGGTAACTGTATCTAAACAACAAATATCCCACATTTTAATAAGAAAATATATTATTACAACAAATCCTGACTGTAATATTTTCTAATTTTTTCAGACTGACTAGTTCATCAACCATATATTTGAATAAAATGAAAATAAATATACATTGAATGAGTCAGTTTTTTGTAATTCAATATTTTAGCATTTTGCAAAATTTCAATAGCTGATAACATCTTTCTGAACACCTTTATTCAAAATGTTTTTAGCTTTTCTTGTAATGAATGTTGTGGACTACTTATTGGGCGAGAATTATAGTCATTCGCTTTATTCATTTTTAAGAAAAATAAAATCATCAAAATTCTAGGTTTTTGTCAGAAACAGAGACCTTAAAGACAAACCACACGTTAGATTTTGCTTATATTTGCACACATTGTTTCTTAGGCTATTATCATTCTTCATGAACCGTTTCATAACAATCGTATGGAAATTAAGCGCACCTGCGAAGTACCTTAAACGCAAACGTACGCAAACGCAAAGTACTAAAACGTAGAAAAGAACAACTTTTGGACAATTCTGATATTTCATGTTTATCTTGGTGGCAAACAGTTTGGAGCCTGGCCAGACGCCGGTTTACCCGGCGTCTGATCTGGCTCCAAACTGTTTGCACTGCAAATAATAGTTTTAGCGTAAACGCGTTTATTGGGAAAGAATAACACATTCTCCACTGTACAGTTGTAAATACGCTATTCCTACCCATTTACGCGTTTATCTATGCGTAAGAAACGCATAGTGAACGGTTAACGAACGCTTAATGAACGCTTAACGAACGGTTAAGGCCTAACGATTTGAACGCGTTTAAACGCGCTAATAAACGATTATACCCGAGATGTTGCGATTGGGGCGTCCGTTTTCCGTTTCACGCGGAGATTTCGGATCTTATCGATGATTGCAGTTTTCGAAAAATCCGAATGAAACGGGTTTATCAAAAACAAGAATCGATTTGTCACTGGAGCATTTTCGCGATAAAACTCATATTGTAATGCGATTTTTGAAAACATTTTCTGTAAATGAAACGCCTCTTATAAGGATCTAAACAGGTTTCGCTTATAGAATTTATATAAATATAGACAGTTTGGATCTCGATCATAATGCTGAGTGACTCGGCGTTTCATCGAGATTTCTGTTTGATATGTATTAAATTAGAATAATTCCTTCCATGTTGATTTCTATTCAAACGGTTTGAATCCAGATCAAACGCCTGGTTGTATAGATCGGCATAGCATCAGGATCCAAACTGACAGCTTTGAATAAACCCAATTACTTTTCATAATATTTAACACTATCGATTTAGATGTAGATGGGACGCCGAGTAGTTCGGTTTTTATGTTTTAAAGCTAAGAATGGAGCATACGTTTTTAATTTCATTTTTACAGTTTGGATCTAGATGAGATGCCGAGTTGAGTCTCATCCATTTTCGAGCTATACAGATATTTTTTTACTTTGATGAGACAGTATATTAACTGACACATACTCGCATATAAGATTTGGTTTATTTGGTTGATATTCCATTCAACCCCAATTAGGATACTTACTTTGATAAGCCGCAGTTTTATTACCCCCCTATCCGGCTTGTGACGCAACACTGTTAGCGGCGTGTCCTGTGATGTAACATGCATGCCACATGTGCTATTTGGAATTTCGCATGTTCATAGTAATAAACACAATAAGAAAATGATTCAATGAAATTATGTTAGATTATATTTACTCCACTGTAACGATATTTGCTAAATTCTTAAGCAGGATAAGACCGGCCCGCAAGTCATACATGGATTACCTCCCTTTCTCCATGATTACTCCCCTTTCATCCGGGCTCTTCTAAACGCGTTAAGAAACGCGTAAAGAAACGGATAGTAAACGCGTTAAACGGAACGGATAGTGAACGGTTAACGAACGCTCAACGAACGCTTAACGAACGCATAAGAAACGCGTAAAGTGGGTAGGAATAGCGTATTTACCACTGTATAATTCTCTTCACCATAGTGCTTTTATTTCTCATACGCCACACCTCTACAATTTCCGTCAAACTTAGCATAATAATATGCGATACTTCAAGTGAACAATTTCAGTTTCCAGTTAAGGATTAGTAATTCAGTTTACAAACTAGAGTTTGATGTTTATAATGGTACGTATTGAAAAATGACGAGCGTTACATTCCCTAATCAGAGGGCTTCTGTACGAGCTCTCTTATCGAGATATGCAATGTTTGGTATCGGGCAACTAAATTCTTCAAATACTTCTGTAATACTGCATGGTTACTGACGAATACAGTGGATACATGAACAACGTTTTTATTTTCCAATAAACATGTCTCTGCTCAAACAATTATTTCCATTGCAAAAAGTTTTGAGCCAGATCAGATGCCGGATAATTCGGCATCTGATCAGGTTCCAAACTATTTGCCACTTGGATAGTAAATACTTGTCAAAGTCTTCTGAAAATGTTGCCAATTATTTTTCTCGTTTTATGGTAATACGTACTGTCCTTTGGATACACGTCACAACTAGAGTCAGGTATAGGAGGAATAATTTCTGTTTGACAGAATAGTCGAGGTGTTGGTAGTGAAAACATCATTTTCACATTTTTGTTAGTAATATTTTGCCATTGTTTTTTGTTTAACATTTTCCCACTTTTAACTTTTAAGATCTGACAATGTTGAAACTGTATTACACGAAATCTTACGTTCTATAACAAATCTATAATAAACATAATTTATAAAGCCTCTAAAGTAAGTTTAGTTTTCTGTCACTGTCCATGCACCTGAAAGTGTGTTGGGTGTGGTTTGTAACCTTAAATGTTTGTGTATATTATATCAGAGCAGTGCCATGACAAAACCTGCCTTATTGCATTGCAATATTGTACAGACCAAACGCCGTTATCATCACAGACTCTCACCTTAGTTTGGTATACACTGCAAAATACCAGATAAATGTTGCTGAACGAAATTATTTAGATGCATAAAGGTGTACTGTCAGCTTGCTTTAAGCAGCTGTGCACCTGTCGTAAACACATACTTATTAACACAAACTGATGGACGAAATACAGAGGTTTTACAATGTATTCTATCTTGCCGACAAAAATAGAAAGTTTACATTCCTTAAAGCCGGTTTAAGCGATGTTTTAATGAAATATAAGCAGATTTCATAATGGAGTAATCGATAAAGACCATACAGAGCCACTCTCTCGCTAAGTTGTACCGCGCATGACGTAGCACGCTTTCCACTTCCGGTATTTAGCACGGATTTCAAGTTTAATGCAAGCGACACAGGCTTTTGTCAAACACAGAACAATCAGACGCGTCAGTAACTGTTGTCATTTTGGACGCATACGGTAGACAAATCATATGCTGACTACTCGTTACAGAGTTACGGGGTAAGTCCAGGATCGTCTGAGACCGTTGACGTCACGTAGAGACGATCGCACTCTTACGTTAACGTACCAACGTAACCGTTGCATCCACGCAACGATTACTGCTCAGCGGTTTTGGATCACTGCCGAGACAATACGGAATCGTCTGAAGCGATGTCACGGTCCTATCCGTACCCGTAGACTGTATACTTGACAGGTCTTAACTGTACACACAATGCCCAGAATAACGTCAACGTCATGCCTAGGCTTGCAGTATCACCAGATCCAAAAACCCATAGAGCAAGTATGGGTTAGTTTTGGCGACGGATGAGGAACAATTGCCAGAGTGAAACGACCAACGACCTCAGACATGCTCGATTACGAAAATGGCATGTCATCTCAGATGACGTCATTCGACGGTACATTAGAGACGGAGTGTTGCTTGCATAAAGCATGACGATGGGCTTGCACGCTACTGAAGTGACTTTATGCAAAAAGTCACCTAAAATGAAACCGGAAAATGAATTAAACACATCTTGCGTACGCGTTCACATCTCTGAGAATTTTGAAATCGACCCCTATGCATTTTGACGTCAAATTACGATGTGACGTTTGGTATCTTTTCATCATCATTGTCGAGAACTTGCAGACATTGATCCTAAGTTTTGAATTACAATAAGTGTTTTGCAAAATTGTGATTGTAGACAGAATTATATGCATCAGAATCCCATGTAAAGTTTCTATTTTTGCTGAGTATACATGTATAAATATTAAATAAACAAGCACGTGCTCCTTATTATAGTTTAGGGCAAAAAACCTGTCATGACTAGGTATTTTCACGTACACTTTTGAATTATATGATTCCCCAAATTCATTGTATTGCGTTTGACACCATTTAGTTCTGTTTCCATGGGAACGAATAACATTTCCCACGCTTGCTTGTATCTGTCTTCAGCATCAAGGGAAAAGAACAAACTAAGAGACCGTAAACATTATATTCAGCGACAACCTATTCAAGTAACTGACAAGTCTCCAAAGCAGAATACTGCTAAATGCAGGATAGAAATAATGCAGAAAGCTCCTATAGGAGCTTTCTGCATTATTTTATCCTGCATTTAGCAACTACATGTACCTATATTTAAAACTACCAACAGTAGTTCCATGGAGAAGTCGCTTGAAACAAGATCGTGTGTATGCCAGTAATTAAAATTGAAGAAAAACCAAAGTTTAATTGATAATGAAATGAGCATGTCAATGTGTCGGTGTGAAAGTTTATCTACCTTAGGGGCATGTTTGATGCAAAAGTTTTTATTCCCTCATCAGTTCCCTTTGCCTGCGAGGTCCCTTATCTCGGAAAGATAATGTGCAAAGTTTTGAGGTATCCTGTAACGAAAAACAGTGAAAATCTCTGAAAAACAGATAGTTTTTTGACTGAGCGAAGATTACGTTTGCGGATTACTAAATTTATGCCAAGTGGTTTCTTCTGTACTTACAGTGGAGAAAACGTTATTCTTTCCCAATAAACGCGTTTACGCTAAAACTAGTATTTCCAATACAAAAAGTTTGGAGCCAGATCAGACCCCGGGTAACTCGGCGTCTGATCAGGCTCCAAACTGTTTGCCACCAAGATAAACATGAAATATCAGAACTGTCCAAAAGTTGTTCTTTTCTACGTGTTTGTGCTTTGCGTTTGCGTACGTTTGCGTTTAAACGGGAAAGAACAACAGATTCTCCACTGTATATAATGGATGAATCTATTTTTCATTTAACGGGTATCTGATTCAATTTTTCATTTGCATTCTATTTTTTATAGAAATTCCTATTAAGCAAACCTTACATACTCAGACCAGACGCCGCATTATGTACTGTTTTCCTAGGTACCATTTCAAGGACGTTAGGCACAAATGGGTTAAGGCTTAAGGGGTTGCGAGGAGGCGTGGGGGATGTCGATTCACAGCTCTTTCAGACGGTTGACAGTAGAGTGGAGAATCTGTTATTCTTTCCCGTTTAAACGCAAACGTACGCAAACGCAAAGCACTAAAACGTAAAAAAGAACAACTTTTGGACAATTCTGATAATTCATGTTTATCTTGGTCGCAAACAGTTTGGAGCCTGATCAGACGCCGGGTTACCCGGCGTCTGATCTGGCTCCAAACTGTTTGCAGTGAAAATAATAGTTTTAGCGTAAACGCGTTTATTGGGAAAGGATAACAGATTCTCCACTGTATATGATTCAATTTTTCATTTGCATTCTATTTTTTATAGAAATTCCTATTAAGCAAACCTTACATACTCAGACCAGACGCCGCATTATGTTCTGTTTTCCTAGGTGCCATTTAAGGGACGTTAGGCACAAATGGATTAGGTTAAGGCTTAAGGGTTGCGAGGAGGCGTGGGGGATGTCGATTCACAGCTCATTCAGACGGTTGACAGTACAGTGGAGAATCTGTTATTCTTTCCCAATAAACGCGTTTACGCTAAAACTATTATTTGCAGTACAAACAGTTTGGAGCTAGATCAGACGCCGGGTAACCCGGCGTCTGATCAGGCTCCAAACTGTTTGCCACCAAGATAAACAAGAATTATCAGAATAGTCCAAAAGTTGTTCTTTTCTACGTTTTAGCGCTTTGCGTTTGCGTACGTGTGCGTTTAAACGGGAAAGAATAACAGATTATCCACTGTATGATGAACGATAACAGTAATGCAGAAATTGCACCGCCAATGTCGAAAAAACGCTACTTTGCGAACGCGGCGTCTGATCAGGAGCCATGCTGTTTGACACTCGTTTCGACATTTCGTTAGTCTTACTAACTTAAATCTAACTGAAACGATCTTGCAGATAACAATAATGAAGCAGACAAAAATAACGGTGTAGGGGTAAATACCTTACGAATAATTTGGCAGGGAAAGAGTTTGGGAAAATGTTATATCACTATAATCCTTAGTTTAGTTTAAACATATTTTATTTCAATATATACAAAGAAATGGGGTTGGGCCACAAGTTCTTACAACATTAGATTCGGCCCTTCCCCTTGTGTTTAAACATTCAAAGTAGTGTAACAATGGCTGCAAACATATTATCTCTAAGTTTTTAATAACAGTCAGAATAAGTGGATAGTGAGTAAGGACAGAGAAAGGAAGAGGAGATAAAGGAAGAAGAAGGAAAAGAAAAACAAATGCATATTAATAAATTTCTTGCGGTGTGGCAATATTGGATTATCCAACGAAGCAGCAGAAAAGTGCAATGAGTCATGCATTATGCGACAATTCAAAAGACGTCAAAGGAGCTTGATAGAAGGGCGTAATTCGATGCAGATAAAAACAATGCAGAATTACTTTAATTGACGTGTATGCGTCCTTCACCAACCAGCTATCTGTCGTTATACCTACATAGAAGAAACTTACCTTTTAAACGAAACGAAACGAAACGAAAAGCAACCGCACTTTACTGAATTGGTGATTATGGATGTGGACAATTCATTTTTTAATCTATATTGCAAAGAGTTTGGTGCTTGATTAGACACCGGGTTACTCGGCCGCTGATCTGGTTTGAAACTGTTTGCAAAGGAAACATAAATTGTAACATTAACACGATTATATCTGCATCTTCGTTGAATTGGTTGTGAGCAACAGCACATACTTTTCGAACTACAAATTAGTCCGACTCTAGGAATTCCGTTTCTCAGGTGTTAAATAATCAGTACTATTTTTAGCTGAAACACTCAACAGAATTGCTCTTGACGTAGCCCCTTCTACGCCACGAAGTCATCTGCTTTAAACAATTGTCGTCTGCTGTTTTTTCTAAAATTAGAAATAAAATTAGTGATTTTGACTTAAGGAAATTTGAAATGAGTGTGGAACAGTTTGCATCCTGCGCCGACACAGTGTTACGATAGGGATTAACACTTTCATTCTCAATTACATTATAAAGCGCATTTGCAAACAGTTTTGATCCTGATCAGTTGAACAGGATCAAAACTGTTCGCCACATGTTCTGCAAAAACGTAATCTAACTTTGAAACGATATTGCAGACAACAATATTAAAGCAGACGACAATATGGCGGTGAGGGGGTAAAAACCTCACGCTAAATTTGATCATGATAGGGTTAAGACAGATGGTAGCTTTAAACAGAATGATGTTTTAAACTGAAAGTTCCTGTATTATGTCACATGTGTTTACCACCAATTTGTTTGAAGAAAGAAATGAGCCGTGCCATGACAAAACCTGCCTTATTGCATTGGAACATTGAAACAGGCCAATCACCGTTACAGTGGAGAATCTGTTATTCTTTCCCAATAAACGCGTTTACGCTAAAACTATTATTTGCAGTGCAAACAGTTTGGAGCCAGATCAGACGCCGGGTAACCCGGCGTCTGATCAGGCTCCAAACTGTTTGCCACCAAGATAAACATGAACTATCAGAATAGTCCAAAGTTGTACTTTTCTACGTTTTAGCGCTTTGCGTTTGCGTACGTTTGCGTTTAAACGGGAAAGAATAACAGATTCTCCACTGTATCATCACAGGCGCTGTATCTTAGTTTGTTTACACTGCTGAACACCGTAGATAATACTGCTAGATACAATGCTTCAGATGACTGTGGGTGTCAAACAGTAGATCAATGACAGCCGCCGCGTCTTTGACGTGGCGGCTGGCCTTGATCTACACTGTTTGCAATGCAATAAGGCAACTTTTGTCATGGCTCGGTTCAAATATTTTATATGGTCATGGGCGGGAATAAACCATTGTTTATGGCGTTTCCGTGGCAAGAACAAGACTGAATAATGTAGAAAAAACTAACACATGGGAGTCTACTACAGCGCTCCCTCTCTACAACGACACCCAATCGGAGACAAAAAATATGTGCGTTGTTCGGAGGGAGTAGTTATAGGGAGGGAAATATGCTTATATTTGCAAACAGCTTGAATCCAGATCAGACGCCGCTACGCGGCGTCTGATCTGGATTCAAACTGTTTGTCACTCGTCATTTAGTTTTTTCTGTCAAAATGTCTATTTAATCCCTTTGAGGAAAATAGCAGACGACAATTCTAAGCAGATGATATTGCAGCACTAAAAGCATAAGACATAATTGTCCGGTTTGGGGAACTGCGGCTAAAATCGTTGTAAGGATGGGGTCGTTGTTCGGAGGGCCGTTGTAGAGTGTGAAAGCTGTATAAAAACAGTGCTGCCATACAAGGTATGATTTGAAACACAGGTCATTAGAGAGACATGTCATTTTTTTATTCGAACGCAACTTAAAACATACGGTTGAGACGGTTCATCAGTGTTCTCTCTCTTCAACGGCCCTCCCAACAACGACTCCATCCTTACAACGAGCCTTGCCGGGGTACAATTATGGCCATCGCTTTAAATACTGCAAAATCGTCTACTTAAAGGGTCGCCTGCTGTTTTATCTCACAGTTACATATAAGTCGAGATTTTGATAGAATATATAATAATAATGACAAGTGACAAACAGAATGAATCCAGATCAGACGCCGCGTAATGCGGCGTCTGATCTGGATTCAAGCTGTTTGCAAATGTAATCTTAGTCTTAATTTTCCCTCCCTATAACGATTCCCTCCGAACAGCACACACTCTGTGTTTCCCATTGGGTGTCGTTGTAAAGAGGGAGTACTGTATTATTTTGCTAATAGTTTGATCCAAATCAGACGCCGAGTAACTCGGCGTCTGACCAGGCTCCGAACTGTCTGCCGCTAATTCATCAACAATATTTAAAAAAGCTCGTTATAAAATGGCATTGCCTTTAAGTTAGCATTTCGTTATCTCCGCCGAAATACCCAAAATACAGCGGAGAAAACCTTATTCTTTCCCAACAAACGCGTTTACGCTAAACATATAATATCTAAGGCAAACTGTTTGGCCAGATGCTATGTAACCCGGTGTCTGATCAGGCTAAAAAATGTTTGCCGTCAAGGTAAAAATCAATATTCAGAATTGTCGAAACTTGTCGTTTTCTTCTTTTTATTACAATGCGTTTGCGTTTCGTGTGCGTTTAAACGGGAAAGAATCACGTACTATCCACTGTACGAGTTGACATAAAGAATAAAAAGTTTTGCCGGCGGGCATGGATCAAATTATGTACAGCAAACCCCCTCCAATCCGGAACCTCTAACTACCGGAATTCTCTCTAAACCGGACAAAAACTTTGGTCCCGTTGCCATCCGTTCTTTATGTTTACCCATTAAACAACAAATATGTCTTTTTACGCCTTTGAGATACCCTCCTCACTGAAGAAAATACTTTTTTGAATATATATAATCAGAAATAGTTTCTATATTCTAGCAGATGATAACTAAAAGCAGGTTGAAAGTACAATGTAAAGCAGAATGCGCCTTTGGGCGCATTCTGCTTAACTTTCAACCTGCTTTAAGTGATCAGCTATCTTCCATACTAGAAACAAGCTATGGGTTAAAACCCCTCTAAACCGGAAACCCCTTTAAACCGGAAATGTATGTTGTCCCCTCTTATGTCCGGTTTAAAGGGGTTTCACTGTATATACTGTTTATTGCAGACGTATCCAATATAAATTCAAATATGTGCTTCAATATTTGATGCGTTTGTCGCATATTTGTGTTTGTTTTTCATCCGTTTCACATTGTTTTTAGACTAATGTGCATGTACTGTCATGTCAAATTATGACAATCGTTCCTCTGGGATTTCAAAGGGTACCGTAAATGTCAGTACATAAAGTGAAGAAGACGTTATTCTTTCCCGTTTAAACACAGACGAAATGCACACACATAGCAATCAAATGTAGAAAAAATACTTTTTTTTTATTTCTAACTATTTATTTTAATCTGGATAGTAAACTGTTTGGTAACCCGGCGTCTGATCAGGCTACAAACTGTTTGCCACCCAGATTAAACAAAACCGTTAGATAATTCAAAAAGTTGTATTTTTCTGCATTTTATTGGTATGCGTTTGCGTTTCGTATCATCGTATGCGTTTAAACGGGAAAGAATCTTCTCCATTGTAGTGTGGTATGATACAGTGGAGAATCTGTTATTCTTTCCCGTTTAAACGCAAACGTACGCAAACGCAAAGCACTAAAACATAGAAAAGTACAACTTTTGGACAATTCTGATAATTCATGTTTATCTTGGTGGCAAACAGTTTGGAGCGTGATCAGACGCCGGGTTACCCGGCGTCTGATTTGGCTCCAAACTGTTTGCACTGCAAATAATAGTTTTAGCGTAAACGCGTTTATTGGAAAAGAATAACACATTCTCCACTGTAAACGCAGTATAAAAGCAGCCCTCCTAATATGTCCGCACTGGCGCTGTTTTTTGGCCTTTGTTTGGCATGGACCAAAATAGTGAATAAAACATGATTCATTTGAGTTAAAATCTCCCATAGGCCTACATGTATATTTTGGATTTTACAAAACAATAGTTGTCAAAAGCTGTACATTTACACACATAGCATACAGTGGAGATTACGTTATTCTTTCCCGTTTACAAAAATGAAGAAAATGACATTTTTTCGACAATTCTAAATGTTGATTTTAACCTTGACAGCAAACAGCTTGGAGCCTGATCAGACACCGGGTTACCCGGTGTCTGATCTGGCTCCAAACTGTTTGCAATTGAAATTATAGTTTTAGCGTCAACGCGTTTATTGGGAAAGAATAACGTTTTCTCAATTGTATTACATAAACTGTTTGGCAGATAATACAACTTCTATAGACTATTCGTTAACCAGAAAGTATACTAAAGGTTAAACGATAATAATCATATTGCTCTCAATGGAAATCAAACAGTTGTTTGTAGGATCCCACTTATTAACCCATGCCTGAATATACATGTAGCAATGCACTCTTCCCGTATGCTTGATGGAAGATGTCATTATATCTAAAAGGGTGATCTAAAGACACTGTAGTGTTTGTCCATGATAGAGAAGATTTGTTTATTGAGAAGAACCATATGTAAAAACGAACAGTATAGACCCCGATGAGGCGCCACTTTATGCGACCTTTCATCAGGATCTACACTATTTGCTAAAATCTACTTTCTTGAATGGTATGCCTTAACTCATTAATCCTTAAACCTTTAATGGACAATACCAATTTCAAAAAAAGTTAAGTCTATATTTGACTAATTAGGGTTGATTTTAACTATACATTTCAAAATGACTAACAGTGTAGACCCTGATCAGAAGGCTACTAAAGGAGCCCTCTGATCAGGGTCTGCATTGTTTGCATGGGACAAGTGTAATAATTACAGGTACACTGATTGTAAATGACGAGTATACTCGTCGCTAGTGTTGAATGTGTTAATCACTTTGGACAATTACCTGATAACTGCTGCAAACATTTTGGGTCAAGATAAAACGTTCGAGTAACTACAGTGGAGAATCTGTTATTCTTTCCCGTTTAAACGCAAACGTACGCAAACGCAAAGCACTAAAACGTAGAAAAGAACAACTTTTGGACAATTCTGATAAATCTTGTTTATCTTGGTGGCAAACAGTTTGGAGCCTGATCAGACGCCGGGATACCCGGCGTCTGATCTGGCTCCAAACTGTTTGCACTGCAAATAATAGTTTTAGCGTAAACGCGTTTATTGGGAAAGAATAACAGATTCTCCACTGTATCATGATCCAGACCGTTTGAAACTTTGACAATACTTTCTAAAAGAAATAAACACCCAAATAAGATAATTCTGAGAATAATTGCCGACATAAAATTTAGCGGACGACACTATCTAGCATACATGTACAAACGGTTATTGAATGATAGTTCTTAGCATTATTCTAATAGTTGGCTAAATTTAAAACTTTTACTCAAGATAATTCTTCCTATGATATCCCGATGGCTTTAACCCTTTCATGATCAAATTATTCGGGAGAGTTTGACCCCTTCACCATTTATTGTCGTCTGCTTCAGTATATGTTGTCTGTAAGACACGTTTCAAAGTTAGATTTAAGGTTGTATGACTTAATAAATATCGATAAGTGTGTCAAACAGTTTGGGTCCTGATCAGACGTCGCTTTACGCGGCGTCTGATCAGGATCCAAACTGTTTGTAAAACGCACTTTATGGTGTCATTGAGAGTGAAAGGGTTAAACAGATCTTGACACAAAGCAGATATTGCATCAACTGTGATAGAGTTTAGTGATAATATATAATTATACGATCAATGATTAATGAAAGTAGATAATATTGATATCTCTATTTGTTTAATCGTTTGCACGTTACGAGCAAATTTATACAGCGGAGAAGACCTTTTATGCCGTTTAAACGCCAACGAAACGCCAACGCATTGCAATGAAATGTAGAAACTAACATTGTTGTGACAATTCTGAGTATTTGTTTTAATCGGGGTTGCAAACAGTTAGGAGCCTGATCAGACGTCGGGTTACCGTCTGGATCCAATCTGTTTGAAATAGCATACACACGTTAATTTGGAAAAAATAACGCATACTCTTCTATACCATCTGCTTCAATGAATATTTGCTTTTTTATTTCTTTGGTGATAGAGCTTATGTTCAATAAAAGAAATGGCTATAAAAATATCTTCATTTGTTACTACGCTATGTTCCGTAAACGCACTATAATACTAAAAAATAACAAAATCTTTCTTACATTTTGAGCTATCTCCAAATTAAAAAGTTCAAATCATGGAAAAAAACTATCATAAGATTGTTTTTAAAAAAATTCAACGGAGACGAAAAAATAGTAAAATAATTCACTTTGGATTTTTGGGGATGTTTCTCGAAACTGTAAGCTTTTTGATAATTTATTATAAGAATAAGGCGACGACGTGTATATATAAAATTCCTACTGTCAAACAAATTCAGGAAGAAATTTTATTTTCAGAAATGTCACTCTTAATCTCTTTTGCTTTTCTTTTTATTTCATACCTGTGCATTTCATTACCAGTATTCTAATGTACTTTAACTATCAGAGATGGATACGTATATAAACTAAACAATAATAAATAGGTTTCAAATATATTTGGTAAACATTGCCTACTATTCAATATAAATCGTGCATTTCATTTACAAGGCCAATTTTAAACAAACACAGATTTAACAAGCATATAGAAACGGTTAAGCTAATGAGTTATTTGTCAATGAGATGTTATATTTACTTGTTACTTTGTTTATTTGTTTGTGTTTTCCGTACGTGCTATCGCTACTTGTCTACTAATCTGATGGACACGACAGGAGACCAAATCTTCATCATCCTCACTACATACAGTGGAGAATGTGTTATTCTTTCCCAATAAACGCGTTTACGCTAAAACTATTATTTACAGTGCAAAAAGTTTGAAGCCAGATCAGACGCCGGGTAACCCGGCGTCTGATCAGGCTCCAAACTGTTTGCCACCAAGATAAACATGAAATATCAGAATTGTTCAAAAGTTGTTCTTTTCTACGTTTTAGTGTTTTGCGTTTAAACGGGAAGGAATAACAGATTATCCACGGTAACGCATCATACACAATAAAGGAAAACACCACTTAGCCCTTTCAAGATCAAACTATACGGGAGATTTTCACCCCTTACTGTCGTCTGCTTCAGTACTGTTGTCTGCAATAAACATTCCAAAGTTAGATTCAAGGTTGTTTGACTTAAGTAATATCGATAAGAGTGTCAAACAGGTTTGGATCCTGATCAGGCGCCGCTTTATGCGGCGTCTGAATAGGATCCGAATTGTTTGCAAAGGCGCTTTATGACGTCATTGAGAGTGAAACGGTTAGTATGACATCAGACTGCTAGTCTCAGGCACTCCTTTGTTATGTGTAGTAGTTTACAATGCTTTCAAAATAAACCATAGCCGCTGAGGGTTTCTACGTTACCTTCAGAGGTGTTCTTAGCTGTCAATGATTTATCAATCATAATCTTTAAGCAATGATACATTTGGGAATTTTTGTAACACTATTTCCGTATACTGCAGGAAAACATCTATATGTCATAACTTTTCGGTCAGTATCAACATAAAGCATACAAATTAGCTTATATCAACCAATTATTTCTTCTAACAATTGACTACTGGAAAAGTCAGATAAAAATTATTGAAATAATGTTTTCCGTCAGAAAAGTATTGTTGCTGTGGCTTGTTTAAAGTTGTAATTTTTACAATCCAGTGAATTTTGATGTGCTTATATCGAGAGGCGAAGGTATTAAATTTCGGAGTTTTTTCAGAGTTTAAAAGTGATTGGGTCCACAATCCATGCCACAAACCTATTTCAACTCCGCCTCCTTTAAGGGTAATATTTTAAGCTCATATTTATACTTTTTGATAATTGAAATGTTCTCTCCTTCCAACGGCCCGTCGAACAACGATTCCCTTCTTATAACAATGCTTGTCGCTGTTTTCCTAACCAGAAATGAATGTCTAAAACTTTCACAACTGCAATATTATCTGCTTGAAACTGTCGTCTGTTGTATTTCTCAAAGATACGTACATGTATCAGACATTTTGACAGAAGAAACATAATCGATAGCTCATTGGCAGAGCGTCCGCTTTCGAGGCGGGAGGTTGTGGGTTCGATCCCCAGCCGGGTCATACCAAAGACCATTATAAAAACGGTACTGGTAGCTCCCTTGCCTGACGCTCGGCATTATAAGGGTAGTGCTAAGAAGGTGATTGTAATGCGCAGGTTAGTATGCACGTTAATGGATACCTTGTTTGTCGCGATAATAGCTCATGAGCTAATGTTGATTGTTTACCATATGCGACGTTGAATAAAGCTTACCTTTACCTTTACCTTTATGACAAAGCAGTATGAATCCAGACCAAATGCCGCGTTACGCGGCTTCTGATCTGGATTCAAGCTGATTGCAAACGTAAGCCAAGTCATGCTAAATACCCTACCGGTATTAGTTTTTGCCTCCCAATGACAACTCCCCTTGAACAACCCACACAATATTTGTCTCCCATTGGGTGTCGTTGTAGAGAGGTAGTTTTGTAAATTACGATAACAGATCCACCCACTGTTGTGCCATGACTAGTAAATTGGTGCCTATAACTTTTAACCACAAATATTACAACTGCAGACTATTTAATTAAAGCATGATTTCGTACATACAGAATATTTTGTTGGCATTTCTTTTGTTTCGGTAGGCTAACAGACAAAATTATTTGCCATGTACAGTTCTGGGTTGCTTAGCCTAGTTAAGTATCAAGAAAACCACTACTGTAACAGTAATTAAATAAATGTATGACAGTAAATGTTTGATGTGTGCTTGAACATTGAAGTGTCATTTTAAAACATCACTAAATTCAGCAGCGATTTTGTGAACAAAATATTAAAGCATGAAACTACAAATATATGCTGGGCAAAAATGCATATATACAGTTACTATGGAGTTATTTATTCGCTTAGAGGCAGACACACTGGCAATTTTTCACTTAATTACCAAATGCTATTACTCTTTATTAGATCAAATACAACATAAACCCGTTTCTGCATGTCTATATACTGGTTTATTTGATATATTTTCCACATAGAGTTGCATATTCTGGCAGAATAACGGGCTATATTAGCCAACATTTGCCAATGTGTCTGTTACATGACTCGCTTTGGAAAATTGTCAGTTATTATTGAGTACATAATTCCTCAATAGCTGTGTACAATGGTTTGAATTGAATTGATTTGAAACCATCAAAAACGCAAAGATCAACAAACATGGACATTTATTATTTAATTTTTCTGTGTTATCTAAGAGAGCAAGCATTACTAGTTTTAAAATACGTCCAGCACAAATGCCTGCTAGTGATTTGTCGATTTATTGTGATACTCGACGATCAGGTCGCGAAGGTTCCGATGTGAATACCAACGACAGAAGTGTCATCGTTGTTGTTTTATACATTACCTTTGGGTCACGTTTTTCTTAAACTTACTCCGTACCTAAATATATAATACTGGCATTCTTTCACAATTTAAAAACAAAGCAGTCAAATGCAGTGATACTGATTATCATTTAGTCTTTACTCAGATCAGACATCTTGCTTGAGACTAAATGTGCTGTTCTGGATATACAATAATTGCAAAAATATAAGCATCATTTGTTATCTATGTGAAATAAGCCCAAAGCGGTATACATATTAATCATGATATTTATTCGACCATCGATCGCAAAAAACTGTGCCGATGATCGATAAAAGTGTTAGAGTCTAAAGCCCAACACTAATGCCAGCATCATTGGAAGCTAAATTCAAAACAGCACCTGACAATTGCTACAATATTGCTTGGACTTTATATGGCAATTAAAGGACTTCGCTGGAACAGTACTTAACTCTGTATATTGTAGCTGGTGGGCGGTAATGAGGAATCGAAAACCGTTTTTCTGAGCAAATTATCATATTTATGATTGATGCGGTACCAATAGTTAGCACTGGGTTTGGTTTTGACATAAGTTAGAGGGAGAAAAGCGTAATTGATTTCTTTGTGTTGAACAATATGTAACAAACATACATCAATAGAAAAAAGGTTTGGAGCCACATCAAACGCCGAGTTACTCTCAGTTTATGATATGGACATACTTATGAAACACACGACAAACACTGTGCATCGCATCCCAGCGATTCGAGTTCAAAAGCGTAGCAGTACAGACGAAATTCGGAATGGTTGAAGTCGAATTTGCACATTTTACAAACTTGATCCACTGATCCCATTTAACCTCGATAACAAGAGGGGACTGGGTGTTTGTGTTTATGATTTATTGCAAAAATGACAAACAGTGTAGAATGCTCTATAGCAACTCTCTGATATAGTTCTAAACAGGTTGCATATTAGAAGTGTACGAACCACAGGTTGATGATTTTTAAAAGTTCAGTTGGCAAAATCGTGGCTTAGCAAGCTGTCCGAAACAAAATGACAGATGATGCATATCTGAGTATACAGTAAAATCTCTATATACAGGTACAGTGGAGAATCTGTTATTCTTTCCCAATAAACGCGTTTACGCTAAACTTATTATTTGCAGTACAAACAGTTTGGAGCCATATCAGACGCCGGGTAACCCGGCGTCTGATCAGGCTCCAAACTTTTTGCCACCAAGATAAACATGAAATATCAGAATTGTCCGAAAGTTGTTCTTTTCTACGTTTTAGTGCTTTGCGTTTGCGTACGTTTGCGTTTAAACGGGAAAGAATAACAGATTCTCCACTGTAACAAACAATATTAAAACGAAGGCTAATTGATTGTTTAGAAAACAAGTGACAGCTTAAAGCAAGGTTACAGTGAAACAGACAGCTCCCACCTGAGCTTTCTGTTCTACTGTCACATTGCTTTAAGCAGTCACCTGTGTCAAACAATCTATTTTAAGCATAATTTAGTGCAGGGCTCAAGATAAAGGGAGTAGTTCAAAAACTAAATTCTGTAATCCTGCATTAAAACATATTGTGTTACTACTCATTAGAATCGTCTCTTCGAGACAGTTCTAATAAGTTGTTATACCATTGAATTGTGTGATGAAACGAGCGAAAACATGTTGAATTTACTCAGTTTACTCCCTCCAATCTTGAGCCTTGATTAAATGATCGTAACTGTATTAGCCTGCACCATTTGCGAACGACAATAACCAAGAAAACTGAAGGATAAATGATAATCATATTATTCTCAATGGAAATAAAACATCAATTGTATTTAGGATCCATAGTATTAATGTATTTGCATACTTTGAACGAATTGTTATAAGTTTTGAAAACAGTTCGGACTCAGATTAGACGCTGAGTAACTAAGCCTTTTATATTGACCCAAAATCTTTTACGCACTGGTAAGAACACCACAGATGTTCGGGACGGGAAAATGATGACCTTCTTTGAGTTCCATGTTGCGGTTAAGAACACAATGTTCAATGAACGACATTAAACGCAATGACATGTTGGAAATGGCACTTTTTCAATAGTTTTGGCGACTTATTTCCATCTGACGGACGAGACGTTTGTAGGCTGATCAGACTAATTGTAAATGTACATCCGATTCAAATCCAAACTATAGGCAATGGACTTAATGTCCATTGCCAATAGTTTTGATTCAAATCGGAGGTATGCATGAACGCGTTTAATGGGAAAAAAACCAAACATATTTCACCATGTATGAAATTGTAGCAAATGAAAACCGATCATTATGGTAAATGCCTAAAGATATACATGTACTTTCCATGCTTGTATTGGAACTGTCAGTTTGATTTGTTGCCCCAACAGTGCCGTGTGCCTTAGAACTTTATTCACAGTAATATATTTTGATTTGGGACTTTGTATACCTTATTACATGTAATACAAACAAAGAAAACAATTATTGTGAGAGATTCGGTGTCTCATTTGGATTTGTGCTGTTTTAAAATACTTTTGAATTAGCTTATAATAGTAATCAGGTTGTCATGTATATAAGATATACATGTACATTGAAGAAAACGTTATTCTTTCCCAATAAACGCGTTTACGCTAAAACTATTATTTGCAGTGCAAACAGTTTGGAGCCAGATCAGACGCCGGGTAACCCGGCGTCTGATCAGGCTCCAAATTGTTTGCCACCAAGATAAACATGAAATACCAGAATTGTCCAAAAGTTGTTCTTTTCTACGTTTTAGTGCTTTGCGTTTGCGTACGTTTGCGTTTAAACGGGAAAGAATAACAGATTATCCACTGTATCGATTACATTTACCAAAAAACTGTATTTCATATCACACGGAGCGACGAGTGAATTGTTAGAAAAAAGCTTGAAACAGGTATTTAAGGGTGTTTGATGCTGTTCTTTTTCACTGCACCAGTTTGTGCAGTTAAATATTTGCCTTTAGCAACCTGCCGTATGGAATATTGCTGATGGGCATTGCATTAAATAGTCGTTTAATACAGCTTTGACAACTCTCCAGAAACCTAAAAATGCAAACAGATAAGAAAAATGGATAGGAAAAACCGAGTAATTTGACTTCAGAACCGTTTTAAAACAGTTTTACACTCAAACATAAATACTTCTGCAATTTCACCTCTTATTACACTACGTTGATATTTTGGTCGAAAACATATTCTATGTCTTATATAATAGATAACTGTTATACACTCGAACTAATGTGTCATCAGTCTAAATGCCAAAACCGCAAACCTGATATAAATTGCAATTTCATTGAAGTACAGTAAAACCTCTTTATTAAGACCACTAAAGGTAGATTTATTGATTGTTAAATAATACAGATGACAGCTTAAAGCAAGGTGAAAGGTGCTTTAAGCTGTCACTTGCCTTTAATACATAATAATCAGCACAATCAAGTGGTCTTACAGTGGAGAAAACGTTATTCTTTCCCAATAAACGCTTTTACGCTAAAACTATTATTTGCAGTGCAAACAGTTTGGAGCCAGATCTGACGCCGGGTAACCCGGCGTCTGATCAGTCTCCAAACTGTTTGCCATCAAGATAAACATGAAATATCAGAATTGTCCAAAAGTTGTTCTTTTCTACGTTTTAGTGCTTTGCGTTTGCGTACGTTTGCGTTTAAACGGGAAAGAATAACAGATTCTCCACTGTATCGATTACATTTACCAAAAAACTGTATTTCATATCACACGGAGCGACGAGTGAATTGCTAGAAAAAAGCTTGAAACAGGTATTTAAGGATTTTAGACATGTTTTCCTTCTATTCACAACACAAAACACAACAACAACGATCGTCATTCTGAAGATGACCACAGCAGTGGTCGAAACCGTCAATAGTAAGTCAAAGTTTTGTGTTGTGAATAGAAGAAAAACATGTCTAAAATTGTGAATTACCAACATAATGAATTCATTCAAGGAGGTATTTGAGGGTTTTTTATGCTGTTCTTTTTCACTACACCATTTTGTGCAGTTAAATATTTGCTTTTAGCAACCTGCCGTACGGAATATTGCTGATGGACATTGCATTAAATAGTCGTTTAATACAGCTTTGACAATTCTCCAGAAACCTAAAAATGCAAACAGATAAGAAAAACCGAAAAGAAAAACCGAGTAATTTGACTTCAGAACCGATTTAAAATAGTTTTACACTCAAACATAAATACTTCTGCAATTTCACCTCTTATTACACTACGTTGATATTTTGGTCGAAAACATATTCTATGTCTTATATAATAGATAACTGTTATACACTCGAACTAATGTGTCATCAGTCTAAATGCCAAAACCTCAAACCAGATATAAATTGCAATTTCATTGAAGTACAGTAAAACCTCTTTATTCAGACCACTAAAGGTAGATTTATTGATTGTTAAAAAATACAGGTGACAGCTTAACCCTTTACCTGATAGCCTATTTCTAGAATTGAAAATAGGTTACTACTTAAAGCAGGTTGAAAGTAAAGCAGAATGCGCTTAAGGCGCATTCTGCTTTACTTTCAGCCTGCTTTAAGCTATCCTGTGCTAGAATATATAGAAAAAATTCCCTATAATATATATTCATGACTGATTAAATTGGAACTATTTTCTTCAGCGGAGGTATAAATAATATTCGCTAAAAGTCGCTTCTATGGGGTAAATGGTTAAAGCAAGGTGAAAGGTGCTTTAAGCTGTCACTTGCCTTTAATACATAATAATCAACACAATCAAGTGGTCTTAACAAAGAGGTTTTACTGTAGGCAGTGTAAAGGTCTTCAATTAAAATCCACGCACGAGTACAACATTTTGTAATCCACTTAAACAGTATAATAAACCTTTCGCTAGAATAATAAAAATATAAGTATTGTGTTGTTTGTTCAAATATATATAGGTCATCCCAATGATGCCGACGTTCACCAATGTCATCATGGGTCTCTGGGGATAGCAAAAGAATTGCAATGCACTCACGTGGTATACACTCAGTACAAATAGAAACGCACATCGTGCTCATGCGCAGATTAAGAATATGTTCTTGAAGAAAAATAAAATACTAATACCATATCTCAATATTGATTCAATTCTGTAACAAGTTCAGAAACAAAGAACTCAAAACCAGAGTGCTGCTTTTTAACCCTTTCACTCTTAATGATGCCAAAATGCGCATTTGCAAACAGTTTGAATCCTGATCAGACGCCGCGTTACGCGGCGTCTGATCAGGATCCAAACTGTTTGACACTCGTATCGATATGTTTTAATTCATACTACATTGGATCTTACTTTGAAACGATCTTACAAACAACAAATTTGAAGCAGACGACAATGAAACGGTGAAGGGGTAAACATCTCACGATTAATTTGGCAGCGAAAGAGAACTACAGCGTGTTTTAAACATCGCACCGACTTGTGCAGGTTGTGTTTTTCAACATTGATACCCCAAGACAGAACTACTGACCTTAATGATAAGATTAATCAACAAATACGTTCCTTCTACATACAAATAGTGTAATGAAAAATGTGCATTTCTTTTTGCACTGAGTGTACTTCTATACAACCGAATGCTCAATGTAATATCGGAAACATGGTCTTGAAATATGTGTTGTGTCATAAACTGGTTTGTGTGATAAAATAAGCATAGGAATTGGAATTTTATCTATCCTTATTGCATTACTGACGCTCTGAATAATATATTGTTCTATTTACTTATATTGCCTTGTCATT
The DNA here is from genome assembly GCA_922989275.2 of Gari tellinella. Lineage (NCBI taxonomy): Eukaryota > Metazoa > Mollusca > Bivalvia > Cardiida > Psammobiidae > Gari > Gari tellinella. The sequence goes on along the minus strand of OV277872.1, from coordinate 31,864,593 downwards.
GCAGTTAACATTTCACTGATTATTCATTCTCCAAAAAGTTACCAATTTCAGATTCAGACAACCTAGAATATAAACTCTCGCAAAATGCTTGCTACACCATTATATATCACCCTACAGACATCTATATGTTTTTCAAGCATTGCCCGTCATAGGATTGCTAGTTTACAAATGTAGTGATTTTACAACTGTCCACCACAGTTAACACCGTATTTAAAGTGATATTATATTTCTTTACAACAAATCAGGTGAAAATCTAGAAAAAACATATACCTGCTAGTATATAAGAACGTTTAATATGTCGAAAAAAAACCGATTGAACTAAAACATAAAAAAACATCGAGTACTTTGGGCACATCATAGTTTTTCAGGAGATAGACTCGTATTTGCAAACAAATCAAGACTTATCAGATATTGATTGCAATTTGTTAAATTACTTTTGCGCAATTCAAAATTAAATAAACGTTCAGATTTCTGAGTGTCAAACTGTAATGAACTTCAAACTGGTTTGACATGATAACGCGGCGTCTGATTAGGATCCATACTGTTTGCATATAACCTTTGTGCTCGGATGGATGGATGGATGGATGGATAAATGGATGAGGTGGGCTGTACGGCACTTCGACACAAAAAGGTCATATAGCGCCGATGAATGATGAGGGATGATAAGATGAGCTGATGATGATTTCAGGCAGATGATTTTGGCTAGTTGCATTCGGTGCAAAGCAATGCATGGAATCTAAAACACCGACCTGCCTTCCTTTTAGCTCTTGGCAGAGGTGATAATCTCTGTCTAGTAAACAGAAAATATTCCCTAGTACAGTTAAGCCCCAGAACTTGGTTAACCCTTTCCCTTATAGAAGCGACTTTTATCACATTCATTTTATTCATCCGCTGAATAAAATAGTTCCACATTATACCGTAATGAATATGTGTCATATGAAATACTTTCCTTATTCTAGCAGTTAATAGCTTAAAGCAGGCTGAAAGTAAAGCAGAATGCGCCTTAGGGCGCATTCTGCTTTACTTTCAACCTGCTTTAAGTAGTCACATATCTTCAATACTAGAAACAATGCTATCAGGTAAAGGGTTAAGCCCCAGAACTTGGTTAAATGTAGATAGTGACACATGCTTCGAAAATGATTATGGTTAATTAAAGCTGAGTAGCAAACAGTGTTTAGCCGTATATGCCGCCTAACTCCGCCGTCTTATCAGCAACCAAACTGTTTCATTGACAGTGTCATTTCAGAGTAAAGGTGTTAAATTAGATTGAAACTCACACTCTTGCTTATTTTAAAATGTATTTACTACTTAACGGATCGTTTAGATATGATTCATAGTCTAGATAGGACATAACTCACATTTTATCTATATTGTCTGCATAATATATTAGGTTCTTTGAGCAGTTAATTCGAAACGCCCACGGTATCAAATAATTCTGCCCGTCATTAGATTGCTGAAACGATTTTAATAATTTTATAATCTGTTTCAAAATACCGTAAATACGGGTTCAGATAAGGAATTTAAAATTGTTGTGTTGAGTAAAAATTACCGGAGTCCTTCGTATATCAAAAGGTTAATTAACTAAGAAAATAACTATTATATACATTGTATTATTGTGCATACTGGCTTGTACTGAAGCAGGGATAGTTAATAAGAGAAAACAGCATGTTTAAACGAAAATCGGCCTATGATCTTTTCATTCTATTATTGATGAAATGATTCTTTATTACTATAAACAAACATCTGACTAGGTTCAAACTGACCCCAAAGTCGACGATAGTCTGCTACGTGGAGAATGTGTTATTCTTTCCCGATAAACTCGTTTACGCGAAAACTATTTTTTCTTTTACAAACAGTTTGGAGACAGATCAGACGCCGGGTAACCCGGCGTCTGATCAGGCTCCAAACTGTTTGCCACCAAGATAAACATGAAATACCAGAATTGTCCAAAAGTTGTTCTTTTCTACGTTTTAGTGCTTTGCGTTTGCGTACGTTTGCGTTTAAACGGGAAAGAATAACAGATTCTCCACTGTATAAACAAAACGTCTGACTAGGTCCAAACTGACCCCAAAGTCGACGATAGTCTGCTATGACAACGAAAGGATTTATCCTACCATGAATATAAATTAAACAGTAATGAATCGAATAAACCAATGCTAAATATTTTCCAAATTGGGTTTTGTAGTATGCTTAATCACATTTGATTGCCGATTTAAAGTTCTCGTATATACACGTACATGTCATTGCTCATGTTAATAGGCTGGTTTCTATCGAGTATTAACACATTCAACCCTAGCGACGAGTATACTCGTCATTTGAAAACAATGTACCTGTCAGGAGTACACTTGTCCTATTCAAACCGTGTAGACCCTGATCAGAGGGCTCCTTAAGGAGCCCTCTGATCAGGGTATACACTGTTTGTCATTTTGAAATATATTGTTAAAATCAACCATAAATAGTCAAAAATGAACTAGACTTATTTTGAAATTGGAATTGTCCATTAACAGTTTCAGGGGTGACTGAGTTAAGTGAAAAATCCCAGTGATAATGATTAGGACACTGTCTATGTTACAATATCTTCAAACATATTACAGCAGCACCAAGCATACCTGTTTTATGGATAATATCTCAACTAAATACAAAACATCTGGGGTTGATTTGTCGGAACATGTTTTCGATAATTCCCTTGACCCATGAATAATATTACCGCTGGAATCATGTCTGGTATGCCTCATTTATATTCTCTCAGGACATTGGGGATCCAATTATAGTTTAAACCTTTAAATTGCAGGAATGAAAGAACCAGGGTCCGATTTATTAAACTTCGTACGACAAATGTTGTCTTAAGTCAGATTATTGAAGTATTAATTATTATTGATTTATCAATCTAATCCTGTCTTGTGACATCTCTTTGGCATCGTCTTGAAAACAACGTTACAAGACAGGATTAGATAGAGAAATAAAAAATTAAATGTATTTTAAAGTTTTGACTTACGACCGTAGTATCGTACGAAGTTTTATGAAACGGACCACAGTTCTTTGCCTTAAGTGAAGATCCTGAAAAAAGGTATCAAATGAAACCCTCTGATCAGTGTATACGCTGTTTATTACACGTGTAAAAAGGGTTTGACGCACATAAAAAATAAAAATTGAGGAATATATTGAAGGTCTAATTTTAGAATATTGAGCATCGTAAGGGTTAAACGAGTTAAATCTTACAATATTTACATACATGTCTTGTATACCACCATTGCTTTATATGAATATCTATGTCGTAATCAAAATTCCCATAGGCCAAGAAAATACCTACACTGTGTGGGAGAGAGAACAAATGAACCTTTATTTCAGATATATTGAGTATTCGAAAAGTGTTTCTTATAGCAAGAATAATAACAATCTGAAATAAAACATTGGGTTTGCTTTTCTTCGTGTTGAGTAAGCAATATATTTGTTATCAATGTAAATATGGACAAAACATACATAAATATATATGTTTTAAATGCATAGTATGATTTTTATATATTATATATAACATGTGTATCCTGTTGTTGGAAAAATGTAAATATAAACTAAACATGAGTGATTCCGTTAGTTATCTTTATCTCAAATCGTGCATTTCGCTACACAAACAAATATGTGACTAGCATATAGAAACAGCTACATGTAGGTTTAAGAAGTTTTGTTCAATATTTTATTTACTTGCTTCTTTTATCGCTTGGCTGTGTTTGCCGCCCGTGCTTTCATTATCGAACAGTTTGCCTGCTAGTCGCGACTTAACCCATTTTTACCCAGCGGATTCTTCCATGTTTATATATTGGATTAATACATTTATTATCAAATGGATGCCTGGTCAAAATTTTCATTTTTATTTTATATTGAAATTCCCATTAGCAAACAGTGTAGACTCTGATCAGAGTCTACACTGTTTGCCTATGTCCCATATATGGGCTTTAAAGCAGATACCGTGAGGGACGGTGTCTGTCATGATCAATGTTGTTTGACCCTCATAATATGGTTTCTGTTTAAAATATACTCTTTACATTTGCAAACTGTGTAGACCCAAATCAGAAGGACTGGTTCATGTTTTGGTACCTATAAGTATACACAGGGGAACATAATAACTCGCGTCACGCGGCGTCTGATCTGGGTCCAAACTCTTCGCAAATGTACTTTAACGTTATTAATTTCCCCTCCCTATAACAACTTTCTCCGAACAACATACACAATCACTGTCTCCCATTGGATGTTGTTGTAGAGAGGGGGTATTGTACATTTGTATAACTAAACAGAAGAATATACTCAACACATTTCAATGTAGGACGAACGTGTTTTGAACACGTAGAATTTTTTTGTAGACATTTAATTGTGTGGTGATGTTCATAATGCTTAGTTTTTAACTTTTAGATTACACATACAAAAAATTCTCCTATGTTAGCTTATCGCCAATGACATGTCACAAAATATGTCAAATTTCTGTAAAACAAGTATTTTTCGCGTCATGAATATTGCGCGTATTGCGATTTTGTATTAATTCGCGACATCATGCAATATTTTTAGCAGGTGGTAGCTTAAAACAGGCTGAAATTTACTTTCAACCTGCTTTAAGAAGCCACCTATTTTCAAACCTAGAGATGGGAGGCAACACATTCGCGAATTAACGCGTAAATTTTATTCTCGCAACGGTTTTACAGTATCCTGTGAAGGTTATGGTGAATCGTATGATGAATGATGTATGATGACATTTCGTTGACACTTTTGTTGTTTCTGTAGATATATTGACATATCCATTTATCAGTAATTATTATTTTGTTTGCATAGTCTAGTATAAGAAAATGTAATCATAACAATAATCAGGAAAATTGATGTCAGTAAATATTTCATGCAACATTGAACTTTGAAGTGGCATTAAACTAGACTTAAAGCAGCTACGTTTTTGATAAATATAATTGTTTTCAACTACAGATATTACTCTCTACAACAACACCCAACGGGGAACTAAGATTGTGTCTGTTGTTCGGAGGTAGTTGTTATAGGGAGGGAAATTGGCTTAAATGTGCAAACTGCTTGAATCAAGATCAGATCTGGATTCAAACTGCTTGTCACTCGTCATAACTTTTTTGTCAAATTTCCGTCATGTGGCTTTGAGAAAAAACAGCAGACGACATTTCTTATTAGACGATAATGCAGCCGTGAAAAGGTTGGACATTATAGCCGTGTATAGGAACAGCGGCAAGCGTTGTTGTAAGGAGGGAATCGTTGTTCAGGGGCCGCTGTGGGAAGGGAGAACTCTATAAAACTAGAAGTACAGCACATACTTGACGGACAATCATATATACAGTCAGGTTTTCAGTGCAGCGCTCCCTCTCTACAACGACACGCTATGGGAGACAATAATTACGTGCGTTGTTCGGAGGGAGTCGTTATTGGAAGGAAAATTGGTATGCATTTGCAAACAGCTTGAATCCAGATCAGACGCCGCGTTACGCGGCGTCTGATCTGGATTCAAGCCGTTTGTCACTCCTCATTAAGTTTTCTTCTGTCAAAATGCCCATTATTTAACTTTGGGAAGAACAGCAGACGACAATTTTAAGCAGGCGACATTGCAGCTGTGAATGGGTTGGACATACTTGTCTTGTTTGGTGTGTTGCGGCAAGGGTCGTTGTAAGGAGGGAGTCGTTGTCGGGAGGGCCGTTGTAGAGAGGGAACACTGTAGTTGTTTATTTCCATTGCGACAGACAAAATAGCAGCTTTTCACTTAATAACCAAATGTCATTACCCCATAGTGGATCAAATACAACATCAACTCGTTTCTGCCTGTCTATACGGCAGGTTTTATTTCATATGTTTTCCACACAGAGTTGCATACTATGCCAGATAACGGACTGGTTTAGGCAGATATCATCAGATTTGTCTGAAAAGGGAATAATTGTTTTGGGATATTGCAATTACTCATTTAGTACGTACTGATCACCTAATAGATCTAAGTAGAATCATGATTTTGCTATACAGTAAAACCTCCAATACGACAACAAAAAGTGTGTTAATAATCAGGTATTTAAGGCAGGTGACTGCTAAAAGCAACGTAAACGTATAACAGAAAGCTCCTACCTGCTTTCGTTCATTTTGCTTTAAGCTATCACCTGTCTTTTATTCAGTCAATAAGCTTGTAAGTGGTCATAATAGAGAGGTTTTACTAATTCTAAATAAATCTTTGAAATTCGAAACCATTTAAGGCTAAGTAAAACGATAGGGAAATCAAGCAAATGGACAGCGTTTTGGTCTCTAAGAATGGTGATAACACTATAGTAGGACAACATAGTAGCAACGTAATACAGCTAAAATACCTATAATGGCGTCAACACTAACGCACGATAACATAGTAGCCAACTTATACATCTAAACGATCTCAGCAGAGTACCAGATAAGGGAAGTATTTCAAAAACTATTTTATATATTTCTGCATTAATTCTATTTACTGAAATGTTGGATATGTTCAGTTTACCCTCTTTTATCTGGAGTCTTGCCTCATGTAATGCGTGTTGCCAGTGTGTGAATGAAGCTGACCCATTAATATTCTTCAAGTTGTCCTGCTGAAACAAGTTGCTCTGAATACTTAAAAAGAAATGATAATCGCAGATCCTGCACCGGATTAACATACAAGGCTATTCCACTGATAAGAACAGATTTACGACTGCAGAAAAAATTAAATGTACAAATATGCAACTTTACCACAAAACTACTACTGCCAAACAAAGCGTGATTTGACATACGAGCCATCATTTAGACATGGTGTTGTCCTTCGAATTGAAACGCAGAAAAAATACGTTTTCCAAACTGTATTTGTAACTTAAAACAATTGAGTTTATTTCCGCCAAAATTAAAAGTATTGCCCATTTGTAAACTCGTTTTCGATTCCATAGGGTCACCGCCATAGTTGAATTGACTACAGTAAAACCTCTCTATTACGACCATATAGGTGTTTACTTAGTAGGTATTTAATATAGGTGACATCTTAAGCAAAATGACTGTAAGACAGAATGCTCCTTCAGGAGCTTTCTGCTTTGCTGCAACCTTGCTTCAAGATGCCAGTTGTTTTTTATACAAAAAACTAGCATTCTTTTGTTGTGGTGGTAGTAGAGAGGGCTTAGTAGTTTAATTCTAGCATTGATAGAATAGAACATTTCCTATAATGATGTACAGTAAAACCTCTCTATTACGACCACTAAATTATGTTAATTATTAGGGCGTTTACGATAGGTTACCGCTTTATGCAAGGTAACAGTGAAACAGAAAGCTCCTTTAGGAGCTTTCTGTTTCACTGTCCCCTTGCTTTAAGCTGTCACCTGTCTATTATACAATCAATTAACCTTCGTTTTAATGGTCGTAATAGCGAGGTTTTACTGTATTTCAATTTAACATAAAATCATTACAAATCTTAATAAAAAGTGACCTTACAGAGTCATACTGTTGAAAACGACGTAAAATCAAAAACAAACAAAACAAAACAAAACTTACAGAGTCAAGTGTTCGGTAACATCTTACAGGGTCCGATTATAGCGAAAAATAGCACACTAATTACAGAACGGTAAAAAACAAGCAGAGTGCTAGAATTGCAAGAAAATACTCTAGCATACAAACAAACATCACAGAACGCCATAATTAAACAAGCAAGCGCATTACAGACAGGGTTCCATATACGGATACTATTTAAAAAAAAACTAAAACCTTTGTTTTTGAATTCATCACTATGGTGTCACTACTCATTAGAAACGTCTCTTTCAGTCGATTTTAATCAGTAGTTACAGCATAGGATTTGGTCAGAAAATGTTCAATTGTTCAATTTACTATATATTGACATATATTGTGAAAATTAAGAGTGTCAGTATTGACAGACAATACTCCAGCATACAGACAAGCATATTAGAATGTCAAAAATAAAAAAGGAAACACATTACAGATTAAACATGATGTGCGAATATTTACAGAGAAAGTATTGCAAGAAAATACCCTAGCATAGATAATCATTACTAGATGAAGGGAGAAAACTAAACAAATTCAATATTACTCATTCATGTAAACAACAAATCCATTGGCGTGACAACACATTGGAATTGTGTTAAGAATACACTCGTAATCTAAAGCCCGGAAAACATAAAAAATAATCAAACATTTTACATAATGTACGTGTTTGGCGATGTCTTAGAGAGCCGGCATTTCTAAATAATTCTATAAATAACAGCATAAAAACACTTTTTTCAAAACACCCTAAATCTACAATGTACATTCACATTCACGAAGTAATTGTTACATCGATAGAGTTCTGCTTGGATTCTATATAACAATGAAAGGATTTTGCTGACGCAGCATTACGTTCTGTATATCGTAGACCGTGGGCGTTAATGAGAAATTGAGAAACATTTGTTTCAGCAAATGACCAGATTCATGATAGATCGGGGAGCAATAGGCAGCTATGGATTTGATGCGGACACATGTTCTGTCATATTAAGGAATGTAACATTATTTCCCAATAACTTGTTTGTGCTAAAAACAATCGTCAACCGCAAACAAATTGAGCCAAATCAGACGCCAAGTAGCTCGGCGTCTTATTCGGTTCCAAATTAATGTCACTCAAATTTTAAAATACCATCAATATATAGAGGATCTTAAATGAGTGTTCATATTTATTTGATTTATTAAATGAGTCTTTTTGAAACGATGAAAAACGAGCTTTAGCTTTAATAAATCAAATAAATATGAACACGAATATAAGATCCTATTTATATTATAGCCAACACGCACTCATATTTACAGCCAATTTCTCAGGAGTAAGGTAGGTTGTAGGAAAGTTGTAGTAAGATATTCCTTATATAGAAACCATCAATGGAAGGCGAAATGAAGTGATTAGAAAAAGTAGTTCCAAATTTCTCAATTTTTTATTGACTTATTGTCACTATATAAGCCATTATTCGATTTAGATTTAGATTTAGAATATTTCTGATAAAATAAATTAAGTAAACTATGAAAGGTGATTAGCGATCAGGATTCAGAGCTTTGGTATGAACAAAGATAACCGTTTGCCTGCTGATTGCGACTATATAATTTATTACAAACAATTTAGATCCAGGTCAGACGCCGCGTGACGCGGCGTCTGATCTGGATCAAAACCTTTTGACACTCTTATTAAGGGTTCTTCTCTAAAATAAATGTATAAATCTAAATTTATCAAACTTTGCAGACGGCAATATCGAAGCAGACGACATCACCGCAGGATAAGGGTTATTATTATTATTATTATACTAGATTTATATAGCGCTCTTTTCACACAGAGGTTGTGCGTTCAAAAGCGCTTTACATGAAATAACACAAATGTACCTACAAATCGAGAAAAGACAAAATAACTACAATTATATCTGAAATAAAACATGAATAAACATACAGAAGACAGCCCCCCAAAATGGCGATCACATTACCCCCATCAATCAGCAATGAACCGACCGGCTAAAGATTGCCGACCAATGGAAATAATAGCAGAGCGCCCAATGCAGACCGTCTAATGTAACATAACTAGGACAACAGCATGCGAAGATAACTAAAAACTCTATAGAAGATTAAGACTATGTTCAACTTTCGAGTACATCAGAGTCTAATCTAGTTCAAAAGTTGTTTGCCACTCATACCGATGTGTTGTCAGTCATGATTCCCATACGAGCGTATTGATATTTATAAATCGGAGATAATAAAATACATTGCTGATATTATTCAGGAGACTTTTACCCATTCACCGCTTTATTGTCGTCTGTTTCAGTATTATTGTCTGCAAGACACGTTTCAAAGTTAGGTTTAAGGCAATATGACTGACGAAATTTACCAGGAGTATGATCAGGCTCCAAACAATTTGTCACTCAGATTAAAATACAGTGTTCCCTCCCTACTATGGCCCTTCCAACAACGACCCCCTCCATACAGCGACCATTGCCACAGAAAATTATGTCCAGCGCTTTTACTGCTACAAAATCGTCTGCTTAAAATTGTCGTCTGCTGTTTTTCTCAAAGTTATATGTAAGTGCACATTTTGATAGAATAACTATATTTATGAGTGACGCGGCGTCTGATCAGGATTCAAGCTGTTTGCAAATGTAAGCCAAGTCTTAATTTTCCCTCCCTATAGCGTCTTCCTCTGAACAATACACATATTCTGTGTCTCCCATTGGTAGTCATGGTAGAGAGGGAGCACTGTAATTAGACTTTCTTTTTAAAATGTAATTTCCTACATTTTAGTGCAGTGCGTTTGTAGTTCGTTTGCATTTAATCGGGAAAGAATAACTCCTTTCTTCTGTAAAATGAAATGTAAACATTGTAAAAATTTAACTTGTTTTCGTTTTATAGACAGGGGCTGCATACACCAGTCGTAGTTGGATTCATATCAAGTCATACTACTAAAAGGGAACGAGACCGTTTTACTTATTGTGCATGCTTTGATATCGCCGTATCAGTAATAAATCATTCATAACACGATTAAATAATATTGCCTTCACTGTCAACCAAATCTACGATAAAACCAAATGGGCGATGAAAACTGATTAAATCTGGCGTCATCGTATGTTTGAATAGCAGCACGGATTAATTAAATGAATGCAATTGTAAATTGATGAAATAGTCTGAATGGGATGATAAGCGCAATATTATATAGCTCTCCTAAAGTTTCCGCTTTAGTTTTTGTGCGTAAACACAAACTCATCCGCAAATTTTTGGATAAAAAGTGTTTTGAGTGAGGGGGGGGGGGGGGGGGTAAATATGATTTAACTGAACCACGTCTTCAAAAGTTGTTGATATATGAGCGTTGTAGAGGTTTGTTTTTAGAACAATAGTTCAATTGATCGTCTATAACTCGAGCTGTCGTAAGTGGAATGTATCTGTATATCTACATTCGAGTTGCAATAACGCGTCTAAGCTTAGCATAGCAATATTAAAAAATTTACCCGTTAATCCATCACTTCAAATGAGCAAAATACAGTTCCTTATTCAGACTAATGTTTTATTTTACTATTACTCGTATATTGCAAACTGACAAATAGTACATGCCCATATTACAGGACTCCCATATGAGATGTGTCTGTACTGTTTGCATACAACAAGCGTATCTTAAACAGGTATGCGGTTAATAAACTATGCGTATATTCGTCACTAGGGTTAATAGGTGGGTTAAATGTAACTATTGACAACATTGTTGAAACAACACTTGTGAAAAAGACCAACAAGCACAATAAAGGTAAATAGACAATAATAGATAATAACAATGCTATCTCTTTTGGAATATAAAAATTGTATTTATCAGGTCGATTAACGTGTGTGCATACCGGTATTATAACTGTTTCAAAACAGTTTGTAACCAGAAAAGACGCCAAGCTACTCGGCGCCTCATCTCTATTTAAGTCTGCTCGTCACTTCCATAATGTTTGCCTGTTTTGAAAATTGTTTCAGGCGGCAAATGTTACAGACGACCATGACCTAGCTGCTTTAATGTCATTGACTGACAATTCAGATGAACACCGTACACTCTCCCTACAACGGTCGTTCGAACAACGGTTCCATCCCTACAACAATGATTACCACGGTTCCTCAAACAAGATAATTTTCTCACCTCTCGGACAGAGGTATCCCGAAAACTAGGGTGTGTGAGATAACCTTATCTGTCAGGACAGACAAATCAAAATATCACGAATCCATTCGGAATAATAAACGAACATTTTCTGGTGTTTCATTAGATGACGTAAACGACCGAGTCGTTCGGCAATCTCCGTTGGGGTTAGCCGGACTATTTTGTGCTTATTTATATGCAAATCAAATTCAACGAGGTCACCGTATCGGGAAATTGCAAGCTTTCCATTGGCGGACGTAAAGTTACGAGCGACTGTCGGCTTATTAGTTTATGACGTCATCAACATGAATCATGACGTAAGCAGTGTATACACAAAGCGCAATTTCAATCGTTCATGAAGCGTGGTGAAAATTTCTCAAAAAATGGCAGAAAACAATATTCAAAACAACTGTCCGTAATTTGGTGTTTGGAGGATAAACATGTACCTTTCCAGATATTATTCAAGGATGTTGTGAATCAAAATCATTCATTCACGGAGGAGAATCAAAGGCTGTTCCGAAAACTGTCAGTTAAGAGGAAGATTCTTAAGGCAGAATAAAAAAATACGTTTTGGCTACTTTGACAGGAGAAAAATAAAGACGAGTGACAATAAGCTTGCGTCTTGAATGTTCCGGTCTTAGATGCTCGTTGTTTTTTAAAATCTAGCATCTTTGGCTCGGAAAATGTGATCGTCTGCATAGCTAAAATCCTTTAATATTATTTGGCCTTTCGGGAAACGACAAAACAAAGGCGTCATAAAAGGAAGATTTAAGCAGCTAGGTTGAATTTCAAATAAGGAGGTAACTCTCGCTTACGAATCTGGTAAGTAGGTCTATATTCGGTGCATAAAGGCTATATAAGTGAAGTAACGTTTAGGCCTATAACAATAGCATATTTGTATAAAATAGTTGAACCTTATGTACTTCTTTTTTCGGCGTATGTTCATTGGAAATATAATAAGGTCAATTTTACATAAATATCCGTCCGCCATTCATGAGGCGAATGCGTAAATACAACTCGCCACTGTATCGCAAGTTGAACGCGTTTTTTAGGGTTGACGAAATGAGAAAATAAATCTAACACCACAGTTGAGTGTCAGATGAATATCCCTACCTCGGTATGAAGATATTTTAGGACCACTCGGCATAGTCTCGTGTTCCTAAAATATATTTAAACCTTGGGTGGGATATCCTTATCTGACACTGACGGTGGTGTTAGATTCATTATATCTCTAACGCTTCCACTGCTGCAATATTATATGCTTCAAATTGTCGATTGTTGTTTTTTCTCAAAAATGCGTTTTGGCTACTTTGACAGGAGAAAAATAAAGACGAGTGACAATAAGCTGACGTCTTGAATTGGTTCAAACTGTTTGTTAAATGCACGCCTATACAGGCCCGTTATACGCCACAAAACGTGTTTCAGATGTTGTTTCAAAAGACTAAAAGAAATAATAAAATCGTTGGATCCGATGCTGAAGAACAGTGTGCCCCGAATGAAAAGTGCCAAATAAAGAGTGTGCCCCCACCCAATCCCGATTTCCTTCCTGCTATTCATGCTCGGTATCTAAGGTAATTAATTGTCATTCCCTATACAAACTCCCTACGAACAACACACATAATATTTGTTTCCTATTCGGTATTATTGTAGAGAGGGAGCAGAGTATATGCAAATGGTTGGCTAAAATTGAACTTGAACTGTGTACCAATCCTCCTATGTCAGACTGGTAGCATCAACCTCGCCTGACACAAAGCAGATATAATACTGCATTATCTGCGATAACTATTTTGGTAATAATATGATACAATTATATATCCAATGATCAATGTTGATAGATAATAATGATATCGCAATTTGCTGAACCTTATGTAAGTTATGGCCGAATTTGTGATAATGTTGTAATTGTTATAAACAGTTGGGACTCAGATCGGAGTCCATGTTACTCGATGTCGAGCCTTGATTCGAACTGTTTGACACTCTGTTGATTGTTTCAGCGAGAAAATGCATATTGTTTAACCATTTCACTCTCAATGACGCCTTTCAAACTGTTTGGATCCTAATCAGACGCCGCGTCACGCGGCGTCCGATCAGGACCTAAACTGTTTGACATTCTTATCGATATTTGTTAAGTCATACAACCATAAATCTGACTTTCAAAAGTGTCTTGCAATCAACAATACTGAAGCTGACGACAATAAAGCGGTGAAGGGGTAATAATCTCCCGAATAATTTGATCATGAAAGGGTTAATATTGACTATTAATCTCGCCAATGAGAGTTCCATAGCAAACTGAGGGTAATTGTTTCAAATCCCTTAAGTGTTATGCTTGATAAATATATGTCGAAAGGCATTTAGATCATATTGTTGACATTCTTATATATTTACATTCAACATGTAAAGTCTCTATGTAATAGTATTAAAAATATGCAGGTCAATTCTCGATGAACCTACGAATCGAATCCGGTCCCAGCCAGTTAGAAAGAGGGCGGAGTCTCCGCCGCGAAGAAAATCTTCCATACGGCGGAGAGATACCGACCAAGTTAGGATCTACTTTTAGATTATCCGTTTGGGTATTTCGAAACCCCTATTTAAAGTCGCAGACAGTTCAATTAAAATCAAATTGCGATAAAAAAATAAATTAATTGCTGTTTTTAAGGGAGGTTATCATATTACACTCCGTCATTAAAGCTGTACGCGTTCTCTCCCTTCTCCGAGTCAGCAGGGATCTATTTATAGATTAGACAAGTTGTCTTCCAATTACGGTTTGAAATTGACAATTTCAAACAATTTGTTCACCAGAATACATAGGAAAGTCGCTCAAACATAAAGCAAAATAATGCATTCACACTTACTAAATTGGTAACGTAATGTCCCGTTATGACATATTTAAACTAGTCTATGTGTATCGGATATGCCACGGATAGCCGCGGGTGTGTGTACACGCTGACTGTGTACATGTAGTCGCATTTCAGCGTTGCTATTCGCGTTGCTAAGTGTAAAGCGTGTATAAAAACTTGCGCCACCTAATTGTTTAAAATATGCTTTGATAATGGATATTCAGATTGAAATTTTTGTTTTAATTTCTTACGAGCGTTCTTAAAGCACAGCGAGAAAGTTTACTGCGTAAAACCCTGAAATTATCATGCAAATACAGTACATGTAGTAAGGACTACTTTTGACACCATATTTAGAAACTGGAATGGCTATTACATCGATATTACATCTATCAAACCCATTTGGCCGGTATATGGTATATTCATATACATGAAAACAAATCTGGTCAAACTACACATTAAATGGATGACAGAAAATAAAATATAAATATAAGGAATAAACAACATCTTTTTGCCGCTCATGACGGTATGACTACATTAGCTTCGGGGTGTAAATTAAATGAAAACGCCCTTTGGGCGTTTACAAAATTTACCCCCTGCGAAGCTAATGTAGTCATACCGTCATGAACGTCAAAAAGATGTTGTTTATTCCTATAGTGTTCCTTGTTATTATATAACCGTTTGAAAGCTAATAACAAGTATAAGTATTTCCACAAATGCTAATGATTGCCGTAACCGAGTGAACAGACAGTACCACTGTGACTTCAGGCAAAATATATGTAATTTTTTTGTTGGCTGTAGTTGGAGTGGTTCAAATGCTCATTACTGTGTTGAGTAATATATAGTTGAACCTCGTTATATATGATATCATTTGATATGATTTTACTTCGATTTATTGACAGTATTACTAAATAATAAGTAATGAGCTAAATAATGAGTTACAGGCATAACTCTTCAAATAGCAAGAACCACTGACCTTCCACATTCCACAAGCCATCTGAAAGGCTTCATCAACCAGAATTGTCGATGTACTCAGCCTGGGATCCAACCCACAGTGGTGACCATCATGAAGAGTAAATATAACCATCCGGCCACGTACCCCCTGGTCATATATTGAAATGTCAATTTACCAAGACAATTTGTTTTATGCTGTACAACGCCCCCTCTCTACAACAACACCCGATGGGAAACAAATTATGTGTGTGTAGTTTGGAGGGAGTTGTTTTAGGGAGGGAAAATTCATAGTTTTAGAAAACATTTGCAAACAGTTTGAACCTAGACCAGACATCGCGTAACGCGGCGTTTTATATCGGTTCAAACTGTTTGTCACTCGTCTTTATGTTTCTTCAGTCAAAATGTAAAACATATTTCTTTAAGAAAAACAGCAGACGACAGTATTAAGCCGTCGAAATTACAGACGTGAAAAGGCTGGACATAACTGTCTTGTTCAGGGAACAGCGACATGTGTTGTTGTAAGGAAGGAATCGTTGTTTGGAGAGCCGTGGTAGGGAGGGGCACTGTACTGTGACGTGTACTTAAACGGAGGATGCATCGTAACTAATGAGAGAAAACAGCAGGAATGACATAGAAAATTGTTATAAAGTACCCCCATTTATCTTTCATATATGCATACCTCTCTGTTACGAACATTAATGCGAAAGCTAATAGGTTGTATTTATTAAAGACAGGTGACAGCTTAAAATCAAGGTTACAGTAAAGGAGCTTTCTGTTTTACTGTAACTCTGCTTTAACCCTTTACCTTATAGAAGCGCCTTTTAGCGCATTCTGTTTCATCCTCCGCGTAAAATAATTCCAATCTATACAGTCATGAATATGTATCAGAAGAAATATTTTCTTAATTATAGCAGGTGGTAACTTAAAGCAGGTTGAACGTTTAGGCGCATTCTGCTTTACTTTTAACCTGCTTTAAATAGTGACCTACTTTTAAATCTAGAAACAGGCTATTGGGTAAAGGGTTAAGTAGTCATCTGTCGTAAACACCAATAAACTAACACATTTTTGTTTACTGTATTTGACTGAATGATACCTTTTTAAACAACGTCCGTGATCTAAACCATCTGTTAAGTGGATTGCAGTTTCGTATGTCCTTACAATACCATGAATATTAACAAATGTTAGAAACCTTGCCATATAATGTTTCGCTGTATGCTACATAATAGATAAACGATTTAAAGGTATTGTACATACAAAATACCGTTTGTAGTAATATGTACGTTTCCTTTAACTATTAAGTAAATATCAATCAAGCTACATGAGCATTGAAGATAATCTGGACATAGAACTTTCTTATCTTGAAACCAATAACAGTAAAACCAAATATGTCTATTACTGTAAAACCGGTTTTATATATAATTATGCGTTAATTCGCGAATGTCTCTAGTTTTGAAAATAAGCGACATTCTGCTTTACTTTCAGCCTGCTTGAAGCTACCACCTGCTAGAAACATTGTATGATGCCGCGAATAAATACAAAATTGCATTTCGCGAAATATTCATGACGCGAAAAATACCTGTTTTACAGTATATTGATACTATCTATCGATATATAACTAAATACCCAATCTCTGGTGTTATTTCGTCGGAATAGATTTTGCCAAATTGATTCATGAATATTTTTTTTATTTATTTTGTTGGAAGGTAGAAAATCTGTTTATGCTCATTCATATAATCTGTATTCTCGATCCAATCATTCGTTTAAAGTCAGTCGCTGACCTATTTTCGGTGATAACACCTAGTCATGTGCATACATGTACTACTGTGAATCAGTGAAGCATGTGAGGCCCGACTGTTTGATAGTTGGATTAGAAATATCCATTGAAAAAAAACTATGCCAGGGCCTCTCTAGGGAGAATAAGATTGCTATGACATGTGCTGTATGCTTTTACAGTTACGTTCACGCATAACGAGAACAATAGGGGCGGGGAGTCCATCAAATGACTAAGGAAATGTCTTTAACCTTAACATTTCAGGGATGGACTACAAAACTCTTTGCACGCAGTATAATTCCTGATCAGAAAATTTCCAGTAAAACCCTATTAGCAATAGCTGCACTGTTGGGCATACTTTATTATATTTTTGTGACACATCCTACAAAAAGTAACAATCACACCAACAAAAGGACCAATGTTAGAATTTAGCATCTTAACCCATTACCCCCATAGCCTGTTTGTAGTTTGGAAGACAGGTACATGTATATACTTAGATTTTGTTGAAAGTAAAGCAGAAAACGCCTTAGGGCGCATTCTGCTTTACTTTCAGCCTGCTTTAAGCTACCATCTTGTAGAATATGGAAAGCACTCTTTGGATAGATATTCATAACTGTATGAATTGGAACTATTTTCTACAGTGACATAATGAATTAAATGGGTAAAAAGGCGTAATCATGGTGAAATGAGTTAAAATAAAATCATGTGATATTTATATTTGCTTTATATGAGTATTCTAGTGGTTCTATTGAATACATTGATTTGGGAGACAATAAGTAAGCTAGTCTTTGAGATAAGTTGAACCTTTGAAATTCATCACTGAAAAACAAGAACCAAACACGCTGATATAAAAACTACAGAACATATTTCATCTTCGGCGCATACACTTAGTCATAGTTTTGTAACGGTAAACATATGGTTACTCATATATGTTTTAAAGGCATCGATCGACGTTTTAATACGTTTAAAAGCTAATTTTATTTTGCCTTTCGAAAGATGTAAATATTAACTAAGTGTTTTGGTGAACGGGCTATTAATGCTTTTCGTTAACTTTGCTCTATAGTTCTTTCGATTACAAAGCCATTTTGAAACAAACAAGGAATTAACAGGCATATTTAAACAGATATTTTAAGGAGTCGTTTGTTAATGAGATGTTGTTTTTACTCGTTGCTTTATTTGTTTGGATGTGTATTCCGCACGTCCTGTCATTATTTAAGGCAAAACACAATAAAAGAAGCATGACTTTATGTGAAATCGTATCATGTGCCGTGAGCGGTAGACTTTGCTTTTAACGTCTGATGTTTTATCCACACGCTGATGGTTTTCTTTTTGGCGACAACCCATATGCAGCCCGTTTTGGGTCTTCCGTAAATGTTTTCCACTGTAATACACGGCGTCTGATTTAGATATAAATTGTTTGCATATGTGAGGGTTGTCGATTTTTGAATTGAAGATTTTAACCACTGCCTCCATAGAATACCTCTACCTATCCTGCATACTAGCATCACAATATACGCTTTTTGTTTTAGACTAAATGAGTTGATAATAAAGGTTAGACAGTATCTTGTCTTAAGCGCATAGGGGTAATGGAAAATTTAACGTTTGGTTATGAAAGAAAGGATTATTAGATGCCTTATGCTTGATAAACTCCAGCTGAATGCCATAGAACATGTTAACAAGGTATAATCTTGATTATGAAGAATTGTGTCATTTAATGTAGTTGTGTTGTTTTTGTTGGCTTAGAGATAGAACCATTGGTCATTTACATTTTTGTGTGGTATTATTGATATTTGGTTGAGCTTTACGGCACACATAAGATGGTTGTATTGCATCGATAAACGATCACATATACACAACCCTCAACAACACCCCAGCAACGAGTGTGAAAACCCCACAGGAAAAAACCGTAGCAAAAAATCAACACAGTCACCATAATTATATAGGCATTTGGGAGATTTCTAAAAAATAAGGTCTCGGCCTCTCATTCGCTTTTAAGCAGCGCAAGGGTTCAACACCACAGGCCTGCCTTCCTTTCAGCTTTTGACAGGGAATAATTCCGAAACTAAACCAAACCATCCCCTAAGAAAACTAAGTCCAAGAACCGCGGCAAGGTAGAAAGGTTTTTGGGGCATTTTTGTTTGGTTATTCTAGTAAAGTGTCAAAAGAACCATTACGGTAATTAACCCCTTCACTGCCGTGACGTCATTAAGTTTAAACAATTGTCGTCTGCTTTTATTTTTCAAAGTTATTTTTTAGGTATTTTGACTTAAGACATATTGAAATGATTGTCAAACAGTTTCGATTCTGATCAGACGCCGCGTAAGCGGCGTCTGATCAGAATCCAAACTGTTTGCAAATAACCATTGTTTTCGGGGTAAGGCAGTGAAGGGGTTAGATTAATTGATGTCAGCAAATAGCGATGCATAGTTGAACTTTACTGTGTCCTCGTTTTACAAGCACAATATATTAACATATAACTATAAATATGAATTATATTCTTGGGAGAAATACATATACACAGTTAGTATGTAGTTATTTATTCGGAGTGAGGCAGACACATTGGCAATTGTTTTACTTAATTACCAAATGCTATTACTCTATATTGGATCAAATACAACATAAACTCGTTTCTACATGTCTATTGAATTGTTTATTTGATATATTTTCCACATAGAGTTGCATATTCTGGCAGATAAACGGGCTATATTTGCCAGCATTTGCCAATGTGTCTGAAAAGGGAATAGTTTTGGTAAATTGCCATTAATCATTTAGTACATAATACTGCAGCAGTCATGGAATATCATGACTGCGTTACAACTGTAATGTTATATCTGAAAACCGATCCAATCCGAACCGAGTAAAAGTACGGTTAAGAGAAGTTGATTCAGCAACATCGATCAATATCCGTGTGCAGAATAATAGTAATGCAGAAAGCTTTGAAAAGAATTTTCTTCATAACACTTATCCAACATTTATACAACCGCGTGTAAATTACTTTGTTGATGTATTAGTAAAGAAAACACCATGTGTTAAAGGCCGACAAAGATTTCCAGTTTTCTGGACTTTCCGGTTAAGGGGCGTCTGGATTGTGTTTCCTAACCCCATCCTTGCCCTGACGTAATTAACTTTAAGCAATTGGCATCTTCATTTATGTCTCATACATGTATTTAACGTTCAGGTATTTTGCCTAAAGAAATATTTAAATGATTGTCAAGCAGTTTTTATCCTGATCAGACGACACGTCATGCAAGATACCATCATGATCAAAACAGTTTGCAAATAATTATTGTACTTGGCGTAAGGCAGTGCACGCGTTAATCACAGGGTCATCAATGATATGATACGTCATTTCACATCAGAGGAAAACGAGTTTATTCAATCTTTGACTTTTACAATAACATCCCGAACATTACATGTGTGTATTAAATCTTTCGCTGCCAAATTATCCGTGAGAATGTTACATCTTCACCGTTTCATGCTCGTCTGCTTCAATATTGTTGTGTGCAATATCGTTTCAAAGTAAGGTTTACGGCAGTTTTACTTACGCAATTAAAAAAAAAGCAAACAGTTTGATCCTGAGACGCCTGCTTTAAACTCTGAATGTGCGTTCTATTGTTGATTTTGACGATTGGTAAGTGTAGAAGCAACTGAAAAGTTGTGACCTTAGTTGAACCTTGATGAGACACAGAGTAACCTGGGATGTTAGTTGTTTCAGACTGAGTACAATGATTATGCAAACACTTTGATCCGTACACCGTGAACTTTGTCAAAATGCCTATATATGTAAAATATCTAATATTCAAATGTTATTGCAATGGGATAATGATATCAATTCGTTCACAGATGATATTGCGTACACCTTTTTGTCTCAAGAGAACCCTATTGATTGATGATTCTAATGAGCATTTGCAACCAGACACAAAAGAAATTTGTTGTAAACCTGCAAGGGCATGTTTT
Source organism: Gari tellinella (assembly GCA_922989275.2). Lineage (NCBI taxonomy): Eukaryota > Metazoa > Mollusca > Bivalvia > Cardiida > Psammobiidae > Gari > Gari tellinella. Next base: position 31,843,439 of record OV277872.1, on the reverse strand, counting down.
CTGGAAGTTAATTAAATTAACTGAATATGTTTACCTTTAACTCTCTTACACCGTTTACATTGCTATCGGCAAACTGTTTGGATTCTGATCAGACGCTGATAAGAGCCACCAGATCTTTGGAATTCCTATCGATGCTGATTTTGGCAAAATATATTGAATCGAAATATGAAAACGAACTGGCGGCAATAGTCGATTTACTGAGAGTTCAGGGATTAAATAATCTAATAAGATTAGATGAGCTCTGGTGATAATTTATACTGCACTTTGTTGATTTCATATGAAATCTCATTTAAACCACAGATATAACAATTCATAAAAGAGGTCAATGGAAGTATTTTGCACACATTAATCTTTAGGACATTAACATGTTCTAAGTAGGACAGTTACATAGTCCAACATATAACGACACCCGCAATAATTAGATGTTTAGCATCCGAAAGTAAACAACTGTGAACTAAAAATTGAACTTATATTCAGCACACCTTCGGTACGTCTAAATACCCCAAACCTCCCCAAACCTCTCAAAACCACTTTTAAAAACAAGTTTGCTATATTCTAGCAGATTGTAGCATAAAGCAGGCTGAAAGTATAGCAGAATGCGCCTTAAAGCGCATTCTGCTTTTCTTTCAACCCGCTTAAAATGGATACCTGTCTTCAAAACCAGAAACAGGCTAATGAGTAATGGGTTAATTTCCAGTAGCAGCTGCATATAGCCATCTTATGCTGCCCTTGAAATGAAAAACATCGTGGATTTAATTTTAATTTAATTTCTTTTTATTATTTAGCCTTATTTTGCCATTTATAAGCTTTATGTGATTAGATATTAAGGTATGTTTGGGGAGGTTTATCATTCTGACATCTTCTCTTCATGGGTCGCTTAGAACAATTGTAGCTGTTTAAAGAACAGTAAAACATACTTGTATTTTATCTGCTTGTACATAGTACATCATTATATATGCCACATGTATAACAACATAAACCATAGATGTATTCATATCATATTAAACATATTTATTATATACCTATCGATGTTTTTAGAAATTTTTCAGTTAGATAAATTTCATATGTGTTACAGTTGATATCATCACAAATGACGATATCATTTTGTGACTTCACGTCACATTATCTTTTGTGACGTCGCGCGTAGATAAATAATTCCATGTGTTTTTCTCTGTAAAAAGTCATTAAAATGTATATAATAGATAGAATATTAAATTCCTTTGGATAGATATGAAAAATATATTTCGAGAATGGGTTGTTATCTGGTTACAACACTTGTCCTGCGGACTCGTTTTTTAACCAGATAACAACCCATTCTTGTGATATATTTTTCATGTCAATCCAAATGAATTGATTACCCTTTATATAACTTATGCAACATCAACGATATGTTACTACTTTTTTTCTACAGAGGATAAGCTAGGTGTTATGTGTCATGCTTAAATGAGAGGAAGATGCAGCTTTTGTATTTTTCGCACAAGTAAAAAGAGTATTATAGTCATTAATTATGAGTGGTTCAATAATAGTAACATATTTTGTCTGGTATATAAGTGTCAAATATATAGAAAGCATAGGTATTTAATAATAAAGTGGCATTTATCTTCTGTATTATTATTTCTGTAAAGGAAACATTATCTTTTCGGACGTGGTATTTTATGTTTGCCTGAACTGTCTGCTTACATATACAGCGAGTGTGCAGATGGTGTAATTGTACACACTTAATTTCTCATATGGTGATATATCAATACGAGTCATACCCCTTGACCTGATAAAGATTATGATATAACAGTAACACTTCACTTTTATCTTTATCTAAGCACTGGTGAAACATATCAATCAAACATTGTTTAAATGACTTGACAAGCATATTTTCATTCACAATATTTCGTTTGTCCAATAATATGCGAAGCCATCTCGTTACAACACTCTTATAATTAACAACATGCTGTTTTGCCCAGAAAGACTTCCCCATACGACAAATTATTCAATAATTCTTATCAATACTTTACTATTGTAATATAACGAAATATAATCGAGGAATCTATCCATATGTAGTTTTCCATTATTGTATTACAATATCATACTTTTTCAACCCCTAATTCACATAATCTTGTCAAAAAAACCAAGCCTGAGTCCTCCAAATAAAGAGGTAACATTACTGGCGATATTACAGTGGAGAATCTGTTATTCTTTCCCAATAAACGCGTTTACGCTAAAACTATTATTTGCAGTGCAAACAGTTTGGAGCCAGATCAGCCGCCGGGTTACCCGGCGTCTGATCAGGCTCCAAACTGTTTGCCACCAAGATAAACAAGAATTACCAGAATTGTCCAAAAGTTGTTCTTTTCTACGTTTTAGTGCTTTGCGTTTGCGTACGTTTGCGTTTAAAACGGGAAAGAATAACAGATTCTCCACTGTACCTCCTAAAGTGTTTTACCCCTTCACAGCTACATTGTTGTTTGATTCTTGTCGTCTGCGAGCTCATTTCAAAGCTAGAGTTCTGGGGCCCGTTTTACTAAACAACTTACGCAAATTTTTTGCGTAAGTCAAAATCGTTTAACTCTTATTTTTCGATCAAAAACGTTTGCAAACAGCAAATAGCCAGATCAGAGGACGCGCTAAAAGCGCGTCTTCTGATCTGGCTATTTGCTGTTAGTAGCAAGTGATAATAAAAAATATAAATTAAAATTTTAAATTTTGACTTACGCAAAAGTTTTGCGTAAGTAGTTTAGTAATTCGGGCCCCAGGTAGTTTGACTTCAGAAGTATTGATATGAGTGTTAAACAGTTGGGATCCTGATCACTAGTGTTCAGAAGCCGCTTTACGCGGCATCTGATCAGAATCCAAACTGTTTGCAAAGTCGCCAATGGCAGTGAAAGAGTTAAATGCAAACTAGTTCGATATATACTATCGAAGGTCGTCTTTAAATGCTCAATGCTAAAACGTTTATTGTCAATCAAGTATCTTGGTACAATTGTAAGTAAGATAAACAATGTATCAATAGTGGCTTTACCCTATCTATAACCAAATTGCAAATCTAAAATTATGTTGTTGTTTCACAATGAATAACACCCACTGAATAACAATGCGCCTATTTTGAACCGACGTTAACATCTTCAATAAACAGCTGACGAGCGTGACTCCGAGATGGTTGTTTACGTCGGTTTAAATCCCCTTTATATGTCTAGGTATAATTGCATTGAATACATCAAATAAATGAATACACAGAATATCAACACTTTCGATAAAATACTCGTTAATCAAAAGGTCATGTCCTCCCGACTTTTCCTCTTTCTACGAGTGCTCAATCAAAATTTCACGCACAATTTTTTATTATTAAAATAATATATTTAGTACTATCGTCTTCAAAATCACCAGCTCCTCTACATTAGTACTACGACAACCTCCGTTGTAATCACTTTCATCATCATCATTATCATCATCATCAGCAGCAGCAGCATCTTTATTCGCAAATGTTAAAGGGAATCATTTGTACTGCTTCTTTTGCTTAACGTCCCAAAACGTAGAAGAACCAAATCGTCGCTGTAAAGAAGTTTGTTATAATAGCATAATCATTACAAACTCTATACTTATAAACTTGACATAATGTTTATCCCATTCAGACACATCGACTAATGTCGATTATGCAAACAGTTTAGATACAAGATCAGTCATCGAGAAACTCGGCTTCGGTTCAGTATCAACCCTGCCTTACACTCGTATCGCTATTTCATCAAACCCAACGCCTTCAGTCAAACTTCAAAACATATTGCCATCAGTATTAACCCTTTCACTCTCAATGCCGCTTAAAAGCGCATTTACAAACAGTTTGGATCCTGATCAGACGCCGCCAAACGCGGCGTCTGATCAGGATCCAAACTGTTTGACACTCGTTTTGAAATTTCTTCAATCATACTGCCTAATCTTTTAACTTTAAAGCGACATTGCAGACGACAATGAAATTGTGAAAGGGTAAAAATCTAACGAAAGATTTGGCAGTGAAAGGGTTAATCCATAGCTAGCCGACATGACTGCAGACATATGTTTATAAAATTATTAATAACATCCAACCAACCAAAATAATCAATCATTGCACAGTTAATTTGTTTTAAGAAAATAATATTGACACATTCTTTTAGTAACGGAGGGTTACTTTCTAAATATTCATATTGTCAAATACGCTTATAAAACGGGATTCTTTATCATAAAGAAATACTCAAATGTCGAAAGTGTCGATCGGATAAGTTATGGTATGCATAATCATTAGATGTTTCAATTAAGGATTTAATAAACTACCACTACGTAAAAACAGCTGCTTCTCCAAAAGAAATATGTATTGTGTCATGAATATAATTTTATTATTCTCTCATCTATTACCGTTAAAATCCAAAATAGCAGGCCATAATGGGCATTCTTATAACTGCTGGAACTAACTCCGTTTATAACAGGAATTTTCTCAATACATGCATACGGAATAGCAAACATTGTAAACTCTGATGAGAGGTAGCAGTCTGATAAAGATGTACACTATTTGCTCAGACCTCTCTGTCCAAATACTTAGGTTCATTACGACATCTTAAAAATCTAAATGTTTAGACTATTGGACTGTACTAATGACTTAGTTGACAGAGAATTTTATAGTTATCGTTGATTTGTTTTCGATAACCTGGCATGCCACCTTTTTGCTATTGTTAACTCATTAGTGTAACACAACTCATTTTATGTCTAACAAGAGGGAAATGATACCACTAGATCGCTCATTTAAGTGCCGCTTCACTTTTAACAAAAATCATTTCTGTTTCCACAAAAACCATTTGCACATAGCTAAATTCTTTGATGTCATTAGTAAGAGGACAATGCAAAAGCATATCTGGGAGGTTTCAATGAATTTAGCCCGACAATTTGTAACAAAATGGTTACAGAAAAAGTTCACGACGATGGACGACGGTCGACAACGGAGGCCTGGTACAGGGTGTTCAAAATAGCTAACCTTGGAATTTCATGTCATGTGAGGTTACAAAACGTTGTCGGATTTTTTAAGTTCCCGTTAAAATGGTAAATAAAATGACATGAATAACGACTATTACTGTCCTTCTAAAATTATATTGTGATGAACGATACTGACGCTATGATTGGAACTGGGATTAGATGAGTCGATTTCATATACACATTCAGAATATACGATAGCATTGTCTTTTTTGTAAAATCCTCTAATTCTGTTTTTATCTGTTAATGAAACTTAAACTATTTTGTTTTTTGGTAAAATGATGTATTTTGTAATCAGACTTGTGAAAAGATAAACACTTGGAAACATTTACAAGGCAGAAAGCTACATATGTAAAGAATATACATCTAGTACATCATCGAGTACGAGACAGGGTTTGCCTGAAACATTAGTTTGTATTGCCTAATTGACAAATTAAACTGTTAATGGACGGTTCCAGTTTCTAGTTAACTATAGTTTATTCATGACTATTTAGGACTTTTTTGTGGTAAAATGCAAAATGACGAACAGTGCAGACCATGATCAGATGGCTTCTACAGTTAAAATATACAGAGGGGACGACGTTATATATTTCCAGTCGAACGAAACGTCATGTAAACGAAATAAAATGTAGAAAATGACAGATTCATTAAAGTGTTAACGATTTACTAGCAACTAATTAACTAGCATTATGAAGCCCTGGTCCTACGCCGAGTTAATTGTATTACGATTTGACTCCAAAACAATAAAAATGTGTACGATTGTTTAACCCCTTTACTCTCAATAACGCCTAAAAGCGCGTTTGCAAACAGTTTGGATCTTGATCAGACGCCGCGTAACGCGGCATCTGATCAGGATCCAAACTGTTTGACTCTCGTATCGATATTTCATCAGTCATACATCATTGAATCTTACTTTGAAACGATCTTGCACACATCAAGATTGAAGCAGGCGACAATGAAACGGTGACGGGGTAAAAAACTCACGGAAAAGTTGGCAGTGTAAGGGTTAAAGCACATCTACGATTCTCACTCAGTACATTGCCAAAAACATGTACATCAGTTACCCAACTAAGCGAACATGTTGTTAATATATTCACTGTAATGGAACGGGTCACATTGTTTAAGAAACCATCTTTCTATCCGTGTGGCAATTGAGTTGAAGTCAGATTCTAGATAAATGATACACAACAGTTGTCAGAAGATAGCAAATCTTTCCGGTGGCACATAACGAAACGTTAATGCAGAAACGGAGTCAGGGCTAAGGTCACAGAATGGAGTATGCCGGTGCAGTGGTACCCTGACTTTGATCGGAAGGTCCCGATTTGAATCCTATCGTTGGCTCAAAGTGAAGTTTTCAGGGTACAAGAAATTAACTCGGCTATGGTATAAAATGATACCCTGAGAAGGTTGTGGCTGTGCGTTTGCGAACGTTATGGGCACCACATGTCGGCTGCTATAAGAAAGAGTCGAAACAGCATCCAAAGGGATATTCTAAAGATTGTTTCAATAAGTAGACCATTGATCAGATGAAGTTGATTGTCAGACGCATGTGTGCGTTAGTAGAAGACTTCCTAAATTGAACATGTAATTTCTTTTAACAGGATTGCCCAAAGGTATTTGTGCTCAAAATCTGCAAGATGTAGGTGAAAAGGCAGATATGCCGTTAATACTGTTTTGAAGTGGCTGTCACAAACTACAACCAAAAAACGGCGAGTTTAAAGGGATACATTTACCTCTTTCCTAGTAAATAAAGTCAAAATAATTAGTACAATTCTACGTTGTACAATGAATTGGTTATTTAATGCTTTGTTAATCAAAGCGACAGGCCCTTTTTCATGCATAATGAAATAATAAATGTGAAAATGAGTTGTCGTCTTCTTTTATTTATTACATTTGTTATTCAGCTAAAATCGTGCTAATCTTCGTGATCTAATTACATGTTTGAAACTATGTGGTGCTCACTGTTTACTGAGCGCTGTAAACGATCCAGCAGATTACCTCCCTTCCGAACTAGAAATATCACTAAAGGTGATATACACCGCCACAACCACTACCTGTTACAGGTTTTTCAATAATCAATGTCAGCGGTAAAGGTCAAGGCGACCTGAAAGTGGTCTGTGACATTCAGCAATCCTAAGATGTACATATCGACACAATAAGTTTGGTAGTCTTAGATGGCATAGTATAGAATATATCCTCCGGACAAAGTTTGTCAGTAATCAAGGTCTGAGGTCAAAGTCAAAATGACCTGAAAGTGGTACGCGACATTCGGCCATATCAAGATGTATGCACAAACCAGGTTTGGTAATCGTAGATGATATGGTATAGGCGTAATGCTCCGGACAAAGTCGTTAATAATGAAGGTCAGAGGTCAAGGCCAAAGTGACCTGAAAGTGGTTTGCAACACTGGGTAATCCAAAAATGTATCTAGAAAAAAGGTTTGGTAACCCTAGATGGACTAGTACATTACAAATTCGTGACGGACGGACGGACGGACGTTCTCACAGTTGGACATTTGTTGGGTATATTTTTTGTTTAAAAGTACCCAACAGTACACTAAAATACCCAACAATAACAATAGGGCAATCACGGAATGAATGGAATCTATTGTTCTCCCTACCCAACAAAGTACCTTTCGTGCGCTCGGACAGACGGATGGAGAAAGTGATTTCTATATAGCCCCCACTATCCGGTGGGGGTATAACAATTATCTGGGGTATCCGGGGGAATTAGCGTATGTTGTCATTACAAATGCCGCAATTGGTGGAAATAAATCGATTAAACCGTAATTTCATTTGCAATATACATAAAATAATTTAACTTTTTCCCAGGATACGTAAGGATTTACTCCCGGCTAGTCAACATGATTTTTCTCAGCTAAGAATAAACCCTCACGAAAACTTGGAAAACTGTATTACTACTATTGTAAGTTACAGATATTCAATTCAACCCCATAAATAACTAAAACACAATGTTTAATGCTTTCGCTGCGAAGACCGACAACACTGACATTTGTAAACAGTTTGGATACTGATCAGACGACGTCTTACGCGGCGCCTGGTCATAATCCAAATTGTTTGATACTCATGTCAATGTTCAAAACCTCATAAGTAAAATCAGACGAAACATATCAGCAGATGATGATATGCCAGCGACTGTGTTAGACAGGTGTTTAAGACCTAAAGGCAGTGAAAGGGTAAACGTCTAAGGCAATTAAGTTTGATATGTTTCTTGATCACATCGAGAAAAACTAAAACGAGTATGCGCAAAACAATTGTTTCCATTACAATCTATTCGGAGCCAGATAAGTTAACGGGTAACCCTGCGCCTGGTCAGGTTCTAAGCTGCTTTGCCCTTTGATAAGCCTAACACAGTATTATCCATTCATTGTTGTATTACATTGCGTTAAATTTTGTATCAATGAGACGGAACAACAAATTCTCCACTTAACTCTTTGAACCCTAGTCACGCATATATGCGTCATTTGCAAACAGTGTACCTATGAGTAGTACACTTGTCCTATGCAAACAGTGTAGACCCTGATCAAAGGGCTCCATAAGGAGCCCTCTGATCAGGGTCTACACTTTTTGTCATTTTGTTATATATATTGTAAAAATCAACCCTAAAATGTCAAAAATGGAGTAGACTAAATTGAAAACTAGAATTGTCCATTCGAGGTTTCAGGAAGGAAAGGGCTAAGCGCCGGAACATTTCCAAATCCCTCAGATATCACTGCATGTGTGTAAAATAAACAAAACTGTTAACATTTTCGCACGCCCCGTTTAATAAATTTTGACCAGTTAATGTGATAACTAATAAAAAAGCAAGCGATGAAGTATTAATGACTAAAATGTTTATAAACATATAAGGGTCTATATTATTATGCTTCTATACATTTCCAATAAAGTTACTATTTTAAGACTATGCAAAAGCTAATTTTGGCAATTGGTCTTTATACTCGTAAACTCTTACATATTGCGAACCTGATAGAGAATTTCAAGTCTGGTATGGTAGTTATATTTTGATTATAACACCGGTTTTTTTTGTCATTATTTGAAAAAATCCATATTCATTTGTCAAATAGTATACGCATTTTGACAAACTATATATTTGTTTAAACTATTAAATCCTAGTGGAGAGTATATGCATCATTTACAAAGAGGGTTGTGAAAGGAGAACACTTGTCCTATACATATAAGGGGCCTTAGGAGATACTAACATTTATTTCCAGTCATCATCAATACTTGGAATCTTGAAACTGCATATGTGGCCAATGTGAAAAAAACCCACCGTACACCTTGATCTATCCGGGTAGTACGGATCACGTGACTGATTAGATTTCCCCCGATCGATTCGCGTGAACAATCTCTATTTTTCTGCCTATAAAGCAAAATAGTCTTCATTGAACACTATCTTGAATATATCATTATGCGTAATGAAATTAGATTTTGATTATATGCTAGTTTTTTACTTTGTTTTCCCTGATTAACCCAACCCGCATCGTCACTCAGGTAAACAAAAGACTGGAAATGAAATAAACGATGCAAAGTACAACGGAACTTGTCACTGGTTTATAATAAAACTGACAATGAATTGAGATAGATTTAGATAAATATGTTTATCGAAATCACCCCAAACAGAAATAGCCATTGACCTATGTGTTCATATATTTGCTCCTGATTTATTAACGTTCATTTATTATAATTAATCGTTATAGTATATGTCCGCCTCGAAATATCCTGGTAATGAACATTTAAAAGATGTCTACATTCCATTGTTATGACGTAACCAGGTTAGATAAAGGGCCTATCTTGAATTCATTTCAGTCGAACATATCCGTTTTAGAAAGTGGTATTGCGGAACCCAAAACCGTCACACAAGCATGTACATCCTGCCGAAATACTGTGTAACTAACAATATCAAAACTAATAATATATACTTGTAACTAACTAATAATAATTGTTAATAATTTGCCTCCGTCTAAAACGCCAACCATTGGACACTTGTTTTTGTATTTTCATAACGGAAATGCACTACAAGTCGTCTTATTTGCATACTTTGCAGAGAACACGTGTTAAGCCGACGGTATTAGGACTGACTCAAGGTTGTTTGAACAGTACTGGATTTCAATTAAGATATCAACTTAAATAGAACGCACAATTGTTATATTAATTCTTGGTCTGTTATGTCTGATATCAAGTGGATCAAAGTTGTCGAAAACAATTACAGTTTTTGTGTATTTTTGTACAAAGGAACACTATTTAATTTCGTAACCGACTGATAGAATTATCAAATCAGAGTGTGTAATTGTATGGTACGATTATTGACCTAGCAATATACATGTAGTTGAATTAATGTTTAGTATTCTGTAAATTTATCGGAATCCTGATCTGCCGCTGAGTGACACGATGTCTGGTCTGAATACTAATTGTTTGCAAGCAATAGTCGTTTTTTTAACTAGACTAGACGGAATAAACCTTTAGTTTAAACATTTATATGTATTTCATAATATTAATCAACTCTTATGAACAGTTAAATTTGTTTGTCGACATTTAAAGATGTAAAGAGCATGAAATAATCAAATTACGGTTATCATGAATGAACGTTTAAACCACCGAACACTCGAATGATCACTAGTTACCATTTCACTTCCAAGACCGGAAACACTGGCATTTGCAAACACTTTTAATCCTGATCATATTAATGTCTTCCAAGTAAAACACATATAACATTCCAAAATGTATCGGTTAATGCAGACAACAAATTAGGAGACTTTAATATGACAGTGCATATGATAGGCGGGTTATCATTTTCATTAATAGCAATGAAAGGGTTAACTCTGCTAATCACTGGGATATAAATGGTATTTGTCTGAAGTATATACACACGGCATATAGGCAATATAGAGTAGTTGTTTCTATGTCAATGCTCCCTGATCGGAACTAGTCTAAAGGGTTTCCCATACGTTCATGGTGCATATCTTGTGTCTCTACGATACCGCTGGGATCAGACAGACATTTTGTTCGCAACTTAATTCAATCACACAATTAACCTTTCACTACACTAACATTTGGTGAACATAACTTCAAACCCGAGTAACCCTGACCTAATTCTTTACTAGTTGGCACTCTTCTAGGTGATTCTTTAGTCAACTCTTCTGTTTGGTGATCGGCAGAAAACAGGCAACTGCCATACATGGACACTATTGTAGCAGTAAAAAGGTTAACTGACACAGTTTGCTGTTTTATAGAGCATAAACAATTTAAAATGATTTCCGATTATTAACTCAAAATAATTAAATTTACGTATTTCATTGTGGAATGATAAAATGGTTTATATACATATATCAAAGTTAATGTCAGAATTTATTATCAATTAGACTTGGCTATACTTGATTATGGCATTACGTTTAAAATAGCAATATAGCGGCTTTATGTAGGGTTTTGACCTTTATATTTTTTTCCCATCACTAGTTACACAGCGGAGAAGGCGTTATGGTTTCCCGTTTAAACGCAACCGAAGCAAAAAACGGAATGCAGTAAAATGCAAAACGGTATTTTTTTAAAAAACAGTTTGGAGCTCGATCAGAAACTGGGTTAACATGCATCTTGAACTGGCTTATATCTGTTGGCAATGGACATATTGTTTTATCATAAACGCATTTTGGGAAAAACAGCGTCTTCGTCTCTGACAATGGAATATTTGATAATCAAATCTATCAGAACCAAGTTAAACGTTCGGTGTGGAGAAGTCTTTAAATAAGGCAGATAAATCATCCGTTACGCTCGTAAAAAGAATTTGCTGTCCCTTCATATAGATGGCTGCTAAATGTAGGGCACTAGTTATTTAGAAAGCCCGTTGAAGAGACTATATCCATTAAATGATATAAAGTAAACCCTCCTTAAAAGTTTGCCCCATAGTGACACGTACACGAGTCCTTTATAGAATGTACCTGTTATGAGTACACTTTTAATGCCAAAAAAATATAGACAAACATCGGAGAACTCCTACAGGAGACCTCTTCATTAGATTTGTCCTACTTGCAATAATTATTAAATTTAACCATAGATAGTCCACAATTAGTACAAAATGGAACTGAATTTATCGGAAACTTAAATGATCAGTTTGACGAACAGGGGTAGATGAGTTAATGTAACGACATCGGTTCCTTTCAGTTATGGACGTGACACTGAATAAGCTGTTAATACGAACTTTTACAAGTTTTCAACTTTTATAATGTATTAAAGTGTCACATATAAAAGTTTCAGTATACAATTACAATACACATTTCTTTGTGAACGTTTATACTCGACCGTTAGTTAACCTATGAGATATATAATGTATTTACATAATATAACACTTAAAATGAATGTAGTAAGTGCTAATCGTTATGATTGAAAAATCAGTGATGATTTTCTATTTATAAAAAAAAACTATTTAAATATAACTTTATGTTTAAAACTCTGACTCTTGTATATAATGCAACCCCAGAGAGTAAAAATGTGTTTTTATGAGATCATGTATTATCTAGAATCAGATAATAAATAAACAGTTTAGAACTTACCAATACAATGTAGGATAAGATTGATTATATCCCAGAATAAACGTAACTATTCATATCAGTGTTGAAATACATAGTGATACAAAACATTAAGAGGTATTTAACCCAACTATGTCCAGTGTCCTTCAATTTGGAGGTAAGTAAACAGTGTAGACGCAAATCAAATGGTTCTCATAGGAGCCTTCCGATAAAGATATGCCCTATTTGCTTCTACTATATATTGAATTAGCTGTACCACAAGACCGTTTCATAAGGAGTTTGGGCACAAATGGGTTACGCAATTGATAAACTTCTAAGGGTCACCATTTTCTGTAAATATGGGTCGTTTTTATAGAAAAAAGAAGTAAATAACTGTTTTACTCGACCACATATGTTAAAGCGTTCTGCAAATCAACTTACAGTTTAAAGTGACATAGAATGAAAAATTAATAAAAAACAGTGGTACCAGATCGTATTTCATATGTAATAAATATGTATAGCAATCATGCATTCCGTTATTTTGTGATATAGTGTCATCTATTTTGCATATATACAAACATGACCCCAGTACCAAAACTAACACGTTCTTTGATTATACAATGGGCAAAAATAATCACATATATATGAATTACCTAATCACCCCCTAGTGCCACGTATTGCGTCTTTAAACGACAATTCATATATCAAGAGTACACATGTCAAATGTTAAAAGTATAAATTTAGATCAGAGGACCTCAGCAGGGTATGTACTGTATATCATTTTCATTTTATTCCAGAAAACATCCCAAAATAGTCATACATTGACTAGACAGTTCAGGGCTCCAGATAAGAGGTAGTGTTTTCAACAAATCCCACATTTTCTCACTATTTTAGCACCAAATCCTATGATGTTACTACTCATTAGAAACGTCTCGAAGAGACGATTCTAATGAGTAGTGACACCATAGGGTTTAATTCAGAAATAAAGATTTTAGTTTTTGAAAAACTACCCTTATCTGGTGCTCTGTGGACTTGATAATAGAAATTAATTGTTCTTAAATGCATCAGGGATACACGTGTTAAAGTACAACACATACTGTGGCACAATTTCCGTCAATGAACACAGTAACGTATTGTATCATAAATTTGTTATCTCTACGACAAGCTCCCATGTATAAGATACGTTAATTACTTTAATTACAAACACTCCCAATGTATGCTATTACCTAACATGTACATTCTAAAACACGTTCCTGTTGGTTAAAAAAAAACTAATTCATAAAACCAGGTTTATAACAACAATGGTTTATCAAACAAAATTGTAGTATTCGACACACTTAAAAATTATTTTTTTGTACAGAAGACGCACGGCAAAACTTAACATTCCTTTTTGTAAAAAAAAAATCAATTTTTGACCTCATGCCGAGTTGCTCAGCTCAGCTCAGCAGAATAAATATTTGAGCAAATTATTTTGAAAAATTACAAACCATAATGGGTCTTGTAAGTCTTTCTAAGCTATATTAAGGTAATTATGATAGAGGTTAAGAATAATTTCACACTGTAAGAACATCTGCCTGGTACCATTATAATATTGGAAAACTGGCGTTAGTATTGGACTGGGAATATGCATTAACCCTTATCGTGCTTTAAATTTATTGTCTGCGAATATTAATGTAAATTAGTTTTTAAGCATTTCAAAAGACGAAATTTTGTAATTGAGTAGCAAACAATTTGTATACCGATCAGACGCCGCGTTACGCGGCGTTTAATCTTGATCCAAGCTATTTGCAAATATAAGTAAAGCCGCGTGTAGCATGATAAGGGTTAATGTTTTGATAACTACGTAAAAACGATTATTCTACCATAAAACGTATACATTATACGTATAATCCGTCTTATTCAATTCTCTGTATACGTATTGCTAACACCAAACCGGATAAAGCAAATTACTTATCACTTTAGTTGTAGAGAGCACAAACAAAAAGTATATCCAGTTAATATTGTAAAGTTAAGCAATTGCAACGGTTAATGTTCTACATGAAACATACTCCTACAATACCGTATTAAAAAGCATTCACGTGTAACGTTCATCTTTATTAAAGCGTCATATACGAGTATATATTATGGCCTCTCTGTAACGACCTCTAAAATTATTATAATTATTTTGTGTTGCAGGCAAGTCCCTCAGATTTGTCCTTCAAACCCTTGCACATGATTTCGGTGACTTTTTCATAGAGTATTAGACAAATACGAACGTGTATTGCCCCTGACTCAAATCATACACGTCAGGCACCACAGAAACCTCATATTCAATGAAATCTCTTAAAAGATGGAAATATCATCACGGCATCCCCATGTAAGTCCTGTGAACTCGACCCATACCTACAAATAGCTCTTACAGTCATGTCTTGGCGGGTATTTGTTGTTGACAAAATCCGTGTACTCCTCACTGGAGAATACCTATAGAGTAAACCTCGCTTATAACGAATGCATCGGGGCCTAAAAAAATGTACGCTTTAGCAACAGTTTGTTATAAAATCACGACAAGCTTGTATGCTATAGATGAAGTTCGTATAGCGTACTGTTTTGACTTATAAGGCGCACCAAATTCAGTTATGTTAACATGACCCTGTGTAAATCTCTTTGTTAATATGAAACAAAAATGACTCAAAATTAATATATATGTTGAAATGAAAAGTAATTTCAATACTGTTCATGTTTAGTAACCCTCAACATGACATACGTTTTTATTCCATTGTTCATCTGGAAAAAAAACCCATTGACGACGGGTCGCCACTTGCATTTATGTGGTAATTTCATGTTAGGTTAAAAATACATGCACAGTCAATAAACATTCTTTTAGTATTTGTTATAGAGACGTTTCACTGTATACGGATTATATAAGTTCGATATGAAAAGTTAGCTCTCCACATACACACACATAAACGTTTACAACGTGTATTGTGGTAAGTAAAATGTAAGATATATGCTACAGTAGGTAGGACGTTAAACATTCTGTTTGCTCTTTTATTTGGCAAGATAAGTGTAGTACCTTGCTTATTGAATAGTATTCCAAACATCCAGGCTAAACTTATTAGCGAAAGCTTGAAGGGATACGGGCACTATCTATTCCAAATCATTGGGCGAAACGCTAGTACTAATACAGTGCTCCCTCTCTACAACGACACCCAATGGGAGACACATATTGTGTGTTTTGTTCGGAGGAAGACGTTATATGGAGGGAAAATTAAGACTTGGCTTACATTCGCAAACAGCTTGAAACGAGAGCAGACGCCGCGTTTGATTCAAGCTGTTTGTCACTCATAATTCTATTTATTCTTTCAAAATATCCACTTTTATGTAACTTTGAGAACAACAGCAGACGACAATTTTATGCAGACGATACTGCAGCAGTAACATGGTTAGAACTAATTGTCTTGTTTAGGGACCAGCGACTATGGTCGTTGTTAGGAATGAATCGTTGTTTGGAGGGTCGTTGTAGAGAAGGAGCTCTGTAGTTGATGCCGTTTTGCTGGAGTAGGTATTCTGTTATTATACATTTCATATCAACTTAAAGTTCGCAATGGTCTCGATGGCGGTGAAAGTCATCCCTGTTTGGAGAAGTTTGTGGTCTACGTATTTTGTAGGAACATTTACCTTATATTTGGTGACAGACGAATTTAATATTACATACAATCGAGACAGAGAAGTTTACCTTAACTCATCAACCCTTTGAACTTCGAATGCAAATTACAATTTCTTATAAAGTAATGTCCATTTTTAATTATTTCGGGGCGTTGTTTTGCATTAAGTAAGGAGCATTCTGCTCTAAGTCCACACTGTGTGTAGATGGCAAGTGTCTTTTCATATGAACACTGTTTGTTAGCAATCATTCGTCGTTGCGATGCTCAGGAATTGACCACTCAGGCCTTCGGCCTTCGTAGTCAAGGCCTGCGCATCACAACTCCCAACCGTTGTAGAAAAACGTTTAACAACAGTAGAACATCGATTATTTCTTAAATATACTCGTCGCTAGGGTCAATTGGGTCCGTTTCTTAAACAAATCAAACAGCAATGCTTCATAGATTTGCAAGATAATCGACTCCATTTAATTTGATTAGTATTAAAAACAACCCATTCATCAAGACAAATTACGTACCTTACAGCTATTACTATATATTTGAAAATACATGTATTGTAAATAACTCAACTTATCGATCGTTATTATAAATGCACGTCTTTTAGCGTTTCTAACCAGCTAAAATCTAGTTCAAACGTCGTGTTATTTGAACACTGACCAACAAGGTTGAACATTAATCATTTAACTTTTGTTATTTAAATGACGACACATTTAAAATATGGCGTTGTAGCAGAATACGGACCAGACAATCTTAAGATTGTTCTAATTATATGTTCAGTATACTAATTACAGCGGTCCCTCTCTACAACGACATCCAATGGGAGACACATATTGTGTGTGTTGTTCGGAGGGAGTCGTTAAAGAGAGGGACAATTAAGAATTGGCTTACATTTGCAAACAGCTTGAATCCAGATCAGACGCCGCGTAACGCGGCGTCTGATCAGGATCCAAGCTGTTTGTCACTGGTAAATATATGTATTCTATCAAAATCTCCACTTATATGATTACTGTGAGAGAAAACAGCAGACGACAATTTTAAGCAGACGATATTGCAGCAGTAAAATAGTTAGACTTAATTATCCCGTTAATTGGAATTACGGCGAGTGTCGTCGTAAGGAGGGATCGTTGATGGGAGGGCCGTTGTAGCGAGGGAGCGCTGTAGGGAGAACTTACAGACTGACTGTAACCCATTCTACGACAATTAACCCTTTTGATGTCAGATTCTATAACACTTACATAATTATGCAAATAGTTTGGATCCAGACTAGACGCCGTGTAACGTGACGTCTGATCAGGAGTTTAACTGTTTTAGACTCACATTAATGTTTCTAGGGCTAAACACGGTTGAAAATCACAAATTGTATAAATGAAAAAAGACGATATTGTGTCAACAGGATTTTACGTCATAATGACAGCAAAAAGGTTAACGCATTCATCCCTGAAACTTTAAATGGACAATTCCAATTTACAATTAAATTTAGTCTATTTTTGAAAAATTATGGTGGTTTTTAAAAATATTTTACAAATTGACAAAACAGTGTAGACTTTGATCAGAGGGCTCCCTCTGATCAGGCTCTACACTGTTTGCATAGGACAAGTGTACGTTTTTTATGTATAAGATTTTGTTCATGACGAGTATACTGGTTGCTAGGGTTCAATTTGTTCATACAATGCATATGATTGATTTTAATTTCCCAAACCAAACCATGGCGTTTCATCGAAAGTGCTCTAACCCTTTCGGCGCCAAATTAACCGTGCGTGTTTTATCCCTACGCCGCTTTATTGTCGATTGTTTCAATTTTATGGCAAGATTGTTTCAAAGTAAGAATCAATGTTGTATGACGAAAAAATATCGACACGAGTGTCAAAAAGTTTGGATCTTGATCAGACACCGCGTTTTTTGCATTTGATTAGGATCCAAACTGTTTGCAAAGTCAACTTTATGCGACTTCGGCGCCGAAAGGGTTAAACAGTACAGGCACTTCTTGAATTGAACTAAGGCGACTTTTGTACTGTCTGGTCTGGTCATACAGCGCTCCCACTCTACAACGACACCCAATGGGAGACAAAAAGTGTGTGCGTTGTTCGGAGGGAGTCGTTTTAGGGAGGGAATTTGACAAACATTTGCAAACAGCTTGATTCCAGACCAGACGCCGCGTAACGCGGCGTCTGATCTGGAATCAAGCTGTTTGTCACTTGTCTTGTTTTTTCTGTCAAAATGTCCAATGTGTGACCTTGGGAATGATTGCGGACGACAGTGTTAAGCAGACGATAGTGCAGAAGTTAAAATATTAGACATATTTATAATTGTCTTGTTTGGGGAACGAAGGCAAGGGTCGTTGTAAGGAGGGAATCGTTGTTGGGAGGACCGTTGTAGAGAGGGAACACTGTACTTGCCTGTGCCTTACGTAAAGGAATCAAATAGCGTCTTTTCAGGATCAAAGTTGTTTATCATTTAGATTTAAATAAAGCGTCGACATTTTTCAAAACATTGATACTTTCTAGTTTAAGTTCATGTACATGTAACAGGGAGTTTGCATGTCATTTCGTCCTGTTTAACACTTTCACTCTCAATGACGTCATAAAGCGCATTTTCAAACAGTTTTGATCTGGACTTAAACAGTTTGCCACTTGTTTTGAAATTACGTCAGTCATAATGCCTTAAGTCTCACCCTGAAACAATATTGCAGACAACAATACTGAAACAATCGACAAAAGGGCAAGGAAGGGGTAAAAACCTAAGATAAAGGGTAAAATAAGAACTACAGTGCTCCCCTTACAACGGCCCTCCCAACAACGACTCCCTCCTTAAAGTGACCCTTGTGTCAGTTCCCGAAACATTACACTTATTTCTAACCTATTAAACGACTGCAATGTCGTCTGCTTAAAATTGTCGTCTGCTGTTTTTCTCAAAGTTACAAATCGGACATTTGACTACTTAATGACTAGTGACAAACAGCTTAAGTCCAGATTAGACGCCGCGTGGCGCGGCGTCTGGTCTGCATTCAAGCTGTTTGCAAATTTCCCTCACTACAACGAATCCCTCCGAACATGGCACACAATGTTTGTCTCTCGTCTGGTGACGTTGTAGAGAGGGAGCGCTGTAATTATACCATCCAACTGTCCGACAGTTAAGAACTTGACTTGTTTGCTCTGTTTCATACAACTAACTGTTTAATCAAAGCAGGATGACCTTTAAGCCAAATATCCATGAGGGAGTGTTCTACTGTACTTTAAGCGTGCTTCAAAATGTCACGTGTGTTTTGTATCATAAATAATAATAAAGATAAATATACGGTAGGA
Source organism: Gari tellinella (assembly GCA_922989275.2). Classification (NCBI taxonomy): domain Eukaryota; kingdom Metazoa; phylum Mollusca; class Bivalvia; order Cardiida; family Psammobiidae; genus Gari; species Gari tellinella. The sequence goes on along the minus strand of OV277872.1, from coordinate 31,823,991 downwards.
AATATCTAACCTTCAGTTCCTAATAGGAACCGCAATCAAGTTTGAATTTACACACTTTTGAGCTTTCAATTTCTATTCGCTCCTTATTTAATACTGTCTATAAAATTAGAGTACTTCTTTTTTCTATGAAAAATGTTAATGTTGTCCTTAAAAACGCTCCTCAAGTATCGAGTAATTACATTTGTATGGACTACAGTACCCTCTCTCTACAAAAACATCGAGTGGGAGACAACCATTGTGTGTGTGTGTTTTTAGGAGGGAGTTGTTCTAGAGAGGGAAACTGGATTACATTTTCAAACAACTTGAGTTAAAATCAGACGCCGCGTAGCGCTTGTGCTGCTACCAAAACAAGACAATTATGAACAACCCTTTCACGAATGCAATATTGCCTGCTTAAAATGATCGTCTGCTGTTTTTTCTCAAAATTGCATATTCGACTGTGGACTTTTGCAAATACTAAGCAATACTTTCGTAAGTGCAAAACATGCTAATGGCATAAGGAGAATACTTGTAAAATAGAGTACATGTGTGTGAATTAATCAAATTAAGCCTATTTTTTTTTATAGTATATTGGAAATGTACGCTTTGCATTGAAGTTTTTATATTGTTTTTGTTCGTTTATTAAAGGCTGGTATATGTTTAAAATACATACAAATACATCTATCTCTATCCTCGGGTCAATTAAAAAATAAACTATAGCTTAGTTTCTTGCTCCGTAGAAACACCATAGAGCGTCGCTACAACTAAATCTACTCATTTATAGTTTCGATTATTAATGCTTGCTTAAGGCTGTGAGAATAAGGCAGTCTTCCAGCTGGCTTGCAGAAGGTGTGTGCTTCTAATCAGTTGCATATTTATGCCAGAAAAAATGTATAAAGGGCGTCTGGTGCATTTATTTGTTTTAAGAAGCTGGATATCGCGATATGACTGAAATACTTTGAAAGTGACCTAGAATCATAACAAATACAAGTTATATTGCCAATAGGTAGGGGAACAAGAAACAAAAAGTATCCTCACAGTGTATCATCACCGTGTCATTTTTCTTCTACAATATTTTGTTCTACCATCTCCTTCTTTACTGTTTGTTGCTTTATTATTACTTAGTTTGTATGCCCTTTTTACTTATCCAATTATATTGAGCAATAAATAATGTACGTACTTATTCTAAAAAAAAGGATTGTTATCCGCGTATAAATGCAGTCAAATGTGTCTTAAGCGGTCCTTCTTTGAAGAAGCACGAATCCTTGTTAAAAGATGGTAGTGTAGTGTTTGAAGAAGTAAATCAGAACCATCATATTTGAGTGTTTGTTTTAGCCTTTGAGATGCTTCTAACCACTATTATTTCTTTTGGGTTGCAGCTGCACACAAGTATAACTGTGCATTAAATAATCCAGGAGAAAACCTCAATAAGATTACTGTTTTCTTTTCAACCCATTTCCTTGATCATTTTTCTATGTACGTTTTTTATTGGTGAATATTTCTTGAAATAAATATGTGTAACCTAGTAAGAAACAAACAACTAAGCGCAATAATTGAATTGACCCTTTTAAAGGTAAGTATTCTTTTGTTTTAAATTTGTTTTCTTCGGATAAATTTCCCTCTTTGTTTCTATGGTTCCTTACGTCAGAAAAACTCATACAAATATTAAACTGTTTTGATCCTGATCAGATGCCGATTTGCAAATGTTAACATGAATCGTTTCAAAAGCAGACTACATTTCTTTGGTAATTCCTTAGGGATGCATATAGTTTTGTTGAATGCCTTTGTATGAAGTAATTAAACTGTTTTACACTGTTTTTGTCTTTCAAACTATCCAAAAAGGTTATGCTTAACGTGTGAATTCAAGTTCATTGTGTTGTCTTAAAAACCCATTTCACTGCCAGAAATATTTGTAAACGTGGCAAAGCCTTAGTAAGATTGATAAAAATATGTTATCATGTCTTGATTGCTGTTTGCATATATAAATAGATTGTTCAGTTTTGATTAGTATTAAACATTTAGATTCTATTAGTAAGGCATTTAAAAGAAAATAATGTTTAATTAAAAACACTACGTGACTGTGAAGAATCTAGCAAATCTTCAAAATTCAGCATTTTTTTGTATTTCTGCTAATCATCTACGATGCATTCATTATAATTATATATACATTTTCTTTTAGAGGGTTATGAATGTTATTCTTTAAGGGGTCATTGGCCGCGTTATTGATACACAAATATTTTCTAATATTTAAAAAAAAGGAAAGGCTATGACACTAGTCTGACAGAAAATGAGGTTAATAGAATCTTCGAAATGAGAAGCATAAAAAATAAGAAAAAGGAAATGTTGTCAGGAAAAAGCGTATTATCGTCTTCTTTGGGAAAGTTGAAAGTGTTATTTCAAAACAATGCAAAACGTTTATTTTACCTGTTCATCAATTTGTTAATAAAGATGTTTACATAACTCATTTGATAAATTGTTGCTAAGTGTGGAAAATAAAATTAATAAAATAGTATTTACCCTTTCGTTGCCAAATTAATCGTAAGTTTTTGTATCCCCTCACTGCTAAAATGTCGTCTACTTTAATATCGTTATCTGCAATATCGTTTAAAAGTTAGATTTAAGGTAGTAGACTTCGAAAAGAATATCAAACAGTTTGATTCTTATCAGCCGCCGCATTACGCGGCGTCTGATCTGGATCCAAACTGTTTGCAAAGTAGAGTTTATGCGACTGCGACGATGAAAGGGTTAATTGTTATTCTGCATTACTATTGTCCTGCATTAAGAAGCAATATGTAAATTTGATTTCATTTGTATGGCTGGTAAATCTTCTTGCCAGACATTTCTCTTAAAAGAAAGTTTTGGTCGGTCTAGAAGATATTTGGTTTTAGAGTTTTTATAGTTGTACAAACATTTGTGTGACCCTCACAATCTGGTTACACACAGTCAAACCAAAGTTAAAAGGCACTTAAATTAACAGTAGGTAATTAACCCTTTCACTACGACATTATGATTTCATAAACTTTCTACCACATAATTATATTGACATTATATTGTCTGCTCGCATATATATCGTCTATTGATAATGCTGCCATTTGGAATTTGACGCAGTTTAAATAAACCCGTTACCCCAATAGCTTGTTTCTAGTTTTGAAGACAATTGGTTACTTAAAGCAGGTTAAAGGTAGACAAGAATGCGCATTAAGGCGCATTAGCATGATTGAAGAAACTGCTACATGTTAATGAAAGTATAAATTGCACCTTTTTCTGCAGTGCATGAATAAAATTGAACGAACGCACTAAAAAGCGTTTCCATAGGGGAAATGGTTTAAATGCATTTTTATCAGTTTCAGACAATTTAGATCCTGATCTGGATCCAACCAGCTTGCGTCGGTAGAATTTATACAGCAAAAATTTGTACAGATATAATTCCGCACAACGATCGCACTACATTAAACATTACGCTTCCTTGAGAAATAATTCAAAAGTAATTGGTCAGATTAGTGTATTTATATTGCTATTCCGTTCTTATCGTTCCACAAATTGTTGTCTAAATACGTTTTGCTAATACAGTTAAAATGTATTAAGAGGCCACAATTAAAAGAAGTGTTGATGTCTCCGAAAAACGTGTCATTACTTTATTCACAACAAACGTTTAACAGATATGTCTTAAACAACTTATCAAATTTGCCTTCTTCTGTATTAAGCTGTCACCTGCGGTTAAGTTTTGCGGTGTCAGTTGTTTTATAGACCGATTAACACAGAATTAACTGTAAACGTTTGAAAGGTTTCCAATGATTAATGGTTTTCGGTAGACAAATATTAAACAATTGGAATGCAGATAGATGTGTCTGGAAAAGGGTTGTCTGTTACATACTGTCGAACTTCGGTATCTCGACTCGCTTACCTCGAACTACTACCCGATATTTCTGTACATGAATTACATTTCTTCATGCTGGGAGAAGTCGAAGATACCCGTGTTTCGAAGTTAAAACGTGGCTTAGCCACGTTTTAACTTTGAAATACGGGTACGTTCGACATTACCGAGTTCGAGGTACCGAAGTACGCCTTTATTGCGATTTAATGCTGAATTCAAAAGGATTTTCATTTAAAAAACATTAAGTCAGTACTATGAAAACTCCTGTTGTTGTTACACAAATCTGCTAGTACAATAACCATTGTTGAAAATTTAACACTAAATTATCGGGAAACAAGTAAACACATCATTACTAAAAAGAGGTATGTTATATACTGTTAAATGTTAAGGCCAACTTCAGTTAGAGTAAATAATCACTGGTCTTTTATTTTCAGAAAATGTGTTTTTAACTTTTGAAAACATCAGCGTTACGAGTATAAGGGATATTTAAACTCGCAGGTTCATTTATGGAGGAATATAAAAATGTACATGTTTTGCAATCCTAAGCACTTAGTACTTTGCGGTGACCTAAACGAAAACATAAAATAGTTTCAAAATGTTGTTAATAGACACATAAAGTGTCTGCTTCAATATTGTTGTCTGCAATATCATTTAAAAGAAAGGTTTAAAGCAGTATGACTGGTGTTATTTGGAAACAGGCATCAACTAATAAGGGTCCTGATCAGACGCCAATTGATTGTGTTGTAAAGAGGGGGCACTGTATACCATACTATATGGTTATATAAACTTTGATGATGTAGACACCAACAAACTTTGCAAATATTTGAAACTTATCGTGCTTTTGTAGGTCTACACTGTGTGCCAGTCAGATAAAATGTATTAACTAAAGTATTATTGAGAAAAATGCCATTTTTATGCCCCCGGCATCGACAGATGCGGGAGCATATAGTAATCGTCCTGTCCGTCCGTCCGTCCGTCCGTGTGTGTGTGCGTCCGTAACAAGGTTAAGTAGATTTTACCGTTTTGTCTAGCATCAACACCTCTTACCCAAATGCTTTGATACTTATACAGTTGTTGCCTAGGACCATTCCCTATCCACCAATGTCACCCAACTTTGATTATGACCTTGACCTTGACCTAATTTGGACTTAGAATATTTTGAGTGGGCTATTTCTTGGTTAACTAGATTTTACCGTTTCGTCTAGCATCAACACCGCTTACTCCAATGCTTGGATACTTATACAGTTGTTGCCTTGGACCATTCCCTATCCACCAATATCACCCAACCTTGATTTTGACCTTGACCTTGACCTAATTTGGACTTAGAAAAAATTCAAAATATACTGTCAAGGTTGCCACCGGGGGCATAAGCGTTTATTGAACGCGCAGTCTTGTTTATATTCTACATTGCTCTATCTCTGCAATAACACCCAATGTCAGACAAAATTTGTGTGCGTTGCTCGGATGGAGTTTTTTTTTTTAAAAGATTTTCTAAATTCTTTTATAGAAATCTTCCTCTCATTAACAAGTATAAATGTAACTTAAAGTATTTTCTGCGGCAAGGTATTTCACAACCGTAGTTTTATGGTGATGTGATTTACAGACTTCGTAATATTCTTGGACATATGCATTTTCAAAACCTATTTGTGAAACGTATTAGATCTTTCCTCAAAAAAGATTATGATCCAACTGTATTGCTGCGCACTTCACGTTTGGTTATCGATCAACCTACAATTGATAACTATGCTTTCCTCTTTGGTTGTGCGACGACAGACAGGGCTTAGCACTACATGATGATGTATCTCTAAAGCCGTCCTGAACCGGGAGAGTTATGTCGGATTTTCGTGCTTTGTTTTTTTTCTCCCTCTCTGTCGTACCCTGAACCCATCCATGTCTTACAGTTAATCGTGACTACAGACTAGTCGCTTGAGTACAATTTGACCGTTGCCATAGTGGGTTACTTTTAACACGGGCTTGAATGTTTAAGTCTTTCCCGTGTTACTAATAATCTTGTCATATAATTTTTGTTAGATGTTTTACATGTATTTACTTACTGTGCTGGCGGTCTTTTTGATTGTTTATCGCCACCTGAAATATTGGAATGTGTTTATAAATTTACCCATGTACGAGGGGCAGCGAAAAGTGTCTTCAACACTTGATCAGCTATAATGACTTAGTTGAACCAAATGTGTGTAAATTCATTTGGTTCAACTCGGTCATTTTCCTAAGTAAAATGGGTAGCAGAGGATAGTTTCTATTGAATGTGCTACAGCAAATAGTATATTTATATAGTATATTTGATGAAAGATTACCCCTTGATTAGTAACACTGGTAAACAGAGTATCTATAGTGAGATATTAGTAGCACTCCAGGTGAATAGCTTGACTATTGCTTTACACTGTCAAATCTATAGTACATTTGATAAAAGGCTACCACTTGATTAGTAACACTGGTAAACATAATATATACAGTAAGATTGCCCTTGAATAATTAGCAGCACTCCATAAAGCTGCTCACTCTCTGATATGCAGTTTCTGCATGTGGATCGCTGTTTTTGGTAAGAAGGAGTTTCTGTATGGACAGTATAACAAAGTTTTACTGTATAAAGTGTATAGCATCTGTTGATGTTAGGGAGCCGAGGCGTTTGAATGTTATAGCATGTGCATGATAGTTAACCCCTTCACTGCATTACCCCAGGTGAACTTAGTTACAGGCAGCCTGGATAATACCCCGATGCCTAGAAAATCGGCGTCTGATCAGGATCCTAATGGTTTAATTTGACTGTCAACATTTATGTCGCCATGTATACACTCAATAGTCACATCTTCTAAATTTAGGAAGCAGACGCAGACATCACATTATGAGATAGCATAAGATAACATCCTAGCAGTTAAAGGGTTAATATCTGTTCATTTTAAATTGCCATGTGAATTAATACTCATGGCTCCAGATAAGTAGAGTATGTCAAAATCTATATTCTTTGTGTATGCAGAGGACAATGTGATGTCATCTACTCATTGGAATAGCCATCTGAGAAGGAGAAAATTCTTGTGAGTGATCATGTTGGAAAACACCTTTACTTTGGAATCACCTTATCTAAATCCATGAACATCTTTAACTTCTCAGCCGCGGCATGTATTTACAAGTAGTTTACATCCAACTCGGATGCTTAATAACTCTGCTTCCGACCAGAATGAAACTGCCTGTCAAGTGCCAGCATCCAAAAGTTATAAACAAAATTTAAAGAATAGTTTTACATTCCATTTTATAATGTATTATCATCAACCTGCTAAGATGATAAGTTGGGTCTTAATGATCCTGTGAAAAGGAAAGTAAACGTTTAGTGTGCATGCTGATATCATGCATTTAGTATCTTCTGTTCATAAATATTTTGCTTTGCTATAAGCATCCTGTATGATGTTTAATGCAATAAAAGACACACGAATTATAAGAGACTAATCTATTAAAGGACAGGTTGCATTAGTCCAATCACATTGAAATAACAGTAGCATTTATCAGTTTTAGCAGGAATGTATTTTAGACGTTCCTGGTACAATTTTATATTATATATTATAAGATATACCACTAAAACCAGGAATGTATATGTAATATACATTCCTGGTTGTACTTAGTTTTAAAGGCTTACGTTTCTACATTTTCCTTGTCATAACCGTTATCTAATTGTTACCATTCAAATTATATTTCTATATTTTAAGACTGTGTTCTGATAAATAATATTAGTAAATTATTAATTGTAAGCTACTTAACAAAAATCGGAATCAGATTTTGCAGTTTGGTGTAAATAAAGTTGAGTTGAGTATGTGCACTGGCGTTTTAATCTCATTGACACCATTCACATCCTTGTACAAAAAATGTGTGGCGATCCAGATGCTTGAATAAGTGTTTGTCTTGTAAGGTAGTGGAACAGGGTTTACATTTTATGTACACTGTTCGTCTTTATAGGTGAATATAGGAGATAAGAGTGAGGTTGGGCGCCCCTAAACCAAGGTTTAACCCCCCCAGTGGTTGTTACTAATTAATCTATAATTAATTATTGATTGCTGCTGACCGTACCAAGGCGGGCTCCTATATTCACTTTGCTTTATGTTTGTCTTGCGTGTTGTTTTCTATTTAGTGTGTAGATGAAGGAATGGGATTGCGAGCGTGTGTGTTATGGTATGACTGTGTGTGTGTGTTCAGCTTGAGAGGTGGGTGTATTGTTTGTGTTGCGTTGCCTGCTTGAGTCTTTCGTATTTATTTGTAGGCAAATTGGTTTACATTTGCAAACAGATCGAATCCGGACCAGAAGCCGCGTTTGTCACTTTTCATGTTTTGTTTTCTGTACAAACCTCAAATTTGTAAAAAAAAAAAAAAAAAGCAGACGCCAATTTTCGTTGTTCGGAGGGCCGTTGCATGGGAGGGAGTACTGTATCTGACAGTCGGATTAAAAGTGTAAGTATTGTTGAGATGTCATGTTGTATATTGTATTGCACTGCGTTTAGTTATACTTAAACGGGAAATAATGACATTATCGCGACTGTGGCATACAGAACTATTGTCAGCAAGAAAGTAATGTCGGCGTCAATGAATACGACCTGGCCCGATAAAACATCGACATCAAACTATTTACTATGATAGATAATGTCTATATTGAGACAGATTGCCTTACTTTTAATATATAATTATAACATTCACATGCAATGAAGACGACACGATATAGACAAGCTTTCACAATGAAGCAACATGCAGACACATAACTTGAATGGTCAAATAAACTACTAATTATTTGATTCCGTCTTAGATTACGAGTTGAACAGAACACGACATAGAAACATTAACCATTTCACTGCCATGACGTTATCAACTTTACGCAATTGCCGTCTGCTTTTTTTCTCAAATTGTAAGTTTAGGTAATTTGACTACAGAAATATTGAAATGAGTGTAAAACAGTGTGGATCATGATGCGGCATCTGATCTCGATCTAAATACTTTTCGAATAACTGTGACTGTATTCGGGTTAAGGCAGTTCAAGGATAAATCTGAATCCCTAAATTCAAATCTGCATGTAAGTGTACATATCGACGTAGACAAGAGGCAGCTCAGTAAAAGACAAAGCAGCCGGTTTCTGTATGATATCTTTGCTTCACGAATACTGTGAATTTAGTAGTCGGCTATTGTGTTATTGGTTCTAGAAATAGTTGTCGTATGCCTGGCTGTTATATCATTAACCCTTAATTATAAATGTTTGAAACACATCTTTTGTTTGCATGTAAATGACTTAGATCGTAACATGAACCAAAATGTACTGACAACTATTTACAGAACTAGATTTTATATTGACCAGGGGCCCGTTTTACTAAACTACTTACGCAAAATGTGTGCGTAAGTCAAAATTTTAAATTTTAATTTAATTTTTTTATTATCACTTGCTACAAACAGCAAATAGTCAGATCAGAGGACGCGCTTTTAGCGCGTCCTCTGATCTGGCTATTTGCTGTTTGCAAACGTTTATGATCGAAAAATAAGAGTTAAACGATTTTGACTTACGCAAATATTTTGCGTAAGTAGTTTAGTAAAACGGGCCCCAGGACACAATTTGCACATCAACAAATATTAGCATGGCATGTTAATTATCTAATGTGTACACACCTGCCAACACATTTTGCATTACCATACATTAATGTTGTTAATTGTGTGGGTCCGTTGGTAACGCTGACACAAAGAGACATAGCAACAGTGACATACGTCATACCTTACTGGACAATTGACTTCCGTCTGTTAACATTTTAACTCCCAGGATATACACTCCTGTTTTGTCTGATTGTTTATTCCAAATTAAGGACTGGAGACATATAGATTATACGTTTTGCCCCATTTGGACCATGATCAGATGAATTACACGGCGTCTCTGGTCAGGATTAAAATTGTTTTAAGCAATAACTTATTATATATGTATTTATTTTCAACATGATTTAAGTGGTCGCCTATCTTCAAAACTAGAACGTACACAACTGCAGAAACATGCATTATCATATATGAGCCGTGCTATTATTGCATTGCAAACAGTGTAGATCAAGTATTTGACGCGGTGGCTAGTCTTGATTTACACTGTTTGACATTAACATGCGTCTAAAGCATTTAATGCAGCTGTATTATATATGGTACAGTGGAGAATCTGTTATTCTTTCCCGTTTAAACGCAAACGTACGCAAACGCAAAGCACTAAAACGTAGAAAAGAACAACCTTTGGACAATTCTGATAATTCTTGTTTATCTTAGTGGCAAACAGTTTGGAGCCTGATCAGACGCCGGGTTACGCGACGTCTAACTAGGACATAAACTGTTTGCAAACGCTCTTTATGGCGGCATTGAGAGTGAAATGGTTAACTCATATTGAATTCGGCATTGGATTGTGTTTTGTGTTTATTCAATACATAAATGCTTTTACGCGACTTATCCCTGTACAGAAACAACATATCTGTGTATGTAATCCACTGTGTACAGTTTATCTTTTACCATATTACTTGACCTGTCAACTATTTATTCATATTATGTTACATCTATATGTCTTTAAAGTCCCATTGTGTTTTCAGACCTTTTCTCAATGCCTGAAATACGATAACGGTTAATAATAATGTTTGAACATTCTTATGGGCCAAACTGATCTATGAAATGATGAAGACGGACCTAACTCATCAAAAAGGGCGATTGAAAATCATAACAAACCGAAAATAGAACGTCTGACATAAACATTTCCACACGGCTTAGTATCACGTGATACAGCCGAATACAACTTCACTGGGGGCAACCGTATCTATCTGCGCCCGTCTATCCATCAGTCAGTTTGACTATCACACTTTTTTGTCCGCTCTCTAACTCAACTACTTTTTATCCGATCTTTCACAAACTTGCTGAAAATGTTCATTGATATAAAGTTAATGTTTAGTTCGATTACTACTAAAATCGCATAAGGTATTTTTGAGTTATTGCCTTTTAATTAATCAAAAAGGACTTTTTCAGTCATGTTTGCACTCTAAACAAACAGCTTTTATCGGATATTCACCAAACATCTGAAAATATTTATTCATATAAAATTTAGGTACAGTTTGATTATTACTAAAATCGCATGTGGCATATCTGAGATTTTGCCCTTTATGTATTAAAAAATGACTGTTTTCAGCAAGTTTTGCTCTCTAACACAAATACGTTTTATTGGATCTTCACCAAACTTGCTGAAAATGTTTATTGATATAAAATCAAGGTTTAGTTTGATTACTACTAAAATCGCATAAGGTATATTTGAGTTATTGCCTTTTTATTTATAAAAAATGACTGTTTCAGTCATTTTTGCACCCTAACACACACAGTTTTTATCGGATATTCACGAAACTTGCTGAACATATTTAATTATATAAGATTTAGGTCTAGTTTGATTCTTACAAAAATCGCATGTGGCATGTCTGAGTTTGGCCCTTTAAGTATTAAAAATGAATGTTTCAGCATTTTTTGCTTTCTAACACATACAGTTTATATCAGATGTTCACCAAACTTGTTGAAAATGTTTATTAATATAAAATCTAGGTCAATCATCTTAACAACCAAAATCGCACAAGGCATGTTGAAGTTATTGCCCTTGAATGACTAAAAATTTCATTTTTTAATTATTCAAGGGCAATAACTCAGACATGCCATATGCGATTTTGCTAGTTATTAAACCTGACCTAGATTCTATACTAATAAACATTTGTAACAAGTTTGGTGAAGATCCAAAAAGAAGTGTTTGAATTAGAGAGCGGACAAGGCTGAAACAGTCATTTTCAGCAAGCTCAATGTATAGATTCTCCGTAGTTTGTTTTATCGTTTACCCATAGTGAATAAGTATGTACATGTTGTTATTGGATCTCATAGTGTTTAACACTGTGCCTACTGGTCGTAACTTTTAGGAGTTTGCAAACTATTTGAATCTAAAACGACGCCGCGTAACGCGGCGTCTCATCTGGATCAAAACTGTTTGACACTCGTCTTAAGGTTTGTTTAATTAAAACAATGCATAAATCTAAACTGAACACATTTTGCAGACGACAATGTCAAAGCAGACGTCTGTGCAGCAGAATAAGGGTTAACAGGGTCATTTCCAGTGCTCCAGCTATAGATGTAAGCGAGAGTTATCTGAACTTATCTAACATTTTCTCACTCATTTCAGCACCGAATGCTATGGTGTTACTACTGATTAAACCGTCTCTTCGAGACATTTTTAATGAGTATGACACGATTGGGTTTAAAAGCAGAAATAAAGATTTTAGTTTTCGAAATACTTCTGTTATCTGGAGCCCTGTATTTACAGAGTTGTCCTTCTTATGGTGTACCAAAGGGGTCTAAAGTATAGATGCTGCTCGGGCAGCGTTATCCTGCCCGAGCAGCATCTAGATGCTGCCCGAGCAGCATAATGCTGCTCGGGCAGCAGTTATTTTTAGCATTTGGGGTTATCCAATCAGCATGCTCGTTTCTTCCAGTGGCCCATGCCATTCGCTGCGGACCTTGTTTGTTTGTTGAGAAAATGGCCGCTATCGGCGGATAAAACGTGATAAATTATCGATAGATAATCGGCTAGTGCATTATGTTTGCCTATATGATTTTACTTGATATTATTTACTGTGGACACTGAATGATATATGTATTAATAAATCAAGCTATCAACGCTCCTAAGGTCAGAAAATTGAATCGCGGACTCGCACTTGTCAGAATGCACCTAGATTCTATAGTGGGACTGGAGCTTCCGATGTCGTAACCGCATGATTTGAAGATTGAAAATGGACACTGGCTTAAACCATTCCACAGAAAGCGTGAATGAGGTAGGACCTTTCTTAGATAAAACCCGTTTTTGTGAAAGAATCACGTCCCACGTAGTCCAAATGGGACCCCAAACAACCGTTTTATGCAGGTTTATCAAAAACACAATGCGGCTTTAACCATTGTCATCAAATAAAATATTTGGGAAACCTTCTAGTTTCTTACGTGTATATATTATCAGTTTATAGATATTTATTTTGGTGAGTAGATTATGGCCTCGAGATAATCATATTTTCTTATTGCGATATACCTTAAGCTCATACATATTTAATTTATTCCATAAATATAGAACTGTTTTGACTTGTTTTGGTAATAAAATTGTTGAAATAATTATAGTAGACAATTGCTATTCATATAATTTTACAGACGTCATTATTCCTCAATAAAATGCTAAAACGAGTATGTCTATCGCTAAAACATACAGTGGAGAATCTGTTATTCTTTCCCGTTTAAACGCAAACGTACGCAAACGCAAAGCACTAAATAAAAGAAAAGAACAACTTTTGGACAATTCTGATAATTCATGTTTATCTTGGTGGCAAACAGTTTGGAGCCTGATCAGACGCCGGGTTACCAAACTGTTTGCACTGTAAATAATAGTTTTAGCGTAAACGCGTTTATTGGGAAAGAATAACACATTCTCCACTGTAATGGCGCTAGACCAGACGCCAACTATTCAAATTTTAATTAATCCGAAACATTTCAAGAAACCAATTTTGAACTAGAACAGATGACGGTAAACTCAGGGCTTGTCCTTTTTGCCTTTCATTATACATGTTCATATATTACAAACGCATTTCATTTCTTTTACAGGGGAATTAATTAAAAATGTTACCAATGTTACTAGTACAGTGGAGAATCTGTTATTCTTTCCCAATAAACGCGTTTACGCTAAAACTATTATTTGCTGTGCAAACAGTTTGGAGCCAGATCAGACGCCGGGTAACCCGGCGTCTGATCAGGCTTTAAACTGTTTGCCACCAAGATAAACATGAACTATCAGAATTGTCCAAAAGTTGTTCTTTTCTACGTTTTAGCGTTTTGCGTTTACGTACGTTTGCGTTTAAACGGGAAAGAATAACAGATTCTCCACTGTAGTTTTGACACATACGTTGTGGCTTGATGATCATAGCTGTACTACGAAACAGAACATATAAACCCTTATCCTGCCGATCGAGACCTGGGTCAAAGGTTATAAAGCGTTTGAGCTGAGTCTGAGTGTGTTCTCAAGTCTTTGATTGGTCAGATGTGAGCCTAGGCTCAAATCTGACCAATCAAATGCTTGAGAACGAGTCTAGACTCAAGTCAAAAGCTTTATAACCTCGGACCCTGGCTAATATATGTACATGTATTTGCAAGCAGCAATGGTCCAGATCAGGCACCGCGTAAAGGGGTGTGTGGTTTTGATCAATGTTGTTTGACTCTCATGTTTAAGTCTTATCATTTAAAATGTATCAATCTGATTTTTACCACACACTTAAACGACGACTTCAAAGCAAATGATATTTCGATATGGCATTATTAATTATTTTATAGTTATTATTCTTGAGCGTTAATTATTTTTGATTATTATATACATATCGATGATTTATAGAGATTTCTCAGTTAGATAAATTTGATATCGTCACTGTTGATGTCATCACTACATATAGTAATGATATCACTTTTTGTGACGTCACGTCATAATTATTTTAGTGACATCGCGGTAATCAATTTTGTGTGTTTTTCTGTAAAAGCGTCATTAAAATATATATAATAAACAGAATAATCAATTCCTTTGAATAGATATGAAAAATATATCACGAGAATGGGTTGTTATCTGGTTAAAAAACGAGTCCGCAGGACGAGTTTTTTAACCAGATAACAACCCATTCTCGTGATATATTTTTCATATCAATCCAAAGAAATTGATTATCCTCTATATATCTTATCATGGGTAATAATAAGACAAGTAATTGTATATTTCACTATACAAGTGTCATATACGGATAATAAATACCATGAATCGCTCCGAACAAACCACTGAGATGATGTTTATTGTAGCTTATTGTATCTCATGCCACACGAAACGTATAAGAATACAGTGCAGACCCTGAATGGACAGCTCTTACTACACAGCTTCAAAAAGCACCAGTAAAGCCAACACCAGATGTATTATGAACTCATACACCGCTTATAGAGTATAATAAACAGACAAAAACAAACCCTATGACAATTAAGCCGCAGAACCACGACAAGTAAGGAAGGTATGGGAACCTAATCTAGGGCAAAAATAAAAATATATAAAGGATAAGACCCTTGAACCATTTAAGGTCTTCTAATAAATTTGTAATTGTTGGAATCTACTCCTCGTTTTGTCAGAATCTAAACTGTTTAGCACTTTCATCCATACTAGAGCAAACACACGAATGTTTATGAGTAAGACTAATGTGGCGCTGAGATTATTAAATCGTGTACAGTGGAACCCCTCCAAACCGGAACCTCTAAATACCGGAATTCTCTCTAAACCGGACAAAAGCTTTGGTCCCGTTTCCAACCCTCCGTTTTATTTTACACATTACACTATAAAAACGCCTTTTTACCTCTTTGATTTATTCCTATACTGAGAAATATTTTCTATAGATTCTAGCAGGTCATAGTTTAAAGCAGGTTGAAAGTAAAGCAGAATGCGCCTTAAGGCGCATTCTGCTTTACTTTTAATCTGCTTTAAGTGGTAAGCTATCTTCTATACTAGAAACAAGCTGTTTGGTAATGGGTTAAAACCCCTCTAAACTGGAAACCCCTCTAAACCGGAGCGTTTTGTTGTCCCCAAACATGTCCGGTTTAGAGGGGTTTCACTGTATATCGAATCATGTTAAGCAATGCTTTTCTAATTATTGTCTGACTCTTTTGATGCAATCAAATGCCGAATAACCCGGTGTCTCAACGGGTTAAACATCGTTCGCACTTGGAATTAATGTTTATAATGTTTGACTTATAACATAACATGCAGCGCAGTAGTTGTATTATCAATAAGGTTTGACCTGTCGGTCATCACTTTCCGTCAACTTTCGTTGGCACCATCGGAAGTTTCCGTATACTTTATTTAAAGATCAATGAAAACTTCAGGTAGTGTACTTCAGTCGATGATCTAACGCCACTGTCGCAATAGCTTAGTGGATAGTGTCATTGACTCGTAGTGCGAGTGTCGTTGGTTCGATTCAAGGCACTGTTTTGTAAACGTCAGCTTCAGGTGTTTTTTTTCGATAATTATATATTTTACTAAAATAAAACAGTTAACGTTTGGGTAAAGAAAAACTTGCTGCTTAACGAAATACAGAAGTAACAAAGAGTGCTTTTTGCCAGAGAGAGCTTTGCATAACGTAATGTTGGTACAGTGGAAAAAACGTTTTTCTTTTCCAATAAACGCGTTTACGCTAAACTATTATTTCCATAGCAAACAGTTTGGAGCCAGATCAGACGCCTGGTTACCCGGCGTCTGATCAGGCTCCAAACTGTTTGCCACTCAGATTAACATGAATAGCAAAAATTGTCGAAAATTGTCATGCTCTATGATTTCTTGTTTTGCGTTTGCGTTTCGTTTGCGTTTAAACGGGATAGAATAAAATTTCCTCCACTGTATACGCACTTCTCTATCCAAGTTTCCTAAGGCAAGTTTACTGCACTTTATTTTATACAATTGCATGAATATCATGGTTTGTAATCGTCTACCATAAAAAAGTTATAAAAAAGACACATTAAGAAATATTACAAAATTAACTCTATCGGGTATCGAACCTATAACCCTTACGTTGGTAGCGCAGACACATAACCACTGAGCCATTACCGACTGTAGATATCTTTATCAGATAATATAATCAAATTCGCGTCATCCTTGAATGGTTTATTTACAATACACTGTTTTGTTGTTTCCGGAAGATAAAGATAGCTTACGGAAAAAGACGGAATATTCAACAACCGACAGGTCAAACCTTATCGACAATACAACACCGATTGTTTATTTTTCGAATATAAACAGTGGTATAATTATGCAAATGAGCCTGTGACGACGCTGTGTACCTATTACGTCATTACAATTCGTTGTGTAACCAACGTACGTCACTTTATCATGTAGATATAATTTAAACTCCTTGTTTAAATAATCAATATAAAATCTACCAGAAATTGTGTGTCAATAATGATAAAAACTATTAGGCTAGATCTATCTACTGAATGAATGAGGTTAATTTGGAACCACGTGTATCCTGTCTAGTAGTACGTATTTCTCATTTAGCCTTAGTAGACATGCGAGTCACTCATTTAACTTCACATGCAGCAACCTTATTCTTATGGAAGTGCCAAAACATACACGGAAATAGCTTCTCTAGAATATGATATTCACTAATCAAACTCGTCGTATAAGTAAACGATAAAAAACCTCGGCAAAACCTCGACTTTTAACGTTTTCTTGAAGATTCGTTTATAAATTCCTATAAATGATAAACGCTCATGTAATATCAAATATATTTAGTGATTTTGAGTTATTTCGCAGATGGAATATTTTTAGCAGATGTTACTTCGGCATGATGTGAATTATTAAACAATAGAAAAAAATAAAGGAAGAAATATACTGACGCGTTCGAATTTAATCAAATATACTGCAGAAAGCTATAGCCAATCCTTTCCAATATATCTTGGGGACAGAAATAAATGTGTTGTATGCAGGAGAGTAAAACAATTAAAATGTTTGTACTCCGGTAGTTTTAAAGCGCTGAACGAGAAATTGATAACGTAATTGTCAATTAAACCTAAATGTTTAGTCTGGGAAGAAATCAGGCGAATGTTTCAAACCAGACTTACACTAAAATGAAAGTAATTTCAACATAGAATAATTTCTTGAAAGCACTATTTATAAACGTAAAATTGATTTTTGTTCTTCCAACTATACAGATTCGGTGTAGTGTTAAAAAAACAAAATAGTGTTTCTAGAATGCTCAGTACAGTGGAGAATCTGTTATTCTTTCCCGTCATACTTTTCTTAACAATTTTCGTATCAATTGTAGTCTGCCTTAATTTCTCAAATATGAGTTTTAGGCATAAAGCGGTGTCTCAGCAGGATCCAAACAACTTGCAAATAACTGTTGTACTTGTGATAAGGCAGTAAGGCAGTTTAGAGGTTAAAAGAAGTTCGCACCACACGTTAAACGTCACCTAGTGAATATGAATCCGTATCAGCACTATAGCATTGTATATTTAAGAAATAATGCTCTACCGTTGTGAAACGGTATTTTACAACGGTTGGGAGTTGTGGTGCACATGAATTGACCACGAAGGCCGAAAACATAGATTATTTCGATGCTAACATGATCAGATTTAAAGAAATTCCGCGGCATTACAAGAATCTAACACCCAATAGCAAATTTACATTTACCGATCCACACTCTGGCATAGAACAAACAATACATGAAACAAAACAGAAGAATGGGAAAATTACAGTAACATGACTGGTTAAAAGTATATGGTCTTTACGGGCTATATGAATAACGTAAGAAATTTCAAATACATAACGTATGAATGCATGAGGTCACGTCATGTCATATAACCGCAGGAGGAGCGGGGTGGAGAAGAGCGTTGTAAAACGTCTCAGGTATACCACGATGAGCTTGTTCTATTTTTATAGTGACCAAAACGCGTGTCATGTTAGAATATCAGTTTATCGGAGAGACAATTGTCTAAAATTAAGTTTAAAGGGCTTAGGTTGGTTACAGATCAGTTACACCCTAGCTCCAAACTGTTTTACATTTCGATTTGATTAGTAGGCCCTCAGCACAACGATTCCGTCATTACAGCAATGCTTGCCGCTGTTCCCAAAACAAGACATTTGTGTCAAACGCTTTCAGTATTGCAAAATAGTCTGGTCTAAATTGTCGTTTGCAGTTTCTTCACAAATGTAAGATTTTGACATTTTGATAGAAGAACTATAGAGACCAGTGATAAACGATTCGAACCCAGTTTGGGTTCAAACGTTTGATAACTGTAAACCACGTCATGTGAAAGGTATGAATTTGCCATCCGTTGTACACAATCTTAATATCCCATTGTGTGTTGCTCTGGAGAGGGAACACTAAACTTCAGGGCTGCCATTTCTCCGGATTTTTCCTAAATCTTCGGATTTTTTCTAGAACATGGTAACTTAAAGCAGGCTGAAGTAAAGCAGAATGCGCAATAAGGCGCATTCTGCTTTACTTCCAGTCTGCTTTAAGTAGTCACGTGTCAACAAACTAGAAACAGGCTATGGGGTAAATGTACTATTCGCAATTGAAAAATGCAAATTTCGAAATCTTAGGATGTTTCATGTCAACTTATCTTATGGCAGACCTGTAGTGATATGACGATTGAATGTCACCTAGTTCATACACAGAGGTGAGTTGTTGTATCGTTTACTTATATTAACTGATTTAAGGAAATTTGATCTTTTTGTCAGTGTGACAAGGATATACCTACCACTGTGTGTCGCTTGAGTTGGGTGATCAACATATTAAAACTAACTCTACTAATGTACTCTAGTGTGTCTGTGTGACCAATTTAAAACTGTGTCTGTGTGATCAGTCCCTCGGAGTCTTAGCAATTATAAATCGTGTCTGTGTGACTGATTTAGTGAGTCTGTGTGACTGATTGAGTGAGTTTGTGTGACCATATGCCGTGTCTTGTGTGACCATGAGTTAGCTGATAATTACCATAAACATTTAGTATAAATAAATGAAATGTCTGATTTAGTTACCAACAATGACTGATTGCAGTTGATATTTAACTCATCAACTGTGGAAGTTGTTGAACTATTAGTTCAGTGCTGTGAAGATATAGACAGTTTGATATACATAGTGATTTAAGTGAGTGTGGTTTAAGAAGGGTCTGAGATAAAACATTAGTAGTGATTAACTCTGTATATTTAATAAAGTGTGTAATGTGATATAACTAGTCTCAGTATTTGCTTATATACTATTCCAACGATTCCGGAATCACGTTATTTCTACTTAGTTTAAACAGGCCGAGAGAAATACAAATATCAATAATAAAGACGATGCTAATAACTATACATGTAATATAATAGAAGTTGGAAATAGCAAGGGTGGCGTCTAATTAAGATCGAAACTGTTTGACACTCACTTTATCGTTATTTCAGTCAAAATACCTAAACTTTAAAACCGAGAAATAACAGCGGACGACATTTGGTTGAGAGGATGACGTCATGGCAATGAAAGGATTGGTATCATTTTGAGCAAGTATTGAACTTGCAGATAATTGATTGGTATTAATAAACACACAATTTCTTTGTTCTATGCTTATTCAACTGATATTCCCGGGGCTCAAAATTAGAGGGAGTAAACTGAACAAATTTAACACTTTCTCATTGTATTTCAGCACCAAAGCCTATGGTGCTACTATGTTTAATGCAGAAATAAAGATTTTAGTTGTTGGAATAATCCCCTTATATAGAGTTCTGTTTAATTCTGAGTATAACATGTCGTAGTTACGAGTGAGTTGGGCTGACAACTTTGACGCCTTTCAAATGTTATCCCTTGAAAAGGTGTTAACGATATTTTCCCTAAAGTGCGGCACCGTTTTTACATCTTTAATTAATTCAAGGTTAGTTCTCCCTCATGCACACCGGCGTGTAATGAAATTATAATCATTTATTCTCACGTAAAGATTAGTTAAACAAATCAAAACACCGGAGTGCCGAGTACATTATTGCTGAAAAGGAACACGTGACTCAATGACAAATCTTCAGGCCAAGAATCATTGTGACATTGAATAATCCATTGTGATATTTCTATCATGTCTTGATAAAGTACAAGGACAACGTACCCCTGCTTCCTTAGATAAAACGATTTGTTCCTGCTATTATGAACTATTCATCTACCTTAAATAGTTTAGAATTAGTAAAAATATCAACTACGTGGTAATCAGATTTTATTTTTTGGTGAAAAGGCGTTCGAAAAAATGCTACCAAACTATGAAAACAAAATCCGGGTTCCGGGAATCCAACAACTTGCGCCATATGAGTGAAAAGTAGTAGTCTAGCTACTAGCCTATGAACAGACCAGACCAGACCACTTACCTTATTGCTATATAAAATGAAACAAATTAATACTGTAACCGGGGCTAACATCAACTCAGCTTCCGATGCAAGTTCTTTCATAACGGAATATTTGTAGGCGGATATAAAAGCCTGCAAAGTAAACGGTATTAATACTAAAGTTTTAAACATTAGACAAATGACAAATTTGGCATTTCATTATTACATATCCGCATAATACTGAAACTGAATAAATTCATAACTGAGCTTAATACATTTTAACACGTTTCAAAGATCGAGTTAACGTTGTATGACATAATAAATATCGATAAGAGTGTCAAACAGTTTGGATCCTTATCAGATGCCGCCAAACGCGGCGTCTAATCAGGATCCAAACTGTTTGCAAACGCGCGTTTAAGTGTCATTGAGAGCGAAAGGGTTACAAATGTGTCAAACCAACTAATCGATCATACTTAAATTAATTACCAATCAGAGCACGTTCAACTAAACAATTCGATTTGGTTTGGTTAAAGTTCATTTAAGACATATTTTAGAATATTAATTCCATTGGGGTTAACAATCTTATATCAAAACAAGACGGAAATTGTTATTTCATGCTTGTCATGGCGATCTGTTTTATGTTCAAACATTTGATAGTCATGGGAACACTTCCCCGACGCGGGCGTTTTCGAGCAAAATTCGCCTCAAATGGCATTTTAATAGAAACGATAATGATGGTAAAAGTTCATGCACCAAAATTTGATTTAACCCTTTACCCTATGGTCTTACAGGTATCTAGGTTTGTAGAAGGCGAAAATTTAAAGTAGGTTGAACATTAAACAGAATGCGCCATATAGCACATTCTGCTTTCCTTTCAGTCTTCTTAAGTCGATCACCTGCTTGCATATAGAAAATGGTATGTATGGCACATGCTTACAGTGGAGAAAACGTTATTCTTTCCCAATAAACGCGTTTACGCTAAAACTATTATTTGCAGTGCAAACAGTTTGGAGCCAGATCAGACGCCGGGTAACCCGGCGTCTGATCAGGCTCCAAACTGTTTGCCACCAAGATAAACATGAATTATCAGAATTGTCCAAAAGTTGTACTTTTCTATGTTTTAGTGCTTTGCGTTTGCGTACGTTTGCGTTTAAACGGGAAAGAATAAAAGATTCTCTACTGTATAACCGTAAAAAGAAGTACTGTTTACTTTAGTGGAGTAACAAAATAAATGCGCTAAAGGGTGCTTCTAAGGAGGAAGAGGTTACGAGAGTTCTACGAATGAAAGTGTGAAGAGGTAATTTGGAACACTATTGACATCAAGCAAAGCTTTCTACGTTTTACTTTACTTTACTAATTAGTTACTCGTTACAGGAGTACTCTTTTCTGGACAATTAAAGAAAGAACGAACTGTAAATACTGTAAAACCGGTTTTATTAGCGAGAATATAATGAACGCGTTAATTCGCGAATGTCTCTAGTTTTGAAAATAGGTGACTTCTTAAGGCAGGTTGAAAGTAAAGCGGGATGTGCCTTAAGGCACATACTGTTTTATTTTCAGCCTGATTTAAGCTAGCACCTGCTAGAAATATTGCATGATGTCGCGAATTAATACAAAATTACGCGAATTATTCATGACGCGAAAAATACATGTTTTACAGTATTTAACGCCTAGAATAGTTCAATGAATTCAGGTATTTCTAATCTTATGAGTACGGTTCTTACATACAGTGGTCTCTTTTTACAGCGATCCTTCGAATAACGATTCACACCTTACAACAACGTTCAAGCCTTTAATGGGAAATACAGTGGGGAATCTGTTATTCTTTCCCAATAAACGCGTTTACGCTAAAACTATTATTTGCAGTGCAAACAGTTTGGAGCCAGATCAGACGCCGGGTTACCCGGCGTCTGATCAGGCTCCAAACTGTTTGCCACCAAGATAAACAAGAATTATCAGAATTGTCCAAAAGATGTTCTTTTCTACGTTTTAGTGCTTTGCGTTTGCGTACGTTTGCGTTTAAACGGGAAAGAATAACAGATTCTCCACTGTAATAATGTCTTCACCACTGTATACATCAAACAAGAAAATTTTGTTTTCAATGCTGCAAAAGGTTCTGCTTAAAATTGTCTGCTGCTATTTTCTAAATGTTACGTTTTGGACATTTTGACAGAATAAATATAAAGACGAGTGACAAAAATTTCGAAGCACGTAACGCGACGTCTTATCAAGGTTCAAACGGTTTGCAAATGTATTCTACGGGTATTAGTTTCCCCTGTCTATCACAACTCCCTCCGAAAAACATACACTTTTTGTCTCCATTTGGCATTGTTGTAATTGGGGATCGTTGTATTCCATTGATCGTTATTCTTTCACACTGAACGTGTTTGTGATAAAACAATGATTTTCATTGCAAACTGTGTAGAGATGGATCAGATGCCGGGCAACCGAAATAAAAATTATCATGAGAACGTTGAATATAACTCTCATGTACTTTGTTATAGTTTAGTTAGGTTTAAACAGGAATGAATAACACCTTCTCAATTAAGAAGATAGAGTTTGAAATCGAACATGTGATTTGTGTATTCTATTAATTTGGTTTCCTTATATATATAGCGCTCTCTCTCTACAACGACACTCAATGGGAGACAACGAGTATGTGCGTTCTTCGGAGGGAGTCGTTATAGAGAGGGGAATTGGTTTACATTTGCAAACAGCTTTAATCCAGATCAGACGCCGCGCAACGCGGCGTCTGATCTGGATTCAAGCTATTTGCCACTTATCATTAAGTATTTTTCTGTCAAAATGCCGAATAGGTAATTTTGAGAAAAACAGCAGACGACAACTTTAAGCAAACGATATGTCAGCAGTAACGCGTTAGAAATAATTGTCCTGTTAGGGAACTGTTGCAATGGTCGTTGTAAGGAGGGAATCTGTGTTGGGAGGGCCGTTGTAGAGAGGGAACGCTGTACTGGCAAAACACTTTCTATGGCGATTGTAATGGAAACAAGATTTGGGTGTGAATGCATACGTGCAAGTACTTTGTTTCTTACATTCAATTTTGAAACGTTTACATTTTCGAAAGGTGTAGTGCATGACACATGTTTCAAACAAACACAAAATTAATTTCACACGAACGTCAACACTGAAATTGATAACTTATCTTAACATTAAAACATTTAAACCAGAAAGTATGTTATACGTGTACTTTTACTTAAAAGCGTCTGGAAATCGTAAATGGTTTACAGTAAACACGCTGTAGTAGGACCACTGAAAGTATTATTTAATAATGACATTTAATATATTTGACAACTTAATTAAGATGAAAGTACATGTAAGGCAAATCTCTGTTCATTAATCTTTCGTTAAGCTACAGTCTATTTTTAGAAACACAAACTTGCCATGTTTAGTAGTCGAAACAGAGACGGTTTTATATATTGATTAAAAGATGCCACTTGAGCAAGAAACGCGGGTAGTTATTTAAACAGTACATACCTATCCCTACAGTGGAGAATCTGTTATTCTTTCCCGTTTAAACGCAAACGTACGCAAACGCAAAGCACTAAAACGTAGAAAAGAACAACTTTTGGACAATTCTGATATTTCATGTTTATCTTGGTGGCAAACAGTTTGGAACCTGATCAGACGCCGGGTTACCCGGCGTCTGATCTGGCTCCAAACTGTTTGCACTGCAAATAATAGTTTTAGCGTAAACGCGTTTATTGGGAAAGAATAACAGATTCTCCACTGTATCCCTAACTATTAACCTTTAAATAGGAACACTTCTTCCCCCACTCTATATATCAATTTAATTACAGTGAACATTTAATCCTAATTAGTTGTGTCGAAATCTGTTAATGTTCACTCTATTTTTGGATTGCTGACTTACCAGTAACTTTCAGATCAACAGATTTGCTGGTGATTGTCGGTGAAGGTTTAAATAATACATACGTTAAATAACTTTCCTGGGATGGTTAACATTCAAACTGACAACGGCGATTTTCGAAACTACTTTAAAGATATTAAAACCCTACAATAAGCTGCGGCACGCGAAAACAGATTTTTGAGTTAAGTTTACTAGAGGATCAGAATGATATTAGGCGCCAATGAGATACAGGGGAGAATCTGTTATTCTTTCCCGTTTAAACGCAAACGTACGCAAACGCAAAGTACTAAAACGTAGAAAAATACAACTTTTGGACAATTCTGATAATTCAAGTTTATCTTGGTGGCAAACAGTTTGGAGCCTGATCAGACGCCGGGTTACCCGGCGTCTGATCTGGCTCCAAACTGTTTGCACTGCAAATAATAGTTTTAGCGTAAAGTCGTTTATTGGGAAAGAATAACAGATTCTCCACTGTACATGTATGGCCAATCAAATCATTTATAATTTTGCATTCATTGCATATTGTTCGAATGCTAATAGATTTACTTCAACTTCTTCACTACCATGACGTCATCAGTTTTGAACATTTG
Source organism: Gari tellinella (assembly GCA_922989275.2). Lineage (NCBI taxonomy): Eukaryota > Metazoa > Mollusca > Bivalvia > Cardiida > Psammobiidae > Gari > Gari tellinella. The sequence goes on along the minus strand of OV277872.1, from coordinate 31,798,753 downwards.
TCGTCTGCTTGTTTGTTTCAAATTTAAGTATTTTGTACTTTGACTAAAGACAAAGTGAAATGAGTGTCAAACAGTTTTGTTCTGGAGCGGCGTCTGATTAGGATCCGAAATGTTTGCTAGTACCTTTTATACTCTAGGTAAGTCAGAGAATCTTATTTCAAACATTCAAACTATTATTGAAATAACTAGTGGAGATGAGGTAAAATAGATACTGAATATATTTTTTTATAAATAATTATGCGTCTTTTCATTGTCACATAGTTTGTGTAGAAAATACTCCTTTACCGCCATATTGACGTCTGTTTCCCTATACTTGTAGTTGTGTGCAATATCGTTTCAAAGTAATATAAAATGTAGCATGACTGATGTTATTTCAAAACGGATATCATCACATAGTTTCGATCAAGATCAGGCACCGCTTCTGATCAGGATCCAAACTGTTTGCAAATGCGCCATTTGGCGACATTGTCAGTGAAAGGTTAAGTATACAACTACAGATGCGTAGCACATTTTATCACTCATATTGCATAATGACAAAAACACCAAAACGTAACAAAACAAAATAAGATATCGTGACGGCGTCTGGTCTGGATCCATAATGTTTGCAAATTCGAGTTTAGTCGTCTATGCGGTAAAAGGGTTGGGCAAGCTTGTGGTACATTGCAGATATGTCACACTTATCTTTACAATTCAAAACAATATTACAGCGTTCCCTCTCTACAACGGCCCTCCCAACAACGACTCCCTCCTTACAACGACCCCTGTCGCAGTCCCCTTAAAAATACATTTATGTCCAAACCTTTCTTGGTTGCAATACAATCTGCCTAAATATGTCGTCTGCTGTTTTTCTCAAAATTACATATTCGACATTTTGATAGAAAAAACTGAATGACGAGTAACAAACAGCTTGAATCCAGATCAGACGACGCGTTACGCGGCGTCTGATCTGGATTCAAGCTGTTTGCCAATGTAAGCCAAATAACCTCCCTACAACGACTCCCTCCGAACAACGCACATTTTGATTGTCTCCAACTGGATGTCTTTGTAGAGAGGGAGAGCTGTAGTATCGTAAAAGTTTATATCTTAATACAGGTCTTGTAAGATAATTTTTTAATGCAATGTGCATTTCATAAATTAAGTTAACCATCATTCAATACACTATGGTGGTTTTTAAACACTACATCGCGGAAACTACAATACAGAGCTTATGTATTATTTTGAACGGCTATTGGGTATAAAGCGCATTTGCCTGACTTTTTTTTATATTGATGAGTTTTCAACATGTGTTTAAACAAGACGATAAATGATAAACATATATCCAAGGGAAATAACTCATTTTACCTAAGCATGGGACTAACTGATGTTGCTCATGTTTTCCCTAAATGAATGGTGCAATAATATATATGTGATATTTGAATTCAGTTTAGTTAATGGGTCATGAATTGTATTGAGAAGACACATATGATCTGGTTCAGTCTCGGGTCATTTTCTATATGTGTCTTTTCAGTACAGTTCTTTCAGATTGCAATTCATTTTCAACTCTATCTTATGTGTATGTTAGTTGATATGGTGTTTTAATGATGGAGAATTGCTTGATTCAAGGGAAATAACTCATTTGGCCTGAGCATGGGACTAACTGATGTTCGCATGGACCAGTTGCCCAAGCTTTCCCTAAATGAGTGGTGCAATAATATATATGTGATATTTGGATTCAGTTTAGATAATGTGTCCGGAATTGTATTTAGAAGACACATATGACCTGTTTTAGTCTCAGGTCATATTCTACATGTGTCTGTTTAGTATAGTTCTTGCAGATTGCTATTTAAATTCAACTTTTATCTAATCTTATGTGTATGATAGTTGATATGGTGTTTTAAAGTTGCTTGATTATAGTCTCTTATAACTCTGAATAGAGTGGTAGTGTACTAAGTGAGTATTGGTATGTTATGTTATTACTGATGTATTGTACACTGAAGAGAAATAAATAAATAAATATATTAGTGTCGTTTCCACACAATCATTGATTGAACAGCCCTTGAATTACAGGTAATAACTAATGACTACATAAACAATACGGATAAAGTCGCTGTTGGGACAACATCAATACTACGCAGCGTATAATTGTTCGACACATAAGCCAGTTCACTGCTTTTAAGTCATCGGTCTGAAATTATTTCCTTCAAATTTTAAACAATTGACCCTCTGAGTTAAATATCAATACGAGTGCACCCAGTTTAATTCCTTATTAAACATCGGGTCACTCGACGTCACATATCGATCAAAACCGTTTTCAAATGTCTTGTCGAGCACCCATCTGCAATGGTCCCTTTATCTGTTCATAAGAAGTCGAATTTGGACGATGATTTCTATTGGCATGTAGTTTATGAGAAAAGCTTCTCTCAGAAATTGACATATAAAACCATTTTACAGCTAATCCAGCTGTACTTAAAATAAATTCTATAACCGTGTAGTAAGAGATGAAATGATGCTTTTGATAGTACAGTGGAGAATCTGTTATTCTTTCCCGTTTAAACGCAAACGTACGCAAACGCAAAGCACTAAAACATAGAAAAGTACAACTTTTGGACAATTCTGATAATTCATGTTTATCTTGGTGGCAAACAGTTTGGAGCCTGATCAGACGCCGGGTACCCGGCGTCTGATCTGGCTCCAAACTGTTTGCACTGCAAATAACAGTTTTAGCGTAAACGCGTTTATTGGGAAATAATAAGACATTATCCACTGTAATACCTCTCTCTAACAATCATCAAAAGCCTTATTGTATTTTTATTCAAGACATGTGGCAGCTTAACGCACGACAAAACTAATGAGAAACACTCCTTAAACGTGAATTATGCACAGCATTAGCCTTTCCCCTATCACTGACTTCAAAAAGTGAGTTTGCAAACAATTTGGACCCTGATCAGAAGCCGCGTAACGCGGGTTCTGATCAGGATCAAGACTGTTTTACACTAGTTTTGACATTTCGTCAGTCATACTGCCTTAAATTTAATTTTGAAACAAAAGTGTAGACAACAGTATTCAAGAACAAAACAATATAGCGGTGAAGGGTTAACCTCTCATTATAAATTTGATGATGAAAGGGTTAACCATTTCATGATCAAATTATTCGAGAGAGGTTTACCCCTTCACCGTTTCATTGTCGCCTGCTTCAATTTTGTTGTTTGCAAGTTCGTTTCAAAGTAAGATTCAATGTAGTATAACTTAAAACATATTAGTACGAGTGTCAAACAGTTTGGATTTTGATAAGACGCCGCATTACGCGGCGTCTTATCAAGATCCCAACTGTTTGCAAACGCGCATTTTTAAAAGCGTCATTGAGAGTGAAGGGGTTTTTAGGTATTCATTCTTATATTCTCGAGCACACGGCGGCCATATCATCTCTATAAAAGTTCCAACGTGAAATTAATGCACAGCCAACTTAGTGCATTAAGTTTATTTTTGTTACAAAATCAAAATCTAAAAATCGTTTGGAATAACAGTAGATGAGACTAACCTTAAATCCATTTAGTATATGTGATTAATTTTTCAGCTCTAATAGTTCTAATGCTTCTTGCAAACTCCGAAGAACTCGTTGAGACGTATATCGCCTGCTTAAACCATTTAGTTGCGATACTATTGTGCTCTTTAACCATTGTTGCAAATTTAACATTGCAGATAATCAAGTACAGACAGAGGAACAGAAAATTACATGTTTTGAAATTATTGAATACCTATCAAAATCTGAGTTGCAATCAGTTTACTCAGTCTGAATTGAGACTGAGTAACGTGGTATCCGAACTGTTTGCAATGGGCTTTGTTATACAGTGCAACGACACCTAATGGAAGACAAATAGTGTGTGTGTGTTGTTCGGAGGGAGTCGTTATAGGAAGGGAAGATAGAAACCTTTAGAGTAAATTTGAAAACAGTATGAACCCAGATCAGACGCCGCGTACTCGTTTTACGTGTTCCCGTCAAAATGTCCAATACAAAACATTGAGATAAACAGCAGACGACAAGTTTAACTCTTTCCTCCCTGAAACTTTAAATGGAAAATTCCAGTTTCCATTTTAGTCTAGTCCATTTCTGACTTTTAAGGGTTGTTTTTGTCAATGTTTGGCATTGTGACAAACAGTGAAGAACCTGATCAGAGGGCTCCTTTCGAAGCCCTCTGATCAGGGTCTTCACTGTTTGCATAGGACAAGTGTACTATTCACATGTACACTGTTTGAAAAGCACGCCTATATGCGGGACTAGGGTTCAAAGAGTTAAACAGACGTTATTTCCGCTGTAAAATCGGTAGTCATATGTGTCTTGATTTGGGGAAACAATGTCAATGGTCGTTGTAAAGAGGGAATTCTTGTTCGAAGGGAGCACTATAGCTGTGGTATAATTGTTCTCTTTAACCCTTTCCCCCATAGAAGCGACTTTTAGCGTATTTAATTTATTCCTCCGCGGAAGAAAATAGTTCCAGTTTATACACTCATGAACAATTACCATTAAAAATATTTTATATAACCTAGCAGATTTTAGCTTAAAGCAGGCTGAAAGTAAAGCAGAATGTGCCTTAAGGCACATTCTGCTTCACTTTCAACCTGCTTTAAGTGGTCACCTGTATTTAAAAACTATAAACAGACTATGAGGTAAAGGGTTTATCATTGTTACAGATATAAGAGTACAGCCACAGGAAAAGAAAATTACGATATTTGAAATTGTTGACGACTTAACAAACTGTGAGTAGCAATCAGTTTATTCAGCGTGATTAGAGACTGAGTAACTTGGTGTCCGAATGGGCATTGTGATATAGCACAAACGCATGTAATGAGAAAATATATCGAGGATAATCAATTCCGTTGGATTTGTAGGAAGATCTGTAAATACATTACCTGTGTGTAGTTTTATGATCTCCTAAACGTTTTTGTCTTTACTAAAACATAACTAACGATGTGCATATTTGAATTGATAGACTTAGGAAATACGTATATTGTTTGCTAACTTTCAGTGATCAAACTGATGTAGCATATGCCTTGTGGTTGTAGAACATGGGAAGCCGTTATAATTCTCCGTTGAAATGAAACTTAATGCAAACGCGCTACAATGTATAAAATGTTTTCGGCGTCTGAGCTGGCTCAAAACGCATTGCAATGGACATATTTTTTCTATCATGGTTGTGTTGAAGCATAATCCTATCTATGCCTGTTGGGTCTTTTGTGTTAGCTCTGCTTGCTTAATTGGGATGCCCTAAATGGACCTGATGTTATGAAGCCGCAGAAACGCTTTCTGGTTCTAATAGACACCTATTAAATATTTCCAGAGATTACATGATAACCATGACATTTTGCCTATAAACAAGTGTCAATGGCCAGGAATAGTATATACGTTCCGGCACGCAATTAAGAGCGAAGTAATATCCGGGTATAATAACTGACTTCTTAAAGGAATACTCTCAAACATAGATATTCGAACACACACTACAGTGCTCCCTCTCTACAACGACATCCAATGTGAGACAACAATTGTGTGCGTTGCTCGTAGGGAGTCGTTAGAGGGAGGGAAATCGGCTTACATTTGCAAACAGCTTGACTCCAGATCAGACGCCGCGTCACGCGGCGTTTGATCTGGATTCAAGCTGTTTGTCACTCGTCATTAAGTTTTTTCTGTCAAAATGTCCAGTATGTAACTTTGAGAAAAACAGCAGACAACAACTTTTAGCAGACGATATTGCAGCAGTAAAAGCGTTATACATAATTGTCTTGTTTAGGAAACTGCGACAAGAGTCGTTGTAAGGAGGGAGTCGTTGTTGGGAGGGTCGTTTTGTAGGGAGGGAGTGCTGTAGTTTGCATACTGCATGGAAAGTATAGCTCGACAGAAGGCGTCACTTATAGTATAAAGGAAATATTCATGAAACTTAACTCTTCCGCAATGTAATAAAATGTCGGAATATGACGAATGTTTTAAAAAACAATTTGTTTGAATCTAAGTGTTCAAAACAGTTTGGATCACAAAAAGACGACGTCTGATTTGGCTTCAAACAGTTGGCAGTAGACAAAGTTGATCAAACCCTTATCATGTTAAGCGCAACCTGGCTTATAATTGTAAACTATTTGGATCCAAATCAAAAGCCGCGTTACGCAGCGTCTGATCTTGATCCAAACTGTTCTACCTTTCGACAGTTTGAAAAGCTTTAAAATTCATATTGATTTATTTTCGCATATAATATATTCGAAGCAGACGACAAATCAGCATGATTTTGGGTTAAAACATGCACATACACGTTTATGCGAAAGAGTAACGTCTTCTCAACTGTTAATACCAATTACGGTTTTAATCCTGCGATTTCCAGTAACGTATACGGTATATGAGCCATTGCTACAGTGGAGAATCTGTTATTCTTTCCCGTTTAAACGCAAATGTACGCAAACGCAAAACACTAAAACGTAGAAAAGTACAACGTTTTGACAATTCTGATAATTCATCTTTATCTTGGTGGCAAACAGTTTGGAGCCTGATCAGACGCCGGGTTACCCGGCGTCTGATCTGGCTCCAAACTGTTTGCACTGCAAATAATAGTTTTAGCGTAAACGCGTTTATTGGGAAAGAATAACAGATTCTCCACTGTATAAAGTAAATACCCAGATCATAGGGCTACTAAGGAAGCCTTCCGTTTTGGAGCCCTCCAACCAGGTTATGCGCTGTTTGTCAATTTGCAATACATGTATATGAACAAAAAACAATCCGAAATAGTAAAGAATGGACTAGACTAAATTGGGAAATGGAATGTTTCGCTAGAGGTTCAGGGACGAAAAGATTAATCGACATATTGACATGCCGTACATGTATTTCACAATTGTCAAACAAACACATTAGATACCGAGTACCTCAGCGCCTTATCAGGATCTTATCTGTTTGAAAATCAGCCAATGGTTTTGACAATTTTAATCGAATATGTAGAATATAAAAAATAGAGCAAACAAGAATATAGGCAGACGAAAATTAATGGAACATAGTAAGGGGTAGTACAGTTGTTTTCAAATGTAAAGCTGCATTATCAACATGCTTTATGCATAATATATTTAACCCTTTACCTGATAGCCTAGTTATAATATTGAAGATAGGTGACTACTTAAAGCAGGTTGAAAGTAAAGCAGAATGCGCCCAAAGGCGCATTCTGCTTTACTTTCAGCCTGCTTTAAGCTATCATGTTCTAGAATATAGAAATTGGTCACTGTAATATATATTCATGACTGTATAATTTGGAACTATTTTCTACAGCGGATGAATAAAATGAATGTGCTAAAAGTCGCTTCTATTGGGGAAAGGGTTAAGCCGTGCCATGAGAAAACCAGCCTTTAGTTATTGCATTGCAACATTGTACAGACCTAGCACCGCCAGCACTACAGACTCTGTATCTGACTTTAATTTACATTTTCAAAAACCGTATATATAATACAGCTACATAAATGTTTTAGATGCATGTTAAGCCTTGAACAACACTGTTTGCAATGCAATAAGACAGTGTTTTTTTTTTATTGCACTGCTTATTTCTAAATAAAATGTTTTGCTAAAGCATACATTATTGAATCAAATGAACGTCGTATGTGCCAGAAGGTTGTTATTTATAAACCTTACTCTACGTACATGTATAACTATCTAAAACATCTGGTAAGATCACTTACATCAAACATAGAATGTGTTGTTCTTTGGTCTGGCCATAACAGAGAGATACAAACGTGTAAACTGAAAATTTGTAAATTTTATTTCTTTTGTCTCAAATAAACACCAGTACATGCGACCGTTTAATAGGGGTTTACCCCCCAAAGGTTCCCGATTCCGCGAGAAAATAACAACAGAACAGAACAGAACACACCAAGCTAAGCAATGAAATCCCGAGTGCTGTCTCGTGTGTACCACATGACATACGGGATTAAAATTTCGGCACACTCGAATTTACTACAATCGCAGCGTTTCGGTCCATTGTTATATATTTTTTTTGTTTGGAATTGTAATTTAAAAACCCATCGTCGTTTATTCGTTTCCCGAAGGGAAACGAAATTGTACAGAGCTGTTTGTAGCAGGACGAGGGGACCCAGCGATCTGGATCCACCCCAGGAGCGCTACGCTCCTCAAGTCCGGACTCAGGGTATAGCCTGGTGGGACGGGGAATATAACTAAAACTCAGAATCAATTTATTTCTTTTATTTAAACATAAAGCCTAGCTATTTACAATAACGGCATCCCGAGTTACATGGTATTTCCGCAGAGCAGGATGTCACCCGTTGGGTTGCCCAGACTAACGTCCGGAGGTACAGGTTTATCCTGATGCAGAAATACCCTAAGTTTACTAAATCTAAATCTGAAACATTACAGTGTAACCACCGTTGGTCTCAGTTTACAACCTATCGGTCGTAGATGCTCTTAGCTCAGTTACCAGTTATCAACCAGTTGCAAGTAAGAGAGAGAGCAGTGGTCAGTGTCTCATTATATAGGCAGATAGAACCATGTGACCATCTGCCAAACTGGACTGATTCGCCAATTTCTATAACTAAAGTTGTTTTTCTACAAGTAAAAAACATAGAACTAATCTAACTTCAATTGCCACAAAATGCAGATGAAAAGCATGCGATATCATGAGATGTTTCAGTACACTATAATCTTTAGCTTGCTATTATAAATGTTAAATGGCCAGTTTGCATACTAAAGGATGCCAAACTGCTACATGTTTAAAAAATACTGGTTGAAAAAAACGACACCAGAAAAGAAATACAAAATTTTACGTAAAGACTCGGGAATTTCCGTAGTATTCGTCTGCAAAATCACAGCTCGATTGACACTTGAATGAGTCTTGACAGACATCTAATTAACGAAATACAGGCTACAAGACTACAACTCATGTAAATTATGTATTGGACATCAGAAATAAGAGTGAGTACATCTTTTTGGAATTCTGTTTATTGTTCTTTGTAAGTCATGGTCGTCGCTGAAGAGGTGGTTGTTTTATAATGCAAGAACATTACATATTACCGGACAGTATCCGGGTCCCGGACAACGCAGCAGCAAACCATATTTTTGTCCCATGTATCATTTTGTACCCACGACATGACGTTTTCGTGCAAGTTTTCTTAAATAAGTATGACCAGGGCTCATTTTGACACAAATCCAAGTGACCATGGTGACCTGGCTTCAAATGTAAACATTTTAGCACACCAAAATGTTCAATGTCCAGGATCTCTGTAATTTTTTCATGCCTACAATATTGAGCTCTGCTAACATATGGCGGGTAGGCATCGGTAGTATTCAGTGCTGCCATTTTTCCGGATTTTTCCTAAGTATTCGGATTTTTATCCTAACAGATCGTAGCGTTAAGGCGCATTCTGTTTACTTTCAACCTGTTTTAAGCAGTCATGTGTCTTCAAACAAGAAACAGGCTATGCGGTAAAGGTACGATTGGTAAAACTGCGTCTGAAAAATTGAAATCTAAGGATTTTTATTATCAACTTATGGCAGCCCTGAGTATTGGCTCAGACCCCTCATGGGTACCCATTTTAACCCCTGAGTAGAGACTAGAGAGGAGCAATTAGCGGTGCATATCTTGCTCAAGAACATTCCTGTACATCATCAGGGTTCAGAAAAATCCACTAGTCAGGCCGCTTGGACGGTGGGGGATAGATCTCACGACCTCTGGTACCGTAGATGAGTACGTTACCACTTGACTTCTACCACCGTAAATTAAAATGTATTAAAATTCTGCAGTAAACACTAAAAGTGTTACGCGGCCACTTGAAAATGTACAAATAGCAGTGTTTGATACATGTTATTGCTTAATACCTGTAGGACAAAAGTAAAGCAGATGGCGCATAAATCTTTTCATTGGAGTAGTTGATTCATTTCCACAGCAAGAAACTGTATTATAGTATGAGGTAGCTTTCAGTGGGTTTTTTTTCACCACTTTTGGAATAAGTTGGTACCCCTCCAATTGGGCGTAACGGCGTAAAATACTTAATTTTTTGGGGAAAATTGAGTCGTAAAAAGCTCATTTTTTGGGGAAAAATTGTGCCGTGAAATGGGAACAGGTCCCTCAAAAAAACACTGGTTTGACAGTGTTTAAACGATGATCGATTATTTCCGATTATTGATTATTATTATTATACCAGATTTATATAGCGCTCTTTTCACACAGGGGTTGTGCGTTCAAAAGCGCTTTACATGAAATAACATAAATGTACCTTCAAATCGAGAAAAGACAAAATAACTACAATTAGATCTGAAATAAAACATGAATAAACATATAAGAGACAGTCCCTAAAACGGCGATCACATTACCCCCATCAATCAGCAATGAACCGACCGGCTAAAGATTGCCGACTGATATAAATAATGGTAGAGCGCCCCATGCAGGCTATCAACAATTGATTGAAAGTGATCATTCGATAGAGTTTAGAGAATAGATAATAAAATCAAATAATTGATTTATTGAAATAATGAATTTTATTCTAAAAGCGCTTTACATGAAATAACATAAATGTACCTACAAATCGAGAAAAGACAAAATAACTACAATTAGATCAGAAATAAAACATAAATAAACATATAAGAGACAGTCCCCAAAACGGCGATCACATTACCCCCATCAATCAGCAATGAACCGACCGGCTAAAGATTGCCGACTGATATAAATAATGGTAGAGCGCCCAATGCAGGCTATCAAAAATTGATTGAAAGTGATCATTCGATAGAGTTTAGAGAATAGATAATAAAATCAAATATTGATTTTATTGAAATAATGCATTTTATTCTATTCTAAGTAAAATAGCAATGTTTGTATTAAAGGCAGAATACTACGGAAATGTGCGTCTAAAACGCGCAATTTCTTATATGTGTGCATTTTCTATGTATTATTAAAATTAGTGAAATCGCGTGTAAGAAGCCTGGCATATGTCCCCACTTGGTAAAGAATCCTACTTAAATGTGTCAAATTCTTATCTTGTTGGTTTACATTTTAAGCGGGTTTGTTTACAAATAAGACTAACGGTTTGGTTCGTAGGATTGCGTAAAGGTCATGTGATTAGTACGAAGCGCGGCGATAATTCATATACACTGTGTGACGTCATCCGAACCAAGCCGGAACATTTCCGTTATGATTCGTCTTCGATCGAATGTCAACAAAACAGATTTAAAAGTCAATTTGTTTCCACCAATTTCACGGGTTTGTAAGCAATGTTGCCTCCATAATCATCGGGCATTACTTCATTTTATAGGTTTAGATTACGAATGTGCCTACATTTTCAGGTTTTAAAATTGCGGGATTTTGGATTGCGGGATTTTGGCAATTTGACAGTTATGTTGGGATTTTAATCTTCAGATGTGCAATTAAAGTCAAAAAAATATAATCTGATTTTTTTATTGTCAACTTTAAGATTTTAGTTACTAAATTTATATTAAAATTTAAATTTCCCTTTTTTTTAGCTCACCTGGCACGAAGTGCCAAGGAGAGCTTTTAGGATCGCTGGATGTCCGTCGGTCCGTCTGTCTGTTCACAATTGTTCGTTAACACTATTCCGGCTACAAATCTCATTGGATCTTCATGAAACTTGATCACAATGTTTGTCTAGTAGAAATCTAGGCCAAGTTTGAATGTGGGTCATGTTGGGTTAAAAACTAGGTCACTAGGTCAAATCATAGAAAAACCTTGTTAACACTCTAGAGGCTACAAATCTCATTGAATCTTCATGAAACTTCATGACAATGTTTGTGTCATTGATTTCTAGGTCAAGTTCGAATATGGGTCATGTTTGGTCAAAAACTAGGTCACTAGGTCAAATCATAGAAAAACCTTGTTAACACTCTAGAGGCTACAAATCTCATTGGGTCTTGATGAAAATAGGTCAGAATGTTTGTGTCGTTGATATTTAGGTCAAGTTCAAATATGGGCCATGTCCGGTCAAAAACTAGGTCAATAAGGTTAAATCATAGAAAAATCTTTTTAACACTCTAGAGGCTACAAATCTCATTGGATCTTGATGAAACTTAGTCAGAATGTTTGTCTCATTTATATATAGGTCTAGTTTGAATATGGGTCATGTCTGGTCAAAAACTCGGTCACTAGGTCAAATCATAGGAACATCTTGTTTACCCTCTAAAGGTTGATTGTGGGTCATGTCCAGTCATAATCTAGGTCACTATAGGTCAAGTTTGCCATGGTGTACCAGGTGAGCGATTTAGGGCCATAGTGGCCTTTGTTTTGTATAATCAATGATTAATCGAAGTGGTTTGTCCAATTACATGTATATATGTTGATCGATAATGAAAATCAGTTGATTATGAAACCCTTTGATGAGGACATAATTATTATGCAAGAAAAAAACAATGACAAGCCTTGAAAATTCTGCATTAAACAATAAACAGCCAATATTGTGTTAACCGGCCACTTAAAGTGTATTAGTAGCAGTTTTTGATACAGGTTATAGCTTACTTAATACAGGACAAAGGTAAAGCAGATGGCCAACAGGTTTGTTTATTGAAGTATTTTGATAAAGGTTGTGATTTAATCCTTTTACTCCATCTATATGCCTATTTACACATAAACTTCATTTCTCCACTGGAGAAAATAGTTACATTTTATACAGAAATATTATTTCATGTGCAATATTTCCAATATCCTAGCAGATGGAAGCTGAAAGCAGTTTATATATGTTGATTATACTTTGGTACCACCAGTGTTTAGACCTCAGGATCCATTAACAAGAAAGTGTATTTCAGGACATACTTAAAAAAAACACCTGAAAAACTGAAAAATGTGTAAAAAATCAGTATAATGTGACTTGGAAAAATTAAAAAATTGACAATTCAGTATAATGTGACAACTTGGCAATACCTCAGTTACCATTTTCAACACTTTCTGAGAGCCTGCTTGCACTTCTTCTAAAGCGACCTAGTGTTAGCAAAGAAATCTGATGGAATGATTGGACAAGTTGGAATATTAGCATCTACTGCTGCTCTGTTTTGTTGCAGTTGACAGAGGTAGGGAATTTGAATTTGAAGCTACAGACAAAAAATATGCTATTCGCTGACTTTGGTGATTGTTTATGGCAATGTATTGAACTGTTGATTAAATACACATATCTGGTATTATCTTTTAGCCGTGATGTCCTAATCTGTCAGTTTCTGCACCAATCTATATAAAATGCCAGGAATTGAAATTGATAACAGCACTTACTTACTCTACAGTCAACACAACTTCAAATCAGGAGAATTGCTGCTATGTAGAGACCTATAATAAACACATCAACCTGTTTTTGTGTAATTGGACAAGAGAGATAGCCTATCCCTTCAGAAGCATGCATTTAGTAACTCATTATGTAAATATCACTATGATGAGTTCTTTGCTGTGTGTTTTTGCTTGGATGATTCCGCCCAAAGAGAAATGAATTCAACAACACCGACAGAGGACAAAATAATTGGATGAATGACAAAAAATGGATAAAACTGATGACATCAGTTTAACAAATTATAATGAGACAAGTGGACCAAGGAGGATAAAGTAAAGGAATTGAGACAATGGACACTTAAAGCTGCTGTCAAGACATTGTTTTGTTATCATATTATGAACATTCTCAAAATGGCATTGTCAGTAAACTGTCTGTAAACTACACTAGACAGATCTGACAATGCATGATATGATATCAGATTCTTCATCACATCATATAGAAAGATAAAAGTATATCTTGAACTGATATCTTGGCAATGACCAATTGATACTTTCTATGCACCCGGAATCTATGATTCGCCGGCATATACTAACGGAAAAACAAACAAACAAACAGACATGACAAAAACTGTAATATCGTTTTTGTCCTGTTTGTTTGTTTGTCCATCTGTCTGTCTGTCTGTGCCAAAAACCTTAACCTTAGCTATATCTCTTGCATTATTGCACACATGCCTTTTATACTTGGCATATGTCTTCCCAGTGGCAAGACCTTTCCAACCATACAAACCTTTTAGAACTTGACCTACTTTTGTAAAAATCTTTAAATGTCTATAACATTTAAACCCTTAGGCCTAGGGCTTTTTTTTCGTATGTATATTTCTTGAATCAAGACCTTTTCAACCATACAACGCTATTTGACCATGTGACCTTGACCTGGACCTTTGACCTATTTAATCAAAATTTAACCAAAAACCTTAACCTTGGCTATAACTCTTGATTAATGCAACTGGGCCTCTTAACTTGGCAATTGTCTTCCCTGAGTCAAGACCTTTCTAACCACACAACTCTCTTTGACCTTGTGACCTCGACCTTTCACTTACTTTTGTAAACATCTTTAAATGTCTATAACATTTGAACCAGTAGCCTAGGCCTTTCATATTTTGCATTCGTGTATCTGGGACACAGTCTTTTTTTTATCAAAAAATATGATTGAACTGTTTTGGATAATTACCCAATTTGGCAAACTGTTTTATTTTCATTTCCAACATCTCACATAACCTTAAAAAGTCAATGTCTTTCATTAATATCCATTTTGCTATGCTCTTGCTTTAATGAGTAACATTCAAAAGAGCAAATCACAGCTTATTGAACAACAATTTGACTTAGCAGAAGACACTTTACATGGGAAATAATAGTGTTTGGCATTATTATTCAAATTAAAAGGAGGTACATTTGTAATAGAAAAAATTAGCTTGGGGAAAAATAGTTCCTAAAAGTTATAATTCACTGAAGATTATAACAGTATAATATACTGAGAAAACTCTATAATTCACTGCTTAGCATAAAAAAAGTTAAATTTCAAAGCTCTATATCTTTTAAAGTAATATCAACTCCAGTTTTGTTTGTGATTGTAAATGCTCATATGTTCACCAATGTATTCCAGTAAAAACATACAGATTGAATGACACATGCACTTAAGGTTCATTCTTATTTCAAATCAAAGAGAGGTAATTTTGTATTATAAGACTTTCTAGTCTTGATAACACCTTGAATATTGCAATGAACGATTGTCTAATGTGATTTTATTTCCTTTAAGAAATAAAAATAGCTCCTGAATATGAGCACCATTGTTTTTCTTCTATGAAAAACATTTCTAATCAAAAATGCTCTTTTCAGACGAAAGAGTTTTAGACCTTTGTTTTTAGCTCACCTGGCACAAAGTGCCAATGTGAAGTATTTTTAACGTCATGTGTCCGTCGTCAACAATTTCTTTAAACCACACCTCCTCCTAAACTACTGGATGGATTTTAACCAAACTTGTCAGGAATGATCCTTATATAGTCCTCTTTGAAAGTTGTTCAAATATTTCCGATCCGTTGCAAATTTACATAGAGTTATATAGTGAAATCTTCAAACCTCTTCTACTCTGAAACTAATATGGCTAGAGCTTTGATATTTGGCATGGTGTAACTTCTGGAGGTACTTAACCAATATTGTCCAAATGGTGCCGTTCCGTTGCATAACTAGGTCATGGGAGCTAAAAATAGATCTTCTTGTCTGAAACCACATACCCTGAGCTTAGATAGTTTGCACAAAGCATCATCTTCAGGTCCTCTATCAAGTTTGTTCAAATTATGTCCCTGGGGTAAAAAATGGCCCCGCCCCAGGGGTCACAAATTTACATGGAGTTATATTGTGAAATCTTCAAACCTCTTTTCCACTGAAACTAATATGGCTAGAGCTTTGCTATTTGGCATAGTTTAACTTGTAGATATTCACTCTACCAATATTGTTCAAATGGTTCCAGTCCGCTGCATATCTAGGTCACAGGAGCTATAAATAGATTTTTTCAATAAAAACTTAAAAAAATCTTCTTGTCTGAAACCACAGTACACTGAGCTTAGATATTTTGCACAAAGCATCATCTTCAGGTCCTCTATCAAGATTGTTCAAATTATGTCCCTGGGGTCAGAAATGGCCCCGTTCCGGGGTCACAAATTTACATAGAGATATAGACTGAAATCTACAAACCTCTTCTTCACTGAAACTAAATAGCTAGAACTTTGATATTTGACATGGTGTAACTTCTAGAGGTACTTTATCAATATTGTTCAAATGGTTCCGGTCCATTGCATATCTGGGTCACAGGAGCTAAAAATAGATTTGTTCAATAAAAACTTTTAAAAATCTTCTTGTCTGAAACCACAGTACCCTGAGCTAAGATAGTTTGCACTCAGCATCATCCAATCAGCAATTGGCACAATAGTATTGTCATAATTTCTCAGCTTTCCAAGGTATGTTACATTTACATCAACGGTTTCCAGGTGAGCGATTTAGGGCCGTATACGGCTCTTGTCACTACAATTTGCCAGTTATTTAGCCACAATGAGATCGATGTCATGTCGTCTGCAACTTTCTATAAAGCAAAAAATAAATGCAGTATTTATGTGACGCTGATAATTTAGAATACAACAGTGGGTACTTTCTTTTTTGGCTGAGTATATGAGTCAATATTTTTTTATGTAACAATTCTGATGTCAAGGATGAGATTATTTTGATATTCTCTCTGAGGTTAATGGCTTACACTATAGCACCATGCATGTCTATAATGTGGAAATATGTTACATAAGGGGCTTACATGTACCCAGGTTGTAGAGGTGTGGCGTATATTTAACACCATTGCAAAACTATTTCCTTTAAACAAGTACAATGTCATTAAATGAATCAAAACAATTTTATTAGGTGTTTCGTCACAATAAATAGCATCTAATAGATTTCCTTAATAGTAAATTTTGCAAATTATATCAGCTGATTTTATTTTCCGATCATGTACGGTTTGCGCCTAAAAAACTGTCATAATTGACATTTTGTTTTCACACTGACAAAACATTCAGAACTTGAACATGATTCCTCTGATATTCCATGCTGTAGTATAATAAATACAATCATTTAGAGCAAAAGTTACACCAAACTGCCATTGCCTGTGAATTTTATTTGTTAAAAAGAAGATGGTTACATCAAGGAATCTGCAGCTATAGCAATGTTACATTAAGGAAAATACAAAGATATATCAAACGTTAAAAGTTTGATAAACATTAACAAACTAAATAAAACAATTAAACATTTTATTACACTGATTAGCCATTGCTTACTTAGTATCAAAACTAGGGTTATTTGAAAGTTATTCCATATTATTAGCAACAGGCTGTTACAGTAAAGAAGCAACTATGTTACATTAAGGAAATAAATGACTCTTCTGATTCATAAACCTTAAAGAAGAGTTTGAATGCCAACTTAGTATACATGTAGTCTCTTCAAGTATAAATGCTTTACTATGACATTCATTTCGGGAACTAAAATACCTATGCTACTATAATTTTACATTCCTGTTACATCACTGAATTTATATTGTAACAGCGAGGATTACAATATCAGTGTGTACTTGATTTGCCAATTTCTAAATGAAAACGGATGCATGATATATCCAACAATGAGCAGAATACATGAATCAGGATTTCCTGTCTAGTTTGCACTTATTGTTAAAGACTTGGGGTTACTGTAGCTTATAAGAAGCAACAAATAGTATAAATGTGTTACAGAAAATATATAGATATATTAATTCTTTGATGTAACACAAATTAGGCTCTGAAATAAAGGCTTACAATACAAAATTTATGCCATATGTTTAGTTTCTTGTAAAAAATAAATGGAAAAGTTTAGGTATTTACTAATCCAACATAAAAATGAAAATATTGAACTGTTTTGCAATTGGTTTTCCTTTATGTAACATTGTAACTTTCCTTTATGTAACAATATGTTTTCCTTGATGTAACAGCTAAGGAAAATAGCAAAGTTTTAGGAAGAATATGTAATGATTTCCATAATAATAACTGTTGAAATAATGTCTACCAACTTCAAAAAGTGAATTTTAAAATTCTGTATAAAGTTTTCCTATTTTATTAATATCTTACAGCTGTTTTCCTTCATGTAACGAAACACCTCCTTGATGTAACATACGTTTAACAGGATTTGTCCGGTGACTAATACTAGTAAGCAAAAGCAGCTTTTTTTTCTTTCATCACATGCTACCCCTTATAAAAAGTATTCATTTCAATGTAAAATACCCGTTTACTTGAAAGATATTTTCTTTTATTAATTTTTGGTCTCTGGTTTCCTTGAAATAACGGTTTCTGGTCCTTTATGTAACAATTTCACTGTTACATCAAGGATCGTTACATCAAGGATGTATTTCACCTAAATGACATTCTTACCATACTAATTTACACTAAATACTGGAACCTTATGACACAATTTATCATATCTCAAATGCATACATTTTGTGCAAAAAGAGAATAATGATTATTGCAGTCAAAGGCAGAATAATACATCGTTACATCAAGGAAGTGTTTAAAATGTATGGTACCAGCCTCAGTACTAAAATGGTCAGTGATTCCTTATTTCAAATCACGATCTTACAAAGTCTTTCTGCCATTGTTGCCTCAATGTTCACTCTTCAAAATGGAGATGTTTTGCTATAAATACTCAAGGAAAGCAACTCTGTACTTAACTATAATTGGCAATTGTTACATCACTGAACAGGATTCCAGGTACAGTGATTAACAATGAAAAAAAGTATTTAAACTGAGGAATTCCCACAATTTTATGGTTTATATGAAGTCAGATATAGTTAAAGTTACCTATATTGGCACACTACTGAAATATTTCAGATATTTCATAGAAAGTCTATTGATTAAATCAAAATAACTACTTTAGGGACACTGCAAAACTGACTTTTCAGCTGTTTCAATGTCAAATAATTAAAAGATTCTGCATATCTCTTGCACTTATTTTGATAAAATGTGAATATAAACACGTAAGTATTAGTTTAAGATGACAATTATCCCTTGTCCGAGTATGATCTTTCAAAAATTTACAAGGACATGATTTTGTTACATAAAAAAATATTGACTCATATACAAATACTAGAGATCAATTTCTTTAATTCTGTTTCCAGATTTTAAAAACGATCGTGGGTAAACCCCATTGAAGGCCATGCCTTATTTCATATTAGAATCGTCTCGACCGGACACTTCTAAGGAGAAGTAGATTAATATAACGGTTCGCTGTCTTTACTGCCCTTACTTCATCTGTTTTAAAACAATGGTTTTCTGTTTCATTTATCTTAAAAATGAATGTATTATAAAATATTGGAATGATGTAAATCATGCAGTTTGGATACTGATCAGACGTAGCGTTAGTAGTTGACACACGATCATTCCCAAAACACTATTCAAGTAACACAGATAATTGCTTTAGGTATTGTTTTGATCATAATACAATGTTACCTCTCTACAACAACATCCATTGTAAGACAAAAAGTGTTTTGTTCGGAAGGAGGTGTGTGAGAGAAGGACATTGACCTACATTTACAAACATATTAAATCCAGACCAGACGCCACGTAACACAGTGTCAAACCTGGTTTCAAGCTATTTGTCACTCGTCATTATGATTTTGTTTCTGTCAAAATGTCCAATATGTGACTTTGCGAAAAACAGCAGACGACAATTTTAGGAAGACAATATTGCATCAATGCAAGCTTTAACCATAATTGGTTTGCTTTGGGAACAGCGGCAATTGTCGTTGTAAGAAAGGGTTGTTGTTCGGAGGACCGTTGTAGGGAGGGAACACTGTATAAAGCAGTTTAACCAGCCACCTTTACAGATATTCCGTTTCTTCACTCAAGTTAAATGGTTGACCGTATTAAAAACTTTAGAGCTATGATAGATGTATGCTACATATTTAAATCGTTGTTGAAATAGAGCTGTAAGTCACACTATTCGAGAAATATCCTGGCTACAGGAGACAAGTTGCAAGATCAACACTTCATATACATCGATCTTAGGCAGTGAAGTATCGATGTTGTAATTTGAACCTTGACCAGAATATCAATTACAAATATTCTGGATTTTAAACTTTTCATTACTTAGACTGATTTACAAATACACCACTTTATGATGGATTTGTCTTTCAAAGGAATCACTGAAAAGGTTACACCGGCGGCTGTAGTCCAGTGGTAATGCACTGATTGCGGTACAAGGGGTCGTGAGTTTGACTCCGCGTCGTCCAGCGGCCTGACTAGAGGATTTTCCCGAACCCCCGGTGATGTACAGGACTGTTCTTGGGCACGATATGCACCACAAATTCCACCTAGGGGTTAAAATGGGTACATGATAAGGGTCTGGACCGGTACTGCAGCGTCTTACACGCCAGATGTTAGCAGTGCTCAATATTGTTGGCAAGAGTGCTAAATGATCAGGGGCGTGAATGTACTGTCGGCTGAACGGACATTGGAACTGCAAGTTAGACTATAACTTTGTATTTTACCTTTTGGCAGCCTTCTTCTGTAGCATACAAGGCTATTGCAGTGGTCCCCATTCTTTTCAGCTAGTTGCCCAAGCTGACATGCCCTAGAACCACCTGGGTTGTTTACATTTTTGAGGATAATGACCCGCCGTTAATTTTTACGCGGGCTCCAATAGTGTGACACTAATTAATTGGAAAATTCGAGGGTGTTAACGTAAAATAGGCATTTGTATCGCATTCTAGCTCTGTTTTTACGGAGTTTCAACAATTGTAATAAAACTGTTGGGTCGCAAGGTTTATTTGTTAGAATTAGCCATGCGAAACCACCCACTTATACTTGTAAAAACCAATAACCGTTTCTTATCAAAATCAAAGGAGGGTGTCTTTATGACAGGAAATAATTTATTTTTCATATTCAATAAACAATGAAAACGTGACAGTCAGTAATTTATTTGTTCGTGTTTTGTCATTTCCTGAAATTTACTACAGTCGAAACTCGATACTTCGAATTCGTGTTGGTTCGAACGTACCCATAAGGACAGGTTTATTTAACAAAGCACAACAATAATGGAGAAAACCTATTTATTGCATATTAAGGAAATATGATCGGAATAAATCATCCTCAAGACAAATCACTGAATCTTAGGGATATATTTTTAATTATTTTATAACTTTCTCGTCGTTTTCTTTGTAATGTATTTGTTTCCTAAACTAACCTTTACGTGTTTATATAGCCGCCTGACATCAATTTACAAATCAAAACATGTTTGCAGCCCGCATTTGGTTTAACAAAATCATTATCCGAGAGACAAACGGTTTTGAACCTTACAACCAGATGATATTTAGTTCAACTTTGTTTCCAAAGGTATTCAAAAGGTATACAGTGTTGAATAGTGTTCAGAAGATACAGTGGAAAATCTGTTATTCTTTCCCGTTTAAACGCAAACGTACGCAAACGCAAAGCACTAAAACGTAGAAAAGAACAACTTTTGGACAATTCTGATAATTTTTGTTTATCTTGGTGGCAAACAGTTTGGAGCCTGATCAGACGCCAGGTTACCCGGCGTCTGATCTGGCTCCAAACAGTTTGCACTGCAAATAATAGTTGTAGCGTAAACGCGTTTATTGGGAAAGAATAACAGATTCTCCACTGTATGTTTTAGATGTTGCTTACTTATTTTTCAATGCATAATTGTGTGATACAATGCATGGACCAGTCTACTTGGAATTCTAGGTAGTTTAATAAATACTGGTCTAAATAATAAACAGTCTAGACCCTTATCAGAGAACTCCTGCTTCGTCTGATCTGGGTATACATTGTTTGCAACTATAATGAGTTTTGAACCTTAAAAAGAGGTGAGAACTAGTCCCGCTTTGTTTGCAAAGGTATTCAAAATGGTATACATTATTTAATAGGGTTCAATAAGTATGTTTTAGATGTTGCTTAATTATATATTTATAAGTGCATATTTTTGTGATACCATGAATGAACCCCGATCGGGTGTACTCCGACTCTTATCACAAAGACTAGATAGATTACATGAATGCGCGTACTCGTGCCACGTGCAGATAATGCCTTTTCAGTTATCTCCGCTTTTGATGAGAGTGTACTATCATTGGTATCCAAATGCTTCCACGTGCATATGGAAATATTGCTTTCGTTCACGTTTAATAAAACAAATTGCACATGCCCTGCAATAAAATAAGGGTCCAGTGAACGACATATTTTTAATTGTTTAAACACTATGTAACTATGTTGCTGTTTATGTTCCCACGTGTATCTTTATAGTTACCAAAACTTGAACCAGTTTACTTGGGATCTTTGGTATTTAAATACATACCGTTCTTTAGCAAACATTGTAGACTCTGGTAAGTGGGCTCCTATAGAAGCCCTCTGATATGGGTATGTGCAGTTTGAAAATGGTATGAGCATA
Source organism: Gari tellinella (assembly GCA_922989275.2). Taxonomy (NCBI): domain Eukaryota; kingdom Metazoa; phylum Mollusca; class Bivalvia; order Cardiida; family Psammobiidae; genus Gari; species Gari tellinella. Next base: position 31,776,530 of record OV277872.1, on the reverse strand, counting down.
ATTGAATCAGATCCATGGTGTTAGAAAGAGTTTAAAAAATTATGACTTTGTTTTGTATTCTGACCGTCAAAATGATTCTGATCAGACGCTGAGTTATGTATTCTAGGCTAAAGTATCTGTTACCCCTGTGTATGATTTGAGGTGAACTGGAAAAAAGTGTTCATTTAATATTGTCATATTTGTGTTCTTCTTAATGATATACTTTATTTAATGTCACATATCCACTATTTTATCCAGCGTTTGATCTATATTACAACTTCAACACTGCAACTTTTCGCTGTATTGGCAACGTCGGGTTGAAGGTTATTTGTTTAAGCTATGTCTTGGGATTTTGAGCAAGTATACACAGTTTACATGAGAATAAGAGGTAGTACATGTATAATGTTAACCACAATGAAATGGAACATCATTTTGCTTGTTTGATTTTCTACATAATATAATACAGTACTCCCTCTCTACAAGAACACCCAATAGGAGACAATGGTTGTGTGTGTTGTTGTTGGGGGCGGAGTCGTTATGGGGAAGGACATTGGATTACATTTGCAAACAACTTGGATCCAAATCAGACGCCGCGCAATAATGCGCCTGATCTTGATTCAAACTGTTTGTCACTCGTTTTTATGTTCTTAATGTCAAAATGTCCATTATGTGATTTAAAAAAAATCAGCAGACGGCAATTGTTCGCATAAGATGATGCAGATGTGAATAGGTTGGAAAAATTGTCGTGGTTAGGGAACAACGGAAATATTGGCTGTATATTATATTATAATTATAACTCTACGTAGTAGATATAATATATCGAGAATAACTACCAAGCTTTGATAGTGTACCTTGTATCAGCAATAATTTCACAATATCTTTCTGGAAGTACTTTAACGACTCATCTTCAATCGACCTCCGATATCGCCAAGTCGCTTTCCTCTTTCTCCACTGAAATTTCAAATGGATAATTCCAGTTTAAAATTATGTTGGTTCCACTTTTGACTTTTAAAAGCTTGTTTTGTCTCTATTAAGCAGTATGACAAACAGTTTAGACCCTGCCCACAAGCCCTTTGATCTGAGCTTTCGCTGCTTGCAAATGACAAATGTACTCTTCACTTGTACACTGTTTGCAAAAGATTCTTAGCGAAATATAATTTTTTAATACTATATATTTGACTTAAGAAAGTTCCAAATAATGAAATCGTCTGTAAAATACAGGTAAGAACAAGCGATTTCGAGATACAGCTCTCTCTGTCCACACCGACAACCAATGGGAAAAAAGAGTGTGTATGTTTTTCGGAAGGATTTGTTATAGGGAGGGAAATTGACTTACGTTTGCAAACAGCTAAAATCCAGATCAGACGCGGCGTCTAATCTCAATTCAAGCTGTTTGTCACTCCTCACTAAGGTTTCTCTGTTAAAATGTAACTTTTAGAAAAACAGTAGACGACAACTTGAAGCAGACGACATTGCAGCTGTGAATAGACTGGACATAGTTGTCTTGTATTTTGCACAGCGGTAAGGGTCGTTGTTAGGAGACAATCGTTGTTGGGGCCGTTGTAGGGATGGAGCGATGTACAAAGTAACTAATGAACGTCTGTAGCGGCCCTATATGTAACTAGGCCCCAAATGTAACTACGCGGCCCTACTTGTAACTAAACGGCCCTAAATGTAACTAAACGTCGAAATGACGTCGAAAAAAAAGTGGCCCTACTTGTAACAAAAAACGGCCCTATATGTAACTCCGGCCCTATATGTAACTATGCGGCCCTAAATGTAACTAGGACCAATGACTGCAAGTACCAAATATTTAAGATGATATTTTTGTTGGTATAATCATCATCACCACCATCATCATAATCAACACCATCTTTATTTAATGTCCTTGCGTCCTGTCCGTCTGTCTGTCCGTCAAAACTTTTGATATGTCACGATAACTCAAGTTCTTTACATATTAACTATTAAGTATATGTATGTGTATGCTATTGACTTCAAACTTCATATATTGATTGCTCTCATTGACTAGGAGTGCAGTGCACAAGAACCACAACTCTGTCATCAGTACATTTGGAGTTATTGCCCTTTGTTTTTATATTTTTACCCAATTTAGGCTTTTCCGGAGCATAACTTCAAAAATATAAGAGCTATTGACTTCAAACTTCATATACAGATAGATCTCATTGACAAGGAGTGCAGTTCATAAGAAACAGAACTCTGTCATCAGTAATTTTGGAGTCATTTTCCTTTGTTGTTATACATGTAGTTTTACCGAATTTAGGCTTGTCCGGAGCATAACTTCCAAAGTATAAGCGCTATTGACCTTAAACTTCATATACAAATAGATCCCATTGACCAAGAGTGCAGTGCACAATAACCGTTACCCTATCATCAGTAATGTTGGAGTTATTTCCCTTTTTGTTATAGTTTTACCAATTTTAGGCTTGTCCGGAGCATAACTTCCAAAGTATAAAAGCTATTGACTTCAAACTTCATATACAGATAGATCGCATTGACTAGGAGTGCAGTGCATAAGAACAATAACTCTATCATTAGCATTTTTGGAGTTATTACCCTTTTTGTTATATTTTTATCCAATTTAGACTTGTCCGGAGCATAACTTCCAAAGTATAAGAGCTATTGACTTCAAACTTCATATACGGATAGATCATATTGCTAAGGGATGCAGTGCACAAGAACCATAACACTGTCATCAGTATTTTTGGAGTTATTGCCCTTTGTTGTTACATTTTTACCCAATTTAGGCTTGTCAGGAGCATAACTTCAAATGAATAAGAGCTATTGATTTCATTGTTCATATATAGTTAGGTCTCATTGACAATGAGTGCAATGCGCAAGAACATTAACTCTGTCATCAGTATATTTGGAGTTATTTCCCTTTTTGTTATATATATATTCAATTTAGGCTTGTCGGGAGCATAACTTCCAAAGTATAAGAGCTATTGGATTTAAACTTCGTATACAGATAGATCTTTTTCACTAGGAATGCACTGCGCAAAAACATTCACTCTGTCATCAGTATTTTTGGAGTTATTGCCCTTTGTTGTTATATTTTTATCCAATTTAGGCTTATCCGGAGCATAACTTCAAATGAATAGCAGCTATTGATTTTCTTGTTCATATATAGTTAGATCTCATTGACAAGGAGTGCATTGCGCAAGAACATTCACTCTGTCATCAGTATTTTTGAGTTGTTGCCCTTTGTTGTTATATTTTTATCCAATTTAGGCTTGTCCGGAGCATAACTTCAAATTAATAAGACCTTTTGATTTCAAACTTCATATACAGATAGATCTCATTGACTAGGAGTGCAGTGCGCAAGAACCATAACTCTATCATCAGTATTTGTGGAGTTATTACCCTTTGTTGATATATTCTTACCCAATTTAGGCTTATCCGGAGCATAACTTCGAAAAAATAAGAGCTATTGACTTCAAACTACACAAATTATATGTAGATATATGTATTTTTTTTTTTACACAAGACACTACTTTTGGTATGAATCACCATTTGTGATAGGTCTAATTTTGCTTATGAAAGAAAACGACATGAATTTTCAAACATTATGAAAGTTTCTTGATCCGAATTGCTTCAATTATAGCCTGATTTGATTTAACAAAATGTGTTTCACTCTTGAACATAACAGGAGTGTTATTTTTATGATATTTTCAGTACGAGTTAAAAACTAGATATATTTTTGTCACTCTATAAAATGATATATTCTTAAACTGCGTAGTATGTGCATAATTATCTGATTTTATTTGACCGAAAGTTTCATAAAATTATTTCAATATATGAATGATAGTATCAATATTAGTTCGATAATTTACCTCATTAATAAACCAAAATGGTCCAGTGCCCTTGACTTGGGGTCAGTTAGTTTGTGTGGCGACTTATCTAGTTATGTTATGTTACCGTGCATTTTACCATGGTGTATGCAATGAATTGTTCTTTCTAATGATTTGTCAAACATGCATTTTGCGCTTATATCATTAAAGTTTTTGATCAAGTTGCATTTATTATGAAACACTCCTTGTATGACTAGCAAGTGGCCAAATAGAGCCTGATGATAGAAGTGCATTGTGTTTGACAAATTCTAGTAAGTTCAATATAATATGAAAATGACATTAAGGTTTTGTGTCTTTTATTTGCATCTAAACCTAAGTACCTACCGATGCTGATAATGATGATGATGATTGTAAAAATGATGATGATTGCGATTATTATTACCCCCCCCCTCCCCGAAAGGCAGAGAGATACTATTTGAAGTTTGTCCGTCCGTTCGTCCGGTTTCCATCCGCAGAACGCTCCTTAATCTGCGAGGATAAAGGAACTATTTATGTTGCGAATTCATGATTTTTAAGGTGGATTATATTTTCTTTCATAGGGAATTAAAGATACATGTATGTGTTTATCCGGTTAAGGGTTAACAAAACAGCATACAAAACATCTTATGTTTCCCGTATAGAAGTGGGGACACGTCCGCAAACGACATTCTCTCTGAGATTATAAAGGATGCCTGTGTACATGTCCCCATACCAGACACAGAGACAGAGACAAACAGAGATAGAGATACGGATACAGAGACAGGAAGAGAGACAGACAGTTAGAGACAGACATAGAGATATATACAGAGAGAGAAACAGACAGAGACAATCAGAGACGGAAAGAGGTGTAGAAACACAGCGAGAGACAGTAAGAAAAAACAGAGAAAGAGAGACATATACCGGGTATATAGACAGACAGAGAGACGGACACAGAGAGACAGAGAGAACCAAAAAACAAACACGGAATGAGAGAGAACGACGGAGAAATATAGAGACAGAGAAAGAGAGAGAGAGAAAGAGAGTATAGGGAGAGAGACAGCAATACAGAAAGACAGAGCCAGTCATAGAGATAGAGACAGACATTGGGAGACACAGAGACATACAGAAAGACAGAGAGAAAAACAGACAGAGACACAGAAACAAAGACAGACAGTAGACAGACATAGAGATAGACAGTCAGAGACAGACAGAGACAACGAGACAGAGAATGAGACAGATAGAGATACTGACAGGTAGAGAGCGAGGGAACCAGCGAGAGATATATGGAGACTGAGAGAGACATAGATACAGACACACATACAGACAGACAGATAGAGACAGAGAGAGAGAAAGATACACACAGATAAACAGAGATAGAAACATAGAGACAGAGACATAAAAAGAGACAGAGAGAGAGAGAGAGACAGACAGACAGACAGACAGGGAGACAAGAACAGGATATTTATTATTATAGAGAAAAGACAGATAGACAGATAAAGAGAGAGATATATATATATAGAGAGAGAGATAGATAAAGAGAGAATGCAGTTGACACCTTTTAGGTAACCCGTGGACCTCCCTAACACTTGATGTATTTACAGAATGTAACAGGTTTGAGCGGGATGAGAAGCTTTGTAATTCGGTACAGTGGAGAATATGTTATTCTTTCCCGTTTAAACGAAACGAAACGCAAACGCAAAACACTAAAACATAGAAATGTGCAACTTTTGGACAATACTGATAATTCATGTTTATCTTTGTGGCAAACAGTTTGGAGCCTTATCAGACGCCGGGTTACCCGGCGTCTGATCTGGCTTCAAACTGTTTGTAAAAGAAAAACTAGTTTAAGCGTAAACGCGTTTATCGGGAAAGAATAACAGATTCTCCACTGTATCTAATCAGGATACGAGCCATTGACACGAAGTCAGTTTTATCCATATTTGCCTTTAACCGCATAGTCTAATTTTAGTTTTTAAGGAAGTTGATCACTTAAAGCAGATTGGAAATAAAGCAGAATGCGTCTTAAGGTGAATTCTGCTTTATTTCAGCCTGCTTTAAGTTTCCTTCTTCTACGCTGTAGAAAATATGTCTCATAGTTCATATTCATAACTGTATCAAGTGGAACGATTTCCTTAAGTGGAGGAATAAATTTAAGGCGTAAACGATTATATTTATGTGGTAATGGGTTAATATAAGGTCATTTAAGACAAAATTGTTGATACATACAGCTTCTAAAGATGATCAGTGCCTATATCACCTGATAAGTATGTGCATACTCATCAAACAGTATTGATCCGTCTTGTTAACTTAAGTCAACATAGCAAATATCAAATTTAGTCGCTATAATACAGAACAGAACAGAAGAGAACAGTATTTTATTTCACGTAAACTTTACAGTTTCTAGTGGTTACAAAACTCTATCCATACATATAACACTTTTGACAATAAATCCTAGTGGTAAGTTTGTGTCCGATTGATGGACCTATCAAGCTAAAATAAGCTAGACCGTTCCCGTTTCGATAATATAATATTGTGGATTAATCCCAGTCTGGGCATTCGGATTTTTAATTTGGGGAAGCCTTTGGTGTAGCTTGCTGAAGGTCGGTGGTTCTACTCTGTTGCCGATTTGTGCCTGAAACAGTTTATAGAGGGCTTCTGGGGTCTCCCTCAATCTATAATTAGCTGGGCGTCACGATATGATTAAAAACAAATCCAATCAAATAAAAACCGGTCAGCAAATAAGTATATAGAGCTAGAGTGTACTTATCTGTCAGCCAATATAAGTTAAGAGCTAATTAATTGATCATCAATTAATAATTAATTTCTTCAGTATTCGAGCTAAAACGCGTCTTGTCAATATTAATCAACCTAAAATACATGTATTACCAAAGACATGAGAATAAAGCATTTTATTACAAATTAGGGGCAATAACTCTTTATGGTCTATTCCGAGTTTACCCATTACCAAACTATACTTTCTATCAAAGTATAAAGACGATTTATGAACAAATCAGGTTACTAGGATTACCATGGTTACGTTTTGCATTTTTTTTTTATAAATCTAGGCAAGTAACTGTTGACCTAATGATCAGATTCAATCCAAACGCTTTAAGTTTGTTTCACTCAAGATACCAAGTGTACATACTTAATATGTAAAGAACTTGATTTATCGTGACATATCAAAAGTTTTGACGGACAGGTGGACGCAAGGACTTTAAATAAAGATGGTGTTGATTATGATGATGGTGGTGATGATGAGTATACTAACAAAAATATCATCTTAAATATTTGGTACTTGCAGTCATTGGTCCTAGTTACATTTAGGGCCGCGTAGTTACATATAGGGCCGGAGTTACATATAGGGCCGTTTTTGTTACAAGTAGGGCCACTTTTTTTTCGACGTCATTTCGACGTTTAGTTACATTTAGGGCCGTTTAGTTACAAGTAGGGCCGCGTAGTTACATTTGGGGCCTAGTTACATATAGGGCCGCTACAAACGTCGCTTGAACAAAGTACATAACTGTTCACATAATCAATGTTTAGACAACCCTTTAAAGAAAGTGCTAACATGCAAATCACGATTGACAAGGGCAGTAAAGATGAATAAAGTTCATGACTCATACAGTTTAAGGATAGTTAACAAATCCGTATAGAATATCAAATAGATATCCGAATAAATGAAACTTGAAATAGTTCAAGTCTTCAAAATTCTTTATATAACAAGAATATATAATAATGTAAAATTATTCCATTTATATTCTCATATATTCGTGTCAATGTATGTACTACTAAATTCGCAAACATGTATTGAACTGAATGAGGCTATATTTGATCGTCTTTTAGTTTAAAAAACATCATTTCATAGGTGACGATGGTAAATCTACGATATGGTCTTCGAGGTCTATTTATGTAAGTTATAATCAGACATGCTAACGTTCCACAAGGGGGAGTTTAGGCAAGAGAATGTACTATGGTGCTGTTTTAATTAACGTTTTCGAGTTATAAGTACATGGGAAATGTCAAGGCTGAAACACAAAAGGTCATAAGACAGCTGGCCAATTAAAGTAGATTTGGAGAGTTTCATGTACATGTATTAAATACTATGCAATTGAACATAATTATTTGTACATGTTTCTAATACATTCGTGCTTGTGTTTCGGAAGGTTGTATTTTGTCAACTCTAGACTTTCCCCATCCTTGTTTGCTTGTGTTCCTTTATCTAATTTTTTTGTAGCAACATTTATTTAACATAAAATGTGTAGTACGTTCTGTTTTGCTGACATTTTGGAATGCTTATATGCAAAGAAATTAATATTCGATTTCATGTCGATTTTGAACAAGAACAGACTTAGCACTACATGATGATGTATATCTAAAGCCGTCCTTAACCGGGAGAGTTATGTCGGAATTTCGTGCTTTGTTTTTTCTCTCCCTCTCTGTCGTAACCTGGACCCTTCCATGTCTTACAGTTACTCGTAACTACAGACTAGTCGCTTGAGTACAATTTGACCGTTGCCATAGTGGGTTATTTTTAACACGGGCTTGCATGTTTAATTCTTTCCCATGTTACTAATGATCTTGTCATAGAATTTTTGTTAAATGTTTTACATGTATTTACTTACTGTGCTGGCGGTCTTTTTGATTGTGAGGTTTTGGAACAGGGTTTATATTGTATGTACACTGTTCTTCTTTATATGTGAATATAGGAGATAAGTGTGAGGTTGGGCGCCCCTAAACCCAGGTTTAACCCCCCAGTGGTAGTTAATGATTAATTTATAATTAATTATTGATTACTGCTGACCGTACCAAGGCGGGCTTCTATGTTCACTTTGCTTTATGTTTGTCTTGCGTGTTGTTTTCTATTTAGTGTGTAGATGAAGGAATGGGATTGTGCGCGTGTGTGTGTGTTTGTTATGGTATGACTGTGTGTGTGTTCTGCTTGAGAGGTGGGTGTATTGTTTGTGTTGCGTTTCCTGCTTGAGTCTTTCGTATTTATTTCTTGCAAACAGATGTATTGGTTAGCGAAAGGGAACATTGAGAGCAGTAAGTTACCTAATTTCATGAGGCAGGTAGTACGCTATTAGCGCTCTTAACCCATTCCCCCATACATACAACTTTTTACGCCTTTAATTTATTCCTCTACTGAAGAAAAAAGTTATAATTTATACTGTTACAAATAAAAATCAGAAGAAATAGTTTCTATATTCTAGCACATGGTAGCTTAAAGCAGGCTGAAAGTAAAGCAGAATGTGCCATAAGGCACATTCTGCTTTACTTTCAACCTGCTTGAAGTGGTCATCTGTTTTTAAAAAATATAAACAGGCTATGGAGTGGGTTAACAGATAGGAAACTGTGATGAAAATACTTTTCAGAGTCGCGGAAGACAGGATATCGTTATTTGGGGACGGTCGCTATGATAAGTTTAACTTAGATATCGTTCATATACACTAAGTCGGATCCTGACCAGACGCCGAGATACGTATTTCATATTTAAATAACCAGAGTAAAAGTATATTGAACATTTTTCATATATTGCATATAGTCACACACAAACATATTTACCTTTTGCATTTTCGTATATGACATGAATACGAACTTAGATTAAGGAACACATTTAAAAATAGAAAATGAATAGCAACAGAAAATCAATTAAATTGGGAGCTATTGTTAAATAATTTCTTCATTAAGTTGATAAGCTTACGCTTATCTGACTGATTAGCTACCTTAAATAGAAACGGGATGCTATTTGCAGTGGAAACGATGTCTCCTTTTCCAGTAAACATGTTTATACTACAGTAAATTAATTAAGTCAACTACAAACAGTTTTGAACCAAACCATACTCCAAAAAAGTTTGAATCAGATCCAAACTCCAAACTCCATGCCACTAACATTTGATTAGTCGTCAACGAACCATTTTGTTCATTGTATTCAATTACGTTTTTGACTTGTTTCGTTGCAACGAGGAGAATAACCAATTCCTAACAGAACACATCATGTGCTGCTGCGAAGATACAGAAACTTTTGCATGAGCAACCTACTAGAATAAGTGTATGTGACTCTTTAACTCTTTTGCTGTCAAATACACTAAAGGTAATTTTACAAACAGTTTGGATCCTGGTCAGACGCCGCGTGACTGTTTGACACTCGAAACGACATTTCGTCTGTCAAAATATTCCTCAAGCTGACTTTAACAATATTGCAGACGACACTACCAATGCAGACGATTGCGATAAACCATAGTGATGTGCATGACATATGCAATACAGAATGCTCTTGGAAGAAAGTTTTATTTAAAGTTGACCTGCATAAAACAACCACCTTCATAGACGATAAATACCGATACCAATTTTAAATGCAACCGTATATGGTCCTATTATGCCTATATCCTTACTGGATATTCGCTCTTCCCAATTCTTCATGTATATATTAATTACTGCATCGCAAACATTTAATCCTAATCACCAGGTGTCTGAACAAGTTTCTGTCTAGTCTATATTTAGTCTCTTGTTTTACCAGCACATCTCTCTATTCAGTAGATTGGGTGCTGATTGGCTGTGAATGTTTAAATTATTCATCTGTTAAATTACTTTCTTGGCATCGTGAGCGCTCAAACTGCCAATGGAGATTACCTTATCAACCTTATAGCCTGATAAACACCAAAATAAACTTCGTTGCTAGCAACTTCAGATTTAGCTAAATTTATTGACCAAATGTAGATGAAAATGAAAAAAATGCGCCTGGGCTAGAATGTTCTCAATTATTAAAGATGTTTTTCCATCGAATTTATATTCAAAGGCTAGGTTTCTAGAAATGCCTCTGGCATTGGGATACATGTGCTATAGGAGAGGCTCACGTAATCACACTTTATCGCATAACTTGCGGTCTGTGGGTGACTTAAAGCCATTATATAAATATTGTATTCCTCTATTGAAACATCGCTGTTTGGGGACAAGTCTAACCTATTCGTTCACAAGCGCTGCATGTGTTTGAAATTGTTATATGGTAAGTAGAATCTAACATTCGTGCTCATTACTTATCATCGTTTTTTATATAAACCTATTGACTATAATTAATATGACGATCGCCAAGGCTCGCGACAAATTATTTTAGTCCACTCCTTTATTAAAAATGATAAGTAATGAGCACGAATGTGAGATTTTATTTATCACATAACATTTTCAAATAACAGTGTGTTTACTTTCCAAATTAAGTATTTAAACCACACCCGTATTTCTATGACACATACTTTCTTATTTTCGTATACAGTGTATATCAGTTTGTAGCTACATATAACATGTTCAGCAATTGGTATAATTGGAAGATTCAGTGTCTTTACTCGTCCACTCATGCAAAGTGCACATTATGTTTAATTTTATAATAACATTATATTAAACTTAAATTATTGCTCAAGACCAACTAAAACATATATAACACAGTTTTCCTTATAGTATTAGTGTTCAATTGTACCGAAGTTTCATTCGGAGCACTTCTTCCAAGAACGTTATATTGATATACATGTACCTGAGAGTACTGATAATAATTATTTCTCGACTGTGTGTGCATGGTGAAAGGTGTATAAAGAGTGTTACTCGGGACGAGAACTGCTACAGTATATTTAAAGGAGATAATCATAGAGCTGTATGCAACTTATTGTCTGAGGTGAAATATACAATCAAGTTTGTATGTATATAACGCATCAATGAAAGATAAAGATATACATCGTAATGACAGGTGACACTGCAATTCAGCGCATATAATTATGTTTGCTGTTCCGTCTAGCATAAGTGCTGAGTTTATATGTCATCTGGTTGCAACTTAGTATTTTTATGTAACTCTGTCATTTGCATTATTGTTAAATTTCAATAGCAATATCGCTACAAGTTTCAAACTTCAAACTTTTTGATCCTGAAAAGACGACGACTGTTGTCTCATTTTGCACTGTATTGTAAAAGTGCAATATATTGCACCTATTTTATGAGATCAAACAAAAAATATTAACCGTGAATACTTTTGGAGAAGACGTTAATATTGACGGTTTAAATGAAATTAAACATGATTAAAAAGCAGATCAACACATGTTTTGACAATATTGACGATGTGTTGATATATTTGTGGTAACTGAATTATACAGAAACTGCTGGCTTGGTTTCCTATTCTATGTACAGTCGTCGAACTTTTATCTTGATAACTTTTGTCGAACTTAAGCTCGTGAAAATAGAATGTGACCTATTATTGTAAAGTTAACTTTTATCGTAATAACCCTAAGTATTATGGGACAGACAGACCGAGCTAACAGTGTAGACCCTGATCAGACTACTCCTGAAGGAGTAGTCTGTTCAGGGTCTACACTGTTTGTCATTCAGTTTGAAGACTAATCGCCGTCTGAATTAGCTGAAAACTGCTACCAATGGACATAAGCGTAGAAGCATGCACGCATTTAGTACGCCAGGAAAACTTTTAGCGCCTTTTTGGCGCTAAAGTGACGGAATCTTGCTCTCGGCATATGTTTTTGTTGTGTTTACAATGAAGGTGAGAAGCTGGTAATTTAAAACTACCGATAGGCATATGTTTAAACATCACGGTCTTTAATTAAATGATTAAATCTGGCATGAGAACGATAGCCGACACTGAAGGCATTGAACAGCATTGTAATTCACGTAAAGTGTTTACTACTGCAACAATGACGGTTCGACATACTTAAGTTTATGTTGTTAGGGTTTTCTTCTGACCTGTCAGAGTTATTTTCAGATTGGAACATTCTAAAATTTCAAAAGGGATGCTCACCGTACTCGTTGATTTACGTACGGTCAGCCAGGGGTATGGAAGCTGTATTCATTGAGCGTAATGTACAGTAGCGAAGACATTATTATTTCCCGAATAAACGCAAACACAATGCACTAAACTGTAGATAATTAATTTTCACTTTTTAATATGGGTGTCAAACATGTTGGAGCCTGATCAGACGCCGGGTGACCGGCGTATGATCTGGCTCTAACCTGTTTGCAATGGACATAAAAGTTTTAGCATTACATGTAACACGTTTATTGAGAATGAATAACATATCAGTAAAATTAGCGCAGCTGTCTCGCGCTGAACGAGGATCATGCTTATCTCAAGTTGGAAATAGTACCACTATATAGATCCGGTGTTACCCTGTTATCTCTTTATCATTATTAACTATTATGTTCTAAATAGAACTCTGACAAGTCAGAAAAATCGGACAATAAGTAGCTGATATACACTGTAAACAGTTTAGAACGAAAGTACCGATTGCGTTAGTCTAATGATAGCTTAGTACAGGACACCAAAAAGGACAGAAGCTCTTTTATACTGCATTTAGTTCATGGATGTGAATCAGTTTTCTACAATTTATGTGAATTCATTTTAACTTCATACAATTATAGAAGTATAACCGGTAATACCGACATAACCCATTCCCTCATAGAAGCCATATTTAGCGCATTCAATTAATTCATCCACTGAAGAAAACATTTCCAATTTATATAATCATGAACATGTACCATCAGAAATGTTTGCTTATTTGGGTCGATGGTAGCTTAAATTAGGCTGCAATAATTGAAGAATGCACCTTACGGCCAACTCTACTTTATTTTCAACATGCTTTAAGTGGTCACCGGTCTTCAAAATTAAAAATATATTAAGTGGCAAACAATAATGGACCATCCGTGTTACTGTTTGTATAAATGTCTCAACTTTGATCAGATGAATACACCTACATAGACTCTAGGACTACATCGAATATTTGTTACAATTAAAATTTATCAAATAGAAAGAACGCTCGAAAGGTAAACGATTACGATGCCTAGACTATCGGTGTGAGTTCAGATGGAAGCTACTAACACTGTTCTAGGTCTTTAAACAAACACAAACAATAATGGAGAGAAAAAATAACTTATAAACATTGATTGAACTAGTCTGAGATTTGATAGTATTGACGTCAAACTTACGCGCATTTGCACCGACGTATATACAAAACAAACAGACAAAACTGGGATAGATAAAGTTTTGAATTTTTAGATTTCATTAAATTAATTTCCTCGCTAGCACTCCTTAACCAAACATCCGCTACCTCCAAGACACTGTTTTTAAGTTTGAAATATATTGTTATAACAACCCCATATATAAATGTGTTCTTCAATTCAATTGAAACTAGAATTGCCCATTCGAAGGAACAGGTTTGATGATTCAAGCAACAACTTCAGATCACCTATTGTTTGCAAAGTCGCCCATTGGCGCCGTTGACAGTGAAAGAGTTATGTTAGACTCAGATCATAGTGTCACTGAAGAAGCTTCTTTATTATTGAAGCGAAATAGTTAAATGGGTTACAGTGAAGAATCTGTTATTCTTTCCCGTTTAAACGCAAACATACGCAAACGCAAAACACTAAAACGTAGAATAGTACAACTTTTTGACAATTCTGATATTTCATGTTTATCTTGGTGGCAAACAGTTTGGAGCCTGATCAGACGCCGGGTTACCCGGCGTCTGATCTGGCTCCAAACTGTTTGCATTGCAAATAATAGTTTTAGCGTAAACGCCTTTATTGGGAAAGAAAAACAGATTCTCCACTGTAATCTAAACAAGTATCGGCGCCATATGACCATTTCATGTGTCGCGGTGCCGTAAAACCCAACTCAATCAATCAAACTAAACAAGTACTGGTACATGTGCAGGCGTCAATAGGTTACATATTTAACATACACTAATTGATATGACATTTACTTTCATATTTTATAGCGAAACATACTGGGTCGTTCGCTGCTAACAACTTGTGCGCAAATTGATTACCGATTAGCTCTGATGAGTTCGATTGATTTAAAATACCCCCCCCACAAAAAAAATAAGAAATAAAAAATAGCTCATATAAAAAAGCATTCAGTATTACCTAAACTTATCTTACAAGTTTAAAGACCTACCGATAGTAGACACGACTTAACGAAGTGTGTATGTAATTAAAATTGAAATATGTTTCAGGGTACATGTTTCAGGGTATTTTGTTATTAGCTTGCTTCACCCGCTTTAAGCAGCCGCTAGTCTAACCCGTTAAGTACTGGGATAGGATTTCTAATATACCGAAAGTTCAATGACATAATACATCTACACTGCCTTTGTTGTACCTTATTTATGAAACGCTTCTACACAAACCAGTATCTTTCTCACTTTCAGATGAACCAATCACTAATCATCTCGAAATAGGAAACAATAAAAACTTACGTTTTAAATACCCTTATTCATCTACTTTTCTCTCGATTATTCATAGAAAACCATCATTTTGCATTTTTACACATCTTTTAAAAATAAAGAGAGGACTGAAAAAGATTTAATTATCATTGTCTGCTGAAATAATCATTTGTCAGTTTCTTTGATATGAGCCGTGCCATGACATAACCTGCCTTATTGCATTTCAAACAGTGTAGATCAAGGTCAGCCGCCACTGTTGGACCCCAACATGCATCTAAAGCATTTCATGTAGCTGTATTGTATACGGTATTTAGCAGTGTAGACTTATTCAGATACAGAGCCTGTGATTATAAAGGTGCTTAGTCTGTACAATGTTGCCCTGCAATAAGGCAGGTTTTGTCATGACACGGCTCATATGTTTTTGTTTACAGTTGAACGATCCGAGTACCAATGACTTGCATCCTGTCCAATGTTATTCCTTTCATTATCTTATCCAGAGTGAAAAAGTTATTGTCAAAACGTTTTGATCCTGATTAGCCGCCGAATAACACGGCGTCTCATCAGGATTCAAAGTGTTTTACAGTGGAGAATCTGTTATTCTTTCCCGTTTAAACGCCAACGTACGCAAACGCAAAGCGCTAAAACGTAGAAAAGAACAACTTTTGGACAATTCTGATATTTCATGTTTATCTTGGTGGCAAACAGTTTGGAGCCTGATCAGACGCCGGGTTACCCGGTGTCTGATCTGGCTCCAAACTGTTTGCACTGCAAATAATAGTTTTAGCGTAAACGCGTTTATTGGGAAAGAATAACAGATTCTCCACTTGTATCTGTATACTGATTTCCCTTGTTATTCAGTAAGAATATCTGAAATTCAAATCTTAGAAATAAAAGCACATGACAATTGTTAAAATCAGATGACGACATGACAATGAATGGGTCTACCTCATATGTGTTGCATTTTTGATTGATTGTGAAGGACTGTTTACAAATATATGTCAGAAAATAATAAAAGAAAAATCAGTGGAGACCCTACTCAGAGAGCTCCTGAAAGATGTCTCCATCACAGACCTCAGTTAGGAACCTTCTGATCAGAATCTATGCTATTTACAAACTATGCACATTTGTTATTCAAGAACAGAAGTGGTAAATATCCTCTGGGAACCGATCCAACTTGTATGCAAATGGCAATACAAGTTAGTCCTGCATTCAAATGGCAAAACAAGTTAGTCCTGCATTCAAAATGTTATTGTTTGCTATTCCAAGAATGCTGGTCTCTCTCCAGTAAAAGATGCAACTAATTACCCTTTGGCAGATGCATGTACAGATTAATTACAAATTAAACACGTGCACTTGTAATCGGTCTGTCAATTAAGAACATTATTAAATACAAATGCACAGCGTGATATATTTCAAAATAGATGTAAAAAGTAACGTAAATTTGAAAGTATGCTTTAAGCTAATGTGATCGCTATTTCAATGTATGCACTTATATAAAAGGAATATTTCTTCTTCAGTATTATATTCGATTATGAAATTTGGAATAGTTTTCTTTCGACAACAATTGCGCAAATTATATTTGCTATTTATATTTAATGTTCTGTTGTACGGGACAACACCGCATTTTACAGAAATCACAATTGTATATCTATACTGAAATCTTCCATCAATCACGCAAGGAGGGTCAGTTGCAAGATCTAGGTATAAATGGGTTAAGGCCCTACACGTTTTGACATTGTGATTATTTTTACTTGGATATATTCACATATCTTATACTGAATGTTTGCTTTAAAATGTTGTCTACAAAATGAGTCATATGTATGTGTTTGCCATACTGGAACTGTATATTATATTGATTCTGTCCCTGTCAATCGCGACTTTGCTTATATTTGAAAACATTGAAGATGCTGACCAAGCGCCAAGTGACTTATCTGTACCAAGAGGCTATGCTTCTCGTACTTTTGTTTGTTGAACTTTAAATAAATACGAAAGACTTAAGCCGGAAACGCAACACAAACAATACACCCACCTCTCAAGCAGAACACACACACAGTCATACCATAACAAACACACACACACACGCACAATCCCATTCCTTCATCTACTCACTAAATAGAAAACAACACGCAAGACAAACATAAAGCAAAGTGAACATAGGAGCCCGCCTTGGTACGGTCAGCAGCAATCAATAATTAATTATAAATTAATCATTAACTACCACTGGGGGGTTAAACCTGGGTTTAGGGGCGCCCAACCTCACACTTATCTCCTATATTCACCTATAAAGACGAACAGTGTACATAAAATATAAACCCTGTTCCACAACCTCACAATCAAAAAGACCGCCAGCACAGTAAGTAAATACATGTAAAACATTTAACAAAAAGTCTATGACAAGATCATTAGTAACACGGGAAAGAATTAAACATTCAAGCCCGTGTTCAAAATAACCCACTATGGCAACGGTCAAATTGTACTCAAGCGACTAGTCTGTAGTTACGAGTAACTGTAAGACATGGAAGGGTCCAGAGTACGACAGAGAGGGAGAGAAAAATCAAAGCACGAAAATCCGATAAAACTCTCCCGGTTAAGGACGGCTTTAGAGATACATCACCATGTAGTGCTAAGCCCTGTCTGTCGTCGCACAACCAAAGAGGAAAGCATAGTTATCAATTGTAGATTGATCGATAACAAAACGTGAAGTGCGCAGCAATATAGTTGGATCATAATCTTTTTTGAGGAAAAATCTAATACGTTTCACAAATAGGTTTTGAAAATGTATATGTCCAAGAATCTTACGAAGTCTGTAAATCACATCGATGTGAAATACCTTGCCGCAGAAAAGACTTTAAGTCACATTTATACTTGTTAATGAGAGGAAGATTTCTATAAAAACACTTATTGGACATACTTGTATTGCAGACGGCTACTATAGAACAGACAGTATTACGGTGAGAGACGGAATAAAGGAAATTGGGAGCATTAATCCCTTCACTGGCTTACCTGGAGAGCAACGGTATCTTGTAAACAGTTTGGATTCTAATCAGAGGTCGAGTCACGCGGCGTTTGATCAAGATCCAAACTGTTTGACACTCATAGCAATAGTTCTTAACCTTTTACCTTATAGACGCGCCTTTTAGCGCATTCCATTTAATCCCCCGCGGAAGAAAATAATTCCAATCTATACAGTCATAAATATGTATTAGAATGAATATTTTCTTAATTCTAGCAGGTGTTAACTTAAAGCAGGCTGAAAGTAAAGCAGAATGCGCCTTAGGGCGCATTCTGCTTTACTTTCAGCCAACTTTAAGTGGTCACCTATCTCCAATACTAGAAACATGCTATGGGGTAATGGGTTAATCAAAATACATACAGTGCAAATTTATGAAGTAGAAGCAGAAGACAATTATTTAAGATTGATACCGTCATGACAGCGAGGTGTTAACATTCGACATAGTACTGGCTCAGTATTATATTGCGATAAGAGCTGCAAACAATTTTGATTCAGATGACACGTCATGTACAGTGGAGAATCTGTTATTCTTTCCCGTTTAAACGCAAACGTACGCAAACGCAAAGCACTAAAACGTAGAAAAGAACAACTTTTGGACAATTCTGATATTTCATGTTTATCTTCGTGGCAAACAGTTTGGAGCCTGATCAGACGCCGGGTTACCCGGCGTCTGATCTGGCTCCAAACTGTTTGCACTGCGAATAATAGTTTTAGAGTAAACGCGTTTATTGGGATAGAATAACACATTCTCCACTGTACCACCAAACAGTTTGACACTCTATCAATAGGTTTTAAAAAAAAATTCTATATAATTTGCAGTCAGCAAAGTGTTACAGACGTCCATATCGCATCATTCTTAACTCTTTCAACACCATGGACCTGTTTAAAATATGCTTAATACATTTGCAAACAGTGTAGACCCAGATCAGAGGGCTCCTATAGGAGCCCTCTAATCAGGATTAACTCTGTTTGCTAAATTTGAGCAATATTCAATAAACTACCCATAATTCAAAGAAGACTGGTTCATGTTTCGGTATTTAAAATGATATACAGTGGGGAATCTGTTATTCTTTCCCGTTTAAACGCAAACGCAAAGCACTAAAACGTACAAAAGAACAATTTTTGGACAATTCTGATATTTCATGTTTATCTTGGTGGCAAACAGTTTGGAGCCAGATCAGACGCCGGGTTACCCGGCGTCTGATCTGGCTCCAAACTGTTTGTATTGGAAATAATAGTTTTAGCGTAAACGCGTTTATTGGGAAAGAATAACACATTCTCCACTGTACCAGTAAACATATTTACCCACAAGAGTTACAAAGAGTTGAAACAGTTGAAATTAAGCGTTTTGGATTGTGATCATTGTCGCAGATACTGGATTTCTAGTCTGTTTCACTATTCTATTGAAATGCAGTCTGAGTCAAGTTGTCGTTGGTGTAGAAACTCCCCTATTGATTAATCATACATAGTAATGACTGGCTGCGCTGTGGCTTCGCCCTATGGGGTTTGCGGATTCTGTTTGTTAAATAAGCGTGAAGTCACATTCAAAAATCGTCTATTACTTTAATTTGAGACCTCTGGCACAAATTTCTTGTGATGTCCTGCTATACCAAGCGAAAGAAATGTAAGGAAAATGTAGAAAAAGGTGTTTTCAAGCACTGCCGTATCATGTAAAATGACTCATGTCCAACGTCATGGCATTCATAGCATCATAGATTGCTAGGAACTTTTCAATTTCGTAACACTGTCTTAGTTTATAGATTTAACATGTCATATTTTGCTTACGCAACATTGAAGGAAAGTGTAAATTTGTTATGTACTTTTTATCCGTTGTGAAACTACACAAAAACAGCACTTACCCATTACCCTATGGGCTGCATATAGTTTGAAGACAGGTGACAACTTTAACTCGGTTTTCTACATTCAGGCTGCTTTAAGCTACCAACTGCTGGGATACAGAAAATATTTCTAATGACGCATATTCATGACTGTAAAAAGGTTTATTTATTTGCATCATTTGAGGAATACATTAAAGACGAAAAGATGTGTATCAATGGGGCAATGAGTTTAAAGGCGAATAAAATACCTCGCCGTCTGATCAGACTGAAGTCTAGTTGCCTTTCTGAACTTGACAAATGAAAAAATCAATACATTTTTGTATGTGTTGGTGTGTTTAGTTTCAAATAAAAACATTGTTTTATATTATATTTCGACCTCAAAGGTCCATTTTCTTTGAAAAGAGCCATTTGAGGTTGAAATACTAATAAGAGCATTGTTTTGATTTAATGGTATTTTAATTCTCTATTTGGAATATTGATTTCTCCCATTTTCGCCTATATTGGATAGGGATTTTCCCAATGGAGAATCACTCTATCCAAAATACCACGTTGCCAAGCTTAACCACAAGTACTGCGTGACGCGGGTACTTAAATGACATTATTTGTGATGACGTTACAATAAACAACGTTATGTTTTGGTGGAAAAAAGTGCACACAAACTGCAATTATTTCGTTATTTGTACAATGTTTTAATGCTTTAAATTTAAGTTGGAGGAAAAAAACACCATTCGTTTTGTTGATGTAGGATAGGAATTACTCCCCCTGGGATCAGAAAACTCACGCAGGGACCGGCAAGCCTCGTCCCTGCATGAATTTTCTGACCCTCGGAGGAGAAATTTCTATCCTATATCAACACACATGGTGGATTTTTATAATCTTTATTATGTTAAATTTCGTTTGAATAGGAAAGAATAATATATACCATTACAGTATACCAGGAGCGAATTGATTACGACGTGTTTAGAAAACTCGTCTCACGTCCTGACAACACTTCCGTTTCTTTAACAGGAATCCATTTAGTTATTCTCTTTTGGTTTTATTCCGATTCATCAGTGAAACATTCCTCTCACACATACTCAAGGGGGTTTGGAATTACGCAGGCTCAGTGCTTTTGAATGTTTACAATAGTTTCGGTGAAAATAACTTGTAACACATTTACATATACTAAATAGAGCCGAACTTCGATTACTCAAACAGACTTACACCGATTTTTTCTCTTTATCAAACAGTGGCATTTCGAGACTTCGAGCTTGTTTAAATCTCACATACCCTCATTCAAAAGTTAAAGTTACACCACGTTTTTATTTTGAAATACGTGTGCAGCAAACTGAAGAAACGTTTAGCTTTTGAAATGTTATTATATATATCTGTACAGTGCTCCCTCCCAACAACGACCCTCCAAACAACGACTCTCTCCTTACAACGGCTCTTGCCGCTGTTCCCCATACAAGACATACACGCCCTACATTTTACTGCTGCAATATCGTCTACATAAAATTGTCATCTGCTGTTTTTTCTCAAAGTTACATATAAGTGGACATTTTGATAGAACAAATACAAAAACGAGTGACAACCGGCTTGAATCCAGATCAGACCCCGCGTCACGCGATTCAAACTGTTTGCAAAATATTAGGCATGTCTTTATTTTCCCTCCCTATAATGACTCCCTCCGAACAACGCACACATTTTCGGTTTCCCATTGGATGCCGTTGTAGATAGGAAGCGCTGTAGTCAGCTTTTTCATTACCAGGAATGATTGAATGAAAACTAAGTTGTGACTTTAGTCTGAACTTGTATTATCCATAGTTGGGGCTTTGTCACGTGTAAACGTTGAAATACGGGTAACTTCGCGTTAGCCCTTTCGAGTTATTGATCATTATTACTCTCTCAGAATCCAAGATAGCTACCAAGATGGCCTCCAGAAATGATAAACTCTTATTAACCCATCATATACCTGGTAAAACATTACTCTAAAACCCCAAAAATGACTGATACGTGTCATTTAATATTCATTGGCTCTTATATATTACTTTAATAAGGTTATTCTCAGCTAAATCTACAAGTTTAGTCAAAATGGCTGCCATTTCGCCTAACAACCGGGTGATCGAACCACTAGTTATTTGATTACCAGGCTTTGTGACTAATAAACGATTTTATGTTGAAACAATTATTTCCATTCCAAACAATTGAGAGTCAGATGAGACGCCGGGTAACCCGGCGTTTTATCAGACTCCAAACTGTTTACCACTCAGACTTACATATATCTTAAGGGTGTATCAAACCAATAGGGAATTTTTCAAAGCATTTTTATCTTTCATGTTTATTTTGAAAGAGCTGATTATGATAACTGGAAAAAAAAAACAGGAAAAAAGCATATGTTGGTGTGCATTAGTTTGCACTACGGCAATTTGGAAAATATGTGTCAAATTCAGACTTGTTCTCATATTTTGTCAAATTTAAAGTTTGAGATTCAGTAAAATCTATTTCAAATAAAAACAATCATGGTAATTTTGTTTTTCATTATGTATTTAAAGTCTGTGGAAGTATTTTGACATAAAGAAACTAAATCAAGACCAAACAGGCACCAGATTTGAAAAATATGAATATCTGAATCAACAACATGGTTTTTATGGGTAATGACATTTTTTTTAAAAACAAAATATTATGAGAAATAGGAAAATAAAATAAATATGTCTAGTATCTAACTTTTTCTTATATTCTAAATATTCAAAATATGAAATGACATTGATAGGTACATGTAAGTGTTAAAAAATTGAGTTATTGAAGAAAAGGGAGTAATACCCTTTTACAATTTTTACAAAATAAGTATCATATCGATGATATTTAGAGCTTTATAAATTTTACATTTGGTGCCCGTTTTGTCTTAAATTAGTTTTTGCATGAAGAAATACTACCATAGACATGAAATAAATAGCACCAAACCAAATTATCATGTTTGCTTTCATTTGAAATGTTTTTTTTATTGAAGCGGGCTGTTTGAAAAGGACTAACTAAGAAAAAGTGGGTGGGGTAAATTTTACATGGCCGTAGAGCCAAAAGTTGTTCACCAAAATATACACTTTTTCTATTTTTTTCAATTATCTTAAATAGCTCTTCAATACAAAACTTTCATATACATGTACTTTCCCAAATTCATGAGTTTGAAACACCCTTAAAACGAAATTAATGCTAATAAATCTATTTGCTACATTTTGATACAGTGCACTTGGGTTTAGTTTGCCTTTAAAGGAGGAAATATAACGTATTTCCACTGTTTTTCACAATAATGACTTTGTTTGTCACAGGTTAGTCACCTTACCAACCTTCTAAAATATATTGCAGTGAATTTATGTATCCGTTTCACGAACTGACCATTGCGTGCGTACATTAGTCTCGTTAATTCGTGAGCGTTTTGTCAACTGCTTACAGCAGAATTCGGATACTGGGTGAACCATTTGCATATCCCTAATGTCTAAATTTCTCTGATGAACAAATGCAGTAAAATCTCTCTATAACACTCACTAAAACGAAGGATAGTACATTTTATAATAGACAGGCGACTGCTTAAAGCAAGGTGAACATAAAGGAGCGTTTTGTTTGACGTTGACCTTGCTTTAAGCAGTGACCTGCCTTATACATCTGCTAATTAACACAATTTAGTGGTCGTTATAGAGAGGTTTTTCTGTGGCCATACATTGTCTACTGGACTATTTAACCAGTTGAATAAGAAGAGCTACATTTATGTTAAAAAAATCAATATGTATAGAATTCAGAAAAAAGGTAGTATATGTATATGTTAACTTATATAATGCCATTTCGATATGAATTACGTAAGTTACGCGATTTGAGGTTAAAATGTACATGTATGTCAATATTTGGGTGTGTAAGTGTGTTCGTGCTGTTGGTATAGTCGGCGCTAGAGACATTTCGAACTTGTAGCGTTTATTGCGCTTAATGTCACCGGGAAAGTTTTCGTTTATTTGGCGGCGATCGTCTTCTTTGCCAAGATATAAACGGAAGACAGGTCGGTTGTTTTGATCTAATGCGCTGCTTCTCGGCGAATGGGATTAGCAAAATCATTTTCCTGAAACCATCTCTTTTTATCATCTCGTCTCATTATTCAGTGGTGCTGTATGATCTACTCAGTGTCGGAGTGTCGTAAAATCCACTACATGTTGTATCTCACTACATTCAGCATTTACGAAATTTGAATCTAACGAAATCATTCACTAATAATTACACTTGTATATTAATACTGTAATGAAATCAAACCATTGGGTGAACAAACGGCATATTTATTTTCAATTGAACAAACATCCTCTATAAATAAAATTGCTGAAAATAGAAATATTAATAACCGTTTGGTTTTAATATTCAAACCTCTGGAAAATGTTGCCAATACTGTTTGTTTTCTGTTGCAATTATCAGAATAAGATCTTCTGTCACTTATCATAAGTAATATTATTTGCATACAGTGCACTTAATTTTAAAGAGAAAACTCACCGATCTTATCATAATTGATATATATGTCAGTATTCTCATAACCAATAACCATAGTTTTAGTGTTTTAGCCTTTTTTACCGACCTTCTCATGCACTTATGTACATGTACACGCATTATGGCATTCCTGTTAATTTGCACGTATTGTGCTCTACGTGCACCAACTCGCAAAACTCCACCAGTTTCCCGCTATACTTGCAATTTCTGTACCACGTTAATTTGTTTGTATGTGCGTTACTTGTATAATGTTTAAGATATATTGTTTTGTTCATACGTAATTTCAACCGTCAACGGTTCCACAACTTGTAATTTCTTTTTAATTATCGTATAAGTTATGCAAAATAATTATTGCATGATTTGAATATGTTTAGAATTACTTAATGCCACAGCCGCCGATGTTGGGTCCAGCTTCTGGCTAAGCGTGATAAAGCTTGGCAATAAATTGGCACCCCGAGCCTCTCCCACGAACATCCTCTCTAAATAAAATTGCTGAAAATAGAAATATTAATAACCGTTTGGTTTTAATATTCAAACCTCTGTAAATTGTTGCCAATACTGTTTGTTTTCTGTTGTAATTATCAGAATAAGATCTTCTGTCACTTATCATAGGTAATATTATTTGCATACAGCGCACTTATTTTTAAAGAGAAAACTCACCGATCTTATCATAATTGATATATATGTCAGTATTCTCATAACCAATAACCATAGTTTTAGTGTTTTAGCCTTTTTTACGTGCATGTCTCGATTTGGCCTAATACTTTGGAGACAACTTATTCTTTCCGAATAATCTCATTTATTCCCAAAATGTATTTAAATTGCAAACAGTTTTGAACTAGATTCGACAACAGGTTACCTGGCGTCTACTCATACTCCAAACTGTTTCCACTCAGAAAGAAATTAATTCGTCAGAATTTGAGAGAAGTTTACATATACAATGCTATAGTGCATTTCTAGTAGTTTAATTTGCACGGAAATGAAAAAAGTATCCTCTTCTGTATCAGTTTAGTCTGCATTCCCCAATAGCCTGTTTCTAGTTTTGAAGATAGTTTATCATTTAAAGCAGGTTGAAAGTAAAGTAGAATGTGCCTTAAGGCACATACTGCTTTACTTTCAGCCTGCTTTAACCCTTTTATCTGCTAGAATATAGAAACTATTTCTTATGATTCTCATTTGTGACAGTGTAAATTGGAACTATTTTCTTCAGAAGAGGATTAAATTAAAAGCTTTAAAAAGCGTATTTATTGGGTAATGGGTTAAACATCCGAGGATTCATATTTATCGCCACCCACATCCATTAATAACAAGATAATTCTGCACCAAGTGCACAAAGGATAGCTATTCAAGACATGTCATATGCGAGTAAGAGGTTGTTAACGCCAAAACCCCACTGGGACTCCGAACATTCAGATAATTAAAGACTATATCCTATAAGGCAGAACTCTATCACACAGACACAGACAAACTCAATGACACGTTCATGATGAATTCACAGTCGAAATGTTGTAATGCATATACATGTATACAGTGGAAAAGACGTTATGTTTCGCCCGTTTATAACGCAAACGAAGCACAAATTCGGTGCAGTAAAACGTTGAAAATGTTAATTGTAAGACATTCAAAAAGCTTCATATTGATCTGAGTGGCAAACAATTTGGAGTCTGATCAAGTCCAAACGGTTTAAAACGGATATCAGTATGTTAGCATTTATTATTCCTCACTGGTCACTACAATGTTCGTGTTAGTGTGAACGGTGAGGTCACATTCCAGATTGTAATAAATGATTGCCTGCTGAATGCAATAACATGTGAAATATGATGACATTTTTGAAATTTTGATTTATATGTTACAGGGATTAAGTGTAATCAAGGATTACGCGTAATCCCTGAACTTTTTAGGGATTACACGTTATCACTGGGCGTTTTAGGGAATTGATGAAATGTCCCTTTTTTGATCAAATTAATAAATGTGTACTATCATGCTTTCTTGAAATATTATGGTTTAATGAACGTTCATACAACGTTTCTCGCACAAGTGAATAAAACGGACTTAACAGTGTGTATTTAAGTCAGGGCAATTAAAAAACTAAGATATATGTTTTGTTAATAAGGTTAACAACATACCGTTTTATAGCGTGGTACTTGCCTTTGAACTAAATGAACTAATCAAGGTAAGATTCATTACTTTAACCAAAAGTAAATGCCAAATATGTATAAAAAATCAACGAAAAGCTTCAAAATTACGCCTTTTCTCTGTGAGATTTAGGTTTTTCGTGAAATTCCTGTTTTTTCAGGGATTTCACGTTTTCCCTAATAACACATAATCCCTGTAACATATACAAACAGCCAGTAATCACTGCATGTACGTTCATGCCAAATTTGATAAGGATCCGATTTAAAAGGTCAGTCCGGCAACTTTTTGAACGAACCTCGTATTTTTGTTAGATTGAGTGTCAAACAGTTGAGTGACCTAAAGTGAATTTGGCCCTTATTGTTAAAACTAAACATATTAGTGCTGATCATGGTCCGGGATTGGTATCAATTCTATTACACGAGTTTGTCACAAAACAAGTATGCCCAATGCAAACTGATTGGAACTATTATAGCCGCCGGGTAACTCGGTGTCTTTAGTTGCTTTGACCATTTTGGAATTTAGTCGTCAATAAACTGTCAATACAGTTACA
This sequence comes from Gari tellinella, assembly GCA_922989275.2. Taxonomy (NCBI): domain Eukaryota; kingdom Metazoa; phylum Mollusca; class Bivalvia; order Cardiida; family Psammobiidae; genus Gari; species Gari tellinella. The sequence goes on along the minus strand of OV277872.1, from coordinate 31,749,486 downwards.
GTGGAGAATCTGTTATTCTTTCCCGTTTAAACGCAAACGTACGCAAACGCAAAGCGCTAAAACGTAGAAAAGAACAACTTTTGGACAATTCTGATAATTCTTGTTTATGTTGGTGGCAAACAGTTTGGAGCCTGATCAGACGCCGGGTTACCCGGCGTCTGATCTGGCTCTAAACTGTTTGTACTGCAAATAATAGTTTTAGCGTAAACGCGTTTATTGGGAAAGAATAACAGATTCTCCACTGTAAGAGCACTGCGTGTTCTTTGTGTTTTGTGCATTGCGATTTGCGTCAAGCTTCATATCAAATGGAAAAGAATAACGACTTTCTATCTGTAGAATTTCGAGAGGACTTTGAATACATTTTTACAATGAATTGTTTATATTTGCAATGTTAGTTTGTCATCTTCGCACTGGTATTCCTCTTAATGGTCAGTGTATTGTTGTTTGCAACACTCCTGTTTGCTTTTACATAGATAATTATTAGTTTTACTATGATTTTTTGGTTACGTCACATATCTTGCTTTACGCAGTTGTCTCTCATTCATTAAGTTCATAGTTTATACGCCTGCGTCCTTGAATCATGGAGACAATATTTGTATTTTAATCCATAGATGCCCACAGTCCCATATATGATACATAGGCAAACAGTGTAGACCCTGATCAAACACCGCATAATACGACGTCTGATTAAAATCTAAATTGTTTACTGATAGGAATTTTAATCGAAAACAAGACAAATTGAAAATTGAGTACAGGCTTCCCTTAGATAAAAAATGGTCTAATCCAATATATAATCATGGAAGAATGCATGGGGCGCTAATTGGTTAATTATAGTTTTACATATTCATAGTAAAATGTGTTCTTATTGGGAACATAATATTGAAGGAACCTCATTTGCTGAGGATATACAGTGCTTGTCAATGTTCTCATATACTAGTATTAAGAAAAAAAGCCATATCAAAATGCTAACAAATAGGAGGACTCCAATTAAGGGGAGTATACTGAAAACTTAAGTATGTATGTCTGCTCAAACCCCTCTTGTCTGATTACTCATTCGAGTAGTTCCTTCTCTTTGGAACCTGGTTTAATGACATTGATCTCTTCCTTACAGTGGAGAATCTGCTATTCTTTTCCGTTTAAACGCAAACGTACGCAAACGCAAAGCACTAAAACGTAGAAAAGAACAACTTTTGGACAATTCTGATATTTCTTGTTTATCTTGGTGGCAAACAGCTTGTAGTCTGATCAGAGGCCGGGTTACCCGGCGGCTGATCTGGCTCCAAACTGTTTGCACTGCAAATAATAGTTTTAGTGTAAACGCGTTTATTGGGAAAGAATAACGTTTTCTCCACTGTACATGTTTTCAAAAGAAACAATAACTCTCTTCTGTAGCGCTTTTGCCATTTTTGGAGAATAAATACAAGTGCATTGGACATAGTTTGTTTTTTTTTGGTTTGTTTTTAATACATAAACATGTATATATATGAGCAAACCTGTCTTATTGCATTGCAAATAGTGTAGATCAAGGTCAGCCGCCGCGTAAAAGACGCTACCGCTGACCTTGATTTGATTTGTTTTGATTTTACGTCGTTTTCAACATTATTTCAGTCATATCACGACGTCCAGCTAATTATAGGTGGAGGAAGACCCCAGAAGTCCTTTATGCACTGTTTCAGGCACAAATCGGCAACTGGGTAGAACCACCGACCTTCCGCAAGCCAGCTGGAAGACTTCCTCACATGAAAAATCCGAACGACCCTACTGGGATTCGAACTCACAGCGGTGAGGAGCTTAGTGATGTAAGTCACAGTGACTATACCACTAGGCCACGGAGGCCCCCAGATTCACTGTTTGACGTGCATCTAAAGCATTTTATGTACAGTGGAGAATCTGTTATTCTTTCCCAATAAACGCGTTTACGCTAAAACTATTATTTGCAGTGCAAACAGTTTGGAGCCAGATCAGACGCCGGGTAACCCGGCGTCTGATCAGGCTCCAAACTGTTTGCCACCAAGATAAACAAGAGTTATTAGAATTGTCCAAAAGTTGTTCTTTTCTACGTTTTAGCGCTTTGCGTTTGTGTACGTTTGCGTTTAAACGGGAAATAATAACAGATTCTCCACTTTAGCTGTATTATATATGCTTTTTGAAAGTGTAGACTAAACTCAGGTACAGAACCTGGGATGACAAGGGTGTTTGGTTTGTACAATGCTGCAATGCAATAAGGCTGGTTTTGTCATGGCGCGGCTCCATTTATGTAAGCGTATGTGTCAGTTAAAACCGATGCCTTCAATAATTTGTTGAATATTGGACTAGAAATGTACCGGAAACGGAAGTTGTTCATTGGAAGTTACAGGAGTGAGTTGTTTGTTAATCAGTATTGCCTCCTCGGATATAGTAGACTCCCGCTGCTTAAACGTATGGGTTAAGGATGGTCAAGTTTTGCATATACAGTCGAAACTCTAAAAATCGAACTCGCTTTAATCAGATTTACTCATTTCAACTTTAAACATAGCTTAGTCACGTTTCAACTTTGAAATACTGGTATGTTCTACTGAAGCGGGGTCAAGTTACCGAACTTCAAATATTGAAATACTGGTTATCATACTCGAAACTCATTGCGACTGGCTTAAGTCGACCTTACCCGTATTTTATTGTAAAACCATCGCTTAGCCACGTTCTAGCTTTGAAATATGGGTATGTTCGACGTAAGATAATTGAGTTAATGAAATTCATGAAATACGGATGAGTGTGTAAAGCAGAAAAATCCTGTAGTTTCAAATAATTAAAACTGTCACCATCTTTAATTCCACTAATTAATATATATTGAGTGGTCGATTAAACTAAGTTTAAATAACTCAATGTCTGCTACATGTATGTCTACTTGTTTGTCTAACAAAAATCCAAACCCTTGCTCTATGTTGTAACTGTTTGTTCATGTCAACAGCATAACTCTGATTGTTTACGTAAAAATGTGTTTACGAGCTCTACTTCTACCATGATATGGCCTCCATCAAATAGTTGATTGTTTTGTCGTTTTTGGGATGTACTAGTATGCATGAAACGTATTGCAGCCTATTTATGAAACTGCAAGGTGAGCCTCTATGAAGGAATCCAGGCTTTGCGAAAGCACGTTTCTCGTGGGCAAGGTGTTCCACTCCCGTGTCGTTCGCAGATAGAAAGATTCCTTCCTAACATTCGTCAGACCGATTGGCAGCTGGTATGCCCTTTGTTTGAAGAGTTATTTTTATTTGGTGAAATGAATAAATAGTATTGAATAACTCAATACTTACCGTCGGTAGACGGGCGTAGTCGATACAACTACAAGTTGTACCGATGTAGACCGACGTTGGTCCGATCTCATAAGGGCTTACCACTTTTATAAACGTTCACGTATAGGGGTAAGTAAAAACTATAAAGAACAATTAAACTGTTGATGAAAATGGTTTTATTATTTTTACATACATAGTATATTGCTTGATTACCATGACCATACCAATCCTTGATTAGATTTCAACATGTACCATTCAAATAGTTATCTAGCAACTTACAAAGTGAAGTTTCTTTGTTCGTACGGAACGCCTTCAATTATGTTTATAGCTTTCCTTCATTTAAGATAAGTAAAATCTCGATACATGTAACGCGAAATCGCTCAGGTCGATTTTACTCGTATTTCAAAGTAAAGAAGTGGCTTAGCCACGTTTTATCTTTAAAAACAGGTACAATCGAACTTCGATATCTCGAACTCGAACTCGAATTTCCGATAGTTCGACACACGAACTGCTCGGTTAGGTCGAACATACCCATTTTTCTAAGTTAAAACGTGGCTAAGCCACGTTTTAACTTTGAGATACGGGTATGTCCGATTTAACCGAGTGCGAGATATCGAAGTTCGACTGTATGCCAGACTTTAAAACAGCGAGTAACAGTTGTTGGCTCTCAGCCGTAGGAAAACGTGGGACGTTACTGAAAGGGAGTTTTATTTGCAAGACCCAAATGTAATACATTTATCATGGTAGGTTCTAAATTCTATAGAAGTGATAGCGAACACAAATTAACCCGTTTTCGCCATATCGTTTGGTCAATGATTATATATTTGATCATTTTATTTCTTAGGGGTGCCTGGTCTAAAATTTCCAGTTTCGTTTCGTTTAAAATTAGAATTCCAATCAGCAAACAGTGTATAGGTTGATAAGACGCCGCATTAGGTGGTATCTGATTAGAGTCTACTCTGTTTGCCTATGTCCAATATATTGGAGCATGGGCACAAATTGGTTAAGAAGTTGTGTTAAAAAATATGGACCTCAATACAATTTTTTTTAATTCGCTCGTAACATGTACATGCATTTCCCTTGTGTCTCCCGTAATTGTGTTGGCCTTTATACAGTGGAGAATATGTTTAAGATAACATAAGTGTGTCCATTGCAAACAGGTTGGAGCCAGATATGACGCCGAGAAAAACCGGCGTATGAGCAGGCTCAAAACAGTTTGTCACCCAGATAATTCAAATATGAACGCAATTTCCCACATGCTATTGCATTGCGCTTGAATACCGTTTGCAATTAAACGGAAAAGAACCATGTCTTCTCTACTTTCATGAAGATACGGTCGCATTTCTAATGTTTAAATACTAACACGGAAAATCAGTCTTGATGGAAGGCAGCATGGCTCGAGGTCATGAAACTTAAAACGCACACTCTGCTCAAAATTCATTTTCGATTACATGTTCTACGTTTAACATAGCACGCTTTAACATAACACGTTTAACTAGTTTTAACCTCAATTGATGTTTTATAGAAAAAATATGCATGCAAATACTTGTAGTAACATGTATATATGAACTGTTTGCCAGAGGGTTACATTGACAAATATTTTATTCTAACCAAAATAAAAGCGTCTACGCTCAACTATTATTTCCAGAGCAAACAGTTTGGAGCCAGATCAGATGCCGGGTAATCCGGCGCCTGATCAGACACCAAACTGTTTGCCTCTCATATTATGATGAGCTGTTTGCCATTCAGGTAAGAATCAATGGTCAGAATGGTCCAACAGTTGTCATTTAGTCCATTTCATTACATACTTTTGCGTTTCGTTTGCATTTAAACGGGAAAGTATAACGTCTTCTGTATTGTATGAGCCGCCACTACTTCTGAGTTTTGAGCTACAGATAGGGTGCGTTTTTCAAATCATTAACTTCTTAATTTGCCAACAAATTCCTTTATTGTGAGACCTGTTAGAATCGCCTCGTAGAGACATTTCTCACAAGTCTAGATACGAGGTTTGGTGAAGATTTAACACCTATCATGCTGATTTGTCGTCTGCTTTAAATATGTCTTCTGCTAAAAAAATAAAACTAAACATTAGTTTTCATGCTTTTAAAACAGAAGACAATTTGTATACAAGTGACTAACAGTTTGGATCCGGGTCAGACGCCGCGTTACGCGGCGTCTGATCTGGATCCAAACTGTTTACAGATTTTAGCCAAATCGCGGTTAGCATGAAAAGGGTTCATGGAAAATTATTTAAGGAAAAACATGTTCACTGCAAAAACTGCTACCTTGGGGCCATTGATGTCAAGGACAGGTAACAACGTGGGCACGATGAAGACACACTATTAGTTGATTTTTTTGTTCATTGTCTTATATTACCCAAAGCAACAATCTACCTTAATGACCGGAAAGAGGATTTTCTTTTGAGTTACTACAATAATGGATTTTCTGACCTTATTAACCTTAAGTCGTGAGTTGTACAGATGTTATTCATTCCCGTTTTTAACGCAAACGAAACGCAATTGCAAAACATTTAAATGTAGAAAATAACAACCTTTTGACAATTTTGACTTTTCATTTAATCTTTGGCATACAATTTGGAGCCTGATCAGACACCGGGTTACCCGGCGTCTTATCTTGCTCCAAACTGTTGCATTGGAAATAATAGTTTTAACGTTACTGCGTTAATGGTAAAGAATACTGTCTTCTCAACTGTATACAGTGGAGAATCTGTTATTCTTTCCCAATAAACGCGTTTACGCTAAAACTATGTTTTCCATTACAAACTGTTTGGAGCCAGATCAGACGCCGGGTAACCCGGCGTCTGATCAGGCTCCAAACTGTTTGCCATCAAGATAAACAAGAAATATCAGAATTGTCCAAAAGTTGTTCTTTTCTACGTTTTAGTGCTTTGCGTTTGCGTACGTTTGCGTTTAAACGGGAAATAATAACAGATTATCCACGGTAGGCGTACAGTGGGGAGCACGTTATTCTTCCCCAATAAACGCGTTTACGCTTAAACTATTATTTCTATTGCAAACAGTTTGAAGCCAGATCAGACGCCGGGTAACCCGGCGTCTGATCAGGCTTAAAACTGTTTGCCTCTCAGTTTAAAATGAGTCGTCAAAATTGTCAAAAAGTTGTCATTGTACCCATTTTAATGAACTGCGTTTGCGTTTCGTTGCGTTTAAATGGGAAAGAATAACGTTTTCTCCACTGTATATAGTACCTTCTCTTGCCACCATTGTCTTTACTATATGTTTCATTGCACATTTTGAAAACAGTGTATACTCAGATCTGAAGCTCCTAGTAGAGCTGTCTAATCTGCGATTGTCCTTTTGTCTGATATGATTTTTCTAAAAGGAGTCTACGCACCTACATTTGTTACCATGACAACCAGTTTAGTGGAACGAGTCAATTTGTTTCATTTACAGTATATTCTAAAGTTGCCTATCAGCAGAAGATTTGGTCCAAACAACAGAAAATAGATCTATATTTGAAAAGTTTACACCCCGACTTTTACACTGGCCTACACTGTGGTGTAATTTTGTGTCAGACAATTTTGTGGCATCACAATTAAGGTAAAAAATGTGTGAAAAAAATGCCAAAAAGTTGTAGGGTGGCGAATAAGTTTGTCCCATGACTGTAATTCGATGAAGTTTTTGCATAAATTTAAAAGTCAGTTTATTAGTTGAGATACAACAGTGAAAAAAAACTATTCGTTCCCTTTTATAGACAAACAAAACACACTCAAACGCATTACACTAAGATATTGAAAATGTCATCATTCAGTATTTTCTAACGACTCTTTTTAATCTGAGTTGCAAAAGGTTTGGAGCTGAAACAGACGCCGGGTTTGTCTCCAAACTGCTTGCGGTGGACATAATTGTTTTAACAAAAACACATATTATGAAAGAATAATGTATTCTCCACTGAGTATGTTCATTGTTGGGCGGAGTTACATATCAGTATATTAAGCGGACGAAACATCAAGTCGGAGAGAGCAGGTACATGTAAATGTTTTACCCTTTCACGTCCAATACCGTCTGCCCTGGTATTTACAAACAGTTTGGATACTGATCAGACGCCGCTTTACGCGGCGTCTGATCAGGTTTCAAGCTGTTTGAAAAACATATTATTGTTTTTTTGGTTAAAAACGTATACAATTATAAATTCTATACATAAAAGCAGACGAACATTAAAAGCAGACGATATTACAGCAGAGACTGTGTTAGACGGGTTATTACGTCATAATGACGTCGAAAGGGTTAAAACATGGTGTGAAATGTAATGTGACTACAGAGGAGAATACGCTATTCTTTCCCATTAAAACGCAAACGAAACGCAAACACACTGCAATAAAACGTAGAAAATGACAATATGTTGACAATTCTGATTAGTTATTTTCTTCTGAGTTGCAAACGGTTTGGACCCTGATAAGACGCCGGATGATCCTGCGTCTGATCTGGCTCCAAACTGTTTTCAATGGAAATACAAGTTTTAGCGTAAACGCGTTTACTCGGAAAGGATATCATAGTCTGCACTGTTTTTCCATACACTTGTCACGATACATGTCTATTATAAACGAATTAAATAAAAATCAATCAATTTTCTAGCCCAATTATTAAAACAAGATGTTCAACTAATGCAGTGAATCATTGAGATCACAATTTCAGGTACTTGGGATACATGTAATTAGGATACAATGTAAAGTTTTCTAACACAGCCAGCGTTTACTCAATACATTTTCTAAAACAGCCAACGTTTACTCCCAAAGTGAATGAATGTTTTTTTGCAATTATGGAAGAGCAAGGTCATGTGCAAAGATAATTCGGCGTCTGACTAGATCCACAATTTTCACGCATAATGGAATAAACGGTTAAAATGTTTAAAATCAGTGCCGTTTTTTATGTGAAATTAGTTAATTCTCGTTTTACCCTTTCATGATCAAATTTATCGTAAGGTTTTTACCCCCTTCACAGCCACATAGTCGACTGCTTTGATATTGATGTATCGTTTAAAACTTAGATTTAAGGCAGTATATCTGACGTAATTTCAAAACAAGTTGCAAACAGTTTTGATCCTAATTAGACGCCGCAATACATTATTCTTTCCAAATTATCAAGTTTACGCTAAAGCTATAACGCCCATTGCAAACGCTTTGACGCATGTTCAGACGCCGGGTAAACTAAGACTGTTTGCCACTAAGAATAAAATAAATAGATGCTAATTCTCCATTTTATTGTGCTACGTTTGCGTCTCGTTTACGAATGAACGGGAAAGAATAACGTCTTTTCATTGTACAATGGAGAACATGTTATTCTTACCCAATAAACGCGTTTCTGCTAAAACTATTATTTCCATTGCAAACAGTTTGGAGCCAGATCAGACACCGGGTAAAACGGCGTCTGATCAGGCTCCAAATTGTTTGCCACTGAGATTAAATCAAATTATCAGAAATGTCTAAAAAATTGGCAATTTTCTACATTTAGCGATTTGCGTTTTGATCGCGTTTGAACCGGAAAAAAATAACGTCTTCATTGTACGTAGTCTTCTACAGTGACGTTTGATGAGCAAGAAAAACAAATGTTCAGAACAAAATAATATTGTAAGGTTATAGAGATTGCCGTTCTTGCAATAGTCCAGTTTTCGGATACCAAAAATACCAAGTGAAGAAGATGCTGAGACTAACTACATTTTATGAGGATCTGAATTAATTCTCGGTTTCCACCGAACGTTTCCCGAGTTCGAGCAATCGCATTCGGTTTTGTCTGGATTCCGTAAACTGCCGACGTCTTCCTTCGGCAGCGAGCATGTTAGCGAGGGCAGAGAGCGGTCCTGACACTGATAGCTGGGAACGTCGTTTAGAAACCGGTACATCTGAGTATAGAGCGGAATCAGGATCGGATGATGACGAATCATCTTGTAGACTTTCTAAGTGTGGGATGTTCCACTGTCGTTTACCAAGCTTCAATAAAGAGTTTCTTATTCCTGATCTGACAGCCGCTGCGTTGGCCCTTTGTTTAGAGTAAAGCATGTCTGTTAGAGATTGCAAACCGCCGTTCAATGAAAACCGTGGCATTCGTTTGTCGTTATGTATATATGAATCATCACTAATATCGTCAGAATCGCTCACACTGTCACCACCACGGAAAGCCTCTATACCATCGCCAGTGTCCATGTCACCAAACTGATTGTATGGTGGAAAGAAATCCATAGCGCTCTTAACATATCCCACCAATGATAGAGAAATAACTGTAAATATCACAATTCGTCGTCCGTTGCCCATCTTTGTTTGACGTCTAAAGTTTTTCGTATCTCAAAATCCTGAAATAAAAATATTTAAAAAATATTAAGAATAGTGAATACAGCCACAGAAACCAAAGACGATAAAACCCCTCTATTACGACTACTAAAATATTTTAATTACTTGCTGTACAGTGGAGAATCTGTTATTTTTTCCCGTTTAAACGCAAACGTACGCAAACGCAAAGCACTAAAACGTAGAAAAGAACAACTTTTGGACAATTCTGATATTTCATGTTTATCTTGGTGACAAACAGTTTGGAGCATGATCAGACGCCGGGTTACCCGGCGTCTGATCTGGCTCCAAACTGTTTGCACTGCAAATAATAGTTTTAGCGTAAACGCGTTTATTGGGAAAGAATAACAGATTCTCCACTGTAACTCTTTCATTGCCAACGTCGCCAAAATATGACTTTGCAAACAATTTGGAAACCTGATCAGACGCTGCGTTACGCGGCATCTGGTCAGGATTCAAACTGTTTGACACTCGTATCGACATTTCTTCAGTCAAAACAGCTCTTAATCTGATTTTAAAAGCATTGCAGACGACACTACCAATGCAGACGATATTTTTGCCGGTAAGAGGGTTAAAGCAGACGATAAAAGTTGGCAGTGAAAGAGTTAAGGAAGGTGACTGCTTCAGGTAAAATTATAGAAAAACAGAAATCTCCTATAGAACATTTCTGTTTTACTTTCATTTAGCTTTAAACTGTCACTTGTTTTTTATTAATCGTAATAGCTTAACTGTACTGTCAATATTTTCTTAACTAACGGCTCAATCAAAGACACATTAGTAGTCTGTAATGCAGGTGGTTGTCTGAACAAAGATTCCATCCTTACAACAACGCTTGCCACTCTAGACAATTATGCCCAACCTATTCACGGCTGCAATGTCGTCTGCTTGGAATTTTCGTCTGCTGATTTTCCAAAATTTACATAATTGACATTTGGACAGAAAAAAACTTCATGACGAGTGACATATAGCTTAAATCAAGATCAGACGTCGCGTTACGCGGCGTCTGATCTGGATTCAAGCTGTTTTCAAATAAAGGCCAATTTTACTACCTATATCGACTCCCTCCGAACAACGCACACACTGTTTGTCTCCCATTTGGTGTCATTGTAGAGAGGGAGCACTGTATCTTTATCCTGCATTAGGCAGTCATCTCTCTTTAGAGATCCAGACGTTACATGTTATTGTCGCTTATATAAATTACAAAAGTGGATGATTTGTATTCAGATAAGACGCCGTGTAAGTTACAGTCTGATCATGATCCAAACTTTATTATCCCTTCTCATGCTGAATTGTCGTCTGCTTAAACTATATCGTCAACGAAAAGCATGATAATCAATTTTTACAAGGTATCTTTTAAACTTGATGAAATAATACTATGAGTGGCAAACAGCTTGAATTCCGATAAGACGCCGCGTTTGGATTTAAGCTGTTTGCTATTTTAATCCAAGTAGCGCTCTGCGCGATAAGGGTTTAAAGGCAGCAACCTTTATCAGACATATTTATTATTTACATCTGGTTTCATTTCGTTTTCCTTATTTAAGTTTACCTCAAACAATTGTTTCAACTGAGAAGGAAATTCACAAATGGTTTTGAGTTATACCTGACGCCGAGTCACTCGCCGTCATATCATTATCAATATCGACTGACCATCGTATCAATATTTCTTCGTCAAATGTAAAACAATACTATGACAGTAATCTTCTAATCATACAGTGGAGAATCTGTTATTCTTTCCCGTTTAAACGCAAACGTACGCAAACGCAAAACACTTAAACGTAGAAAAGAACAACTTTTGGACAATTCTGATAATTCTTGTTTATCTTGGTGGCAAACAGTTTGGAGCCTGATCAGACGCCGGGTTACCCGGCGTCTGATCTGGCTCCAAACTGTTTGCACTGCAAATAATAGTTTTAGCGTAAACGCGTTTATCGGGAAAGAATAACAGATTCTCCACTGTACAACGCGTAATGTGGCGTCTGATCAGAACCAAAACTCTTTGATAATTTTATCGATATTTATAAAGTCATATAACCCTAAATCGAACTTTAAAACGTGTCTTGCAGATACATGTAATAATACTGAAGCAGACGACTATAAAGCGCTGCTATGCCAATGAAAGACCCATTTTTATGAATGTGACATGCATATTTTACCCCTTCACTATCATTGCGTCATCAAACAATGACGTCATCAATTTTAAACAATTGTTGTCTGCTTTTATTTGCTCAACTTTAAGGCGTTTTGGCATTTTGGCTAAAGAAATATTGAAATGAAGGTCAAACAGTTAGGATCCTCAGATACCGCGTAAAGCTGTATCAAATCGGGATCTAAATCGTTCTCAAATAAACATTTTACTCGGCGTAAGGCGGTGAAATAGGTACATGTAAATACCGTGATTAAAAGTTCTTGTTTTACATACCTGCACTATTATAGTAACATTTCCAAGAAATATACTTGTTACAATTATCCGTTTTCTATCTACCTGCGTTTGCAAGCATATACCTAATACTGAATACCCTCTGAGATTTCAACAATACTTATTATGGAATATTTAGGCACTAACTAGGAGTGCCTCCCAAGTGCACACGGTTTGAAAAACATTGAGCAGGTGATATCCATAAACTCCGCTAATTATATAGGATACAGTGGTGCATACGTTATTCTTTCCCGAAAAAACGCAAACGAAACGCAAACGCATTTAACTAAAACGGAGAATATGGCAACGTTTCTATAATTCCGACTATTCATTTTAATTTGAGTGGCAAACAATTTGGTGCCTGATCAGACGCCGGGTTACCCGGCGTCTGATCTTGCTCCAAACTGTTTGCAATGGAAATAATATATTTAGCGTAAACGTATTAAGTGGGAAAGAATAACGTTTTCTCTATTGTAGGAAACAGTGGTGCATACTTGTTTCTTCCCCGTTTAAAAACGAATCTTTACGAAAACATAACGCAATCTTACCGAAGACGTAATGCAAAAAATCGGAGAAAAAGGTCGGTTTGAAAAATGAAATTCAATGATGTTTTTAAATTGTAATTAGATTGGCAAACAGTGAGAGTCTTGTCAGACTCAGGGTTACTTTGTGTCTGATTTGGCCCCGAACTGTTACATGTAGCAAGGCCCATCATTGATTTAAATAAACGCGTTTAACCCTTAAGTCGACTTTCTAAACAGTTTGGATCCAGATCATACACAGCGTAATGCGGCGTATGATCAGGATCCAAACTGTTTAACACCCTTTTCAATATTTCTTAAATCATACTTTCTTAAATCTAACTTTGAAACGAATTTTCAGACAATGATATTGAAGCAGACGACATAGTAACGGTGAAGGGGTAAATACCTCACGATTAATTTGGCGCCGAAAGGGTTAATGGTAACGAGTAACTTCATCATTACTGTAGGTGCTATTTTAAAAAACCAGATACCATATATCTCAAACGCTTCGCTGCCTTAATGTCGTCCATTTACAGTTGTCGCCTACAATTGTCCCATAAATTTTGATTTTATATATGTTGACTGAATATGTGTCTATATATATCGCAAAAAGTATTGATTCTGATCGAACATCGACCTCCGAGCTATATGTATTCCAACTATTTAAAGGTTTGGTTAGCAACTAGAACAAACAGTGGCGACATAAAAATAAAAATCGTTCAAGCTTTAGTAGAGAAATCATAAAACGTTTTCATTCCAAAGAAAATGAAACGCAAACGCATTGCTATAAAGCGAAGAAATCACAATTCATTGGCAATACTGACCATTTGTTTTAATCTGAGTGGCAAATAATCAGTTTAGAGCCTTATCAGACTTGTTTGATCTGGCTCCTAACTGTTTGCCTCAGGGAAAATAGATTTAGCTTAGACGCGTTTATTTAAGAAATGAACTGATTTTTTCGGCGTTCAAGCGAAATGAACGACAGAAAATTATCGGCAAATTCCATGGTAAATTTGCCGATAATTTTCTGTCGTTCATTTCGCTTGAACGCCGAAAAAATTCAGTTCACTTCTTATATTTACAATATATTTGCTGTAATTTCTAACATTAAATAAACATTTTGTCAGTACGCATGTATCTTTAATCCATATTTGAGGTCGATAACACGAATAATGCGTACCCTATAAGGAACAGCCATGACCGATTTACTGAATCTGTGTACATTCGAAAGCAGAATAAATAAGTTCCATTGTCAACAACTTGACAGTTTGGCGCGAAAAATGCTGATTTATGACGTCATTAGAAGTGACGTAATTTTAAAGTAGGATAGATATATCGGGGTTTTATTGTCATAAAGAAACGCAGATATAGGCCGCTGTTTATAAGGTAGATTCTTATGTCAATTTTCTTGCAATTTATCTCATTTATAAAGAAGAATATTAGTTGGGAATCATGGTTTCCACTAGTAGGAAGGCATAGATCGGTTAAGAACAAATTTTGAAAAAAATCCGCCAAATGTTTGCTGCCCCAAGTTCCTAAGATTAATTCGCGAATGAAAACTGCATATACCCCGCCTCCCCTTCGAAACTTTTCCACAAGTCCCGCCCTCTCGAAAATTTGTGTTTATTTGAAATGAACACACTTTTTGTCAATGGAATTGAACTGGGTGATTGTAAATATTTTGGAAGGAATAACGTCTTCTTTACTGTACTAGGAGTTGGCCTTTGGATATTTTCCGTTGCACCCAACAAATGGCCACATATCCATATTTATCTGACCTTGGGCCAATACGTTAAGGAAATATGGGAACGATTTAAAGTTCAGTCAAATCGATTTTGCTATAAATCGAAATTTGAAGATGAATAAACAAAACCATTTGTTTTAAAACTTTAGTAGGTAATTCAAGCAATACAATAAAAGCTGATTAAGACCATTCAGGAAAAAATGGAAATACACTGAAAAAAGACAAGCCGCGGTTTTACTACTCGACAAAACCTATACAGAATTTAGACAGCTCTCTAACAAACTGTCTTAAGTCATTGAGCCCTTTTGACGCATATATGCGTCCTTTACAAAATGTGTACATGTGGAGAGTACACTTGTCCTATGCAAACAGTGAAGTCCCTGATCAGCGGGCTCCTGTAGGAGCCCGCTGATCAGGTACATGTACTTCACTGTTTGGCATTTTGCAATTTATTACAAAAAACAACCCTAAATAGTCTAAAAATTGACCAGCCTTTATTGCAAACTGGAATTGTCCATTTTATGTTTCATGGGATTACGAGTTAAGTGCTTCATTTCTACACCCAAGTTCATGCAAACTTGAAGCTTGTCCATGCAGCTTATTGCGAACAAATTCTTTGAACAGGGTTAGGTGCTCGAAACTTGACGAGCACGAACTTGTTTACAATATGCACACTTCCGGCGAAAACCTTTTTCTACAGTAGAGTAGACGTTATACCAAACGTAATGCAAACGCATTGTAGAATAATTAAGAAAATGACAATTTTGACAATTGTTAATATATATTTCAACCTGAGCGGCAAACAGTCTTGATCCTGATCAGACGCCTGGCTACCCGACGTGTGATCAGGCTCACAACTGTTTGCAATACATAACTTTGTTTTAGCATAAACACGTGCAATGGAGAAAACACTTATCAACTGTGTAATAAACAGTTTGATTCTGCTGTGATGAATCCAGATGAGACATATAGGATATTACATGAGTGTTCATAATTTATTGGATTTATTAAACGAGTCTCTTAGAAATCGATAAAAACGAGGCTTTGCCGAGTTTTTATCGTTTTCTAAAACGACGAGTTTGATAAATCCAATAAATTATTAACACGAATGTTATATTCTTTTTATAACATAACCGAGAAAAGTTATTTATCGCAGCCTTTGAGGTCAAGTGAATAAGTAGATCTATACAGGAAAGAAGTTGTTCCAAATTAAACCCGTTCACTAGCATAATGTTTATGTTATTATATGTATAATAGGCATTTTCATGTAGATCTAATATTGATCAATTACACTAAAATTTTAATGACGTCACAAGTAACGACGTCGTGGCGTACCTCATTTGCATAGTTATTTAACTAGTTATATATGATATTTAAACAACGGGTATTATTCAACGCTCACGCCGTCTGTTATGTTATAAACCGAGTTACGAAATGACAGAATATATACAATGGAGAAAACGTCATTCTTTTTCAATAACCGCGTTTACGCTGAAACTTTTCCATTGCAAAAACTTTGGATTCAGATCAGACGCCGGATAACCCGGCGTCTGATCATGTTAGTTTAAAATGAGTCGTCAAAATTGTCAAATATTTGTCTTTTACCCATTTTAATACATTGTGTTTGCGTTTTGTTTGCGTTTAAAAGGGAAAGACTAACCTTTTCTCCACTGTAGCAAACTTACAATGGAAACTGGCGTCACGATTTAACCCATTTGTGCCCACGGTCCCATATACATGTATATGGGACATAGGCAAACAGTGTAGACGCTGATCAGACGCCGTAGTATGCGGCGTCTGATCAGAGTCTACACTGTTTGCTGATAGGAATTGCAATAAAAAACAAAATGAAAATGAAAAGTTTGACCAGGCATCCCTTTGAAAAAAAATTGGACTAATCAAATATATAAACATAGAAGAATCCACTGGGCACAAATGGGTTAAGTGCGAACATGGCGTAGCGTGTTAAGGGTTAAACAAGCTTTCTGAGCCACTTCCGGTGTCTGTTTTAATGGACAGTAACCGGAAGTGTTCGGTGACAGTAGATGTCCACGCTAATGTTTTTTCTGCCATTGTCATTTAGCGGACTACATTAGTGTTCACACAGCGGGTCCCGTCGTCGATAATTTCCACCTGGAGTTTTGTATTTTTTCCAGTAAGAATTACAAGCAGTAGACAAGACGCCAGTATTTCCAGCTAAAACGAACGTTAACGTAAATACAAAGCAATCAATGTAAAAATGACTGTTCACTTTGATCTGAGCTGCAAACAGTTTATATGCTAAAACTATTGTTTCCATGTCAACGATTTTGGAGCCAGCGTCTGATCAGGTTCCAATTTGTTTGCAACTTAGCTAACATGTATTCAAATTCGTAAGAAAAACCAAATTATTGTAATTTTCTATATCTCATTCTTATATTTTGCCAAATGCTTTAGGTCAAACAGCCTGATATAGAGTGCGAACTTTGCTTCATATATTAGCCATGCAGTAAAGTATAGCATTTGGGAATGCGTTATTCTTACAATGTACCTGGGGCCTGTCTTATGAAACGTCGTACGATAAAAGCGGTCGTAAGACAAAACTTTGAAATACACCTAATTTCTGAGACAGGATTACATGGAGAAATAAATAATAATTGAGAGTTTTAGAAACTGACTTACGACAACATTTGTCGTACGACGTTTAGTAAGACGGGCCCCAGGTTTTCAAACAAAGCAAAGCAAACAAAGTGCAATGAATTGCAGATATTTTCTGTCTATTGGAAACAAAATATAAAGCAGTTAGGATACTTCTCAGACTCGAAACTTGTTAACATTTTTATAGCCTTAAACGCCTTTGAAAAGGAAATGACGTATTTTCCACTGTGTATTTCTCTTAGTTAGTGATTGACGCCTGTGATATTTGATGAACTTTTGTATTTCAGTCGGCACTATGTTCTACAAAGGAAATTATATTGAGTACATGCATACTACGGTACTATAACAAATTGAATCTCAAATTCGCCTTGAAACTCATTAGTCCATAAACACCGACCCGAATTTCATAGATCTTTGAATGCTTTCTAATCGAAGGTTGCATTGCTTTTAGTAGGTGCATGCCTTTAAAATCCACGTTTAATAATGCAGTTCTATATTTTAACCCTAAAGGCACATTGTACTTTATTTTCATCCTGCTTTAAGCAACCATCTGCTAGGATATAGACCATTTTTCGTTTGGTATATATTCATGTCTTTATGAATGGGAACTGTTTTCGTCAGTTGAGGAATACATTAAAGCGCTATAAAGCGTTTCAATGGGAAAATGGTTCAGAAAAAATGTCATGAGTCAAAATTGTGAGGATCCTTATCGGACGCCGCATTGTGCCGCGTTCTATCAGGATTCAAACTCTTCGCGAATGTTAGTGTAAGTGTTTGGCAGTGAATAGGTGGAATAAAATGCTAAGATAATCAGGCTCATTCTTCCTTACATCTTTTTAATCCTTTGGTCGCCAAATAAATCGGTTGAGTTTTGCCCCTTCATCATTTGTTTGTCGTCTAAACGAACGTAAGACGTAAGGTAGAATGACTTTAGAAATATCGATACAAGTGTCAAACAGTTTGGATCCTGATCAAACGCCTCGTTATACGGCGTCTGATCAGGATTCAAAATGTTTGCAAATTCGACTTTATGCGACTTCGGCACCGAAAGGGTTAAGACTGACACTTACAGTGGAGAATCTGTTATTCTTTCCCGTTTAAACGCAAACGTACGCAAACGCACGCAAACGCAAATCACTAAAACGTAGAAAAGAACAACTTTTGGACAATTCTGATAGTTCTTGTTTATCTTGGTTGCAAACAGTTTGGAGCCTGATCAGAAGCCGGGTTACCCGGCGTCTGATCTGGCTCCAAACTGTTTGTAATTGAAATAATAGTTTTAGCGTAAACGCGTTAATTGGGAAAGAATAACGTTTTCTCCACTGTACATTTAACAACGTACATGTAATTGACTTCTACGTGACAGGTAAAAGGTATTCAATCGCATTTATTGAAGGAAGTCGTTAATTTCTAATATCTAAATTAATGTCCTACGGTAATTAGTAAATAGGATAGAGACATTATCCTTACCCCGACTTGGCACGAGTGAATTGACATTTGCAAACATTTTAATGCTGAAAAGACACCGATTTATTTGGTATCTGAGCCACACTGTTTGACACTCATATACATTGTATATGTTATGTAGTCAAAAAAGAAATACAAATTAGTTTTAGCGAGCACAATGAGCAAAATTTGCAGAAATTGTGAACGGAGTTACATGTAGCTCTATGACAGCGTGGTTTTCTAATGAAATAACAAAGTTTTGTAGTGAGTAAAACGAGTACGAATGGCCGATGGTATAGTTAACAAGTTCATTTTCTTCGTTTGGAATGTCTACAAACTGAAATCGATTTTCTGATGGAGATTCTGTGATTCTGTATCCGGCGGACCCAATTGCTACAGTATTTTCGAAGATTGGTTAACACTCTAAGCTTTTAACTCTGAATACTATTCAACTGCATTTATGGTAGCGATTTTGTGCTTCCGATCTTACATATGTTTTAAACAGAAGTTGTTATTTTATTTAATGGTTTAAATCTATTCCCAGATAATCTTTTTCGAAGGATGGGTTTTAAACCTCAAGCCCCGTTCCGAAACTGTGAACCATACCGAAACATCCAGAACCGAACACATATATTTCATACTAATTTGACGTTTTTGAACGCGTAAACAAAGGTAAAATTTAACTTTATTTTTTAAAGTTGTGCTCGCTCAAAGAGTTTGTGCCTATTTGGTATTTAAGCCGACGTATTCATCCGGGAAGTTAAGTGACTGAATACAGTAGAGAAGTCGGTATAATTTCCCGTTTAACGTAAACGCAAACGCATTGTAATAAAATAGAGAAATATGCACATTTTTGCCAATTCTGAATATTTATTGTAATCTGACTTGCGAACAGGGGACAGTCTGGTCAGCAACCGTTTGCAATGTAAATAATTGTTTTAGCATAATTCGTGCACTGGGGAAGAATTACATATATCCTCTGTTCGACACTCCTGCGCAAAATGATTGAAACAATCTTGCATTTTCACCATTTGATTTAGTATTACAGTAAATAAATACGAAAGAAGACTCAAGCAGGAAACGCAACACAAACAATACAAAACCGCTGGAAGAACAAGCACCCAGAAACGATGTACTGGTAGTGCTACATGTAAATACATGAAAGCTAAATGCAAAATAAAAGTAAAACAGAAAGCTTCTACGGGAGCTTTCTGATTTCCTCCAACCTTACTTAGGCAGAATATACATTACATTGTAACGTCCCAATCAGGTCGTCCTTTAATTGAGCGTAATAGCAGGGAAGTGCTGTATATATAGCAATGAAACAGAACGAGAAAGTGATTACATTTTTTGCATATGTTATAATTGGTTTCTCGTTTCTTATAAATATATAATACGTTTAAGATAATTGGTTTTTGTTTTTAAATAAAGCATATTTACTTCTGAAAAATAACAAATTATTCAAAAAGAGGGAGAGATATTAAATGTGCAAGTAGGTTCACAAATACAGTACTGAACCTTATTAAATTAAATTGATAATCGCAAGCGAATTGCCATCGAATTGCCATCGAATCGCAAGCGAATCGGGCGCTTCAAAAGGCAAATCATGTGCTTGAGTCGCTTCACGCGATTTTTCCGAAGCGGTTGTGACAAAAATGGAATCGAAAAACATTAACGGATGCATATTTGCGAATATTGGTGAGATGCACAATTCAGGCAAGCTTAACGCGTTAATTGCGTTGGAAAATATTCACAATCGAATTGCCATCGAATTGCAAGCGAATTGCCATCGAATTGCAAGCGAATCGCAAAAATGGTTAATTTAATAAGGTTCAGTACTGTAGTACCTCAGCGTATTATATAGATTCATCAAGTTTGCCACTCGTCTTTTGGAAAATTAAATTAAACGAAAATGTATTATTTTGACATAGTTTGCTAAAAACAAGTTCACATCAGAGGATAGCATGCCATGTAAGAAAGTACCCACTTTTGTATTCTAAATGATCAGGGTCCGTTTAATTAATATTCGTACGACACCAATCCAACAACGATTCCCTCCTTATAACAACTGTTGCCACTGTTCCCCAAACAGAACAATTACAGCAAACCTCTCACGACCAATAAAACGAAGGCTAAATGATTATATAAAAGACAGGTGACAGCTTTAAGCAAGGTGACAGTGAAACACAAAGCTCCTTTAAGCAGTCATCTGTAGTAAAGAAGTAATAATTGATAACATTTGGTGGTCGTAACAGTGGGGTTTAACTGTATATCTAACACTTTTACAGTGGAGAATCTCTTATTCTTTCCCAATAAACGCGTTTACGCAAAAACTATTATTTGCAGTCCAAACTGTTTGCCACCAAGATAAACAAGAATTATCAGAATTGTCCAAAAGTTGTTCTTTTCTACGCTTTAGTGTTTTGCGTTTGCGTACGTTTGCGTTTAAACGGGAAAGAATAACAGATTCTCCACTGTAATGCTTCAATATTGTCAGTTTAAAATTGTCGTCTGCTGCTTTTCTCAAGGTTACGTTATGGACATTTTGACAGGAAAGACGGGCGACAAACAACTTGAATCCAGATCAGACGCCGCGTTACGCGGCGTCTGATCTAGATTCCAGCTGTTTGCAAATGTAAGCCAATTTCTCGCCCTATGACATCTCCCGCCGAACAACACACACAATATTTGTCTTCTATAAGGTGTTGTAGAGGTAGAACACTATAGTATACTTATCGAAGTAACAACAGTCTAGTATAGGGTCACTTCTACATCCTGACCACAGGTACTTGACACATACTTTATTATCCATGAACCCCCTGCCCCCTTAAAAAAAAAAAAATTTTTTTTTTTTTTTTACTATACTTCTATTATAGATACAAGGTAAACAGCGCAATTCGACACCTAGTCTTTACTATCGACTTAAACTGATGCTAAAATAGACTCGATCGCCGATATTCTCTTGTGGTACCCTCGGGAAATGATTAATTTATCAATATCTACTTTTTATTTCATCAAATTCCGTCAAATAACGCCACAGTACGTGAATTATAACGAAAATAAGCTTCAAAAAGTTTTATGTCGTTCTCTTGGTACAGAATTTATTGCCCAAAATAAGGGGTAATCTAGTCGGTTTGCACATTTAACGGCCTTTACGGCTGGAACTTTCACCTAATTTCATTAGAGCAAATGCGTTTGTGTCGGAACATGACCCTCTTCACTATCAGCTATATGAAATATACATGTAATTTGGCACGAAATTGACAAGTGAAAGACTCATTTCATTTTCAATGCCATTTTGAATACCGGAATGAATCGAATGAACGGAGCGATCTCATTGGTCAAAATTAAACAGGTAAAGTTTCTTTTAATTTTGCATTCTATGTAAATTATATAAAACTGATAATATTTCATTTAAAGATGATTTATAATATTTGGTGAAAGTTCCAGTGGCATAGGCCGTTTATTGTGGACAAATAACAGATCACCCCTACATGTACATTCGTTGCTATGTACCAAGAAAACGACAAAAAACTTTTTGAAGCTTATTTTCGTTATAATTCACGTACTGTGGCGTTATTTGACGGAATTTGATGAAATAAAAAGTAGATATTGATAAATTAATCATTTCCCGAGGGTACCACAAGAGAATATCGGCGATCGAGTCTATTCTAGCATCAGTTTAAGTCGATAGTAAAGACTAGGTGTCGAATTGCGCTGTTTACCTTGTATCTATAATAGAAGTATAGTAAAAAAAAAAAAATTTTTTTTTTAAGGGCGGAGGGGGTTCATGGATAAAAAAGTATGTGTCAAGTACCTGTGATCCTGACGAGACAAAAACGATTACATGAATGAAAAAGGTATTCTTTCCAAATAAGGAGTTAACACATTTGTCTTGTACAATTGTGGTCTGTACAGAGACTTTGTAGCCTCTTAAGACCTATCCATTTACAGGTCGTGTTTATATAGAATGTCAAACAATATTTAACAAAATGTTCATTTTCTGCATTTCGAGGTATTGCATATACATGTATGTTTATTATTGTTGAAAACGGTACAACCAACGGCGACCAACACCGGCTAATCACTGTGTACATTGTTAGAATCTGTAGAAGACATAACATATAATATTGTATTAATTGACCACTCCATTGAATAGTCACGTGTAGTTTTCAACCAATTTACCCAATATATACGAATGCATGCGCCTTTAATCTATGTATCCTCTGACGCAAATGGCTTCCCTTTATACATTCATTATGCACAAATACCAATATATTCTATATCTTAGCAGACGATTGCTGGCATATTGAACTTAAAGCAGAATGTGCATTAAGGCGCATGCAGCTTTACTTTTAACCTGTTTTAAACGGTCATATATTTTGTTTTAAATGAGAAACATACATCGGCTCCAAATGACCATTGTATGTGTCGCGATGCCGTAAAACCCAACATAGGGACATGTTAAGACTGGGATAACCGGTATCTAAACAGTTTGCAATTGATACGAGTGGTTTGAGTACAGACGCGTTTATTCGCTGCCCAAAGCTAGACAGGTTCAACAGACGTTTGTTTTAAACTACTTTAACCCTTTCATGATCAAATTTATCGTGAGATTTTTACCCCTTCACCACCATAGTGTCGTCGGCTTCAATATTATTGTCTGTAATATCTGTTTAAAATTAGATTTAAGGCAGTATAACTGACGTAATTTCAAAACAAGTGGCAAACAGTTTTGATCCTGATCAGACGCCGCGTGACGCGGCGTTTGATCAGGATTAAAACAGTTTGCAAATGCGCGTTATGACGTCATTGAGAGTTTAAAAGTTCAATAATCTTGACGATGTTTTTAAAGGTGCAGTATCCCTAGGAGTTCCGTGGTTGTTTGTATTGTTTTCTAAGGCGCATTCTGTTTAGGAGTAAGCTGTTATTGGTTCCAAAGGTGACTTCTGCCTAGGAGTGTTCTGTACAGTAAAACCACTCTATTACGACCACTTAATGTTGTTAATTATTAGCTGTTTAAAAGAGGTGACTGCTTAGAGCAATGTGACCGTAAAACAGAAAGTGTATTTAGGAGATGTCTGTTTTACTGTCACACTGCTGTACACTGTCACTTGATATTTATAGATATGATTAGTTTTCTCTTTAATATTGTTCGTGGTGTTTATGTATTTATTGTCCCAATGCCGTATTTAAAACTCGAAAAACGACCCACGTGTATATCCGTGGGAATTAAGCATTACTTAAAGCAGCTGCTAAACTGTAATTAATGTTCTTAACACTTACTTCGCCATCCATAAACAATCAGAGGCAATTCATGTATGGATGAATTGATTAATTAAACCTCTATATAAGCATCAAGCAGTTTGGATCCTGATCAGACGCTGAGTTTCTTGGCGTCATATTTGGTTCCAAATGTTAGGCACATTCTCATGCATAGTAAATTTAGAAAAGCGTCTTACGTTTATCATAGAAAATGGCCTACTTGAAAGAGCTGTATAAAGATATTATTTCTCCTCCGAACGTGTTGTAAAAGGAGGTTTGCAGAATCAGTGCAAACATTGTACAGTCGAAACATTTTACTTTGAACTCGTTTAAAGCGAACCTACCTGTATTTTATAAGTTAAAATTTGATGAATCGATCTCTGGTTTAAAGTCGAACATGCCAGTGTTTCAAAGTTAAAACGTGGCTAAGCCACGTTTTTAACTTTGATGAAATATGGGTATGTTCGAACTAATGCGAGTTCGAATCATCGAGTTCCGAATGTATATCCAATAATAATATTGATATACTTATAATTGATATTATTGTTTATGCTAATCATATAAATGATATTATTGTTTTTCTTGAAATTTGAGCTGAAGGATAATATAAATACTAATAATAATGTTACAATCTAATAGAATTAACAATATTATAAACACTAAATTTATAACAATAATAATAATTACCATAATGACAGTTTCTTATGAAAAATAAGTAGGCTTTATAATTTGCACCTGATTAAAATTCACAATGTTTAGTTACATCCTTCGATTTGCGCTGTATAAGCAAGACTTACAACCGATGAGCCTTTATTTCGATCATCTTTTTTCTTAAATTTTGTATTGCCTCAACAAGTCTAATTATTGGCATAACACATTCGAAACGTCTAAAATAACGAACCTATGTTCCCAAAATATTGTGTTGGTGCTGCAACAAAAACGTATCAATAATCTTTTTCGTCTCGAAATCATTTATTCCTTATTGGCAAATCCTTATTCAATAATCTAGTGTGCTTTTTACGCCTTATTACTCGGAAGCCATTGTGGAACAGGCGTCATTAACGCTGTAGAGAATGTCCATTAGGGGGTTCAAATGTCATTGTAAGAGTCCTCAATGGCTAACTGTACGGCTTCTTGTGATGCAGTTTTGTTTGCTTTATTGTCTCATTACTTTACATTCAAAACACTCTTATGGTACAGTGGAGAAGAAGTTATTAATTTGCGTTTAAGCGCAAACTGAACGCAAACGCATTACAAAAGAATATAGAAAATAACAACTTTTTGACAATTCTTGCTATCTGTTTTAACCTAAGTGGCAAACAGTTTGGAGCCCGATCGGACGCCGGGTTACCCGTCATCTGATCGGGCTCCAAACTGTTTGCAATAGAAATAATAATTCTAGCGTAAAATAGTTTATTGGGAAAGCATAACGTATTATCCACTGTAATTCCAGTTGATGTGGAAAGATGCGGCCGGAGAGTAACACAACGTGTACATTTACATGGACGGTGGGGAAGATTATACAAATGTATTCCGTTTCAACGAGAGCATAAAGCAAACGCAATTCAATAAAATTCAGAAAATACAATTTTGTACGAAATGTCTAATTATGTATTTTATTCTGAGTCGTTAACAGTTACTCGGCGTCTGATCTGGCCTTAAACTGTTTGTAATGGACCTGATAATGCTTACATGAACGCGTGTTTGGGAGCTTCCCCATTGTGCAGCTGCCTCGGAAAATGATGCAACTAAATATGTAGAAACATCAATACATTGTACGAGTGCCAAGAAGTGACCTCTGATATGCATCCAACCCCTTTAGTGCAAATAACCATTGTATTCAGGGCGAGTCAGTGAAGGGGTTAAGGTAAACGGAAAACTACAATTTAAGTCAAGCCATTTGCTATTAGAACTTATACATGTCTCACATATTCATCACAAGTATATCTTTTAAATCAAAGAGAACGGCAATAAGGGCATTAATAACGACTGCTTTATACCCCCGCTAGAAGTGACCTTGAAGCGAATTCACTTATTCGATATCATGTAATTATTTAGATATGTATGTTCATATATCTTGCATGCTCTGTAAATCATTTTACCCTGTATCATGACAGGCGAATACTTAACCCTTTCATAATCAAATTTATCATGAGAGTTTAACCCTTTCAACGCCATATTGTCGTCTGCTTCAGTATTGTTGTCTGCAATAGCGTTTTCAAATTAGATTTAAGGCAGTATAACTGACGTAATTTTAAAACAAGTGACAAACAGTTCTGATCCTGATCAGGATCCAAACTGTTTGCAAATGTTCTTTATGGCTTCATTGAGAGTGAAAGGGTTAACGCAAGCTAGAAGGAAAGCACAAAGCTAGGAAAGGAACTTTCTGTTTTACTCTCAGCTTGATTTGTATCATCCATTGAAAACAAGTTATGAGTGAAAGGATTACACTGACATTAGCGTTAGTTTCACAATGCTGTGTCTAATCAGTTAATCAATCATAGAATACTTTAAAGCACGTTTAGCGACACATCGAGTTCCTACAATTACATGTAATTGATACACAGTGTTCCCTCTCTACAACAACCAAATTATATCTAACACTTCATCGCTGCAATAGCATCTGCTTACAATTGTCGTCTGCTGTTTTCTCAAATGTACATATAAGTGGACATTTTGCCAGAAGAAATATAGTGATGAGTGACAAACAGCTTGTTTCCAGATCAGACGTTCACGCGGCGTCTGATCTTGATGCAAACTGTTTGCAAATTTAAGCAAATTTCCCTCCCTATAACGACTCCCTCCGAACAACGAACATATGTTTTGTTTCTCATTGCATGTTGTTGTACAGTGAAGAACCTGTTATTCTTTCCCGTTTAAACGCAAACGTACGCAAACGCAAAGCACTAAACCGTAGAAAAGAACAGCTTTTGGACAATTCTGATATTTCATGTTTATCTTTGTGGCAAACAGTTTGGAGCCAGATCAGACGCCGGGTTACCCGGCGTCTGATCTGGCTCCAAGCTGTTTGTAAAAGAAAAAATAGTTTTAGCGTAAACGCGTTTATAGGGAAAGAATAACATATTCTCCACTGTAGAGAGGGAGCACTGTAGCAAGAAGCAGCAAGGGTCTTAAATCAACATTAAATTACGTTCCCAATGAAACAGTTAGGATCTGGGATATTTAACAATAAGTACATTAACAATTGCTCTTCTACAGCGCTCCCTCCATACAACAGCCCTCCCAACAGCGACTCCCTCCGTACAACGACCCTTGTCGCAGTTCCCTAAACACGACGATTATGTTAACCTACATGTATATACGACTGCAATGTCTGCTTAAAACTATCGTCTGCTGTTTTTCTCAAAGTAACATTATGGACATTTTGACAGAAAAAAAAGCTTAATGACGAATGACAAACAGCTTAAATCCAGATCAGACGCCGCGTTACGCGGCGTCTGATCTGGATTCAAGCTGTTTGCAACGTTCCCTCCCTGTAACGACTCCCTCCAAAGAACGCAAACTATTTTTGTCTTCCGTTGGATGTTGTTGTAGAAAGGGAGCACTGTAGCAAGAAGCAGCAAGGATCTTAAATCAACATTAAATTACGTTCCCAATGAAAAATTTAGGATCTGGGATATTTAACAATACGTACATTGACAATTGGTATTCTATTTCAATACATTAGCATTTTGTTAATTGAATTACTTAAAGGGAGACAAAATTACGCAATATTTCAAGGTGAAATTTCTTTCTACAGATTGTGAAATTGTACAGCGGATATGTATAACCAACAGTTAGCCTGTGGTATCACTTACCCCCATTCCACTGGACGGCGATTTTTGTGTTTCATAAATGGCGAATCGCTGTGAAGACGCCGTGATCGTCGCTAGATCGTACAGAGCGTAGTACGAGCGCCAAGAGCGTACGAGAAACGTAGCGGAATCGCGGGCAAATACAATGCATCTCGACGATTTTAGTACGATGCGACTACGCTTGCGCTACGTCAACCACGCTGCGACTACGTTGCTACTACGCATATGAATTTCTTAGTACGCTTCTGCTGCGCATCTGATGTGCTTCGAGTCCACGGCGATGCCGCTACGTAAATTTTGAGCAGGGTCAAAACATTCGCCGTGAGGAAGCGATCAATGAGCTTTTGTGACGCTTCTACTACGATCAGGGCGTTTCTACTGCGCTGTTGCCGTTCCTACTACGATTCGCGGCGATTTTACCAAAATTTCGAAGCGTAGAGGAATCGCCGCTCAGTGGAATGGGGGTAAGACACACATTATACAGGTACAGTGGAGAATCTGTTATTCTTTCCCGTTTAAACGCAAACGTACGCAAACGCAAAACACTAAAACGTAGAAAAGTACAACTTTTGGACAATTCTGATAATTCATGTTTATCTTTGTGGCAAACAGTTTGGAGCCTGATCAGACGCCGCGTTACCCGGCGTCTGATCTGGCTCAAAACTGTTTGTATGGGAAATAATAGTTTTAGCGTAAACGCGTTTATTGGGAAAGAATAACGTTTTCTCCACTGTATAATAGAATCATTAGGACCCCAAAATTGCCTTTTGTCGGTAGATTATAAATGTGGCTGTTTGATATAGCATCGGACGATCATACAGTGTAGACAATGATTATTATAATTATTATTTCCGTTTAAACGTAAACGAAACGCCAACGCATTGCAATAAACTGTCGAAAAACAATATTTGAACAATAATGATTATTCATATTAATCGTAGTGGTAAACAGTTTGGAGCCTGATACGATATCAGTTTACCCGGCGTCTGATCTGACTCCACATTGTTTGCAATTGAAATAATAGTGTTAGCGTTTAAGCATGTATTGGGAAAGAATAACGTTTTCTTATCTGTATACATGGACAAGCAAAACGTTTACAGCCTGATCAGACGTCGAGCTACCCCGAATTCTGATCTGACTCCAGACTGTTGCAACTTCGATACAAATGTTTTAGCATAAACGCGTTTATTTGGAAGGGATTGCGCTTTAATATACAGTATTTTGCTCATGTTTATAATGTAAGAAAATGTATATCATTTCAAAACAACTGTTATTTCCAAACTGAACCGTACATCACAGTAGCGTTAAACCTTTACAAACTGAACCATTCTAACGTGAGAACGAGGTTTGGCTTAGACAGGAATTCAGACTACAGAATTAAACTTGTTCTATGCACTCCTGTAGCTCGATACCCTTGAAACTTTTAATGAACAATGCCAATTATAAATTAAGTCCGCTACCTTTAGTACTAATTACGGATGTTTGTGCCAATAAATCACAAAATTACACCCTGGTATTTGTTTTCAATGTGTGCATAGGTTATGTGTACTCTTTTATATGTACACTGTTTGTAAAAAAAAACCGCAAAACGTTGCATCGGGGTTGGGTAAATAAATACATGTATGCAAAGTATGTGGTCATTAAGAAAAAAAGAGAGTATAAAATGCAGGAAAATATAGTCGAGAACAAACATTATAGAACTCTGCAGTTTTTTTTTATTCTGCATTAAACAGACACCTGTCTGTCAAACCAATCAGTAAAGTACATGAGAAATCATAATGAATGCTCTGGTATTTAAAATAAGTAGCTGTTCCCCAGATGTCAAGCTGTAAGAATTTCATTTGTCAGAGTTTTAATGGCATTCATGCAAAGAGCATCCCTTAACGGGCGTTTAATACTTCTATTACCTCAAATGAGACATTCATTGAAAAACATGACGCGTCATAAATATTTGCATTGTTTCTATGATGCATATATAAATGTGGAATATGATATTATTTCGAAAAAAGGCGGCATTTTATTTGAAATAATTTCAATACACCATCGTAAGATGCATTCCGTTATTTATCAAACTACAGTAGTATAAGATCGTAACGGAAAAAACAAGAACACAGGGACATAAAAACGATATTCAGGATATTGCTTCCGCTCATTTACCAAACGAGAAAAATACAAAGACTTTGATAACATATCTCTTTGTAAGAGGCTGCACACATTTTGTAAATTAATTTGGTACAGTCGAAAAGATGTCATTTTCTCCGTTTAACTCTTTTGCTCTCATTGACGCTTCAAATCGCGTTTGCAAACAGTTTGGATCCTGATCAGGATCCAAACTGTTTGACAATCGTTTTGAAATTTCGTTTGTCATACTGCTTTAGTTTTAACTTTGAAAATTCATTATATACAGTGGAGAATCTGTTATTCTTTCCCAATAAACGCGTTTACGCTAAAACTATTTATTCTTTTACAAACCGTTTGTAGCCAGATGAGACGCCGGGTAACCCGGCGTCTGATCAGGCTCCAAACTGTTTGCCACCAAGATAAACATGAAATATCAGAATTGTCCAAAAGTTGTTCTTTTCTACGTTTTAGTGTTTTGCGTTTCGTTTAAACGGGAAGGAATAACGTTTTCTCCATATACAACAATGAAACGGGGAATTGGTAAACATCTTACGAAAAAGATGGTAGTGAAAGGTTTAAACACAGTGCAATAAAAGGTATATGTACAGTGGATAACCTGTTATTCTTTCCCGTTTAAACGCAAACGTACGCAAACGCAAAGCACTAAAACGTAGAAAAGAACAACTTTTGGACACTTCTGATAATTCTTGTTGATCTTGGTGGCAAACAGTTTGGAGCCTGATCAGACGCCGGGTTCTGATCTGGCTCCAAACTGTTTGCACTGCAAATAATAGTTTTAGCGTAAACGCGTTTATTGGGAAAGAATAACAGATTCTCAACTGTAGGTCCTTGAATGGTGACGATTCGTTAAAACTGAATAGCAAACAGCTTGGAGAAATATCAGATGCTAAAAACATCGGCGTCTGATCTGACTCCAAAATGTTTGTAATAGAAATACTTCTCTAACATTTGTAGGGAAATGAATAACGCCCCTGTAACGATATCTAACGGGAGCAATTCAACGACTGAGACATCCCATGTGTAAAATACTGCATTCGTTTGGTAAGACAGGACAGACTTAAAGCATTGATGGATGGAAAAGGTTTTAATCGCTTGGCATATTTATGTGATGATCTTTCAGAAACACACTAAAGTTGACAAACGTATCACATGGGATACGGATTATTAGTAAAGGCTTTATCCTTTGAAGTGCTTCACGGGCAGTTACAAAAGTTTCAATCTAGATATGACTTAAGCGAAGCTCATTATACCCTTTTACACTCAATGCCGTCATACATGTAAAGCGTGTTACGCGGCGCCTGATCAGGATCAAAACTGTTTGCTACTTGTTTTGAAATAACGTCAGTTATACTGCCTTCAATCTAACTTTGAAATGATATTGCAGACAACAATATTGAGACATACGACAATATGGCGCTGAAGCGGTAAAACCCTCACGATATACATGACATTGCATAAGACCATGAAAGTGTTAAAAACGAAATTTATATAGCAAAATAGTTGATCCTATCCCCATGTCTAATTTAGGTATGTTACAATCGACGTGATATGACAATATTTCATGCAGGAAACTGTCAGACGATCCCGAAGACTTCTTTATTAGCATGGTGCGTTGTACTTTGGATAAGATATGACAGCTCTCGTCTAAAGATGGTTTCTGAATTTTGTTCTGGATTTGTTATCTTTGAAAACAAACTCCACTACACTTATTTAGACAGACGCCATTTTGAGTATATCGTGCATGCGAACATATATTATAATTATTCCGGTCAAATAAATACGAAAGACTCAAGCAGGAAACGTAACACAAACAATACACCCACCTCTCAAGCAGAACACACACACACAGTCATACCACAACAAACACACACACACACACACACACACACAACCACACACGCAATACAATTCCTACATCTACACACTAAATAGAAAACAACACGCAAGACAAACATAAAGCAAAGTGAATATAGGAGCCCGCCTTGGTACGGTCAGTAGCAATCAATAATTAACTATAAATTAATTAATCATTAACAACCACTGGGGGGGGTTAAACCTGGGTTTAGGGGCGCCCAACCTCACACTTATCTCCTATATGCACCTATAAAGACGAACAGTGTACATAAAATATAAACCCTGTTCCACAACCTCACAATCAAAAAGACCGCCAGCATAGTAAGTAAATACATGTAAAACATTTAACAAAAATTCTATGACAAGATCATTAGTAACATGGGAAAGAATTAAACATTCAAGCCCGTATTAAAAATAACCCACCATGGCAACGGTCAAATTGTACTCAAGCGACTAGTCTGTAGTTACGAGCAACTGTAAGACATGGAAGGGTCCAGGGTACGACAGAGAGGGAGGGAAAAAAAAACAAAGCACGAAAATCCGACATAACTCTCCCGGTTAAGGACGGCTTTAGAGATACATCATCATGTAGTGCTAAGCCCTGTCTGTCGTCGCACAACCAAAGAGGAAAGCATAGTTATCAATTGTAGACTGATCGATAACCAAACGTGAAGTGCGCAGCAATATAGTTGGATCATAATCTTTTTTGAGGAAAAATCTAATACGTTTCACAAATAGGAGACAGAACAGGAGATCGATAAGTAAAAAGGAAAAACAGTTGTTCTATCCTGTTTAAACGAATCTAACGCAATAAATAAATTAGCCGTGCCATGACAAAACCGGCCTTATTGCATTGCAACATTGTACAAAACAAGCACTATTGTCATCACAGACACTGTCTGTGTTTTGTCTACACTGCCAAATACCGTAAATAATACTGCTAAATACAATGCTTTAGATGATTGCGGGTATCAAACAGAGTATATCAAGGTCAGCCATCGAAGACAAATGATTCAAAGCGTCAAACATTTTCAAAAGTGTGTCTTTTTCTGCATTCTATTACTTTGCGTTGAATATTCGGTTATATTGAACAAACAACTGCAATATGAAGTACTCATTGTAATTCAAGTACAGTGGAGAGTCTGTTATTTTTTCCCAATAAACGCGTTTACGCTAAAACTATTATTTGCAGTGCAAACAGTTTGGAGCCAGATCAGACGCCGGGTAACCCGGCGTCTGATCAGGCTCCAAACTGTTTGCCACCAAGATAAACAAGAATTATCAGAATTGTCCAAAAGTTGTTCTTTTCTACGTTTTAGTGCTTTGCGTTTGCGTACGTTTGCGTTTAAACGGGAAAGAATAACAGATTCTCCACTGTAACCTTTTTTTGGATAGCTGTTTAAGTACGAATCTGATTGTCAAACTATTGCTAATCGATGTCTTGATTAGATTGGTGTCTTCCTGGCGCATTAAATAGATCTTAACTTAACTAAATGTACTTGAAATTCTCTAATAACTCATCACCTACTTCGCCCGGGCTGTCATTTATGCGAAGCCAACATGATCATAAAATATCCGTTGGTCGAACTGACCTTTAAGCACAGTAAAATTGCGATCCGCTATTTATCGTCTGTTGAATAAGTGTGCCTGTGAACTCATATATAATGTACTTCTTTTAATTGATAAGCTAACGGAGATTGCAGTAATATTAATAATGATAATAATAATAATCATCATAATTATTATCATCACCAACTATCATCCACATTCACTATTATCGTCTTAACTGTAGGAAATAAACATCGTTACATGTATATATAGTATATATTAGATTTTCAAGATTTTGTTCACATTAAAGCAAAAGGACATATTTGGCAACCTCTACATACTAGTAATGATATGATGGACACTATAGAACTCACATTATGAAAATAGATAACGAGGAAAACAAAGCTTTATCTCAGTGACAAAACCAGTATAAGCATGTAGCAAATATGCAAAAACTCATTGACAGTACGTTAACCTGAGACGCTATAACCGTTTCGTTGCCAAATTATTAGTGACATTTTTATGCCTTCACCGTTTCATTGTCGTCTGCTTCAATTTTGTTGTTTGCAAGATCGTTTCAAAGTAAGATTCAATGTAGAATGACTTACATATATATACAAGTGTCAACCAGTTTGGATCTTGGTGTTATTAAGAGTCAAACGGTTAAGACAACATGCCCAAATGTGCCTTCAGCCAATACATATATCTTACAAGAAAAGACAGCCATCCTCAAAATACGACACTTCTACTGATTCATTCCAAATTACTGCCTTTAGATTAAATAGCCAACTATTAACAACACTGCAAATGACACTACAAAAGGGATGATTTCTGATTAAAATGAAAATCATTTCCATTACACGAACAGATGTTAAAACAGTATAGACTCAATGACTCATATTAACTTGTCAACTTGTACGTTTTCTATTTAAATGTAAATACCTTGATAATTATTTGAAGGAGGCTGAAAGTAACTACAGCACTCCCTCTCTACAACGACATCCAATGGGAGACAACAAGTGTGTGCGTTGTTCGGAGGGAGTCGTTATAGGGAGGGAAATTGGTTACATTTGCAAACAGCTTGAATCCTGATCAGACGCCGCGTAACCCGGCGTCTGATCTGGATTCAAGCTGTTTGTCACTCGTCATTAAGTTTTTTCTGTCAAAATGTTCATTTTGTAACTTTGAGAAAAACAGCAGACGACAATTTTAATCAGACGACAATGCAGCCGCGAAAAGGTTGGACATAGTTGTCCTGTTTCGGGAACTTCGGCAAGGGTCGTTGTAAGGAGGGAGTCGTTGTTCGGAGGGTCGTTGTAGAGAGGGAACACTGTAGAAACAAAATATGGGGTAAAGAGTAAAGGAGAGACGAACATTTTTCTATGGCTTATTAATCAATTTTAAACAAAAGCATAACAATTATATTCAATAAGGACTATCTAAAGGCGTAGCAATAGTATTAAGTTGAGGAAAAGTGTGAGCACCTGATATTTATAACATAATAGGGTGATTAAGCTTTAAATATGTCATAATGTGTGAGCGTTGAGTCTGTTATCGAGTACATGAGATCAATTCCCATCCTTAACGCTGATTCTACAGTGGAGATATTACTCTTTTCCGTTTGAAAGAAACGAAACGCAAATAAAATTCAATAAAATAGAAAATATTGGCAATTTATGGTAAGTGTTGACAACCATTTTTAATATGAATTGCAAAGACTTTGGAGCTAGATCAGACGCCGGGTGACCCGGCGTTTGATCTGGCTCCAACCCCTTTTCAAAGCATTTAATAGTTGTAGCATAAATGCGTTTATTTGGAAAAAATAAAGTCTCCTCTATTTCACCATAATATCTTCAGCTGTGTTTCCTTTCTTATATTTCATTTCACTGCATACATGTACATGTATTAGGACAGCGTTCACACCAAGCTACGTTTAGGTCAACTTCGTTAGGCTAATGCCAGAAGAATGGCTGACACCCGAATTCCAAAACAGCCTTTTCACGGCGAGCTTGAAAAAGGCTCAGGATCAAAAGGTGGTCAGACGAAGAGATACACTGATTCGTTGAAAGCAACCACTTAGCTGTTCCGAATCGGACCTTAAAATTAGAATACCTGACAAACGATAGAAGCGCCTGGTGCTCGAGCTTTACGAAGGGAGTAAAACTCTATGAGGAAGAACGTATCAGTTTGGTAAAACATAAGAGAGCTCAACGTAAAGCGAGAGAAGCTTCAGTGGCTGTTTCATCAGGCCGGCCATGTCCGGAGTGCTGTAGAGCGTTCAGTGCAAGAATTGGTCAGTCACCTTCGGACCCACATACATGTATAATGCAACACAGAAATTCAAGAAGATGAAGTCATGGTTTTTTTGGAAATCGAAGAATGAACTATCAAGAACACTGCAGGGAAGACATTCTTTCGTCGTGGTTCCACACAACTGAATGAGATCGCAATGCATTAACATCATTAATGTAGACAAAAACAGCTTTTTGACAATTTTGATGATTTACATTTATCTAAGTTGCAAATATCTAGGATTCTTATCAGACACAGTGTTACCCAATGTTTGGCCTGGCTTCAAACTGTTTGTAATACAAGTTAATTGTTTAGCAAACGCAGGTATCCGTCTCCACTTTATATATCTCTATCTGTATCTATACGTCGTACATGTAGAATCCCATTTAGGCTTTTACACGACGAGTCTTATGTGAAAATAAATATTATTATAATACACCTTGGACCTAAACAAAGTCTACAGCATTCGAGTTTATATCTGAATAAAGCATGTTACTAAATATTATAAACTCTTTAGACTATGCCTGTTTGTAGTGGTAATTGAGCGCAAATTGGGTAGGCTACTGCTTTTGTGGTAGTGAGTGCTAGAGTAGGTAATATTTGCTAATAAAAACATTTTTTGCTAAAACCCTTATTTCATAGCAAACCGTTAGGAGCCAGACCAGACACCTGGTTAGTTCGCGTCTGATCAGGCTCCAGCTGTTTGCCCCTCAGACAAAAATAAATCATTTGAAAAATCTTAAAATGACATTTTCTACTTTATATTCCAATGCGCTTTCGTTTAAAGGGAACGAAAAGCGTTTTCTCAACTGTACTATTCCAACTAAATTTGAGGAGGTCAGTTGGTTCGTGGCATTGAATGCTACACACTGTTTCTTGTGTGTCAATAGGTGTTAATTGTGAATTGAGTCTTGGTTGGTTTAAAGGCAAATCCGCTCAACCCTTAGAACGCAAAGCGCATTTTAGCTAACATTTTCAAACAGTTTGAATCCAGATCAGACGCCGAGACACTCGGCGTCTGATCAGGATTCAAACTGTTTGTCAGTCGTATTGATTGCTTCTCTTTTTAAATGATTTATAGTAATTTCAAGGACGATGTTTTAGAACTAGACCAATTAAGCAAAATTGGTGCTTATCATACATGCGTTCATGACGCCATACTCTAGTTCAAATATATTGTAATTAAGCTGTTGTCATGACGCGATACTCTAGTTCTCAATTATATTGTAATTGGATTCTAGATAAAATGAATAATTTTCCTACCGTAATATTGCATGATTTGAAATTGTCGTCTGCCATTTGTGTCAAATCAAGAATTATGTATTTGTAATAGAAGATTCCTTAAGACGAGTGTCAAACAGTTTGAATCCAGTTTCGACGCCGTCTCATGCGAAGTCTGGACTGGATCTAAACTATTTACAAATACCAGTCTAGTCACATTTTGCTGGAAACTGGATTAACACTTTCAACGCCGGAGTGGCATAAAGTCGACTTTACAAACAGTTTGGATCCAGATCAGACGCCGCGTAAGGCGGCGTCTGATCAGAATCCAAACTGTTTGACACTCGTTTCGATATTAAATACCTTAAATCTTACTTTGAAACAAACTTGCAGACAATAATATTGAAACAGACGACAGAGATACGGTTAAGGGGTAATATTTCACGATAAACTTGGCACCGAAAGGGTTAATCGCCATTGAAATTAGCTTACGTGTTTCTAAATGGCAACTCTAATATAACTTATATATGGTAGATACTCTTAAGACACCGTTTAATCGAACAATATGTACAAATAATGTGCATGAAAATAATGTAAACAGTGTGATTGAATTGATACTTGAACTTTACGCAAATAGTGCAAAAAGTTTTTAAGTACAAATTGAAACAAGAGCTCAAATGAATACTAGGGAAATCAAATGACCTTTCATATAGGTAGAACCTTTCTATTACGACCACTAAAATGTGTCAAATATTAGTCGTTTAAGACATGTGACTGCTTAAAGCAATGTGAAAAGTGAAACAGAAGGCTCCTACATGAGCTTTCTGTTTCACTTTCACATTGCTTTAACCCTTTACCTCATAAACTTTTTATTGTATTGAAGATAGTTGACCACTTAAAGCAGGTTGAAAGTAAAGCAGAATGTGCCTTAAGGCACATTCTGCTTTACTTTCAGCCTGCTTTAAGCTATCATCTGCTAGGATTTAGATTTTTTTCTTATGGTTCATTTTCAAGACTGTATAAATTGAAACTATTTTCTTCAGTGGATGAATAAATCAAATGTGCTAAAAGGCGCTTCTATGAGGTAAAGGGTTAAGCTGTCACCTGTCTTTTATACAGTCACTAGCCTATTTTTTAGTGGTTGTAATAAAGAGATCTACTGTACTCAAACTATTCCGAAAAAATTAGGCTCATCTCTACATGAAAAAAATGTGTCAATTCATGCGAATTGATTATATTCGCATTTGAAACTGCTTATTATCTATTTAAATTACACTTGTTTGAAATACTTTATTCGTATACAATTATACTTTTAACAGAAAATAAGTTATTACAGTGGAGAAAACGTTATTATTTCACAATGAACGCGTTTACGCTAAAACTTTTATTTATATTGCAAACAGTTTGGAGCCAGATTAGACGCCGGATAACCCGGCGTCTGATAATGGTCCAAACTGTTTACCAATCAGATTAACATTGATTATCATACTTATCTAAAAGGTGTACTTTTCTACGTTTTAGTGCTTTGCGTGTGCGTTTCGTTTACGTTTAAACGGGAAAGAGTAACGTTTTCTCCACTGTAATTCAATTGTTAGGTATTTTATCATGTATGAAGAAAATGTTTGAAATATCATCTCAATTTAAATTGAACGAGTCTTCAATCCATTATTGTACGAGATATCACAAAAGTCCTGTATAAATCTTCAGTAAATCTCGGGTTCAAGTTAAAATATTAGAAATTTAAATTAAATTAGCTCTTTTAACTCTGTGAATGCTAGCGGTGGATACATCTGCCACAGTGGTCACCTTTGCAAACAGTTCCGATCCAGATGAGACGCTATACAGTGGAGAATCTGTTATTCTTTCCCGATAAACGCGTTAACGCTAAAACTATTTTTTCTTTTACAAACCGTTTGGAGTCAGATCAGACGCCGGGTAACCCGGCGTCTGATCAGGCTCCAAACTGTTTGCCACCAAGATAAACATGAAATATCAGAATTGTCCAAAAGTTGTTCTTTTCTACGTTTTAGTGCTTTGCGTTTGCGTACGTTTGCGTTTAAACGGGAAAGAATAACAGATTCTCCACTGTAGCATCAATGCAGACATTATCATGGCGGTTTTAACGGCTTCAAACTGTTGATGTGATTTTGGCAGGGAAAAGATAAAGTAATTCAGCTATTACGCCCCTATCTGCACTAATAGTGTAGGTAAATGGACACTAGTTGTGTTCAACGGAAATAACACGTGTCATTATACTTTCGAAATGTCAAAGTCTTTGGCATATGTCTATATACGATAATGCTGGCTATTAATAATACAAAAAAAACCGCAGCCTCCATGAACTACAAGCTATATTGTAGTGCATACATGTATTTTAAATATAAATGCGTTTCTGTTAAAACAATTGTTTCCATAGCAACCGTAGGGAGCCTGATCAGACGCCGAGCAACTTGGCGTCTGATGAGGATCCAAAATATTTACTTATCAGGCTTTGATATTTCATGAACATTCTCATACCACTGCAATTTTGTCTATTTAAAGGTATTTGCATGTAGTTTTAATTATTCCTAAAGATTAGCATACTCTCCACTTACAGTATAATACTCAAAGCTGCTCATTATAAGTATTCGTTGTATTCTTTAAATGTTATTATAACTCATTAACCTTCACATCAATACGCTTTATGACAAATAACCCGGACCTAATTAATTAAATTAGATGTTAGTAATTAGATGTAAGTGATAATATGAGAAAGTACAGAAAAACTAATGTTAAGCGAAAATTTAGTTGAGAACCATACGTATCTTTAAAGATGTGTTTATGCTTTAATGCATGATGCAAAAGGCTAATAAAGGAACCTATTTTATATTCTACATTATGCTACAATACGTATTTATGACCGCCAATCGGAAGTTATTAAATGATCGCTTAGTGCACAGTTGAACGTGTTCTTCAACAAAGTTCTTATCGTTATGTTTCGCGCAAACACATCCGTACAAAAGCATTTTACTATTATACCTAATACCGACGGAAGAAAATTACAGAGGTTAAAAGTTCAAGGGTGTGCTTTATACAGTTTAAAAAGGTCATCGATAGGAAAAGCAATTAGTCATATCTGTCTAAGTAATCATTTATCGAAGTCTCTTGGGCACTTCAGCATAGTTTATAAATTGTTCTTTTGAAGGATCA
This sequence comes from Gari tellinella, assembly GCA_922989275.2. Taxonomy (NCBI): domain Eukaryota; kingdom Metazoa; phylum Mollusca; class Bivalvia; order Cardiida; family Psammobiidae; genus Gari; species Gari tellinella. Next base: position 31,709,802 of record OV277872.1, on the reverse strand, counting down.
AATTAGGCGATTAGCATAAAATAAATACAAATGTACCTTTTCAATGAAATATTGATCTTATAGTAATAGTGTTTCGCCATGTGACCATTCAAGTGTTTTCTCTGTAGAAGCGCATTTAAACGCATTGTCCAATTCCTAAATCAAATGCCGTTTGTACTCACGATTCTGCCATGCACAGATTAACTGTTTCGCAGCCAAATTAATCGTGACATGTTTACCCCTTCACCGTTTCATTGTCGTCTGCTTCAATTTTGTTGTTTGCAAGATCGTTTCAATGTAAGATTCAATATAATATGACTAAAACATATCGATACGAGTGTCAAACAGTGTGGATCCTGACGCGGCGTCTGATCAGGCTCCAAACTGTTTGGAAAGTCACCTTTTGGTGACGTTGGCAGTGAAGGAGTTAAGAGCCATAAAGGGATTTCCCTGCGTCCTTACAATTGTCTACATGGAGTGGACTAAAATCAGCTCACAAACACCTATACATTTCTGTTTTACGTTGAGTCTGCTTTAATCAACCACCCGCCTAAAAGAGTAAAAAGCGTGTGAATGTTTAGTGATTTTGACAAAACTAGTTACCGCTTTTACTATAAAACAGTTTATAGGAAAATAACATCTATACGGGGTTTCTGTTTTACACTCGTTTTTATTGTACTTAGATCTACAGTTGAGAAGATGTTACATTTCCTCTTTCAACGAAACGTACCACGAACACACTTTCATGAAATAGAGTAAACGTCAATTCATCGAACATGATGTCAATTCTTTTTAATAGGAGTGACAAATAGTTTATAACATATCTGGCATCTGATACAGTGGAGAATCTGTTATTCTTTCCCAATAAACGCGTTTACGTTTACGCTAAAACTATTATTTCCAGTGCAAACAGTTTTGAGCCAGATCAGACGCCGGGTAACCTGTTTGCCACCAAGATAAACATGAAATATCAGAATTGTCCAAAAGTTGTTCTTTTCTACGTTTTAGTGCTTTGCGTTTGCGTACGTTTGCGTTTAAACGGGAAAGAATAACAGATTGTTTGCAAGCATAACAACATTTATTTAGAATTACAACGTCTTCTCCATGGTTCTGCTGTATTGGTTCAAACTACCTAAAACACACAATGACAGTAAATGTGTCCTTATGTACATATATTAAAATACTAATTATTACTGTTATCTTTTTATTTTTAAATATGTTATATCACCTTCATTTAATAGCAATCCATACATGATATATTTAGTAGCTTTTTCAAAAAATGTAATAGGCAAGCAGGGGGTAGTACTCATTCAATAATCAGACATATCTAAGTTTTATCACTTTATCACCGAGTGACTCTGTCGGTAAAATATAAGTTATTGGCAAACTAGACATGCAGATATAGAGGATCGGTTGTAAATAGCCAGACAAAAGAAATAAACATATACCGTCATAGCTGAAACTGGATATAATTTATGTTACAGCATATCTATTTCAAATATATACATCCCTATGTGGGGTTAACAAATACAGTGACTCAAATATTCTTATTCTTTAACTAAAACAGAAGTTGTGATACGATGCAAATTATTTGCAATACACTGGTCATTCTAATGATCAATAGCTACTGAATGCATACCAAAAGTAAACCAGAAACGTCATAAAGGACCTCTGTGTATTACCTTTCAATTCGAGGTAAAATAGTATACATGTATGCGTTAATTATTTCATCGTAACAAAATATGCTAACCACGAAGTCGATTGTTTCACGGAACTTATATCAGCATGGCATATTTAGAAAAATATGTCCCGCTATACCAACTTCTCAAACGAAACCCATTTTCCGATATCTACGACAGATGGCTGCCTAAACCCTTTCATTCCCAATGACGCTAAGGAGAGCGTATTGTATTGAAACTGTTTGACACTCGTATCGAACTTTTGTTAGTCATGCTGCTTTTAAATTAGCTTCCAAACAACATTGCAGACAACAATATTGAAGCAAACGACAACATTGTGGTGAAGGGGTAAAAATCCCACGAACAATTTTGCAGTTGAAGGGTTAAACAATATGACTATAACGTGCATTGAACGTCATTTAATCTCTCCACTGTCAGGTTCTACAACCCTACATTTGCAAACAATCAGAAGCCTTTTAATTTCTGTTAAAGGCAACTAAACGCAACACATTAACCTTCAGTCAAAATACAGTTTTCCTGACATTCTCCGACATTTTCCCAATTTAATTTAATTTGAGTGGCAAACAGTTTAATGCCTGATCAGACACCGGACTACCAGATGTCTGGTCTAGCTCCAAAATGTTTGCAATGGAAAAATTGTTCAGGCACAAACGAATTTATTGGAAAAGAATAATGTTTTCTCTTTTGTCCATGTAAGCGAAAACACGATGCAAAAGAAAACAGAAAAAAACTTGACCGAACAGATATATTAGGCCATGGTCACACGGCCTCACCTTTATATTTCTAATTGACCCAGATTAGATTTTATGACGTTTTTCAAACTACATTCGTTTTTATTAAGCGCAGTATATTTAGGTATAATACTTTATTGGTTGGCAGCTAATTTTCGAAACCATTATCTAAACCCTTGAATTTACAACTGAACCATGTTTATGTGATTGCGCATTGTTGTAATTTGTAATCTGACAAATCCAGGAAGCTATGGCGCGTGTGTCAAATGATGAACATTATAAAAATCACGACTAATACCAATTCAAACTAGGACTTTTTTATAATGTCAATGCAAGTTGGCAGCTGAAAACAATATGAAAGTAAAGCAGAAAGCTCCTTTAGGAGCTTTCTGCTTTACTTTTAAATTGATTCAATCATGCTACAAAAATATGCTAAATATGCTACAAAATACTGTTTGAATGGGTATTGATGGTGTAACATTGAAGGGTGTTAACTGTATCGCCACACGCCATTATAAACGGCCATAAAGCAAGAAAAAGTACGCTTGCGGAAGTCGCTTTAAAAGGTTTTGTAATAAATATTACTACATTAATACTGAAAGACCGATTTTGATGAAACCTTTACGTCTGTATTTGCCCGTACACTGTTTTTAAGTTTATGTTAGGTATACATACAGTTATTCGTTTATTGCAGTTAATTTTAAAGGCTCGTTGTTTCAGTTAAAAGCAACTGACTGCTTAACGGAGGTAAATTAAACTAGTGTTCGTTAATACGTTTATTCTGAATACATTTCATTTCAACCGTATTTCATACTTTTGCCTGAATCAACTGTTTTTTAGTCGACACATAGATACGTTAAATACATAAATAATACTATGTATGTTTTCCTATATACAAATATAATACCAATAATAAACGAGGGTTGTCCCAAATTAACGTGACAAATTTTATAATTTGAAAACCATTAGTGCGACTTCAATATAAAATCAGACTGAATATATATAGATATTGTTAGTGATGTCTTGAACCTAATAACAAAACGGTTCATCTTAGATTAAAGTAAGAACTAATAAAGTCTAATCCATTCATGTCTGCTTGATTCTTCTATGATTATTTAATAGAAACGTTCATTTTTCTTTCAATTTTCCTTTATAAATTATAAATTTTCATTTCGCTTTTATTTTTGATGAAACATAATATTAATAAACGGTGCAGACTTCGTGCCGACGGCCTAATATTCGGCGTCTGATCTGAGTTTGCAGTGTTTGCAAAAGTTCCATTTATGGGACGATAGGTACAAATGGGTTAAGTAAACAATAATTTCGAGGTTAAAATCTTTAAATACGATAGTCATCTGATACATGTACATAAAACATACTGAGTATCCTTTCCTTATATCACAGACAACTTAAAGCCAGAATACCGCCCAAATTTATGTTTAAATCGCGCAATTTCTTATATAAGAACATTTTCTATGTATTAAAACTAAGCGAAATCCATTGCCAGGTGCCTGAAACATGTCCCCCTTACTTTATGAACCATACATAAATGTGCCGATTTCATATCGAGATGGTTGGAAAAATAAGCTTTTTGTTTACATAACAAATCTTCGTGTCGGCTTCCGAGAATTTCCGCAAGGTCGAATAAGAGTCGCGAGATCGATCCGATTTTCCTGACTTGTCTGTGTTATTTTTAGAACAGAATAGTTCATAACCATTAAGGTAACAGTGGGGAAAACGTTATTCTTTCCCGTTTAAACGCAAACGAAACGCAAACGCATCGCAATAATACGCACAAATGGACAACCTTTATACTATCTGACCATTTATGTTAGTCTGAGCGACAAACAGTGTGGTGCTTGATCAGACTGTTTGCAATTGAAATCATGGTTTTAGCGTAAACGCGTTTATTTGGGAAAAAATAACATTTTCTCCACTGTAAGCAAGGTAACATCCACTACATCATCGTATACTTTCCTACTTGAGATAAGTATGGTTCCCGTGAAGCACGAGACCGCTGCCCTAACTTTACTGATATTTTATTCTTTCCCAATAAACGCATTTGTATACAAAACTATTATTTCCATTGCAAACAGATTGGAGCCAGGTCAGGCACCGGGTAACCCGGCGTTTGATCAGGCTCCAACTTATTTGCTACTCAGATTAAAAAAATAATAGTTAAAATTTCTAAAAGTAAATTTCCACAGTTTAGTGCATTGCGTTTGCGTTTAAACGGGAAAGAAAAATGTATTCTCTACTGTATACTGCGCACAATAAATACAGCTATCAATGTTTCTTACTGGATCCCATTTAAAGTTTTAGAATGTTCCAATCTAAAAATAACTCTGTCAAGTAAGAAGAAAACACTAATAATGAGCTATGAAAACATCTTTACCGGGCGAAGGCCGAACGAATTCGGAAAATCTCCGTCGTTGATCGGATGTCAACAAACCGATTTAAAAGTCGACTTTTTTCCACCAATTTCATGTGTTTGTCAGATTTATTGCCTCCATAATCATCGCGGATTACTTCTTTTTATATGTTTAGATTACGTATGTGCCTGACTTTTCAGGTTTAAAAAATGCGCTATTTTGGCTTAAATACTGCCATTAAATGGCGGTTAACTGTCAATCCGCGATAATATGCACTTTTAATACTTGTGTTAACATTTCGTCGCCATAGGCGCCTTACTGCGACTTTGTAAACAATTTGAGCTGTTTGACTCTCTTACGTTATTCCTTTTTACGCTGAAGGCTTACACAGACAATTAACAAGCATCATCAATTTATAATCATTGTAGCACGGCAAGCAATTTAGATTTAGCAATAAAAAAACTTTTTTTATATCTTGAAAATTAAAGTTATTCAAGTACTATATTATAAACTTATGTTGAGTTGTTAATATAGTATCTTGAATTTTAAAGTTATTATCTTGAATTGCCAAGTTACTATCTTAAATTTTCAAAATACCTACAGTCGAACTTCGATATCTCGAACTCGGTTTAAACAAACTTACCCGTATTGCAAAGTTAAAACGTGGCTTAGCCACGTTTTAACTTTGAAATACGGGTATGTTTGACTTAACCGAGCATAAAATAATGCAGTTAATGTGTCGAACTATCGGATAGTTCGAGTTAAGCGGGTTCGAAATATCGAAGTTCGACTGTACTTGCATTGTCAAGATAATAACTTGAATTTTTAAGATACACAATTTTTGTATTTCTTAAAGTGGCACTATCCGGCTTCCGTACTCCAGCCAATTTGCAATGGTCATAATTGTTATTAGCGCAAGCATATCTATTGGAAAAGAATGTATAAGTAGTTTCTAATTTATTAGATCTTGAAGATCCCTATGTGATTTATATACATCAGCGACTGCTTTGCTGTGAGCAAATATCTAATCGAAAGTGACTGACATGAGATGTCTGTAATAATTGTTTTCCCAAACGATTTACAGAAACACTTGTGTTTAGCGAGCTTCCATGTACAATGGAAAATACATTATTTCCCGTTTAAACGAAGCTAAACGCAAATGCATTACAATTCAATGTAGAAAAGAAATGTTAACGATTTATTTTTTATCAGAATATCACACAGTTTGGAGCCTGGTCGGACGTCTGGATGCCCGGTGGCTGGTCTTCAGTGGAGAATCTGTTATTCTTTCCCGTTTAAACGCAAACGTACGCAAACGCAAAGCACTTAAACGTAGAAAAGAGCAACTTTTGGACAATTCTGATATTTCATGTTTATCTTGGTGGCAAACAGTTTGGAGCCTGACCAGACGCCGGGTTACCCGGCGTCTGATCTGGCTCCAAACGGTTTGTAATAGAAATAATAGTTTTAGCGTAAACGCGTTTATTGGGAAAGAATAACAGATTCTCCACTGTAGCTCCAAACTGTTTGCGAGCGAAATACCTTGATTCAGTAAAATCGCAATTTAGGGAGAGAATAACGCCTTCTATTCTGTAGTAGCACACTTATATCTAAAGACTAAGATGTTGCTGATTTGCAACAATAAGGGAGAATAGTTTTGCTTTATTGTTGCCAACATTTAACCTTTTAGCCTGTTTCTAGTTTTGAAGACAGGTGAGTACTTCAAGCAGGTTGAAAATAAAACAGAAGGCACCTAAAGGAGCATTTGCATTTCTTTCAGCCTGCTTTAAGTCACCATCTGCTATGATATAGAAAATATATCTTTGGTGCATGTTTATGACTGCATATATTGAGACTATTTTCTTCAGTGGATGAATACATTAAATGCGCTAAAAGGTGCTTCTATTGGGAAACAGGTTAACCTGCTACCTGTATTGACATCTTTTTTTCATTGTCATTTAATTCGAAGCTACACACACGTTTGTCTGTAAACCCAATAGTTGCTCAGTAAAACCTCTCAATTAAGATTACTAAATTATGTTACAGTGGAGAATCTGTTATTCTTTCCCGATAAACGCGTTTACGCGAAAACTATTTTTTCTTTTACAAACAGTTTGGAGCCAGATCAGACGCCGGGTAACCCGGCGTCTGATCAGGCTCCAAACTGTTTGCCACCAAGATAAACATGAATTATCAGAAGTGTCCAAAAGTTGTACTTTTCTACGTTTGCGTTTAACCCATTACCCCATAGCCTGTTTATAGTTTTGAAAATAGGTGACTACTTAAAGCAGGTTGAAAGAAAAGCAGAATGCGCCATATGGCGCATTCTGCTTTGCTTTCAGCCTGCTTTAAGCTTTTACCAGCTAGAATAAGGAAAGTGTTAAATATGACACATATTCATTACGGTTTATATTGGAACTATTTTCTTCAGCGGATGGATAAAATGCATGTGCTAAAAGTCGCTTCTATAAGGGAAAGGGTTAAACGGGAAAGAATAACAGATTCTCCACTGTACCTATCAGATATTTATTGCAAATTGCTGCTTAAAGCTTCCTGTATAATGTTCACCGTTCTTTAATCTGTCACCTGTACATGTATATAGAACATTTAGTAAATTACTCTTCTTTTTAATATTCATATTAGAAAGGCTTTACTGTATTCAATTTGTACACTCTCTGCAAACACCGCTACAAAGCGGTCATATATGCTTAAATGTTTTCCATATCAAAATTAAACTTAAAAATCATTATAAAAGACTTGCATTTGATTATCAGGGTTTTCATGAAAACCATGGTTCATTATAAACAAGGTGGATGAAAATTGTTGTCTCATAATTATTGAACTTTCCTCCCCTACATGTTGTACAATTAGAGTTGTAATGAATGGCAAACATGGAATCTTTTTCGTATACTGTTTTTCTTTTTTGCTCGTCTCTCACACTCTGTTTCTCCACATCACGATGCTTCTCACAAGATACAGTGGACAAAACATTATTCGTTCCCTTTTAAACGCAAACGAAACGCAAACGCAAAGCTCTTCAACGTATAAAATAACATTTTTTTGATAACTCTGACTATGCATTTTAATCTGAATGACAAAGAGTGTTGCGCCTGATCAGACACCGGGTTACCCGGCGTCTGAACTGGCTCCAAACTGTTTGCACGGCAAATAATAATTTAGCTTAAACGCGTTTATTGGGAAAGAATAACGTTTTTTCCACTGTATTACAATGTACAGAAGGTTCATAACTTAGTTTCTTAGCCTTTCTACTTGGAGTTTATGATACAGTGGAGAATGTGTTATTCTTTCCCAATAAACGCGTTTACGCTAAAACTATTATTTGCAGTGCAACAGTCTGGAGCCAGATCAGACGCCGGGTAACCCGGCGTCTGATCAGGCTCCAAACTGATTGCCACCAAGATAAACATGAAATATCAGAATTGTCCAAAAGTTGTTATTTTCTACGTTTTAGTGCTTTTCGTTTGCGTACGTTTGCGTTTAAACGGGAAAGAATAACATATTCTCCACTGTACCAAGTTGTTTATTAAGGTTTGACTAAATGATGATTTGTAATATTCATCATGGTACCACTGATTAATTGATCTCTGCCTCTTTTATGGTTATGACAAGTTGACCAAGGGCATTAAGAGCTCATTGTGAAAGTGCTCAATAAGCATCATTAGGGATATTCTAATGGACGTCCAACAGATCCAGAGGATCAATCTTTATTATGTTAAAGGATGGAATACAACATGGTAACAGCATCCTTTCCAATTTGAAATTAAAAAATAATCGCCATAATCCTCACAAAGTAATTCAAAGCACATGTATGCTAAACAAATACATATGATTATATATAATTTTGCTTTCATAACCATGGTTGGACGGTGTACGTACGTTTGAATATAACATATGAAGCTCAGTGCTTCTGATATATTGTCTTGGGTACTGACATACAGTGGAGAATCTGTTATTCTTTCCCAATTAACGCGTTTACGCTAAAACTATTATTTGCAGTGCAAACAGTTTGGAGCCGGATTATTATTATTATTATTATACCAGATTTATATAGCGCTCTTTTCACACAGGGATTGTGCGTTCAAAAGCGCTTTACATGAAATAACACATATGTACCTATAAATCGTGAAAAGACAAAATAACTACAATTAGATCTGAAATAAAACCTGAATAAACATATAAAAGACAGTCCCCCAAAACGGCGATCACATTACCCCCATCAATCAGCAATGAACCGACCGGCTAAGTATTGCCGACTGATATAAATAATGGTAGAGCGCCCAATGCAGGCCATCGACAAAACACAAATAACTATAATTAGATCTAAAATAGATAAGAATAAACATACAAAAGACAGCCCCCAAAATGGCAATCACACTACCCCCATCAATCAGCAATGAACCAACCGGCTAAAGATTGCCGACCAATAGAAATAATAGCAGAGCGCCCAATGCAGGCCATCTAATGTAACATAACTAGGAATAATAGCATGCGACCATAACTAAAAACTCTATAGAAGATCAATAACATTATTAAAAATGGTGAAAGCTGTCCACGAATTGTACCACAGACCACGCCAGCTTGTTTCAAAAGAGATCAGAGTTGTATCCCTACCATCAAAGATCCACCAGACAGGCATTGGTCAATAGTACAACCCCAGAACTAAAAATTAGACCCATAACATATACAGAATGAACACAGCCCTAGGGTAGCAGTCATCTACCCTCTCCACCCCACACCCGCGGGACCTACATGTTCCATGGCTGAAATTACACCCTTACTTTATAAAACATCAAGATAAGAAGCTGTCCCTGAATTATACCGCAAACCCCAAACCAGTCGGTTTCAAAGAGATCAGGGGCAATCCCTACCATCAAGATCCACCGAACAGGCATGGGCAAACGGTACAATTCCAGAACTCCCATTTTGACCCACAATATCTACAGCAAGAACATGGCCCGGAGGTAGCAGTCATCCATTTCCTAATGTGTTCTAATAATAAATATTAAAGAAGTGTGTTTTCAGACGTTTTTTGAAGACTGCAACTGAGCTCGCATCTCTGATGTCTGATGGTAGAGAGTTCCAGAGCTTTGGGGCTGCATGCATGAAACTTCTATCTCCAAACTTCACTAAACGACTTCTCGGCACAACCAGCGATACTGATTTACTCGCAGACCGCAACTCTCTTCGAGGTCTATACACGTCCAGCATACTAACAATGTACCTTGGAGAATCATTGCACATGGCTTTGTATGTGAGTGTCAGAATTTTGAATTCAACTCTGTGTTGAACTGGAAGCCAGTGAAGCTCCTTCAAGACTGGAGTGATGTGATTGTACCGAGGAGTCCTGGTAATGATGCGGGCTGCTGTATTTTGCACACGCTGTAGTTTTCGTAGTGAGTTTTGGGGAATCCCATACAGCAGTGAGTTGCAGTAGTCAATTTTTGATGTGACCAGAGAATTGACCAAAGTCTTTGTAGCTTCTGAAGAAAGGTACTGTCTAATATGACCTATTTGCCGCAGCTGTGCGTAGCTAGACCTGCACACAGTGTTGCTGTGCTGTGTCATATCCATTTGGGAATCAAATCTAGCACCAAGGTTGTTCACCCATAATGACGGTTTGATTTTAGAGTTTCCCACTTGAACATGAAAATCTCCGGGAACGTTAACCTTTTTTGAATGAAACAGTATGACCTCAGTTTTGTCAGTGTTCAGCTTTAACATATTCTGGTGCATCCATGAGACTATATCTTTAAGACATCCTTCGACTTTTGAAAGGGCTTCTTGTTGACTAGATGTGTCTTTAGGCTTAAATGACAAGTATAACTGTGAATCATCTGCATAGAAATGATGATCCAGATCATGATTTCTGCAAATTGAGCCGACAGGTTTTGTGTACATGATGTAGTTTTTGGGTCCCAAGACTGATCAGGCTCCAAACTGTTTGCCACTCAGCTTAAAAGAAATCCTGAGAAAAATAAAAAAGTTGTCATTTTCTTCATTTTAGTGTTTTGCGTTTGCGTACTTTTGCGTTTAAACGGGAAAGAATAACAGATTCTCCACTGTAATGGTAGTACAGCGGAGAAAACGTTATTCTTTCCCAATAAAGGCGTTTACGCTAAATCTATACTCAATTCCAAAAGAAACTGTGCACTTTTTATTTTCGAATATTTCAATATCTGGAAGACGTATCGATTTAAGATTTCCCACACAATATCTCATGTTTATTTGTCACCCATCGTTAACAAAATTACTACCTAGTATGAAGAGACTTTTAGTTTATTGGGAAAACCGTCATTTTGCATGAGTCCTATACTGTTTGTCATGCAGTTTGCACCTTCAGGATGCAGTACTATGTGATATTAGTGTTTTCTTCTGACCTGTCGGAGTTATTTTTAGATTGGAACATTCTAAAACTTTCAAAGGGATGAGTTTTCTCTACATCCAGTTAATGATACGGATAGCTGTAACTTTTGTGCGTAATGTACAGTAGAGGGTACCTTATTCTTTCCCGTTTAAACGCAAACGCAATGCACTAAACTGTGGAAATTTACTTTTAGAAATTTTAATTATAATTTTAATCTGAGTAGCAAACAGGCTGGAGCCTGATCAGACGTCGGGTTACCCGGCGTCTGATCTGGATCTAACTTGTTTGCAATGCAAATAATAGTTTTAGTATATAAATGCGTTTATTGGTAAAGAATGAAATATCAGTAAAGTTAGCGCAGCTGTCTCGTGCTGCACGAGGATCATGCTTATCTCAAGTTGGAAAGTGTACGACTATATAGATCCTATGTTACCCTGTTATCTATTTACCATTATGAACTATTCTGTTCTAAAAATAACTCTGAGAAGAATTCACATAAGTTTTTAGTAACTTGTTTTCTAATCCATATTTAAATGTTACTTGACATTATGTTCTGTAAATATGACACAATGTATGTAAAACATTTGAAACAAATACTGTTTAAACTAACTCTGACAGGTCAAAACAATCGAACAATACAAGCAATTAATGTAACCCAAAAAGGCCTATAACAATAACAGACAAAGCAAACGTTAATCCGTTCAATCCAATGACGTCATAAGCGCAATTGCAAACAGCGTAACGCGGTCCGATCATGATCAAAACTGTTTGCCACATGTTTTAAAATTACGTCAGTTATACCGCCGTAAATCTACATTTGAAACGATATTGTAGACAACAGTATTGAAACACACGACAATATGTTGGTGAAGGGGTGAAAACTTGACGATAAATTTGATCATGAAAAGGTGTAACATGGAGATTTTGTTTTATTGTTGAAAACAGGTCATTTGTCAAAAAATGAGAACCATATATAATACATGCTTGTCAACCATTATAGTTCTTTTCAATCAAGACCACTTTCCCAACGTATATATGCTACATTGTAACCTTGATTTCTAACCTTCAGAAACCTGCGACGAGTTCGTGATAATTATATGACGCATACAATTTGTATCCATATTGTAACGCCGAGTAACTCAGGGTTACATCTTTGTCCAAACTGTGTGACAATCTAGAGATATTGCCTGACAGATCAATCAACTATGAGAAGTGTTGCAGATGACGCATTTTCAAGATGACAATTATACAGCGTGGTTAAACTCCTTTTACTTCCTTACCACGAGTCCAATTATAAGTTGCAAACAGTTTTGATCCTGATCAGACGCCGCATAAGGCGGCGTCTAATCAGGATCCAAATTGTTTGACACTCAGATCAATATTTCTAAAGTCAAAATACCTAAACTTAAGATTTAAGAAATAAAAGCAAACGGCATTTGTTGAAAGCTCATGGCGCTATTAGAATGAAGAGGGTACATTTGAATGGGATATTTGATGCGTTCTGCAGCTAACGGAAGTGTGCCTCGTCATAAGCCGTTTCTGTAAATTGGTTTCTTCCTGCATCTGTCATTATACCACGATGTATTGCTTCTAAGTGTTCTCTGATACGACCGTGCTACAGTGGAGAATCTGTTATTCTTTCCCGTTTAAACGCAAACGTACGCAAACGCAAAACCCTAAAACGTAGAAAAGTACAACTGTTGGACAACTCTGATAATTCATCCAGACGCCGGGTTACCCGGCGTCTGATCTGGCTCCAAACTGTTTGCACTGCAAATAATAGTTTTAGCGTAAACGCGTTTATTGGGAAAGAATAACAGATTATCCACTGTACCTAACCAATATCAACCCTCCAAATGTTACCATTCTAATATTTTACAAATAGTTTGAATCCAGTTTAGACGTCGACATTCTGTGTATGACCTGGATCCAACTTGTTTGACAATTGGGTTAACTTATGCCATTAAAATATAATAATAAGATTTATGGGAATAGAAATCGGAGTTTTAAGGAACCTAAGGAACCTGACATTTTAATGGCAGTAAAAAGAGGTAAATCAACTTCAAAGCACAATAAGCTGATATTTTATTATTCTTTAAATCAAGACAATATTTTATAAACAACTCGGATATAATTAAACTGTCAACAGCTCATTAGAGTCTGATAAATATTCTACACAGCGCGACTGTCGGTCGTATGAAAGAGAAAACGAATGGAAACTACCAACATTTGGTATTGTTCTTCATATAAGGAAAACCTTCATTTAATTTGAAGTGTCACTGTTTCCTGACTGTAAATAGAGCGCAGTCATGTCTATTATGATTATTAATAATGAGTACGAATAGAAAGTACAATGCATGTCGTTGACCCATTATACAGTGGAGAATGTGTTATTCTTTCCCAATAAACGCGTTTAAGCTAAAACTATTATTTCCAGTGCAAAAAGTTTGGAGCCAGATCAGACGCCGGGTAACCCAGCGTCTGACCAGGATCCAAACTGTTTGTCACCATGATAAACATAAAATATCAGAATTGTCCAAAAGTTGTTCTTTTCTACGCTTTAGTGCTTTGCGTTTGCGTACGTTTGCGTTTAAACGGGAAAGAATAACAGATTCTCCACTGTAGTAGGTAGAGCAAACGTTAATCTTTCCCAATAAATGCGTTTATGCTAAAGTTATTAGTCCAATTGCAAATACTTTTAGCCAGATCAGATGCAGGGTAACCCGGTGTCTGATCAGGAGCGAAGCCATTTGCCGCTTATACTAAAATAAATGTTCAGAATTGTCAAAAAGCTGACATTTTCATAATATTATTGCAAATGCGTTTTCGTTTAAATGGGACATAATAACATCATCTTAACGGTATGACGTTGCCCTTGAGACTAATGTGTTGGTGCTGTGTCAGTGTTTATTTGTAATAATATTTACAACTTAATACAAAATTGAACCCTGTCGTTGACATAAAAACTGTTTTGTACTAATATAAACAACAACGTGTGTTGGTTGAATCTGCCTATTAAATACTGATAAAATCACCGACGCATTTATCATAGCCCAGCAATAACTACACTGTAACAAACTAATTACATCATTCAGATTGCTCGCGAAATTTCCATTATTACACAATTTCAGATCGTTATATAGTTTCTTCTACTTTTTATTAAGAAAAATGTCTACTTGATAAATTGATTCATATCTTCAGACACCTGCACCTTTCTAGATTGTTATCTTTATCACTGATACAGGACTTCAAAGTACCTCGTAAATGAGATCGTAAAATTCTTTAATAATTCATCGCTAAGTTGAAATGATGCAATGTTTGCGACGAAATCTATAACCGTTACTTTATGATTTGATATAACAAACAAGATTTCTTTACACATTGGTGATAAAAATTGCAACGAAATTGGTACCCTTTTTACAAGATCTTATGGCAAATAAATGTTAAGGGTGTATCAATGTCATGAATTTGAGAATTTTTCAAAGTATATGAAAACACTTTATGATGGTTTTGTATTGAAATGCTATTTAAGATGAATGAAAAAATAGAAAAAGTGTACATTTTGGTGAACAACAGTTGGCTCCATGGCCATTTAAAATTTACCCCACCCACTTTCTCTTATTTTGTCCTTTTTAAACAGCCCGCTTCAATAAAATCCATTTTAAATGAAAACAAATATAATAATTTGGTTTTGTGTTATTTATTTCCTATCTATGGTAGTATTTCTTCATACAAAAACTAATTTAAGAAAAAACAGGCACCAAATGTGAAATTTATAAAGCTCTAAATATCATCGATATGGTACTTTTTTGTAAATTTTGTAAGGGGAGATAACTCTTTTTACTTTAATAACTCAAAATTTTCAAAACTGACCTTTCAATTTCTTTTCATATTTTGAACTGCCTTAGCATTGGCTTTCATTTGGTAGAATATAAGAAAACGTTTAATACTAGAACTATTTCATTTTCAAACGTTTTAATTTTTTTTTCATAAAATAAAAAATCTAATAAAATCATGCCCTATAAAAAGCATATTTTTGATATTCTAGGATCCATATTGTTTAAACCTAGTGCCTGATTTGTCTAAATTTGGTGTCTATATGTGAAAATACCACCATAGGTATGAAATAAAAAATGAAAACCCAAATTACCATGTTTGTTTTGTTTTGAAATAGATTTTACTGAAACTTGTACTCTGAATGGGTAAAATTTGAGAGAAAAAGTCCAAATTTGACATACCTTTTTCAAATCGCTGTAGCTAAAAAAAAAGGACACCGCTATATATTTATTTTTCCATTTTTTCATTCATCATAAATAGCTCTTCCAAAAAAACAATGATAGAAAAAAAGTTTGATACTTTGAAAAAATCGCTTATGGGTTGGATACACCCTTAAGAGAAAAAGTATAAACACTATTACAACTACTCTATGGAATATTCCTGATGATATTTTACTATGTTTAACAAATGGGGCAGTATATCATTTCCACTGGCGTTACTTCATCGACCTTAAACAATTGTCGACTATGTGTTGCTAAAAAGCTCTTACATTTACTAAGAATTATTCGTTGTATAAGTTAAATGTTGATTTGTCTATTGTTTTATTTTTGATTTAGTTTCTTTACCCTTCTTAATAAGGATCCCAAATCTCGCATCATATTATTGGCTTGGATGTCAATTTGTATATACACTTTTACACAATGTTGGCCTTTTTACGATCTTCTCCGAATCATAATGAACAATGTATATAAACCCTGGCGATTGCTTCACAGTTATGACCAATTCACACGAGATAAGATAACATCTTCTGAGAATACTTATGTTTGACCCATTTGTGCCTACCGTCCTACAGTGGAGGATGTGTTATTCTTTCCCAATAAACGCGTTTACGCTAAAACTATTATTTGCAGTGCAAACAGTTTGGAGCCAGATCAGACGCCGGGTAACCCGGCGTCTGATCAGGCTCCAAACCGTTTGCCACCAAGATAAACATGAATTATCAGAATTGTCCAAAAGTTGTACTTTTCTATGTTTTAGTGCTTTGCGTTTGCGTACGTTTGCGTTTAAACGGGAAAGAATAACGTATTCTCCACTGTATAAAAGGGACATAGACAAACAGTGAAAATTCTCTTCAGACACCGCAGTATGCGGCGTTTAGTCAGAGTCTACACTGTTTTCTGATAGAAATTTTAAACAAAAACTATAATGAAAATTCAGATCAGGCACCACTTATATAGAATATGAACCAATCCAATATATAAGCATGAAAGAATCCACTGGTCGCAAATGGGTTAAAGCTGTTTCAAACGAGGGGAAAGAAACAAATATATTTATAAGACCATCCTGCTTTGGTCATTTGCCATTTCCTTGTCACAGTGTAAAACAAGTGGTTGCTTAAAGGAATATGACAGTAATTTTTTACTTTCAGCTTGCTGTAAGCTTCCACCTTTCGGATCAAGGAATTACAATGAAACCTCTCTTTTTCGACCACTAAGTTATTTTTATTGTTAGGTGCTTATTACAGGTGACTGCTAAATGCAAGGCGATTGTGAATAAAAAACTCTCCACCTTTCCTTAAGCTGTCACATGTCCTTTATACATTCAAATAGCAGTCATCGTAATGGAGAGATACAGTGGAGAATCTGTTATTCTTTCCCGTTTAAACGCAAACGTACGCAAACGCAAAGCACTAAAACGTAGAAAAGAACAACTTTTGGACAATTCTGATAATTCTTGTTTATCTTGGTGGCAAACAGTATGGAGCCTGATCAGACGCCGGGTTACCCGGCGTCTGATCTGGCTCCAAACTGTTAGCACTGCAAATAAGAGTTTTAGCGTAAACGCGTTTATTGGGAAAGAATAACAGATTATCCACTGTACTGTACGTTCCTGTTCTCTATAAACTTGTACGGTAACATGTATTTCTAAAGGATCTTGGTAAATCCATCAGAAAGTCTTTCCATGGGAGATATGATAAAGCTGTCATGTATCGAACAGTGGATAAGACGTAATTCGTTCCTGTTTAAACGCAAACGAAACGCAATCGCACAAGAATAAAAAGAATGACATAAAGATAATGAAATAATAAAATGATAATATTTTGACATTTTGATCATACGCCAGTTTACCCGGCGTCTGATCAGGGGTCAAACTGTTTGAAATTGAAATAATAGTACACATGTACAGTGGAGAATCTGTTATTCTTTCCCAATAAACGCGTTTACGCTAAAACTATTATTTGCAGTGCAAACAGTTTGGAGCCGGATCAGACGCCGGGTAACCCGGCGTCTGATCAGGCTCCACACTGTTTGCCACTCAGCTTAAAAGAAATCCTGAGAAAAATCAAAAAGTTGTCATTTTCTTCGTTTTAGTGTTTTGCGTTTGCGTACGTTTGCGTTTAAACGGGAAAGAATAACAGATTCTCCACTATATTGGCGTACATGTATACGCCTTTACTGGGAAAGAAAAAGAAACGTCAAAAACCGTCAATGGGTCCTTTTAGGAGTTATCATTGTCTTTCTACTACAAGTGGCAACAACACGTGTCTAATCCAAATAAACGAAACTAGAAACAACATTTACTAAATTTGAGAAAATGGCAGTTTTTTGAAAATCCTGATGATTTGTTTTAATAGGAGTGTAAACAGTATGTAGCCTGATCAGTTACCCGGTGTCTCATCTTACTCTAGATGGTTTTCAATAGGCATTACAGTAAAACCTCTCTATAATGACCACTTACTTGTTTTAGTTATTAGGTGTTTGCAATGTACAATGTACGACATAATATTATTACTACTTAAAGTAAGATGGCAATTTATCAAAAAGCTCCTTATGAAGCTTTCCGGTTTACTGCCACCTTGCTTTAAGCTTTCACATGTCTTTTATACAATCAATTAATCTTCATTTTAGTGGTCGTAATAGAGAGGTTTTACAGTACGTGTTTTGCATAAACGCATTTATTGGAAAAGAATAACGTGTACACTTATGTACAGTGGAGCATCAGTTATTCTTTCCCGTTTAAACGCAAACGTACGCAAACGCAAAACGCAAAAACGTAGAAAAAAACAACTTTTGGACAATTCTGATATTTCATGTTTATCTTGGTGGCAAACAGTTTGGAGCCTGATCAGACGCCGGGTAACCCGGCGTCTGATCTGGCTCCAAACTGTTTGCACTTCAAATAATAGTTTTAGCGCAAACGCGTTTATTCAGAAAGAATAACGTTTTCTCCACTGTAATACAGAGGTTTTACAGTACATGTTTTGCAATTTTCTTCTGTATGTCATGTTGTTCTGACCAAAATATAATGTATGGGTAAATCAGCTAATTGTGTCGATAAACTTCATTAGTGGTTTATAGCCATCACCCAACGGATTTAGGTGAGTGTTAGTTTGATTGTTTGTTTGTGAAGAGTCTACCAGAAAACATAGACCTATGTACAGTGGAGAAAAACGTTATTCGTTCCTAATAAACGCGTTTACGCTAAAACTATTACTTCTGTTGAGAGCCTGATCAGACGCCGGGTTACCCGGCGTCTGATCAAGCTCCAAACTTTTTGCCACCAATAATAAACATCAATTGTTAGAATTGTCCAAAAGTTGTTTTTTCTACAATTAAATGTATTGCGTGTGCGTTTCGTTTGCGTTTAAACGGGAAAGAAAAACGTGTTCACCACTGTATCAAACACCTCGTTCTTGGCCAAGGTCAAATTAACCAAAACGTATGTTCTAGCCGTATAAAACAAGTACACTACGTGCCCTTGATGAAGATTGAAATGAAGTAAGAATTCCGGACAATCGATAGTTATGAAAGACCATTAATCAAATACAAAACAACAGTTCAATAACTGCTAAATAGCGTCATTTGTTTTCATATTTTTTATATATTATAAACATTGAATCAGACTAACGCATCTTTCTTCTGCATCAGACCTTACTATGGCCATCTCGACAAAACCTTGATGCTGCACTTTACCTTGTTGCCTGTTTCTAGTTTTGAAGACAAATGACCCCCTACAGTATGTTGATGGTAAGGCAGAATGGGACTTAAGGCACACGTTCAGTCTACCTTGAGCTATCATCTGCTTGGATATAGAACATATTTCGTATGATACATACATACATAAAAGCATATATACATACATACTTACATACTATACATTATGCTATACTGTTTAAAGTAGAAGTATATTTTTCAGTGGAGGAATAAATTCGTAAAAAGGAGTATATATGGAGTACTAACTTACAACAGTTGCCCATGTATTGTATCTAACTTACACTCAAATACAAAGATACACGCAACTATACAGTGGAGAAACTGTTATTCTTTCCCACTTAATGCGTTTTAAACGCGTTTGAAATGCGTTTGAAACGCGTTTTATCTATTAACTTACAAACGCGTTTGTAAGTGCGTTTAAACGCACTTATAAGTTAATAGTCATAATATGGTTTTACATTGCATTTTGGGTGTTTAAACAACGTTAAGAAAGATATTTTCTCATTTTTGCACTTTAAAAGTGCTTTATATATACACAAGTTGTGCGAATTGTGTTTTTTAAAGAGTTTTATCTCATTCGATCGTTAAATTAGACGATCTGTGTTTCGTTTAAAAATATGGTGGTGCTTTTTGTTCCAACCGAAATATTTGTTAATTGCTTGGATTCAGATCAGTTGTTAAATTACTGGGCATCTGATTCGCATCAATGTTTGGATCCAGATCAGATGCCGAGTTACTATGATCAAATTTTGCACAATCTGATTTTTTACAAATATGTTGTTACACTCACACATTTGTACTAAATTCTATACATGGAATTGAAACAGTGTAGACCCTGTTAGGTCCATTCTTTTTGGAGTTTATATAATGATAGGTTATAACAAAACTAATCTAAAATTATCATAAAATCATCTAAACGCATACCTGATAAGTTCAGACGTTATTCCAGTGTCGAGTCAACATATTCAAAAGAATCATTAAGTCACATAACATTTAGATGAGCTGTAAATATGAAGGATTTTATCTATCTGTAAAGTATAACTGTACATGGTCAAAAACAGCAATATAATAATTGCCCATCGTGCAACCACGGAATTCTTGTATAATATAATTCTGTGGTGTAACTACCCGACATCTCGTTGCGTCATCAACCGGATATGGGGTAATAAAACTTCGGCTTATCAAAGTAAACATAATCCTAATTAGGGCTGCGAGTCTGTTGGGGGCAATTTTACAATTTATAGTCCGCCACCAAAATTGTCATTTTTATGGTCAGGTTACTTTCACAAGAAATGGCCACACTAGTGTAAATCTATCATATAAAGTACATGTAGATCTAATTTGACTTTATCAAAGCTGTCAGTTTGGATCCTGATGTATTGCCGATTTAACATTTTACTAATTTTACCCCTAACTCCCCCAAAGTAATTGAAATAGATTCAAACCGTTTGAATAGAAATCAATATGATTTTAATTAATCTAATAAAATTTAACAGTTAAGATCTCGTTGGAACGCCGAGTCACTCAGCATTATGATGGAGAACAAAATTGTCTGGTTTTTTAATCAAAATATTAATTCGTTCTATAACGTACATCAGTTTAGATCTTGATTAGATCATGGAGAAATCACAGACTGCTCCGTGATTAGATGGCGAACTTATCGGCGTCTCATCTACATGTACATAGAAAAATGTTTTCAAAGGTCACATAAAAATTGAGCGATATTGAGAAAATGCGTTTGCGTAGATGAATAACAGTATTTATTTGATCTTGACAAACTGCATACGTGACGCAATTTTCAGACGGGAAGATTTTCAAACAGTATCATTGATTGGAGCCAGATCAGACGCCGAGTTACTAATCATTTGATATGAACCAATGCTTGGATCAATATCATACGCCGAGTTACTCATGTCCTGGTCTACATAAATGATTCCACCCAGTTCAGACGCCGAGTTACTAAGCATGACTAGAATGTCAATTATTGGTGACTGCATCAGCATGACCATATATGGGAGATAGTAAAGCCGGACGTGTACACAGCAGGCATTGTCCGCCCAAGGCCTCTGGCAATCTATACACCCTGTCATACTGTATACACTCACAGTTTTATCTAGGCATACATGTACATGTAGGCATAAGAAGGGTACTATAAACCTAGTATAATTATTTAAATACCTTTCGGATTTATTTTAATTCGTATAATTGATCGGTCTCGATAAAAACAAAGGTATGCCGAATGAAACGCAAAAATCCGCTTATAAACGCGTTTATAAACGCAAAACTCACTTATAAACGCAAAACGCGTTTATCGTTTATCGTTTCGTTTGCGTTTCGTTTGCGTTTCGTTTCCGCATGCGTAAGCATAAACGGGAAAGAATAACAGATTCTCCACTGTAACCCTTTCTTTGTTATAGGCATCTAAGGTCGACTTTGCAAAAAGTTTAGATCCATTGCGTATTACCAGGATCAAAACTGTTTAGCTCTGTGTCATTATTGATTCTGTCATAATTTAAAGCAGGGACAATATTGTGTCTGCTAAAGGGTTACATAAGTTGGTAGATTTGGCGATAAAAGTGTTTGCAAATTGTGTAAAATCTGATGCAAAACAAAGATTAAAGGTTGTGTTTAGTATGATCAAATTAATGCTACATGTAATCAAGTTTGAAGTTTACGTAGTAACTTTATCATATTCATTTACATATCGACTTGGTCTAATTCCATTTGGAGCCAAAATGTATGGTGTTTATATATCTCTTGGGTTTACTACAAATAGCATTTTACTCTGTTCTCAATCAACATGGGATAACAGGAATAAATATAGTTGGGTTTCTATAACACGTGCTCACTCAAGTAGAAAAAATTCGTTACTATATAGATATAGAATTAAGTTTTTTCACGTTGAAACACACGTATGTTCGAATTAATTGGTCCTTTAACCCTTTCACTCTCAATGACGCTTTAAAGCGCGTTTGCAAACAGATTGGGTCCTGCGTAACGCGGCGTCTGATCGGGACCCAATCTGTTTGACACTCTCATCAATATTTATTAAGTAATACAGTGGAGAATATCTTATTCTTTCCCAATAAACGCGTTTACGCTAAAACTATTATTTTCACTGCAAACAGTTTAGAGCCAGATCAGACGCCGGGTAACCCGGCGTCTGATCAGGCTCCAAACTATTTGCCACCAAGATAAACAAGAATTATCAGAATTGTCCAAAAAAGTGTTCTTTTCTACGTTTTAGTGCTTTGCGTTTGCGTACGTTTGCGTTTAAACGGGAAATAATAACAGATTCTCCACTGTACAACCTTAACTCTAACTTTGAAACGTGTCTTGCAGACAACAATAATAAGGCAGACGACAATAAACCGGTGAAGGTGTTAACATCTTCCGAATAGTTTGATCATGAAAGGGTTAAGGGAAATAACGTATAGTACAGTGTAGTAAACTGTTCGTTGGAGGTCGCCCGAATATAATATCAGCTGTCTGTCTAGTGTTTCTATTTTCATACATTGAATGTGAAACAGTCATTGAACTATTTGCCATTAACCCTTTCCCTACAAACTTTTTCTTGAGATTGTTTACCCCTATACCGCTTCATTGTCGTCTGCTTCAATTTTGTTGTCTGCAATGTCGTTTCAAAGTTAAAAAATGATCAGGATCCGAACTGTTTGCAAACGCGCTTTTCAGCGTCATTGAGAGTGAAATGGTTAAACGTGTAACATACAATCGAAACTCGATACTTCGAACTTGCATAAATACAATTACAAAATTAATACAAAGCATTTATATAGTAAAACGTGTATAGAATATTCGATTGCGTTGTACAATATCAGAACAAAACATAGACACAAGTAACAAACATCTCGTTCTTTGCCAAGGTCCAGTTACCCAAACTGATGTTCTAGCCGTATATAACAAGTTCATGTACACTAAGAAGAATATTGAAATGAAAAAAATAATTCCGGACAATCTTTAGTTATGAAACCCGTTAATCAATTAAATAAAATCAGTATCATAGCTGCTAAATAGTGTCATTTGTATTCATATTTTTATAAATGATAAACACTGAATCAGAAAACTAACACCGTTTTCTTCTGTATCAGACCTCACTGTGGACACGTCGACATAACCTAGATGCTAAACTTTAACCAGGGAGTTGTACAGTGGAGAATGTGTTATTCTTTCCCAATAAACGCGTTTACGCTAAAACTATTATTTGCAGTGCAAACAGTTTGAAGCCAGATCAGACGCCGGGTAACCCGGCGTCTGATCAGGCTCCAAACTGTTTGCCACCAAGATAAACATGAATTATCAGAATTGTCCAAAAGTTGTACTTTTCTACGTTTTAGTGCTTTGCGTTTGCGTACGTTTGCGTTTAAACGGGAAAGAATAACAGATTCTCCACTGTAGGGAGGGAGCACTGTATCCTGTTTGCAAAGAACGCCTATATGCGTGACTAGGGTTAAAAGGGTTAAAACAAATTGCGTATAAAGCAGAAAGAAGAAAGCTCATGCAGAAGCGGTAACTACAGTCATGGGGCATAATTATTCGCCACCCTACGAATTTTTTGCATTTTTCCACACATTACCGGTGATGCTACACAATTGTCGAACAAAATATTACACAACAGTGTAGGGCAGTTTAAAAGTTAGGGTGTTGTCTTTTCAGATATAGATCTATTCTCTGCTGCTCGGATCAGTACATCTGTTGCTAGGCAACTTTAGAATATAAATGAAAAAAGTCGACTCGTTCCACTAAACTGGTTACCATGGTAACAAATGGGATAAATGACTAGAACTGAAGAACGTTTTTATTTAAAAACATATTCTCCCGCACAATAGTGCGCTTTCAAAAGGGAAATAAAAATAGTTAAGAAATTGTTAATGTTCAAGTTTACTGACATGCGATAAATGATAAAATTAACATGGGAGTCTATTGGAAATCAACTTGACCGATTAAATTTTAGAACTGTGTGACTGACCATGAAGTTACAGAGTAATAGAATGCCATTTTCTTATTTTATCATTAATCGCATATGTAAGGTGTTCGTTAATCCGTTGTAGTTTTACATAATTTTCATCTATTGTTACCATGGCAACCATATAATGTGAACACGGTTCAAATTTTGCACGTACATTCTAAGATTACCTAGCAACAAGCACAAAAGAACCACATGCTGAATTCGAGAGTAGAAAACATTTTACGGCTCTTTGCTCAAACTCTTAAAACTCTTAAAACCAAACATATCTATAATGTATGTTGTCTAGAGTTTTAATTCTAATAAATAGTTGAGAAATACTGATAAAAAAGCAACTTTTTCGCAGGGTGGCGAATAATTCTGTCCACTGACTGTACATGTACAGTGCTTCCTCCGAACAACTGCTCTCTGAACAACTATTTTCTCCATATGTCCAACGACGCATTCCGCTGGCCACCAAACACAACAATTATGGCTAAACTTTACAATCAGGATAAAAATTGTTTGCAAAATCGCTT
This sequence comes from Gari tellinella, assembly GCA_922989275.2. NCBI lineage: Eukaryota > Metazoa > Mollusca > Bivalvia > Cardiida > Psammobiidae > Gari > Gari tellinella. Next base: position 31,685,142 of record OV277872.1, on the reverse strand, counting down.
TATGACGCCATCGAGAGTGAAAGGGAAACATGTAAGAAGCCGTCTACATTTCACTCAGAAAACAGTTCTTCTTAAAGGTGCACGTAAAATACAGTGGAGAATCTGTTATTCTTTCCCGTTTAAACGCAAACGTACGCAAACGCAAAGCGCTAAAACGTAGAAAAGAACAACTTTTGGACTATTCTGATATTTCATGTTTATCTTGGTGGCAGAAAGTTTGGAGCCTGATCAGACGCCGGGTTACCCGGCGTCTGATCTGTCTCCAAACTGTTTGCACTGCAAATAATAGTTTTAGCGTAAACGCGTTTATTGGGAAAGAATAACACATTCTCCACTGTATGGTATTAACCCTTTCTTGTTCAAATTATTCAGGAGATTGTTACCCCTTCACCGCTTTATGGTCGTCTGCTTCATTATTATTGTCTGCAATACATGTTTCAAAGTTAGATTTAAGGTCGTATAACTTAATAAATATCGATAAGAGTGTCTGACAGTTTGGGTCTTGATCAGACGCCGCGTTACGCGGCGTCTAATCAAGACCCAAACTGTATGCAAACGCGCTTTATTGGGTCATTGAGATTGCAAGGATTAACTGTATATTTATTTGTCACCGTAAGTCTATAAGTATAGAGATACCGTCTTGTGATATCTTGCAAGAGATGTTCTATGCTATAAGTCACCCAATGGCTTCAGGTTCATTTCGTTTGGTATTGGTGGTTTCCTCCTTAACGACCGCAGGGACAGTTATTTGTCTGGGCGAAGTGAGAGACTGGGCATAGTGAACGTCTATATGATACATTGTACGTGGGATATAAACTACTGTTCCTGCCTAAAGCATTTGTACTCTAAAGAATGGATATATATACACAGTTTGAGTCAGACTAGACGCCGAGCAAATAGGCGTTAAATTAGAATCTAAACCGGTTGACACTAAGATTAAAATCACACAACCAAATTTTTAAACAAAACTGTACATTTTTTCAAAACTTAATATCCTTGCTCTTACAGTGGAGAGTCTGTTATTCTTTCCCGTTTAAACGCAAACGTACGCAAACGCAAAGCGCTAAAACGTAGAAAAGAACAACTTTTGGACAATTCTGATATTTCATGTTTATCTTGGTGGCAAACAGTTTGGAGCCTGATCAGACGCCGGGTTACCCGGCGTCTGATCTGGCACCAAACTGTTTGTAAAAGAAAAAATAGTTTTAGCGTAAACGCGTTTATCGGGAAAGAATAACAGATTCTCCACTTTAGTTCATTTTATTGTTTAAACTTGAAAGTATAATGTAATCCCAATGTATCAAATTGAATACAGTGGAGAAGACGTTATTCTATCTTGTTTAAACGAAACTCATTGCCACAAAACTAGAACGCCTGATCAGACGCCGGGTAACCTAGCGTCTAAACTGGCTCCAAACTGTTTGCAATGGAAATATTAGTTTGAACATAAACGCGTTTGTTGAGGAAAACAGTATTATTCGTTGTACCATAATTGACACGATGATACATTGAATATGCAATATTATATATATACATATATTTATTGCTATTATACAGTGAGGAAAACGTTATTCTTTCTCAATAAACGCGTTTACGCTAAAACTATTATTTGCAATGCAAACAGTTTGGAGCCAGATCAGACGCCGGGTAACCCGGCGTCTGATCAGGCTCCAAACTGTTTGCCACCAAGATAAACATGAAATATCAGAATTGTCAAAAAGTTGTACTTTTCTACGTTTTAGTGTTTTGCGTTTGCGTACGTCTGCGTTTAAACGGGAAAGAATAACAGATTCTCCACTGTATATACAATGTATATACATATATTTATTGTTATTATACGAGCATATGAGTGTTGTTCCAGTATATTAAGTTAGGTGTAACTCTTTTGCCTGTGAACTATCGTCGGAATTTACCCTATCATCGCCATAATATCGATCATAGCCCTGCGCAGTATAGTCCAATGTATAAATATCCACTGCAGAAGCTTCTGTACTGGGCTTGTCATGCATCTCTTAAAAATACGTATGTATTGTATATAGTGATGCACATTAACTTTCTTTTGGATGGTCGTTTGGTGCAGGGTTGACTGTGAACTGTAACATTGTTACGTTAAACAAACGTACAGTGGAGAATCTGTTATTCTTTCCCAATAAACGCGATTACGCTAAAACTATTATTTGCAGTGCAAACAGTTTGGAGCCAGATCAGACGCCGGGGAACCCGGTGTCTGATCAGGCTACAAGCTGTTTGCCACTTAGATAAACATGAATTGTCAGATTTGTTCATAAGTTGTTCTTTTCTACGGTTTAGTGCTTTGCGTTTGCGTACGTTTGCGTTTAAACGGAAAAGAATTACAGATTCTCCACTGTAGGAGAAGAATTTAATAAGCAACCTTTGCTTTCGTTCTCATCCTAATGTATATTTATGTGTTTTTATAAAATATGTACTTTTTTTAAATAAAATATGTTTAAACTAATATCGTCCACTTTGATATGTTCATCACCATTAGAATGCAATATATTCCGTACACCTTAATCCTAATTTCGAGCTAGGTGAGTTCTAGTTATCGAAATTCGATTTTACGTAGATATACAGCGTTTCCTCTTCTCTCAACGACACCCCACGGGAGACAAATGTTGTGTGTGTTGTTCGGAGGGAGTTGTTATGAGGAGGGGTATTGGATTACATTTGCAAACAGCTTGTATTCAGATCAGATACCTTAAGGCACATTCTGCTTTACTTTCAACCTGCTTTTGGTGACTCCAAAACTAGAAACATGACATGAGGTAAACGGTTAAGCAATCATTCGATATTTACACTATCAACCAGTCAATATTATTTGAACTTTTCGAGAGGTCGAAGTATACATCATGGAACTACAAACTGTCGTTTAATATCAGAGAAAACATGTATGATAAACGCACACTAAAACATGTGCTTAATGTCCAAATATGCCTCAAATAAAGAAATAGCAGTATGCCGGAAAAGAGTAATGCGTGAAGTTCTATCTCCCACGGCATTTCAACTCTCTTGCATTTAGCAGTAACATTTATACATTAAGCCGAAAACACACATTGGAAATTGCACATGTCTGCGTAGTGAATGGTCACACGGTAGTGAAGTTTTCACCTTACGCCAGAACACGTTGTTTTTGCAGGAATCATTGATTCAATAGTGCACCCTGCTTGTATTGCAGAGCTCCAGATAAGGGGGGTATTTCAAAAACTAAAATCTTTATTTCTGCTTTAAACCCTATGGTGTCACTACTCGTTAGAATCGTCTCGAAGAGACGATTCTAATGAGTAGTAACACCATAGGATTTAATGCTAAAATAAGGGAGAAAATGCTGGATTTGTGCAGTTTACTCCTGCTTATCTGGAGCCCTGTATTGGTTTTAATACTAAACCCTTCAAAGTCTTACTCCAAGTACAAAGGTTATTTGAAAACAGTTCAAACCCTGATCATACGCCGCGTAATGCGGCGTTTGGTCGGGATCAGAATTGTTAAACACTTATTTTAATATATCCTAAGTAAAAACAACTAAAAATTTAAAGGAAAGCAGACGACTATTGTTTAAAACTGATGACGTCATCGCAATTAAAGGTTAACCATTAACATACAGTGGAAAAAACGTTATTCTTTCCCGTTTAAACGCAAACGAAACGCAAACGCAAAGGACTAAAACGCTGAACAGTACAACTTTTGGACAAGTCTGATAATTGATGTTTATCTTGGTGGCAAACAGTTAAGAGCCTGATCAGACGCCGGGTTACCCGGCGTCTGATCTGGCTCAAAACTGTTTGTAATAGAAATAATAGCTTTAGCCTAAACGTGATATTGGGAAAAAATAACACATTCTCCACTGCAATGGAATAGTGTGTCGATTTTATTATTCATACACTCAAGGCTCTGGTCATAGGATATTTTCCTGCAGGAGCCCTCTGATCAGGATCTTCACTGTTTTCCATTTTGCGATATATTGCAATAACATTCCTAAATGGTAAACAATGCTCTAGACTTACACAGAAACTAGGATTATCATTTGAAAGTCCAAGGTTAGAATGAAATTACCAAAGGTACCAATGCACCATTTGCTTCAAATGTTAATCAAATATTACCGTTAATATCATCTCTATATAGGGAATTGCCACTGCAAATTTGTCCGGTTTAATTGTTCTGCGAAATTTTGAGTTAAGGCTGAGAACATCTCAAGTATGTTGGTACTACATGTACAGTGGATAATCTGTTATTCTTTCCCGTTTAAACGCAAACGTACGCAAACGTAGAAAAGAACAACGTTTGGACAATTCTGATAGTTCTTGTTTATCTTGGTGGCAAACAGTTTGGAGCCTGATCAGACGCCGGGTTACCCGGCGTCTGATCTGGCTCCAAACTGTTTGCACTGCAAATAATAATTTTAGCGTAAACGCGTTTATTGGGAAAGAATAACAGATTTTCCACTGTATACAGTCAATATTTTGGCGACCATTGATTTAAGTAGTGTAGAAATATATATTAAGGTATTTGTTGAATACAGGATATATATAATGCAGAACGCTCCCTATAGGATCTTTCTGCATTGCATGTATCTTTATCCTGTATTAAGTAACTAATTTAAGATCTATATAAGGATACCACAACATGTTCTATAAACCCTTTCACTCTCAATACATTATAAAACGCAATTTCAAACAGTTTTGATTGTGATGAGACGCCGCGTAACGCGGTGTCAGGGGCCGTATTCCAGTAGCATCTTAAGTCAAAAATAAATCTTAAGTCAAACATTTTCTCCTTAAATCCACTGATTTTTCCCTTATAAATAAGAAATTTCTTATGTTTAAGGAAAAACTTAAGATGCTACTGGAATACGGCCCCTGATCATGATTAACAACTGTTTTTCATTTGTTTTGAAATTACGTCAGTTAAACTGACTTAAAATTAAAATAGAAACGATATGGCTGACAACAATATTAAAGCAGACGACAATATGGCGGGGAAGGGGTAAAAATCTCACTATTAATTTGTTAGCGAAAAGAGTTGAGTGAACGCTAAATACACATTTGAATGTCAATTGCGTTAGAGCGTGTCTATTATGGTTTGAAAGATAATTAAGTACGGTTGCAATTGTGCTCTAGACGGCACTAACCAAATTCATAAGTGATAAAGTTACAACTTATATTTGACAAAAATGAAGTTTTGCAGCAATATAACATGTAATTTAAAATTATTCATTGTAGTCTCTATTTGTCTATGATCGACTTGCATATTACTGTCTATTGATAACAGAGAACAACAATATCAGCTGGACGGATTTGTCAACATGTTGTTACCATTTATGAATATGGAATAAAGATTTGATATCTTTAAAATGTTTAACCCTGTCTTAACTCTTTCCTCCCTGAAACTTTAAATGGACAATTCCAGTTTCCATTTTAGTCTAGTCCATTTCAGACTTTTAAGGGTTGTTTTTGTCAATGTTTGGCATTATTGTCAAACAGTGAAGATCCTGATCAGAGGGCTCCTTTCGGAGCCCTCTGATCTAGGCCTTCACTGTTTGCACAGGACAAGTGTACAATTCACATGTTCACTGTTCGAAAAGGATGCCTATATGCGGGACTAGGGTTCAAAGGGTTAATCACACTTCCTGATCTGATCAAGATCCACACATTTATTATGACGTTCTGTGTCAAAATGAATCAAAATCTTAATATAAGGTAATATTACAAATTGAAATACCGGGATATAAGACATATTTTCAGTGAAACGATGAAACAAAAATAAAAAATCGAAGTAGTTTTTTAAAATTTCGTTTGATTAAAAACATCCCTAAGTAGTTAAACAAGCATTTTTTACAGTGAAGAAGACGCAAGTATGCCCCTGTAAACACGGCTATGCTAAAACAAGTATTTCCATATGAAACAGATCGGACCCGGTTACATGTAACACTGCGTCTGATCAATCCCCAGATCATCAGGTTAAAATAATTCGATAGGAATTAAAGAAAGTGTAGTGTTAGACGGTCTTTTGTATTTCGTTTGCGTTTCGTTTGCGTTTCAAAGGGATACACATATGTGTTTTCCTCTGTAGGGCATGGTACACCAAAACGGCTCTCCTATATAACTTATATAAAATGCGTCATTTCCAAGGTCCAAAAAATACAATTTTTATTCCAACCACAGGTGCTAACCTATATTTCCTACAAAGATACACCCTTGCACAAGTGAAAAATGCAGAGAAAACAGGGGGTCATGTGGCATATAAGAAACATCTCTTGGCTTCAGTGGCATGACCCCTGTTTTGCTACATTTTGAAATAGGCACCGGCTAAAACAGGGACATGTCACTTCAGCTCACACAATTTCTCCAAAAACCCATCTATTATGACAGAAACTCTTTGTATCTATTCTCTAGCACCCATGTATTAAATAAAAAGCTCAAAATAGTAAATATTTCTTGACAAAAAGCTATTCTGAGGCAAAAAGTTTGGCACTATTTCTTTGCCGGACTTCTTTCGACTACACCATGAAGCACTTCCGGTCTATTTGGTGGCCCTATACCTGTATGATAAAACATACATAAGCAGTAAAAACAAACATATTTCAGTAGCAAGTGTATTGTACACAGTTTGTATCCATATTAAAATAATATTAATTATATTATATTTATGCTATAAGAAAACCAGCTTTATTGCATTGCAATAAGTGAAGACCCATACCAGACGACCAGGTTCTTCACAGTGTTACAGTGGAGAATGTGTTATTCTTTCCCAATAAACGCGTTTACGCTAAAACTATTATTTGCAGTGCAAACAGTTTGGAGCCAGATCAGACGCCGGGTAACCCGGCGTCTGATCAGGCTCCAAACTGTTTGCCACCAAGATAAACAAGAGTTTTCAGAATTGTCCAAAAGTTGTTCTTTTCTACGTTTTAGTGCTTTGCGTTTGCGTACGTTTGCGTTTAAACGGGAAAGAATAACAGATTCTCCACTGTATACTCATGTAAAAATGTTTGCTGTTTACCAACATTGCCATCAATCATCTTATATCTCCAGTCATGACAAAAAATGACATAGTTTTTTAATGTACAGAGGAGAATATGTTATTCAGTCTCATTTGAACGCAAACGAAACGCAAATGCATTGTGCAAATGTAATGGAGAAAACGATGATCATTTTTTGACACGTTTGACTAGTTCTATATAATCTGTTTGGCTAACAGTTTGGAGCAAGATCAGACACCGGGTTACCCGGCGTCTGATCTGGCTCCAAACTGTTTATAATAGAAATAAAAGTTTTGGAGTACACGCGTTTATTGGGAAAGAATAACGTCTCCTTCAAGGTATGTTAAATGTCTTGATGAAACTTCCTTGACACGGTCCTATATCCTAATCTCATTAATATCAATTTCTCCTATAAGTTAGTAATTGAAAATAAATTCAGAAAAAACACACTTTCCCAGAAGATTACAAAATGTGTAATAGGGAAATATGTAAAGTCCTAATATAACGTAATACAAAATTAAAGAAAATCTTGTAAACCCTCCACTTTCGTGTCTGCATCAGTTGTAGTGCACAAAGTCAGGTTTTATGCATCTGGGGCCCGTTTCATAAAACTTTTTACGACAAATGTTGTCGTAAGTCAGATTATAAAAGTATCAATAATAATTTATTTCTCCATCTAATACTGTCTTGTGACATCTCTTTGGAATCGTCTTTTAAAGACGATTCCAAAGATATGTCACAAAACAAGATTAGACAGAGAAATCAGAAATTAATTTAGTTTTGACTTACGGCAACATTTGTCGTAAGAAGTTTTATGAAACGGGCCCCAGTACCACAAGACAAGTCGACATGAGTGCCAAATAATTTGGATCCTGGTCAGACGCATCGTTACGCGGCATATCCTGATTAGGGTCAAAACTATTTTTGCAAGCTCCACTCGGGGTAAGTAACTGAATGGGTTTATGGTGCTAATTGCAGATAATTACTTTAACCCATTACCCCATAAATACGCCTTTTTATTACCACAATTTTTCAGCAACCGTAGAAAATACAACTTTCAACTTCATACAGTCATTAATATGTACCATCAAACATATTTTCTATACCTTTGCAGACGGTGGCTTAAATCAGTCTTAAAGTAAAACAAACTGCTTTACTTTCAACTTACTTAAGTGGTCAACTATATTCAAAACTATAAATGTGCTCTGGGGTAATGTGTTAAAGCAGGATTGAAGTATGAAAGCTCCTATAGAGGGTTCTTATTGAGTCCTCTGTACAGCATGTACATTACAGTTTGTAATTTTACAATATCTCGTATTTGCAGAAAACAACCCTAAATAGTTACTAATTGACTAGACTGATTCGGGAACTGGAAATTTTCATTTAAAACTTCAGGGTTAAGGGTATATCAATGTCATAAGCCAATTTTTCAAAGTATCAAACTTTTTTTCTAACATTGTTTTTTAGGAAGAGCTGTTTATGATGAATGAAAAAATGAAAAGAAAAATATATGGTGGTGTCCTTTTATTTGAGCTACAGCGATTTGAAAAAGGTATGTCAAATTTGGACGTTTTTTTCAAATTTTAACCATTCAGAGCACAAGCTTCAGTAAAATTTATATCAAAACAAAACAAACATGATAATTTGGGTTTTCATGATTAATTTCATGTCTATGGTGGTATTTTCACATATAGAAACCAAATTTAGACAAAGCAGGCACCAGGTTTGAACAATATGGATCCTTGAATATCAAAAATAATTTAAAATATGCTTTGTATAGTGCATGATTTTATTAGATTTTTTATTTTATGATTTTTTTTTAAAAAGTTTGAAAATGAAATAGTTCTAGTATTAAACTTTTTTTATATTCTACCAGATGAAAGCCAATGCTAAGGCAGTTCAAAATATGAAAAGAAATTGAAAGGTCAGTGTTGAAAATTTTGAGTTATTAAAGTAAAAAGAGTTATCTCCCCTTACAAAATCTACAAAAAAGTACCATATCGATGATATTTAGAGCTTTATAAATTACACATTTGGTGCCTTTATTTTCTTAAATTAGTTTTTGTATGAAGAAATACTACCATAGATAGGAAATAAATAACACAAAACCAAATTATCATATTTGTTTTCATTAAAAATGGATTTTATTGAAGCGGGCTGTTTGAAAAGGACAAAATAAGAGGATGTGTGTGGGGTAAACTTTACATGGCCGTAGAGCCAACTGTTGTTCTTCAAAATGAACACTTTTTCTATTTTTTCATTCATCTTAAATAGCTCTTCAATACAAAACCATCATAGAGTGTTTTCATATACTTTGAAAATTTCCCAAAGTCATGACATTGATACACCATTAAATGAGTTAAAACAGCTAGAATATTAGTTATACAGTTTCTTCACAGTAAACATGAGGATTTCTTCCCGGCTGAGGTAAATCATGTTGAACTTGCCCGAGCCGTTAGGCGAGTGTTACATGATTTTACCAGCCGGGAAGACATCCTCATGTACACTGTGAAGAAACTGTATAACGAATTTATTATACTGCAAAGTTTTCACTGTTCAAACGAAATATTTCGGAATTTGTCGTGTACAGCGCTCATTATAAACTATAAAAAATCGCGCCAAAGCGTTGAGCGTAATGACGTCATGTTTCTGACGTTGACATGGATTCATAAGAAAAATGCGCATACTCCTAGACTTCGACGTCAAATTTTCCAAGAAATAGTGCGACTGTTGAAAGATCCAAACACCGATTGGTTTTTAGCCGAAATGGACTTAAAACGGAGGATGCACGATTGAATGCACTCAATCCTGTCGAGCAATCGGCCATCTTATTTTCTGCAAAGCAAGATTCACGGACCTGTCAGCCAATGAAAACAGCTGCATTTCCATGTACCCTGTCAGCTCACAGGGTACATGGGATTATGTCTAGGGCTCGGTGACCAATGAAAAGTAAGGAATTTACTTTGCAGTATAATAATAAGTTTTTGTATCATTACAGCAAAGGAGAAGTCCCTCCGCAGCTGGTGGTTTTCATGACCGCCTAGCACATGATCATCAATTTTTGCTCATTCTATCCTGAAACCTCAAATTATCAATTTCTAATTTCCAATTAAGCTGGAACTATTTTGTACTGTTCCGGATTTTGTTTTACAAATGTTTTGCAAAATATGTTTAAACTAAAAAGGTACATCAGGAAATGTATCTTTAAAACTATTCACCATTTGCAAATTACGAAATACAAGTGCATATAGAAGACTGTACATATATACAAAAACTGTTCATGGGACATTGAGAAGCTAATGGCCTACAGATTGATTTATGTGAACTTAAATCGCGAAGATAATCGCGTAGTAAGTTACGTGGGAACAGTTTATCCTATAACATGACATGCAATAACCCTTTCAGTCTCAATGACGTCATGAAGCGCATTTGCAAACAGTTTCGATCCTGATCAGACGCCGCGTTATGTGGCGTCTGATCAGGATCAAAACTGTTTTGTCACTTGTTTTGATTTAATGTTAGTTATACTGCCTTAAATCTAACTGTGAAACGATATTGACGATAGCAATATTAAAGCAGACGACAATACAATGTATGGCGATGACGGGGTGAAAACCTCACGATAACTTTGATGAAGAGGAAATGTTACGTTGCATAACAGCATTTATCACATAACATGCGGTCTGGGAGTTGCATAAAGCCATTATGTAAATATCGTAATCCACTAGTGGAATATCGTTTTTTGGGCTCCGGCCCAGCCTGTTCGTCCACAAGCGCTGCATGTAGCAGGACACCAAATTACGTCATTTGCTATTACGTTAACGTAAACAACGTCACCATTTGGCGGAAATCTATATAGCAGGGGGTCTACAAACTACGGCTTCATTTCGTTTTATACGCTCTTAAAATTGTTTTGTGATAAATAGAATCTCATATTCGTGCTCATTATTTATCATTTTTAATAAACTCGTTGACTAAAATGAATAAGACGCTCGCCAAGGCTCGCGTCATATCATTTTAGTCAACTCGTTGATTAAAAATGATAAATAATGAGCACTCATTCAAGATCCTCTATTTATTGGAAGGGAATAATGTCCTCTCCATCGTTAAATTGATTTCAGTGATTAACTTATAGCATAAGAACCACTATTTTGAGGACTATTAATTCAGAACATGTATTCCGAATTGGCTGTGTTATTCAAGTTTAGTATTTTTCATTATACGTAAATTCTATAAGTTATACTTTATGACAAGTTTAACAACTGTAATTACATTTTAGAATCGCCGAGTTAACCCATTGAGATGGTAACATAATTAAGCTGAAGTACGTGGTAAAATAATTATCCATAGCCTTAAGATCTGAATGATTCCGATAGCTCTAGAGTGCATGTAAGACATTCGCTGACAAAATAGTTTGTGTAATTTGAGTGTACATGTACGGTGTACATGTACGCTGTTCTTTCCCGTTAAAACGCAAACGAAATGCAAACGCAAATCATTAAAATGTAGGAAATTACCAGTTCTTGACATTTCTAATTATTGTTTTTAATCTGAGTGGCAAACAGTTTGGAGCCTGATCAGACGCCGGGTTACCCGGCGCCTGATCTGGCTCCAAACTGTTTGCAATGGAAATAATAGTTATAATGTAAACGCGTTTATTGGAAAGAATATTGTTTTCTCCACTGTATATATAAAAGATGCTCTCAGAAAAAGACATCTTTATCGACAATAACAGTTACTGGTGTATTCAGCCTCAATGGAGCAACAGTATGAATATTTCTATATGATAAAGATGATGTTTTTTGCACAAATCAGAATAAAAAGTATGCCATGATCTGATCTGTTGACAATTTGATTGACTGTTATTCTCTTCTTAAACGCAAGTAAAGCAATGAAATAAACATGGAAATGGCAACATTTTGAAATATCTTTCAATTAATATTTCGCCCGCTTTATTGTCGTCTGCTTTAGTATTGTTGTCTGCACGCAACGTTGATTCAAAGTAAGATTTAAGTTTGTACAGTGGAGAATCTGTTATTCTTTCCCAATAAACGCGTTTACGCTAAAACTATTATTTGCGTTTGCGTACGTTTGCGTTTAAACGGGAAAGAATAACAGATTCTCCACTGTATGTGAATCATCGTTGGTATTTTCAATGTCAAGCAGATACATTGTACAGTGGAAATGATGTTATTATCGTACTATTAACGTGTTTATGTCAAACCAATTACAGTGGAGAATCTGTTATTCTTTCCCGTTTAAACGCAAACGTACGCAAACGCAAAGCACTAAAACGTAGAAAAGAACAACTTTTGGACAATTCTGATAATTCTTGTTTATCTTGGTGGCAAACAGTTTGGAGCCTGATCAGACGCCGGGTTACCCGGCGTCTGATCTGGCTTCAAACTGTTTGTAAAAGAAAAACTAATTTTAGCGTAAACGCGTTTATCGGGAAAGAATAACACATTCTCCACTGTACATGTACATGTATGTATGTCTACTAGTATTGCAAACAGTTTGGAGTCAGGTCAGGCGTCGGGTAACCCGAGGTCCGATGAGGCTCTATACTGTTTGCCTATCAGTCACCAATGACTTGTTAGATATTCCTGAAAATGACATTTTCGATATTATATTGCACTGCGTTTGTGTTTCGTTTGTGTTTACACGGGATAAAAATGTATTTTCTACTGTACAATAAGATAATACAGTATTCGTTCCCTTGTAAACGAAATTAAAGGCAAACGAGAAGCAACAAAATGTAGAAAATAAATATTGGTATTGAAATATGTTGACAATGTCTCGTTTTATCTGAAGGGCACTTCAGAGCTTTGTACAGTGGAGAATGTGTTATTCTTTCCCAATAAACGCGTTTACGCTAAAACTATTATTTCCAGTGCCACCAAGATAAACACGAATTATCAGAATTGTCCAAAAGTTGTTCTTTTCTACGTTTTAGTGCTTTGCGTTTGCGTACGTTTGCGTTTAAACGGGAAAGAATAACAGATTCTCCACTGTATCAAACAACAATATGTATTCAGTTCTAAAACCAAGCTGTGTGTGAAATGATCAAAACTGGATGATCGCAAAGCAGAACGTTCTAAAAAGGGATACTTTGTCTCACGTCTATATACATTGTGACCATATAGCATGGTTTGTTTGACCTTCAACCTGCTTTAACCCTTATTGTGAATTGTCGTATGTCTGCTTCAAATATATCGTCTGCTTCAAATAACCGAAACTATTTTTAAGCATTTCAAATTGACCAAAGGTTGAAGCTGAGTGGCAAACAGTTTGAATCTGGTTCAAACTGTTTTCAGAAGTAAGCCAGGTTGTGCTCAGCATAATAAGGTTTAAGTACCGATCCTGAAACGCACTGTAAATGCCTTATATATACAGTGGAGAATGTGTTATTCTTTCCCAATAAACGCGTTTACACTAAAACTATTATTTGCAGTGCAAACAGTTTGGAGCCAGATCAGACGCCGGGTAACCCGGCGTCTGATCAGGCTCCAAACTGTTTGCCACCAAGATAAACAAGAATTATCAGAATTGTCCAAAAGTTGTTCTTTTCTACGTTTTAGTGCTTTGCGTTTGCGTTTAAACGGGAAAGAGTAACGGATACTCCACTGTATATACATATATCCTGTTCAAGATTTCAAAGCTGTGGACCTTCTTAGAGGATATTTCTAAATGAATGATAAGAACCGTAAAATGGTGTATTTGCGGTGTAATAGGGTTAGTGCAAACCACACGCCTATCTTAGGCAAGTCTCCTGTAGAACTAACCAATTGTTTTAGTAAATTGCCCGACAACTCGTTTAAGAATTCCTGTGTCGAAACGTAGAAAAACAGTCACACATTTCAATTAAATTTTATTAGGGCGGTCTGGCTTCTGTGACAGTGTAATGCAGACCGACTCGTAACTTGAGTTTTAGGTACTTTTATAGCGCAATTACTTAATTTATCGTTCTTTATGTTTTAGAATTGAACAGGGCACTTGTTTTCAAAGCTATATAAAATGGATTTCCAAGAATCGTTCGTTAAATTTGGGAAGGTTTAAGCATGCGGGTTGTCTAACCGCGACGAGGGGGCTGTGTTGGGAGAATGCGTTATTCCTGTGTTTTTAAAAATATTTTATTCTAAAAGTCTTATGTCCATTTCAAATAAGTTTAAACAACATCAGAAGCTGAGTATTTCGACGTCTGGTCAGGGTCCAAACTGTTTGCCACACAGTTGGAATAAGTACATGTTGTCAACCGTTTTTATTAAAAATGAATATTTAAATAGTTCTAGTGTCGTGGTGCCGTAAAACCAAACTCACTCACTCGCCCACTTAGATTGCCCTATTCAGGATATTTGTCAATAACTTCAAAAAAGTTCCAATACATGTACCCACAGTCAGTCACAATTATTGAGCTAGTTTATGTCAAGTGGATTATCATATACTTATAAAAAGGGTAAATCCATTTTAATCTAAAGGGTATACATGTATGTACCTTACATCTATATAATTTTTCATTTTATTTCATATTTGATATAAATTCCTGTTACAAAACAAGGTACAGTGTTCCCTCTCTACAACGGCCCTCCCAACAACGATTCCCTCTTTACAACGACCATTGTCGCAGTTCCATAAACACGACAATTATTTCTTACGCTTTTTACTGCTGCAATATCGTTTGCCTAAATTTGTCGCCTTCTGTTTTTCTAAAAGTTACATAACGGACAATTTGACAGAAAATAAACTTAATGACGAGTGACAAACAGCTTGTATCCAGATCAGACGCCGCGTAACGCGGCGTCTGATCTGGATTCAAACTGTTTGCCATGTAAGCTTATTTCCCTCCCTATAACGACTCCCTCCGAACAACGCACACAATGTGTGTCTCCCATCGGGTGTCGTTGTAGAGACGGAGCGCTGTAGCAAGTGGTGCAGCGTCTAATCCGAGTCGTCCCTGCATGCCTACAGTGGAGAATCTGTTATTCTTTCCCGTTTAAACGCAAACGTACGCAAACGCAAAGCACTAAAACGTAGAAAGGAACAACTTTTCGACACTTCTGATAATTCTTGTTTATCTTGGTGGCAAACAGTTTGGAGCCTGTTCAGACGCCGGGTTACCCGGCGTCTGAGCTGGCTCCAAACTGTTTGCACTGCAAATAATAGTTTTAGCGTAAACGCGTTTATTGGGAAAGAATAACAGATTCTCTACTGTATGTCGCATTTATGGGACGCTAGGCAGACATGTACATAGATTATGTTTAATTCAAATTTCATGAAAGATTGGTAGAAAAACACCCTTAAATATACATTGTATTTGCCTAATTTTAGACCATTCCATTGCAACAAAGCGTAATTTCGATATTTTCGAATTCTCGTTCATATTTCGACATTATTTTATATACCTTTCACTGCTCAGTTGCCATGGAGAGGACATTATTCTTCACCAATTAACTCTTTTCTCCCTGAAACTTTAAATGGACAATTCCAGTTTACATTTTAGTCCAGTCAATTTATGACTTTTAAGGGATGATTTTGTCAGTGATTGGCATTATGACAAACAGTGAAGACCCAGATCAGAGGGCTCCGAAAGGAGCCCTCTGATCTGGGTCTTCACTGTTTGCACAGGACAAGTATACTATTCACATGTACACTGTTTGAAAAGGACGCCTATAGGCGTGACTAGGGTTCAAAGGGTTCACCCAAAGTAAACACAAACGCAATGCAATAAAATGTAGTTAAACAATATTTTAAAAGTATTGACCAATAACTTTAATCTTAGTGGCAAACAGTTTGGCGCTGAGTCTGGCTCAAAACGTTTTGTAATGGTGATACATATACATATACTTTTTTAGCATAGAACACGTTTGTTCGGAAAGATTAGCGTCCTTTCCACTGGTGAACTCACTAATTTGTTCTTCGACATATAAACATTGTACAGTAAAACCTCTCTATTACGACCACTAAAAAGAAGGCTAATTGAGTGTAAAAAAAGACCGGTGACAGCTTACAGAAAAGGTGACAGTAACACAGAAAGTTCATAAAGGAGCTTTTTTATTAACTGCCGTCTTGCTTTAAGCAGTCACTTTTCTTTAAGACCTAATACAGTGGAGAATCTGTTATTCTTTCCCAATAAACGCGTTTACGCTAAAACTATTATTTCCAGTGCAAACAGTTTGGAGCCAGATCAGACGCCGGGTAACCCGGCGTCTGATCAGGCTCCAAACTGTTTGCCACCATGATAAACATGAAATATCAGAATTGTCAAAAAGTTGTTCTCTTCTACGTTTAAGTGATTTGCGTTTGCGTACGTTTGCGTTTAAACGGGAAAGAATAACATATTCTCCACTGTAATTAACACCGTTTAGTGGTCGTAATAAAGAGGGTTTACTGGAGTGTGCCTCCAATTAGGCTGCAATAGCGAACAATCAGTTTCAATTATAGTGCAGAAATGCTGATGATTGGCTTTTTGTTTTACGTTTACCTTGTATTGATATTCTATCTGTCTTGAGAGTGAGTATTTTGTTTCTACAAAAGAAAGGTCCCTTGTTGCAAGTTTGACTGTTCCAACTTTTGGCACGTGGGTAGTGATAAATAGCCTTTAATGTACATACTCAATTACCTCAAAGACATGCCGGAATTACTATGTGTAGATATGTTCGTGTTCTTGGTATTAACCAAGATTTATCATACTGATACATTCAAACAGTTCTGAACTTGATCGGACGCCTAGAAACCCGGCGCCTGATAAGGATCCAAACTATTTGAAACTCATATCGATGTTTCTGTAGTCAAAATAATTTATGTAAATATATATATTTTTAATAAAACACCTTTTTATATAGCAGAATTTAAAATGGCTCTTACAGGATAGGGTTAATATGGAACCGAATCAGATTTTCGTCAATGGAATGGTCTATTACACTTTTTTTTATACAGTGTTCCCTACCTACAAAAACCCTCCCCACAACGATTCCCTCCTAACAACGGTGTTTGCTGCTGTTTCCCAGAAAAAAATATATCTTAAGTTTTAAATGCTGAAATATCGTCTGCATAAAATTGTTGTCTGCTGTTTTATTTCTCAAAGTTACATATTAGCGGACATTCTGACAGAATAACTACAATGAAGAGTGACAAGCAGCTTGAATCCAGATCAGACGCCGAGTATCTAGATTCAACATGTTTGCAAATGTAAGCCAATTCTTAATTTCCCTCCCTATAACAACTCCCTCCGAAAACAAACACACAATCTTTGTCTCCCACTGGATGATATTGTAGATAGGGAACATTGTATATACAAGTATATTATGTTACAGTGGAGAATCTGTTATTCTTTCCCAATAAACGCGTTTACGCTAAAACTATTTATTTTTTGCAGTGCAAACAGTTTGGAGCCAGATCAGACGCCGGGTAACCCGGCGTCTGATCAGGCTCCAAACTGTTTGCCACCAAGATAAACAAGAATTATCAGAATTGTCCAAAAGTTGTTCTTTTCTACTTTTTAGTGCTTTGCGTTTGCGTACGTTTGCGTTTAAACGGGAAAGAATAACAGATTCTCCACTGTATGTAGATACGATATAATTCTGTCCCAGTTAACCCTTTCACTGCCGCAGTCGCAAAAAGACGACATTACAAACAGTTTGGATCCTGATTAGACGCCGCGTAACAGCCTGTTTGACATTCTTTTCGACATGTCTTCAGTCATACATGTACTACCTTAAATCTAACTTTGAAACGATCTTGCAGACAACAATATTGAAGGAGACGACAAACTAACTCACGACTAATTTGGCACCGAAAGGGTTAAACGAACTGAGACGCAAACACAACTCCATGAAATAGAGACGATGGCAATTTATTAACATTTTTAACACTTTGTTAAATCTGGGTGCCAGCAGATGACGATCATATCCGTATTCGTGATTTTTAATATGAGTACATGTCTGTTCGAATTAAATTGTTTTGTTTTTGGAATGTTGGTTTTCTGAAAAATCTTTGCATAAGATTACAGTGGAGAATCTGTTATTCTTTCCCGTTTAAACGCAAACGTACGCAAACGCAAAGCACTAAAACGCAGAAAAGAACAACTTTTGGACAATTCTGATATTTCATGTTTATCTTGGTGGCAAACAGTTTGGAGTCTGATTAGACGCCGGGTTACCCGGCGTCTGATCTGGCTCCAAACTGTTTGTAAAAGAAAAAATATTTTTAGCGTAAACGCGTTTGTCGGGAAAGAATAACAGATTCTCCACTGTAACAACTACTACTAATATTACTACTATATTGACACAATTTTCTAGCAGATTTCGAACTCCCATAAGAATGTTCTGCTTTACTTTTTGTCGTGCATAAAGTAGACACGTTTATCAACAATGTCAACACAAGCAATTTTCTATGGACTACCTAAAGAGACACACTACCAAAGATGGCTATTTGAAAAGAAAATGCAAAAACGGCTTTGATAAAAGAAAACAATTGTATGAGTACTTAAGTATTCAAGTGTATTGGATAAATATTTGATTATCGTCTTATAAATTAGCGTCAGAAACATACAGTACTGTAGTTCGAATGCATTTTTAAACAGTTACTGCAGTTCGTAACCAAGAAGTTACGCTTTTGCTAATATATGCGTGTACATTGCTGCGTGTAAAATACAATGGAGTATACGTTATTCTTTCGCAATAAACGCGTTTACGCTAAAACTATTGTTTTCTTTTTAACAAGTTTGAATCCAGTAGTAGAATCTGACCAGACTCCAAACTGTTTGCCACTCAAATTAAAATGTATCGTTAAATGTTAAAAAAGTTGTTATTTTCTACATTTTATTGCAACGTGTTTGCGTTGTATGTCGTTCAACTGACATTTTGAAACGTAAATAATTTCACTAAACGAGTATCAACGTGCCTATACAAGCGCCTAACATCATTTTAAACATTTCTTTTCATAACAAATCTGGTCAAATCTCTTTAACATAATGCTGACATTATAATTATACGATCAACTTTCTAAGACAACATAAATCGTACATAGTGTGAGTATTTTTATTGTATAAACATTATATCTTCGCTAGATCCACCATCTAAAACCACCCTTTTACTTTTTCTACGTTTAAGACAGATGGTTGTTTAAAGCAAGACAAAAGTAAAGCTATAGAAGCTTTCTTACAGAGGAGAATGTGTTATTCTTTCCCAATAAACGCGTTTACGCTAAAACTATTATTTGCAGTGCAAACAGTTTGGAGCCAGATCAGACGCCGGGTAACCCGGCGTCTGATCAGGCTCCAAACTGTTTGCCACAAGATAAACATGAATTATCAGAACTGTCCAAAAGTTGTACTTTTCTACGTTATAGCGCTTTGCGTTTGCGTACGTTTGCGTTTAAACGGGAAAGAATAACAGATTCTCCACTGTAACAATGTCTCCCTCCTTACAAAAATTATTGAAACAGTTCCCTAAACAGGACATTTATGTCCTACGCTTTTACTGCTGCAATATCGTCTGCTTAAAACTGTCGTCTGCTGTTTTTCTCAAAGGTTCATATTGACATTTAACCAGAAAAACGTAAATGACGAGTGACAAACATCTTGAATCCAGATCAGATCTGGATTCAAGCTGTTTGCAAATGTAAACCAATTTCCCTCCCATTAGCGACTCCATCCGAACAACGAACACAATATTTGTCTCCCAAGTGGTGTCGTTGTAGGGAGGGAGCGCTGTATATTGCAAAATGACAAACAGCGGAGACATGGCTCAGAGGGTTCGTACAGAGATCCTCTGATCAGGGTTGACAAGGTGTGCACAGTTCAAGTGTACTCTTTACATAACAAATACAAGTGATCATCTTTAGTCCATGTATATATGAAATTCTTATGATTGTATATAATGTAACATGTTTTGTTTAAACCTATAGCTTATTATTATTTCGTCCATGTAAATTTTGTTAATCAAGTTATCATTGATCTGATCAATGGTAAGACTGGAATCCTTATAAGAATTACTTAAGTACGCATGATAATGCATTTTTTGAAATTCAGGTTTTAGATTTGAGATTAGCACTCTTTACATGGTTTTAGTTTTAGTGCTAGGAGTTGCTTTGAATTACTGATACTTGAAATATGAGTTTCAGAAACATAGTGTGTTGTGATAAGTAATACATAGTCTCTTATAATTCTTATTTGAATGGCATGGTTAATTTTATGACGAAATGTATATTATGTTTGTATTATGAACCATGATGAGACTGAAATAAAGATATATTATTTACATCACCATGTACACTGTCTGTAAATCACTAGGGCTCACTTTGTTAAACTTCACAATGCCTTTAAAACTGTCAATCATCATTCTTTAGAAAAGTTATGAAAGTGTTTCTTACTGCATCTGAAGTCATTGTTTGTCGTGATGTCATATTATGGACCAACTCCATTTCTAGTAGATAACTCACTTACGATTCTCGAAACTGGATATAACAAACTATTGGATATAAACAAGCAAACGATTTCACGTATAGTAAAATGGACCTGTTATAACGAAATTTGAATATAGCGATATAACTATTAAAGTCCCTAGGACTCCGTTATACAGTGTTCCCTCTCTACAACATCCCTCCCAACAAAGACTCTCTCCTTACAACGACCCTTGTCGCAATTCCCTAAACGGGTCAATTATATCTAACGCTTTTACTGTTTCAATATCGTCTGCTTAAAATTGTCGTTTGCTGTTATTTTTTCTCTCAAAATTATATATAAGTAGAGATGTTAATAGAACACATAAATTATAATGACGGGTGACAGACAGCTTGAATCCAGATCAGACGCGGCGTTACGCGGCGTCTGATCTGAATTGAAGCTATTTGCAATTGGAAATCAAGTATTTATGTTCCCTCTCTATAACGACTCCCCCCGAACAAAAGACACAATCTTTGTCATCCAATTTCGTGTTGTTGAGAGGGAACACTGTACACGTAAGTAAGCTTTATTGCAGTTTTTGCCACTTCACTTCGTCGTGCAATTGGTCATATATTGTACCAAGATAAGATATTAATGAATGTACGATTTAGCCGAACTTATCAAAGAAAGAAATGTACCTTATTATTAGTTTGTATATAGCATTAACTATTAAAATACGTTTCTGAATTATTATTATTAACATAGCATAAACTATTAAATCATGGTATTGCATTATTATAAATACAGTGGAGAATCAGTTATTCTTTCCCAATATACGCGTTTAAGCTAAAACTATTATCTCCAGTGCAAACAGTTTGAAGCCAGATCAGACGCCGGGTAACCCGGTGTCTGATTAGGCTCCAAACTGTTTGCCACCATGATAAACAAGAATTATCAGAATTGTCCAGAAGTTGTTCTTTTCTACGTTTTAGTGCTTTGCGTTTGCGTACGTTTGCGTTTAAACGGGAAAGAATAACAGATTCTCCACTGTATAAATACAACATAAACTAATATATTGCGTTACTTTTTTATAAGTAATATAGCTTAAACGAGTAGATTGCAGTATTGCATATTGTAAATACAATATAAACTAATATATTGCTTTGCTACATTATAACTACATGTAATATGGCATAAATTAATTTATAACATAACAGACTGCGTGAGCGTTGAATAACACCCGTTGTTTAAATGTCATATATAACTAGTTATATAACTATGCAAATGAGGTACGCCACGACGTCGTTTACTTGTGACGTCGTTAAAATGCGTTCTATGCGCGTTCGATTTCCAACGTCTTCATTTCATCATGTAGATTCAATTTATAGAGTTTTGGTGTAATTAATCAATATTAGATCTACATGAAAATGTTTATTAATACATACATGTATAACAACATAAACATTATGCTAGTGAACGGGGTTAATTTGGAACAACTTATTTCCCGTACAGATATACTTATATCGCGCTTAGCATTCACTTGACCTCAAAGGCTGCGATAATAACATTTCTAGGTTTTGTTATAAAAAGAATATAACATTCGTGTTAATAATTTATTGGATTTATCAAACTCGTCGTTTTAGAAAACGATAAAAACTCGGCAAAGCCTCGTTTTTATCGTTTTCTAAAAGACTCGTTTAATAAATCCAATATATATTGCATTTTAGCATCATTGCAAATACAGCATAAACTAATAATTTGTGTTACTGCATAACTAGTAATATAACATTAGCCATTATATTCATATGTATATTTACTATTTCTATAAATGTTAATGATGTCGATTACTGTGGACCTTATACAGGTATATTTTAATAAAGTTTCAAGTTTCAAGTGTTGCGGTATCGCATTCTGCTACATGCTTATGGTATGATTAATTTCAATTTCAGCAATTGCCATTTACTCAAAGTAAAATATTGACCAATCAGTTAGCGAAATACTGTTACTAATGTTTTAAAAAATTGTAATACAACGCTCTCGCTCAAAGTACATGTGAAAATCGATACTTCGAACTCGCTTAAATGGATCTTAACAATATTTCATATGTTTAATTTCGATAAATTGTTATCGCTTTGGTCGAACATACCAATATTGCAAAGTTAAAACGTGGCGAGACATCGTTTCATTTTTTAAATATGGTTATGTCCAAACAAACGTGAGTTTGAAGTATCGAGTTCAGACTGTAATATGTATTACGAATTAAATTGTCATTTTAGTTGAACGTTAAAGTAATGAAATGCATTTAAGTTAGCAAAAATAAAAGAAAAAAAAGAAAGCGCGATGACAAACTAAAAAACCGTAAAATTTCGCATTTACAAACACTTAAAAGAAGGTTTTATTTCAGTCTTAAATACATGTTCCTGTACATATGTGCATGTATACTGAAAAACAATCTAAAATGAAATAGTAAGCTCTCAGAAATGTATCTATTTAACTTTCAGTCTGTAATACTTTGTACAATTATAATGCCGTCAATCATATTATCATTTGACGGGCGGTATATGCAACTTTTTCACTTTTCAATATAACCAATCATATTAATATAACATACCTTTTCTTAATTATCCTTTGGGTATTGTTTCAATCGTTAATAGTTCTGCCTTCGCCGTTTGATATACTGTTCAAGCGTTCCTTATAGTTGAATCACACCTTATATTGGGTACGTCTGATAGCAACCAATCAACTTCTATTTACCAATCAACTTCTATTTATATCTTGTTATCGTTTACATACGCATTAGCTGTCCCCTGTATAAAGGTCATTTATTAAAGCCTATTAGTTTTGCGAAATGGCTACGTTACAGAGTTGGATAATAGCGTGTTCATTAAAACTCCATAGTTACCCCAAGCTTTATTCTAACCACTCCGCGCCGTGAATCTGTTCTCCCGTATTGGATAAATTCGTAGACTCTTTTATACCCCCGACTCATTGATACCATGTAACAAAGAAACCCCTACCGTTTATCGGATCAACGCAAACATGCACGCGCCAATATTAGGTTATAAATTGGATATTTCTGATAAATATTCATGCTCCTGTCACTTGAAACCTTTATACTGATTGAACAGCTACTTTCAATTTACTAGCGTAGTGATGGCAATACCATAAAGAGTTAAAATAGAATGAATAGGGTTTTTAGAATACGTTCTACAATGAAACTAAAAAAATAATCGTTTTAATCCTTAAAGGATTAATTATTGTTGATATTAAAAGATAGACGATTGCTTAACTCATTCACCCTTTAAACTTCAAATGGTCAATTCCAGTTGCACAATCAGTCTAGTTCATCTTTTACTCTTGAGGGATAGTTTTTGGCCAAAAAAACAATGAACACAAGAACATTCTCTTAGCGGAAGTGCACATTTTGACCTCAGTGGTATTGGTTTACAATGTTTACATAGAACAAGTGTACTCTTTGCAGCTACAAGGTAGCACGCCTACATGTATATAAACGTCACTTAGTTTAATTTAACTCTTCCATTGCCAACGTTGCCAATAAGCGACTTTGCAGACAGTTTGGGTCCTGATCAGGATCCAAACTGTTTGACACTCTTATCGACATTTCGTCAGTCAAAACAGCCCCAAAGCTGACTTTGAAACTATTGCAGACGACTGTAAAAATGCAAACGATATTTTAACGGTAAGAGGGTTGAAGCAGACGATAAAACGTGGAAGCGAAAGAGTTACAACATGTAATGGGTTAAAGCAGGAAGGGAGTAAAATAGAAAGTACAAGTTTATTTCCGTCTTGCCTTAAATTGAGGCCCGTCTAAAGCACTGACAGTGAACCAGTTCGCCAATGATTGGACAAACGGTGTTCTGCAGCAAAAGTTTTGAAACAAATTGCGAAAACGTAAGCTTTGTATCAACAAATGTGGCGGTGAATCGATCCGATAGTTTCATATCGAGTCCATTATTCAACGAGACCGGCAGGTGTACAAATATACAGTTACACTGTTGAAATCTTTATGTAATCAAACCTATGCGATAAATCAAAGATCAAATCTATGAGTTTGGACTCGACGTCTACGGCAAGACAGGCTGTTTCTCCCTGAATTTCTACATATTATACATATGTTTGTGAAGAAGGTTCTCAACTATCTTTTAACCCTTTCATTGTCAAATTTATAGTTAGAATTTTTACTCCTTCGCCGTTTTAATGTTGTCTGCTCCAATATTGTTGTCTACAATATCGTTTCAAAGTTATTTTCAGGCAATATGAAATAATAAGAAATAAAAAAAAAAAAAAAGAATTTGGATCCTGATCAGGATCCAAACTGTTTGCAAACGCGCTTTTGGGCGTCAATGAGAGTGAAAGGGTTAAAGAAAATAATCGAACATCGATTCATTGAACTGACTTAAATCGAACCTACCAATAATTGAAAGTTAAAATATGGCTCAGCCATTACGACTTGCCGTTTTTTTACGCCTGTCAGATTCTGAACCAAACCGTTTGAAAACCGTCCTTTAGTTCATTCTATTTATAAACACAAATAATCGTTTTACAAATTTTGCAGACCTTAATTTCAAAGCATTGGATTTTCTGTCAGAATAAGGCTAAACTAGAAATACGGGTGAGTTCGATTTCAACCGAAACAATCTATCGAATTTTAAATGAAAAATTCATGAGGGAAAAGAGAATCTTTATAGCTCCCTTCAACAAAGATAATACTCTTATTGTTCTCAACTTACAATTAAAAATGCGTTTTTCTTCCCCGTTTAAACATTGAATGATTTGGGTTTTATGGCATCGCAACACATGAAATTGCCTTATAGCGCCGGTTTGCATTTCTGCATGCATGCATGTGCATGTATTCATGTCAGTCTTTTGGTAGAGTCTTACCACTCTGTCAGTTTGGGTGAATTTTGGGTGAATTTTGCCCCCACTCATCCCACTGGGGGCGTGTTAAACGCTAACGTTACCCTAACAATGCACTAAGATATAGAAGATAACATTTTTTTGACATTTCCATCTATTTACTGTGCTCCCTCTCTACAACGACAATCAATGGGAGACACATACTGTGTTGTTCGGAGGAGTCGTTATAAGGAGAAAAAACTGAGGCATGGCTTATACATTTGTATTTGAAACAGCTTGAATCCAGATCAGACACCGCGTAACGCGGAGTCTGATCTGGATTCAAGCTGTTTGTCACTCGTCATTATTTTTATTCTATCAAACGATATTGCAGGAGTTACAGCGTTAGACATGGTTTTCCAGTTCGGGAACTGCGGCAAGGGTCGTTGTAAGGAGGGGATCGTTGTTCAGATAGCCGTTGTAGGGAAGGAACACTATATTTTAAACTGAGTGACAAACAGTTAGGAATAAATACGAAAGAAGACTCAAGCAGGAAACGCAACGCAAACAATACACCCATCTCTAAAGCAGAACACACACACACAGCCATACCATAACAAACACACACACACACACACACACACACACACGCAATACCATTCCTTCATCTACACACTAAATAGAAAACAACACGCAAGACAAACATAAAGCTAAGTGAACATAGGAGCCCGCCTTGGTACGGTCAGTAGCAATCAATAATCAATTATAAATTAATTAATTATTAACAACCACTGGGGGGGTTACACCTGGGTTTAGGGGCGCCCAACCTCACACTTATCTCCTATATTCACCTATAAAGACGAACAGTGTACATAAAATATAAACCCTGTTCCACAACCTTACCATCAAAAAGACCGCCAGCACAGTAAGTAAATACATGTAAAACATCTAACAAAATTCTCTGACAGGATTATTAGTAAAACGGGAAAGAATTAAACATTCAAGCCCGTGTTAAGAATAACCCACTATGGCAACGGTCAAATTGTACTCAAGCGAATAGTCTGTAGTCACGAGTAACTGTAAGACATGGGAGGGTTTAGGGTACGACAGAGAGGGAGAGAAAAACCAAAGCACGAAAATCCGACATAACTCTCCCGGTTAAGGACGGCTTTAGAGATACATCATCATGTAGTGCTAAGCCCTGTCTGTCGTCGCACAACCAAAGAGGAAAGCATAGTTATCAATTGTAGATTGATCGATAACCAAACGTGAAGTGCGCAGCAATATAGTTGGATCATAATCTTTTTTGAGGAAATATCTAATACGTTTCACAAATAGGTTTTGAAAATGCATATGTCCAAGAATCTTACGAAGTCTGTAAATCACATCACCATAAAACTCCGGATGTGAAATACCTTGCCGCAGAAAAGACTTTAAGTTACATTTATACTTGTTAATGAGAGGAAGATTTCTATAAAAGAATTTAGAAAATGTTTTACGAAGTTTATGAAATCTGTACCCCTGTTTAAGAAGCTTTTCAGTAATAGTTTTATTACGAATGTGGAAGTCCTCAACAGAGGTACAAGCCCTAGCAAAACGAATAAGTTGTGAAATATAAACCCCGTAAGATGTAGAACGGGGAACATCGCCATCTAGATGAGGATAGTTTACAATACTAAAATCAAACTCATCTCGTTTATCGTAAATCTTAGAAGAAAAAATACCGTTATTTATTAAAAGATCCAAATCTAAAAATGGTGCAGATAAATTTGACTCGTTTGTTTTATTAAGGCGTAATTCTTTTGGGTAAATAAAAGGAAACAACGTATCAAAAAATGGGTTGTCTATATTAAAAATATCATCTAGATAGCGCGATGTGTTGTTAAAGGCTTCGATCATATCTGCCTGTGTATCAGGTTTTAGACTTAGCATAAAGTCCCTCTCATAACAGTACAAAAATAGGTCTGCGACAAGGGGCGCACAGTTTGTACCCATAGGGATACCAATCACTTGGCGGTATATGGTACTCCCAAAACGTACATAAATATTATCCACTAGCCTGGTGTTTTGCGGCGTCTGACCTGGGCCCAAAATGTTTGCATTGAATATGCATGTAGTACAAACGCTTTTATTGGAAAAATTACGTTTACTCCACTGTTCTCACACAACAACAACATATATATATTTTTTATTTTACTGTGAATATCGTCGTTACTTTCATCGTGGAAGTTCTGAACCATTAAACTGTATCTAAATAGAACATGTATCTATATAGTGGTTTCGTCAAACATGTATGTGGCTTCAATTGATAACAATAAATAGCTTTTAAAACAAATATACGGCGTAAGCAAAAACTGTATCTAACAATACACGTTGTCAATGAAAGCTGTAGCATATGTTCAAACTATACAGCAAGCATTGTTGTAAGCAAACCTAACATTTTAATTGTATTGGTTAACCAATTACCCCATAGCCTGTTTCTAGTTTTGAAGATAGGTTACTACTTTAAGCAGGATGAAAGTAAAGCAGAATGCGCTTAAAGCGCATTCTGCTTTACTCTCATCCCGCTTTAAGCTACAACCTTCTTGAATATAGAAAATAAATCTTATCATACAAATTCATAACTGTATATTTACATTCGCCCTATCTCTCTCCATTGTAAAATTCGGTGTTCATTTCATATAGAAACTCAAACCTTAGGAGGCGGAGTTTAGGGTTAAGTCGCTGCGCATTAATCTTCACTACTATAAAATTAGAAATCCACGTTGTATTTGACCTAGATTGAATCTAGTTTATTTCCCAATCTTTTTTTTTAAACACTTAATACCAATGTATATAGATTTTATATTCATATTGATATAAATTATTTACACTCATTGTGAAAAAAAATGCAGTAGGAAGCGCTCCGAAACTTTGTCCGTCTGCTACGAATTTTTATAAACTTTACAGAATAATCACTGAAATTACTGGTAAATAGCGCTAATGATAGAAAAAAATCACAAAACACTAATAATCCTCAGCTCCTGTCCGGTTCCAACTTAGGCTCCGAGTATTGGCTCCAAAACCATAAATACCCCATATGGTGCCTCTCAGCTTCGGATTTCTATACGGCTCGCGCCCGTTAAGAATACGGTGTTAGCGTTCACACTTGACGATTGCTTGCACCGTTGCATGAATTAAAAACCCGATTGAGGATAAGAAAACGTACTTGGATGTACTTAAAAGCATTTTCCCTAGTAAAAACCTGAAGTGAATTTGAGAACTATATTATCCGCGCTGTATAGATCTAGCTATGTTATTTGGTTACAGGGGGCGGAGTTAACTTCGTTAAAGCTGTTCATTCAAGTTTATTTCTTCGACGCACTTTTCGCTTTTAAAACCCAATTTCTCCTTTAATAACTGAAAGTTTGAATTTTTTCATAACAAATATAAAGATAAAATAATGTAAATATAAGAAATGAACAGATTATTTTCGGTGTTCAAGCCAAATGAACGACAGAAAATTATCGGCAAATTTACCTATTCATGGTAATTGCCGATAATTTTCTGTCGTTCATTTGGCTTGAACACCGAAAAAAATCAATTCATTTCTTAAATAAATTGGAGCTATTTTCCTCAAAGGAGAAATAAATTAAGCGTTTAAAGGCGTATTTATGGGGTAATTGGTTAAGTTTTTAAATAATCTTCTCTTGTCTGTGATCAAACTATGTATTAGCAAATACAATGATTCAGTTACAAATTTTCGTTACGGCAGAACATATTGTTTGGCAAATAACAAGTAGATTTGAGTCTTACATGTACAGTGGAGAAAGCGTTATTCTTTTCCGTTTAAACGCAAACGAAACGCAAACGCAAAACTCTAAAATGTAGAAAATATCAATTTTTAGTTCTTTTCTTACAATTTATTTTTATCTGAGTGGCAAACAGTTTGGTGCCTGATCAGACGCCGGGTTACCCGGCGTCTGATCTGGCTCCAAACTGTTTGCAGTTGAAATAAAAGTTTTAGCGTAAACGCGTTTATTGGGAAAGAATAACAGATTCTCCACTGTATGTCAAACAGTACGAGCGTAATCATCGCATGTGGTAAATAATAAGTAAACGTAGGCAATGATGATTTCTGTTCAATTTATTAATCAGAAAAGCAGATGTTTTACCGTTCAATAAATATTTCTTTTATCAACATACAAGGTACAATAAAAAAAAAGACATGGTTATCGCCATGAACGACATGGCCAAAAGGACATACTTAAGCAGAAAAGGGAAATATTTCTAAATCGAACAAGTTCGGAAGAGATCGGGTGTCCTCGGGTTTTACTGTAAAGCGGATTCCAATAAACACTTGTACGACGTATACTAAACAATTATTTCGCTCTGATTAAGTTTAAAACTGTTTTCAATCTAGATCAAAATCAGTCGTAAGACATTTGTATTTTTTTACTTTTTATTATGCGTATCTTTCATGTTTAAAACGGGAGAGCATAACGGTTTTTCAAGTGTTTAATCGCGGCAGCAAAGCCAGTTTTTAGGTAATTTTGACAAGTAACCTAATTGGTTTACAGACATAATTAAGATATACTTCCGGGAAAAACGTTTCTTTCAATTTGTTATTCGCATATCCCCTTTTTGCATATCAGAAACGGGGAAATTGCACCGTTGATTGAAAACAAC
Organism: Gari tellinella; assembly: GCA_922989275.2. NCBI lineage: Eukaryota > Metazoa > Mollusca > Bivalvia > Cardiida > Psammobiidae > Gari > Gari tellinella. Next base: position 31,655,236 of record OV277872.1, on the reverse strand, counting down.
TAAGGAAGAGCTATAAATCACAAGGGATGGTGATAGGTTTCCAAACATGTGCATTTGTACATTCATGACGGTACCTATATAATCAGGCATACAAATTTATCGTGATATTTTACCCCTTCACCACCATATTGTTGTCTGCAATATAGTTTCAAAGTTAAATTTAAGGCAGTATGACTGAAGAAATTTCAAAACGAGTGTCAAACAGGTTGGATCCTTATCAGACATCGCGTTACGCGGCGCCTGATCAGGATCCAAACTGTTTGCAAACGCGCATTTTGGCGTCATTGAGAGTGAAAAGGTTATGAACAAAGTTAACCCCTTCCATATACATGTATTGTGTTTAGAGTCAAAGTTAGTAGACTCATGTTCATTCTTTGATACAGATGCGTGCTTAACCCTTTACCTGATAGCCTATTTATAGTACTTACATGTACATGTATTGTGTTTAGAGTCAAAGTTGAATTAAGTGACAATTTTTTAGTAGACCCATGTTCATTCTTTGATACAGATGCGTGCTTACAGTGGAGAATCTGTTATTCTTTCCCGTTTAAACGCAAACGTACGCAAACGCAAAACCCTAAAACGTAGGAAAGTACAGTGGATAATCTGTTATTCTTTCCCGTTTAAACGCAAACGTACGCAAACGCAAAGTACTAAAACGTAGAAAAGAACAACTTTTGGACAATTCTGATAATTCTTGTTTATCTTGGTGGTAAACAGTTTGGAGCCTGATCAGACGCCGGGTTACCCGGCGTCTGATCTGGCTCCAAACTGTTTGCACTGCAAATAATAGTTTTAGCGTAAACGCGTTTATTAGGAAAGAATAACAGATTCTCCACTGTAAAACAGGAACTGAGAAATTTAACAACATTATTCAGGGATGAAAGGATGAATTTCACAGTCAAACTTGTTTTAACCACGTCTCTGGAATGACGTCATAACGTTAAAACAATTGTCGTCTGCTTTTATATATGAAATTTAAATTTTAGGTATTTTCACTAATACATATTTAAATTAGAGTACATGTATGACATGTTGCAGCTTAATGCAGGCCACAAAAAATGCAGAGATGAACCCTTTCACTCTCACTTTCACAAAAACCGGCTTTATCTAAGAAATTCGCTTTTTAAATTTTATTTATAATATTTTTGTGCTGCACAAATTAAAAAGCCTCCCTTGTGAATCGAAAGAAGGACAACTTCGAAAACTAAAATCTTTATTTCTGCTTTTAAACCCAATGGTTTCATACTCATTAAAATTGTCTCGAAGAGACGGTTTAATCAGTAGTAACACCATAGCATTCGGTGCTGAAATGAGTGAGAAAATGTTATATTAGTTCAGATTACTCCCGCTTACATGTGTATAGCTGGAGCACTGAAAATGACCCTGTTTACCCTTATTCTGCTGCACAGACGTCTGATTTGACATTGTCGTCTGCAAAATGTGTTCAGTTTAGATTTATGCATTGTTTTAATTAAACAAACCTTAAGACGAGTGTCAAACAGTTTGGATCCAGATGAGACGCCGCGTTACGCGGTGTCTTTTTAGATTCAAATAGTTTGTAAACTCCGTAAAGTTACGACCAGTAGGCACAGGGTTAAACACTATGAGATCCAGTAACAACGTGTAAATATTTTTCACGGTGGGTAAACGATTAAAAAAAACTACGGAGAATCTATACCTTGAGCTTGCTGAAAATGACTGTTTCAGCCTTGTCCGCTATCTTACTCAAACACTTCTTATTGGATCTTCACCAAACTTGCTACAAATGTTTATTAGTATCGAATCTAGGTCAGGTTCAATAACTAGCAAAATCGCATAAGGCATGTCTGAGTTATTGCCCTTGAATAACTAAAAAATGACTGTTTCAGCATTTTCTGCTCTCTAACACAAACACTTTTTATTGGATCTTCACCAAACTTGCTGACAACGTGTATTGGTATTAAATCTAGGTCAAGGAAAAATATCGAATACAGTTGAATGAAAATCCTTCAAGAGGTAAAGGAGAAATGCAGTGGTCTTTTATTACTTAACTTATTACCAACACGGCTAAGATGAAGCACATGCAACCATTGACCAAATATTTGGCTAAAAATAGAATAAAAACTGGTCCTTTTACAGAGTGGACAGGGTAAAAATAAGGATAAAATAGCAAAATTTAAAAAATTAAAGAACCATAACTCCAACATGCCTTCGGCGATTTGGGTATTTATAGAACTGGACCAAGATTTTATACAAATATTATTTTCAGCAAATTTGGCGAAGATCCAATTAAAACTGTTTGAGTCAGAAAGCTGACAAGCCTGAAGTAGTCCATTTTTAGTCATTCAAGGGCAATAACTCCAACATGCCTTGTGCGATTTTGGTAGTTAAGATGATTGACCTAGATTTTATATTAATATACATTTTCAACAAGTTTGGTGAATATCTGATAAAAACTGTATGTGTTAGAAAGCAAAAATTGCTGAATATTAATTTTTAATACTTAAAGGGCAAAAAACTCAGACATGCCTTTTGCGATTTTAGTAGTATTCAATCCAAACCTTGATTTTATATAAATAAACATTTTCAGCAAGTTTGGTGAAAATCAATTAAAAAGTATTTGTGTTAGAGAGCAAACAATGGTTAAAACAGTCCTTTTTAATACATAAAGGGCAATAACTAAGGTAATCCCTATGGGATTTTAGTAATAATCACACTGGACCTAGATTGTATATAAATAAAGAATTTCAGCAAGTTTGGTGAAGATCCGATGAAAACTATTTGTGTTAGAGAGCAAAAAAGGCTGAAACAGCCATTTTTTAAAATAATTAAAGGGCTCTTACTCCAACATGCCTTATGCGATTTTAGTAGGATTCGAACTTAACCTTGATTTTATATTAATGAAAACTTTCAGCAAGTTTAGTGAAGATTCAAAAAAATGTATTTGTGTTAGAGAGCAAAACTTGCTGAAAACAGTCATTTCTAATACATAAAGGGCAAAAACTCAGATATGCCACGTACAATTTTTGTAATAATCAAACTAGACCTAAATGTTATATAATTAAACATTTTCAGCAAGTTTAGTGAATATCTGATAAAAACTGTATGTGTTAGAGTACAAAAGTGACTGAAACAGTCATTTTTTATTAATAAACAGGCAATAACTTTGATATACCTTATGCTATTTTAGTAGTAATCAAACAAAACCTTGAATTTATATCAATAAACATTTTCAGCAAGTTTGGTGAAGATCCAATAAAACGTATTTGTGTTAGAGAGCAAAGCTTGTTGAAAACAGTCATTTTTTATACATAAAGGGCAAAAACTCAGATATGCCAATTGCGATTTTAGTAATAATCAAACTAGACCTACATTTTATATGAATAAATATTTTCAGCATGTTTGATGAATATCCAATAAAAGCTGTTTGTTTGAGAGTGCAAAAATGACTGAAACAGTCATTTTTTATAAATTAACAGACAATAACTCAAAAATACCTTATGCGATTTTAGTAGTAATCAAACTAAACCTTCATTTTATACCAATGAACATTTTCAGCAAGTTTGTGGAAGATCGGATAAAAAATAGTTGAGTTAGAGAGCGGACAAAAAAGTGTGATAGTCTAACTGACTGATGGATGGACGGGCGGAGGTAGATACGGTTGCAATCCAGTGAAGTTGAGTTCGCCTGTATCACGTGATACTAAGCCGTGTGGTAATGTTTATGTCAGACGTTCTATTTTCGGTTTGTTATGATTTTAAATTGCCCTTTTTGGTAATTTAGGTCCGTCTTCATCATTTCATAGATCAGTTTGGCCCATAAGAATGTTCAAACATTATTATTAACCGTTATTGTATTTCAGGCATTAAGAAAAGGTCTGAAAACACTATGGGACTTTAAATATAACTTTGAAACGTCATTGCAGGGCAACAATATTGAAGCCGACGACAATATAGCGGTGAAGGGGTAAAATTATCACGATAAAGTTGATCATGAAATGGTTAAGGAGTCGTCTGTATTTCGTTCTTCAACATAATAATAATATAAATTAGTGTTAATAGTATCTGTTCGTATGTTGGAACCAGATTAGACGCCTGGTAACACGGCGTCTAACCAGGCTCGAAACTGTTTGCTACCAAGGATAAATGACTTGTTAGACATTTCAAACAGGTATATTTTTTCTTCTTTTTAGTGAATTGCGTTTGCGTTTCGTTTGCGTTTAAACGGGAAATAATGACATCTTCTCCGCTATTTTAACCCTGATACTTGTAAGACGGTAATTTACCAAAAAGATGCTGGTATCAAAACTCTTGTGCTCAATGCTAAATGCTTCAAGCCAGATAAGACACGGGATAACTCAACGTATAACTGTTCTGGTTTTTAACCCTTAGCCCGCCAAATAAATTGTCGTCTGCTATATTTCTCATCTGCTTCAAGTTTCAAAGTGCTTCAAAGTTGCTCAAAATTGCTGAAAATGTTGTCTGAGTGTCAAACAGCTTGGATCCGGATGAGACGCCGATTTACTCGGCGTCTCATCCGGATCCAAGCTGTTTGCATATGGAGCTATAGTCGTGAGTGGCAGGCTATGGGTTAATACTTTAAAGAGGCTCGCAACCGGATTTAGCATTAAAAATGGTAATTTGTAAATATATGTCAAATGATTAAATAAATGGGTAAGATTTAGTTTAGGATAATAAATTCTGTTAAAAAATGCATTTCCAAAAAAAAAAGAAGAAGCTCTGGTGGGATTCGAACCCGTGACCCTCCATTGCGAAGACAAACAAGAAAATGAGGACACGCCTTTACCGCCTCGACCACGGACGCTCTCTATATATGTGGTAGCGAATTAACGTACTTCACTGGTAGCGCTTAATACTACATTATTCGGCTCCGGTTTATGTCAGAGCCCGTGTAGAGAAGCAACAACAACAGCAAAACCGTCAGCTGACGCTATTGAAAAACGATGGAATATATCTAAAAAAACTAAGATTCGGTGACGACTCTTGAGACTTTTTTTGGACTGATCATATTTTTTTAATGTCAGAAGCCAAATAATGCCACAAATTTGCTTTTATTTGAGTATTTTATTTTATTTTGACAAGTACACCACCCGGTTGCGAGTCGCTTTAAAGTACAGCATAGTTTTTGTCATTATCTTGCATTTAATTTCTATTTATATTCATTTACACTCAATGAAGACCCGCTTAAACCGGTGACTACCCTAGATGTACTCAGGTTTTGTTTTCTAGACGAATATATGGATACATGTACCAGATAAACAGTTGTTAAGAAATTGTTCTGTTTGAACTTTGATTGTACGAAACCATTAAAGTCTATTGACAGAAGCTTGAAGACAGATCAAAATCCTAGTACATGTGTATAAAGTAACTCGGCATCTTATTAGGTTCCAAACTATTTAACATTCAGGTCTAAAAACATCGTTAATATTTACAAAAGCTGAGTGTCATTTTGCAACATTAAAAACAATCTATAGTGCGTTAATACGGTGGAGAATCTGTTATTCTTTCCCAATAAACGCGTTTACGCTAAAACTATTATTTGCAGTGCAAACAGTTTGGAGCCAGATCAGACGCCGGGTAACCCGGCGTCTGATCAGGCTCCAAACTGTTTGCCACCATGATAAACATGAAATATCAGAATTGTCTAAAAGTTGTTATTTTCTACGTTTTAGTGCTTTGCGTTTGCGTACGTTTGCGTTTTTAAAAACGGGAAAGAATAACAGATTCTCCACTGTATACGCTTTGTCATTTAAACGAAATATAATAACCCCTTAGCTCACTGGTTGACGAAAGTGTACAAATTACACAGCAGTTCTGAAGAAATCGTAACATCATTTCGTCATAGGTGGTTTAAGTTTGAAAAACAAAAGGAAACATTGTTTCCGTCACCAGTTTCCGTTTAGACGACTAATGGATTCACGGGCCGGTGTTTTAAGACAAGTCATGTCCTAACCCATTTTCTGCCATTTAACCGTCTGTTCATGATGTGTCGTCTGCTAAAATTACAATTCAGCCATTTGGAACGTGTGCTAAAATTACAATTCAGCCATTTGGAACGTCTGCTAAAATTACATTCAGCCATTTGGAACGTGTGCTAAAATTACAATTCAGCCATTTGGAACGTCTGCTAAAATTACATTCAGCCATTTGGAATGACGAAACGACATTGACACGAGTTTAAACTTGCGTAGATACAGATCTGTTGCTAAGTAAGTTGTCAAATCTTATGTCTCAAAGTGTGATGTTACATGTAATACATTACAAGATATGTTTTTGTGCATTTAACTCTTTCGCTGCCAAATTAATAGTGAGAGTGTACCCCCCTTTATCGTTTCATTGTCGTCTGCAATATCGTTTCAAAGTTGAATGTAAGGCATTATGAGTGAAGAAAGTTCAAAATGAATGCCAAACAGTTTGGATTCTGATCAGACGCCGCGCTACGCGGCGTCTGATGATGATCCAATCTGTTTGCAAATGCGCTTTTTGGCGTCATTGAGAGAGAAAGGGTTAATTAATTTATCAACTGAAGAAATAAGTTCCATTTTAAAGTCATAAATATGCATCGTAACAAATGTTTTCTATATCCTACAGATAGCAGATATACATGTAGTAGATAAAGGCATTTTGAAAGTATAACGAGTGTGCCTTTAGGCGCATTCTGCATTATTTTCAACCTATTTTAAATGTCTTCAAAAACAGACTTTTAGGGAAGGGTTCAGGTATTATAAAATCAATAACTATTGCTTTCCGAAAGAAGACTAATTAATGGCATATAAACCTTAGATATTTAACGATATAAATATTATTTTACTTTAACATGGTACACATGTGTATCATGTAAGTTGCTTTAACCGGTTAGGCCAATTCTGTATTACTTTCAAGAAGTCTTTAAGAAGTCACCTGTCTTCAGAAATCAGACTATTAGGGAAGGGTTGATGTATTATAAAATCAATTACTATTGCTTTTCGATGAATGGCATATTTATAACTTAGATATTAAAAGACATAAATTTTATTTTACCTTTACATTGTATCATGTAAGTTTCTGTAACCAGTTTCCCCGTAAACATGCCATCTTAAGCGTCTAATTATTCGCAGGGCTCCAGATAAGGGCAAGTACATGTAATCTGAACAAATCCGTTATTTTCGCACTCATTGTAGCACCAAATCCTATGGTGTTACTACTCATTAGAATCGTCTCTTCGAGACGATTCTAATCAGTAGTGACAACATAGGGTTTAAAGTAAAAATAAAGATTTTAGTTTTTGAAATACTCCCCTTACATTGTATCTTGAGCCCTGATTCATACACTAAGAAAAGTAGGATAAACCTTAGAAGTCCTGAACATGAAGTTACATGTACATGGCGTCTGATCAAGATCGAAACTGTTTGACGTTCGTCTTTCGTCAGCCATACTGCTCTAAATCTGACAAGGAAAACGATATAGCAGACACTGCTACTGAAGCAGACAACACTATTGCGACGAAGATGTAAAACACTGATTAGAAATTTGGTAGTGAAAGGGTAAGGCAAGATATGACATTATCTGTAAAATAGTTCGTCTGCAGCATGTCTCAGAGTCCTAGTACATGTATCTGTTATGTCTTTCGGAAAGTATCATCTTAGTGTCAAACAGTTACAGGGGAGAATCTGTTATTCTTTCCCAATAAACGCGTTTACGCTAAAACTATTATTTGCAGTGCAAACAGTTTGGAGCCAGATCAGACGCCGGGTAACCCGGCGTCTGATCAGGCTCCAAACTGTTTGCCACCAAGATAAACATGAAATATCAGAATTGTCCAAAAGTTGTTCTTTTCTACGTTTTAAATAGTGCTTTGCGTTTGCGTACGTTTGCGTTTAAACGGGAAAGAATAACAGATTCTCCACTGTAGCCACAATCTTATCTGAATCAAAACTGTTTTGTAGCATAGCTACTTTGCAAAAGCCATCCCATATTAGTCCACAAAATGTTAAAATATGTATGAATTAATTCAATAAATAATGTCATGTATTTATCAAAGTCCTTAATTACCGTTGAAACGTACACCAGTGTTCACCATCTTTGCATTATTTAATTAGCGTTTATGTTAGATCTCGTTAAACCATGCGCTCGATGGGGTAACAACTCTCAAACGTCCGTCAGACACATGAAGGTGGTCATTTATATCCTTTTACTGTCAGTATAACGACTCCTTAAAATTACTTTATTGTCTTTAATTCAGATTTTAGACAATTTGACGGACGAAACTTTAATATTCGTGGCAAACAGTTTGGCTCCTGATCAGATGCCGAGGAACTCGGCATCTGATCAGGACCAAAACTGTTAGCTCAAATCTATAGAACTCGAGGCAAGGTTTTGAAAGGGTTTAACAGCTATTTACGTCGGTTTTTATATCCGTTCTGGTATAGCCAGTGTCATTGGCCAGCCTATAAAACGCCAGCTCAGATATACCAGATGTTATCGATGTGTGAAACAAAAAACTGTTCTTGAAGTTGCTTCCGAGACAAAGATGTGAATTATACTCCTGAGGAAATTGGCATAAAATGATGTTTCAGACACGAGAAGTGTCAACTAATTCAAATATGGCCGGTTTTAACCCTTTCATGATCAAATTATTCGGGAGATTTTTATTACTTCACCGCTTTTTTGACGTTTACTTCAGTATTGTTGTCTGCAAGGCAAGTGACAAAGTTAGAATTAAGATTGTATGACTTAATACATGTCGATACGAGCGTCACACAGTTTGAGTCCTGATCAGGACAAAAAACTGTTTTCAATCGTGCTTTATTGCGTCATGAAGAATAAAAGGGTTAAAATATGTACATAAAGGTAACAAACAACTCATATATCTTTCTTTTTGCATTCGATGGATGTTGGTTAAATTACATGTATTACAGGGTCATGACCGTTAAAAAACATTGGGAGTAAGACAAACGTTATTTTTTTCTAATTAAGCAGAACGGGATACAAAAACATAAGTATTTAAGAGGATGACCATTTTGTTTTCAACCTTATATTCAAGAGATTGGATCCTGATATACAGTGGAGAAGACATAATTTCCCACTGAACGCGGTTATGCTAAAACAGCTATTTCTATTGCATTTTCCTGAGCAAGAACAGACAGCGGCAAACTCAGGCTCCTAACTGCTTGCCATCCAATAAGAATCATCAATAAGACGTCATTTTCTACCCTTTATTGCAATGTGATTGCGTTTCTGTTGCATTTAAACGGGAAGCAATAACGTCATTCCCACGTTATTTCCACTGTTACGCCGAGTAACTCCTCGCCTCGAAATTTGGGAGACTGACCAGGCACTAGGTTTTCTGGCGCCTGATCAATTGCCACACGATTTGCCAAGCAGGTGTGTTAAATGTTCAAAACTTTCCAATAATTTACGTTTCTACATACATAAAATATCCTAACTTTAGAAAAAAAGCAGATGATGTGTTTACTAGAAGATACGGAAGCCGGATAGTGCAACTTTAAGAATTTTTTTTTTTATTTTTTATCTTGAAAAGTCAAGTTATTATCTTTAAATTTCAAGATAGTATCTTGAAAATTCAAGATAGTATCTTGAAATTCAAGTTAGTATCTTAAAGATTCAAGATACTATCATACAAAATCAAGATACGTTACTTGAAACATACTATTTTGAATTTTCAAGATATTAACTTGGAAATTCAAAGTAGTATCTTGAATTTTAAAGATAGTATGTTGCCTCTTCAAGAAAGTATGTTGAATTTTCAAGATAACATATTTTTAAGATAAACTTATCTAGAATGTTCAAGATGTTAATATGAAAATTCAAGATAGTAACTTAAATTTTCAACATAATAGAGCTGGAATATAAATCTGTTGTACGCAAAGTGGATATTGCCATTTAAGAATTCATAGTAGGCTGAGTCTCGTATAAATATTCAAGAACAAACAAAAGGTCGAAGGGTTAAACTTTAAATCAAAGAGAAATAGTTTCATTTATTTCTAGCTCATTTGATCATAGCTTACCGTGAGTTTTGTGATCCATTGAATGCCCTTTGGGCATCTTGTATCTTTCGTCAACATTTTAGCTCACCTGAGCTTATGCTCTGATGAGCTATTGTGATCACCTTTCATCTGACGTCCGTCTGTCTAATCAAATATTACGAAGCTCATCTCCTGCACAGAACAGACTTTAACGCAAACCCTTAACGCTGACACTAGAAGTAAAGGTCAAAAGTCAAGGTCACCAAACGGCGGTGCATCGTTGTCTGCGCATTGAGGCGCATCAGCATACAGAGTATGAAGTTTCGTGACCTAAGGTAAAGTCGTTGACTCAGAACAGACTTTAACACATATCCTTAACATTGACCCTAGATGTCAAGGTCAAGGTCACCAAACTGCGGTGCATCATGGTCTACAAATTGAGCCAGAACATACTTTAAGTTATTTGTTGACTGTAAAGCAAAACCTTAACATTGACTACGTTTAAAAATGCTGTACTGATTAAGGTCCATCTATGGTTCTAGTTTCATAGACCAAGCCTATCTAGTTGATGTTATCCAGTCAGGACTCTGGTAATATAGCATATAAGCCTACCCCCACTTCGTGGTGGTGAGCTTTAAAGAACAACAAAATGATAATTTCTGGGAGATTTGGTAGAAATTGGCTCAGTAATTTCTGGAAATATTTTCAAAATTTTTTCCAAATTTGATGTGGTTGGTTGCCATAAAAAACACTATTCTTCATGTAATACCATAAACATTAGGAATTTGCATAAGGGTAATATATAAGTATCATTCAGGTAAATTTTAGTGAAAATCCATCCAGTAGTTTCAGAAAAAATTGTTAAAACAAGAGGGCTATAATGGCCATTAAATCGCCCACCTTTAGACTAAAAAGTTTAAAATCCAACAGCTGGCTTAGAGGAAACAAGTGAACCCTCGGGCAGGGCCAATTTTGACCCCAGGTGAATAATTTGAACAAATTGGTAAAGGACCACTACATTATGCTCCATACCAGTAACCAAATGTACAAGCTCTACGTCTTGTCGTTATGGATAAGAAAATTTTAAAAGTTTGCCATGGCAAAAACAGTTTTGAGTGGATTCAATTTTTATGAATACTTTTTGTAGAGGAACATGCAAGGATCAATTTTCATAAAGAATGGTCAACTGGTGTCCAGCTAAGAAGTCGTTTAAAGAAAGTGGTTAATGGACGGACAGACAGACATACAGACGGACGCCGGAGAAAAGGCGATTACAATAGCCCACCTGGGGCATAAGCTCAGGTGAACTATAAATGTTGACGAAAGATGCACGATGCACAAAGGACATTCAAGGATCACAAACCCTCAGCCTGAGCTGTCGTCAGATCAGATTGGAAAAAAAGAAACTATTTCTCTTTAATCTATACTTTAACCCTTAGAACTTATAACAATTTAAAGCATTTCCTCCTCTAATATTTATACTATGAATTCTGAAAGTGACACTATCATCCTTCCGAACAACAGATTAATTCCAGCTCTATTATGTTGAACATTCAAGTTACTATCTTGAATTTTCAAGTTAACATCTTGAAAAATCAAGATACGTTTCTTGTAAATTCAAGTTATATCTTGAAAATTCAACATATTATCTTGACAGTTCAACATACTATCTTGAAGACTCAAGATAATATCTTGACAACTCAAGATATGAACTTGAACATTCAAGATAATATCTTGAATTTTCAAGATACATGTATTATGTTGAATTTTCAAGATAGTATATTACTTTCAAGAAATGTATCTTGAATTTTTAAGATACATGTAATATCTTAAACTCTCAAGATAATAACTTGAATTTTCAAGTTACAAAAATAAAAAAGATTCTGAAAGTGGCACTATCCAGATTCCGTAAGAAGACGATATTGGTATAAACAAAAAGTAAATGTATTATTTACGGGGTGTGGCGTCTTAATGGCAATTAAATCGTTATTGTACAATGTCTGTAGGGTGGTCTTTAACGATGTCGTTGAAGTTGTGAGAATTAAGAGTTATTTTATAGCTATAGATCTAGTAGGAGAAACTTTATTCTATTCTTTCTATAATAAACTCGTGCAAAATCAACTCGATATTAGATCTACTTTTGCACACAGTTTTGATCCAGATGAGATTCCGCATAAGACGGCGTCGCAGCAGGATCTAAATTCTTAGCCACATATATTTTAATCAAACATCAATATCTTGAAAAGCCTGACAGTTTTACCATTGTATGACATTGCGTTCATGTTAGTGTGGTACATGTATAATTACCATAGGGTTTAATGATAATCATGTCGTAATTTTAACTACTACATGAATTTGACAACGTTTAATTAAATAGTCTTCTGCTAGTACATGTAGTCCTTATACAGAGGAATGTTGATTACATTGTAAAAGCCTTATTGACAAATAGAGGCCTACATTATATTTCTTTGTTTCCATAACCAACTTCGTGTTCCTCCTTGATCCACATTCCTTCACAAGGGAATGCAAAGCCGTCTTAATATTTTCACGTGTTTTCCTTCAAAATATTATTGTTTAGACTGTTTAACTAGCGAAACATGAATGAGTTTCAACCAGTTTAGATTCTGACCAGGATCCAAACTGATTGCAAATGTCAAATGCCAAATGACAAGTTTTGTCGGAATTGGTAGTGAATGGCTTAATTGAAAACACATGTACACTTTGGAAGTCATATAAATGATTGCTAAAAAGCAGAAACCCGATCACCGCATGAGTGTCTGCTGGACTAATCAACCAGAAAAATGATCATTAAAACAAAGCCAATGACAACTCTACCATACTAATGACTTATTCAAAGGGCATTGTTCTCTGATTTTTGTGTCATTTACAACAGGCAACAACTCCCATTTAAGGTAACATATTCCTGATGGAGATGATCTCAATAAGCTTTAAGCGTTCACCCAGAGACCTTCCCACCTTGCATTCTTGGGGCTTAATTGTCATATGGCATGTTTTCTGTTTAAACAATCTATTAAAGACAAATGTGAACAACAAATATAGGTGAATATATTTATAGCTCTTTTCCCACATTTAAGCGCAACTTGGAGGCTCAACACTGTCCATATACATGTATGTATATGATGATAAGGCTAAATACAGGGGGTAGTTTAAATAGAAATGAAACTTAAGTGCAGACTGTTCTTCAAGTCGTTTTCTAATTTGCCTCCATCTTGATTTAAGCAGTCATCTGCCTTAAACATAAAATGCACATAAATATATCCTTTGGATAAAATTACTTGTACTAATTGTTTACGGTTAAATTTAGAATTACCACTTAAGTGGTTTATAATTTATTAAAATACAACAAGGCGATTTGATTTCAATACGTAATTTTATAAGGCAGAACTATTATCATTTGATATTAACGGGGGTTAAATCGAAATGATTTCATGTACTACAATTTTGTACTGAAATAACTAAATTACATGTACATTGCCAACGAAACGATTTGGAGTCAGATCAGAGGACAAGTAACTCAGTGTCTGATTAAATGTCAAACGGATTGATGCTAATATTAAGATAAATCCCCAACATTGTCCAAGGCGGTTTTATTTCTTAAATTTCATTGCACTACATGTTTGTTTTAGTTTTTCTTTTTGTAAACTCTTTCACTGCCAACATTGCTAAAAGGCGATTATGCAAACAGTTGTAATCCAAACTATCGACATTTCTTCAGTTAAAATATCCCTAAAGTGGACTTAAAATATTGCGGACGACGATAGTTTGGCGGTAAGAGGGTAACATCAGATGATAAAACTTTGCAGAAAAATAGTTGAATAAGAGAGTGTAGCGTTTTACCAATTGTATGTTTAGTTGACAATGTGTCTATTGAAGGTGTTGTTAATTACCTTTTTTCAAATGGACAAATCCTTTCAATTTTCACCTATTATGTTTGAGTTTGATCAAAGGATGCAAATTGGCAAACAGTACAGATGCTGATCAGAAGGCTCCTTTACTCTGATCTGGGTGTACACTATTTGTCTATGACAATTGTACTCTGCACGTCCGTTGTAAAATGATGCACATAGGCATCAACTAGGAATAAATGGTTTAAATAAGATGTGTTGGGGACCCTCAATTGAATCAGTATGTCTTACAATATAAAGTGTTATTTTTTCTCGTTTTAACCGATTCATTGACATGGCGTCATCAATTTTAAACAATTGTCGTCTGATTCCTTTTCTAAACTTTTAAGTACTATGCATTTTGACTTAAGAAATATTGAAATGAGTGTAAAACAGTTTGGATCCTGGTCAGGCGCCGCGTCCAGCGACGTCTGATCAAGGTCCAAACTGCTTGCAAGTAACTAGTGTACTTGGGGAAATGCAGTGAAAGGGTTAACGAACCAAAACGCCAAACTTAAAGGTAAGTACAACCTGACGATGTGGCCAAAATATCATAATATGAATGTGAAACAATGTAGCCTTGTCAGAAGTCGAGTTACAAGGCTACAGTACTTTGCAGGCTTCAACTGTTGGCAATGGACATGTTTGGCAAAGACACATTTATTGGGAAGACTGTCGTGTTTCCACTAAGTGATGCCTGGAAAAGAATGACGGCCGGACTGACTGATTCATAATTAAACTCCGGCGTACGTGGTCGACGATTAGCGCTCTCAACTACGATACCAGGGTTCGTGAGTTCGATTCCACACCGGACCAAGTCTTTCAGGTGATTTCCGATGATTCAGTCCTTTATATTGTGCATCTGAAAGAACAAGAGAACTTGGTCTATAATAAGAAAAGGGCATTGCGTCCTGGTGTTATGCATCCTCACCGTCTCTCTGTATCGTCCACTTAGCCCTCGTATGGCAGGAATCTACGTTAACCCAATGAGTCCTAACGAAAGGTATATCCGTATTTAGTAAATCATATACCAGTCAAGAGTACGATTGTCCTTTGCAAACATCATAGACCCTGATCAGAGGGCTCCTTAAGGAGCCCTCTGATGAGGTCTACACTTTTTTGTAAAATATTTTTGAAAATCTACCCTTAATATTAAACAATGGACTATATTGAATTGGAAACTGGAAGCGTCCATTTTAAGTTTCAGGGGTGAATGAGTTAACAAACAAACTATACCCAGCTTTTCTCTATCATTATTGTACTGCATTAAAAAGTATTCTTTTTTAAAGGCAGCTATCATCTTTATTGGGTATACCGCTGTAAATATGTTTTGAAGTATGTGTTAGGTCCGTTGTAGCCAATTGACACTAGTCATGCAAATACGCGTCATACTAAAACAGTCAACATGTGAAGAATACATTTGTCGTTTACACAATTTAAAGATACAGAGTTCTCATTATTTGTCACTTAGCAATACGGTGAAACTGTTGATAGTCAAAACAAACTAGAAGAAACTGGAAACTGGCATCTCCATCTTAAGGTTCAGGGGCCCATTTCATAAAACTTCGTACGACAAGAACGGTCGTAAGTCAAAACTTTAAAAATAGATTTAATATCTGATGTCCCTATCTAATCCTGTCTTGTAACATCTTTTTGTAATCGTCTTTTCAAGACGATTGTAAAGAGATGTCACAAGACAGGGTTAGATTGAGAAATAAATAGTGATAGAGACTTTTATAATCTGACTAACGACATGGTTTTTCGTACGAAGTTTTATAAAAACGGACCCAGGGAGGCAAAGGTTAACGAGCGCATGTCAAATTTCTGACGCGGAAAAACGTGTACTTTAGTGAATGTTCAGTCCTTGTAGTGTTCAACGTTCCTGGCAGATGTTGTCTGGCAACACATGTTGTTCAGGTGCTGCCATTGCCTATATAGGGTTTCTTCAACTAATGTCTGGAAAATATAATACAGTAAAACCTCTCTTTTACGACCATAAAATGTGATAAATGTTTCCAATGTTTAGGCAGGTGGCTGCTTAAAGCAAGATGACTGTAAAGCAGAAAGCTCCTATAGGAGCTTTCTGTTTTACTGTCATCTTGCTCTAAGCTGGCACCTATATTAAATGTTAATCAATAAGCCTATATTTCAGTGATCGTATTAGAAAGGGTTTACTGTATTGCAGAAATCCGTTATTTAGTAAAAATGATTTGATATTGTTCTTTACTATTTGCATGTTTCAGCACCATTACAATGATTTTTGTTATTAGGCCATCTCAGATTTATTAATGATGAAAATGGCAGTTACACTGTGGAAGACTTATCCTATCCCGATAATCGCGTCATGCTAAAGCGAATATGTTCATTAGAAACAGTTTTGAGCTAGATCATATCAGACTCCCAACTGTTTATATCATGTTGTACTCAATGTTCAACGACATCCAATGGGAGACAAAAATCGTATGTGTTATTCGGCGGGAGTCGTTTAATGGAGGGAAATTGGCTTACATTTGCAAATAGCTTAAATCCTGATAATACGCCGTGTTTCGCTCTATGTCACAGCCTAGGCTCAAATCTGACCAATCAAACGCTTTAGAATTAATTCAGATTCAACTCAAACGAATTATAACCTTAGAGCCAGGAGTCAGCGTCAGCATCCGCGTGTAATTCAGACCGGTCATACCATACAACATGCTGTTTTACTTATCATGAATTGAAATACTTCGGAAATTAATGATTTACAGAACAAAGAAAAGCAGCACACTTAAGTCGAAAAAAAATATACTAGTACATATATATTTAATGGCAGATAATTATGAATTAGAATATGTAGTGAACTTTTATATTAGGTGTCATTTTATATTTAGCATTTCTTTGTAATGCGATCCAAGAAAATATAGAAAACTGGAGTTTTCACATTACCATCCTATTTGAAACACTGTTGTTTTAAAATTACCTTTGTCCCCATAACACACATTAGGACTATGTTCATTTAGCTGGTATATTGCTCTTGATTGGGGGTTCTTATTACACTCCTAGTAAAGGCTATTCTTACTAACTGTTCTTCTTATTATTTTATGAGCTCGTCTCTTCACATCATTATTGGCAAATTGGCAAATGACGTGCTGGGTCAGGTAATTACTAGTAAAGCCTGTTTGTTCTACATGTATAAACACTACAGTACATGTATGAAATGCTGGTAATTCGTATGCGGTATAGTCGACAGATGTTTTCAAAGAAGTACTTGTTAGGAATCAAGGAAGATTGTTACGTACGCATACACCACAGTTCCAGAAAAGGAGACTATTTCAAAAATGAGCATCTTAATTTCTTTATTAAACATCATAGGATTTGGTGCCTAACCCTTTCTCTGATAGAAGCGCCTTTTAGCACGTTTAGTTTATTACTCCGTTGAAGAAAATAGTTCCAGTTTATACCCTCATCCTCATGAACAAATACCATAACATATATTTTTATATAGCCTAACAGACGGTAGTTTAAAACAGGCTGAATGTAAAGCAGAATGTGCCTTAAGGCACATTCTGCTTTACTTTCAACCTGCTTTAAGTGATCATCTGTCTTTAATATTATAAATAAATTATTAGGTAAAGGGTTAAAAAAGTTAGAAAATGTTGGATTTGTTCAGTGTGTTGCACTTCTCAGGAGCGCTGTACACTATTCAATACATCCATAGCATACTTGCCTCTATTATAGTGGGGAAGAGTTACGTGTATTAGTAATCATTTATGATGTTTGATTTTGGACTAGTTACTCAGTTCCCAGTGGTTATTGAAAATGGCTTTTTAATAAAACTATACAAACACGTCAAAAGACTCAGCTTTTTCAACGCAAAGGCTTAATGATTGTTCGCCGAAAATCAAGACCAAAGGTGTCCGACGACAGCTCTCAATATTTTAAAAAAGAAGAATTGAATTATGTATATCTGTAACCTAAATTTGCATATACTTGACTTATCATAAGTTTGAATATAATTAAATCGCTGTACATGAATGGGTATAAGATATATGGTGTAAAACTTGCAAAATTAAGTACGGTATATTAATAATTGGTATATAACATTTTGTATGTTCACTGTCATCCATCCAACACTTGTATTTCCATATTGCAGTCTGCTCTTTTCTGTTTTCATAAGATAAAATTTGGAAGTCTTTGCGTGTTTTTACTTGAGAAACATTGATGCGAATGCCAAACAGTTTGGCTTCTGATCAGACGCCGCGTACTGCGGCGTCTGAACAGAATCTAAACTATTTACAAATGTTAGCCCTGTTGTGATCGGTAGTGCAAGGGCTAACCAGATTTCATTTTTTCCTATGGAAGCACGCACCTATACCTCTTAATAAAATATTTTTACATATTAAATTTATCAGGGCTATGCCCCTGGAAACTGTAATAGAATCTATAAATAATTGCGATAGAAATAAAACCAGATAATTAATATCCATAAATGATTTATTTGATGAATAATAATTATTGAATCCATATACCTAAACGAATTAAAATAATATATCCTAAATGGTTTAACTCATTCTAACATATACCAGAACTTGTTAATCACCGATATCCAACTACAGTGGAGAATCTGTTATTTTTTCCCAATAAACGCGTTTACGCTAAAACTATTATTTGCAGTGCAAACAGTTTGGAGCCAGATCAGACGCCGGGTAACCCGGCGTCTTATCAGGCTCCAATCTGTTTGCCACCAAGATAAACAAGAATTATCAGAATTGTCCAAAAGTTGTTATTTTCTACGTTTTAGTGCTTTGCGTTTGCGTACGTTTGCGTTTAAACGGGAAAGAATAACAGATTCTCCACTGTACAACAGAAATATTCTAGAGGAGCTTTCTGCTTTACTTTCATCTTGCTTTAGGCAGCCTTGTTATTCCCGTACAACCAATAAAATTTAATATTATTTTTTATCGCTGGTGGGCGCGTTTTAGGACGTTTCTGTGGAGGGAACGGTTAATGGACAACCACTGTGGGTGCATCTACATATTTCATCACTATAGATGGCTAGGTCTGATTTTGTGTCCAGAGATAGCAACGCACATGGTTTATATCAATCGGCCGTTCCTATAAATTAAATGAAAATAGTTATAAATAATCCACATGAGTATGCTATTAAATTACGTGCGGAGGATCTGTACGGTTTTAATTATTTCTCCCACTGAAAATTCATATGTAAACCCCACCCAATATAAAAATGTACCGTACGTGTATGTACTATGCATTTCATTTGCTAATAAAATAAAGACATTTCACAGGAATGGTGCAGACTCATGTCAGACAGATCCTATAAGAAAGCAATTTAGACCCAAATCAGCCACAGAAATTTTAGTGGTAATGATATTTTTTTATGAAAAATATTAAAATACATATTTCTAGTATCTAACTTTTTCTTAAATTGTACCAGATGAAAGCCCATTAAAGGGCAATTCAAAATGTGTAAAAGAAATTGATAGGTTAGTGTTGAAAATGTTGAGCTATTAAATAAAAAAGAATTATCTCCCTTTACAAAATTAACAAAATAGTACCATGTCAATGATATTTAGAGCTTCATAAAATTCACATTTGCCGCCTGCTTCATCTGAAATTAGTTTTTCTATGTTGATATACTACCATAGACATGGAATAACTAATACAAAACCAAATTAGTGTTTTACCATGTTCGTTTTCATTTGAAATAGATTTTATTGAAGCGGGTTCATTAAAAAGGACAAAATAAGAAAAACCAAATACTTATCTGACACACCTTTTAGAAATGGCCGTAGAGCCAAACATTGTACACCAATATAATTTATTATAATATTTTTCTATTTTGTCTATTTATCTTAAATAGCTCTTCAAAATAAAACCAGGATAGAGTATTTTTATATACTTTGAAAAGTTCACAAAATCATGAGTTTGGAACTCGTTTAAACTGTTATTCAGTTTAAATAGTTTAATTGCTTTTCGCAGTGAGTTCATTTGAAGCAGACGACACTTAAGCACGATAAGGGTTAAGCGAGAACGCATTGTACCTAATGCACATCCTCTTTACTTTGGACAAAATTACCTCTGCTACAGTTCGTGAAGTGCCAATCATGACAACAGCCACGTGTTCAGGAAAGATATCGATGGCCGTCGATGGCCATCGATTGCGAGTTGGCTACCGGTCTGAATACAGTGGAGAAAATGTTACACTTCAGTTCGAACGCAAACGCATTGCAATAAAATATAGAAAACGACAATTCTTTTGACAATTTTGACTACCAGTTTTAATCTGAAGTACAAACAGTTACCCGGCGTCTGATCTGGCTCCAAACTGTTTGCAATGAAAATCATAGTTTCAGCGTAAACAAGATTATTTGGAAAGAAAAACGTTTTCACTACTGCACTATGCACGCTGCACACGGGGTACAAACTGCTAACCTAAACAGCAAACAATGGTAACTGAACACGCCACTGACTTGCACTTAAAGGAGATAAACGTATTTCCTAGAACATTCGTTCAGTGTTGTACAAACATCCTGATAACCCTTTAGCTGCCAGGCTCTATAACACAAACTTGTACAATCAGTTTGGATCAAAATCAAAGGGGTTTCTGCATAGGATCCAAACTGTTTGGCACCCATATATATTTTTCGTAAGGTAAACCCGCTTAACAGTCAAAATATTATATAATTAATATACAAAAGAGGCCAAATTTAAACAGACGATAACATGGCAACGGCTTATTAGGCGAGTTTTACGTCATGATGGCAGCCAAAGGTTTAAATTTCAACATACGCTATATATTCCGCAGCGATGATAACTCGGCTTTAAATAGGGTTAAGATAGATAAGAACTACTAGATCTATATAATGCAGAGAGTACTTGATCAAATCACCAGAAGAGAATCAAAACCTGGCTGTTACGAAGGTATGTCTGTAACCCTTTCACTCTCAATGACGCTTACAAACACGTTTGCAAACGCGGCACCTGATCAGGATCCAAACTGTTTGAAAATCGTACCGATATGCTTATAGTGATACTACATTGTAGTTTACTTTGAAACGAGCTTACAAACAACAAAATTGAAGCAGACGACAATGAAACGGTGAAGCGGTAAAACTCTCACGAAACATTTGGCAGTGAAATGGTTAAACTGGCATTTTATCTATTTTTTTTTATAGAAATAGCATTAATGTGGCATATCAAAGAATGAGTTAACTTTGTTTATGCGGTCAATTCTATTTAACAATCACTGTACTTCTCTTGTCTGTGGTTGTTTAAATCATGTTTGAATTTAACTTGGACTGAGACACATCAGTCTGAAACCAGAGATCTAACACTTTGTCTTAGATGTTTGTAAACTGAGTACTATCATGTACTACTAATTACTAGAATCCAGAAAACTAAGACCATGTGTTAGATCGTCTCAGTTCATCTGGCAATTTTGTTAAATATTTTGCAACAATTATGGCATTAGTTAGAATCTAAAGAATCAAAAGGTTACATGTATCAATTAGATATGTGAACTATGGGTGTCACCTGGATGTTCTTTTAAAAAAAGGTGTCGTAGCAATAATAACATCTGTGACGCTGATATCCAATTATGGCATTGTTTCATTACTGCTTTTTAGTATTGTTACATACGATAACATGTACAGGTTTATCACATTCATTCCTAGAGACGAGTCAAATCATGTACAAAACAGTTATTTGTCACGAATACACGTTTTCAATATAAAAAATATAGACCCTGGCCATAGGGTTCCTGCATGAACCATTGGATCCGGATTTGCCTTGTTTGTAATTGTGTAATATAGTCAGAACACAAACATAAATAGTCAAAAAAGAACTAGACTTAATAGGAAATTGGAATGGTGCATTGAATGTTTCAGGGGTGAATAAGTTATCCCGACAAGATGATGTGGACGTCATTCATTACATTCTTGGCTGTCTGTCTAAACCAGTCTCTCAATGAACATGTGCTTGCTGGGGCATCATCAGACACTATTATCAAGACAGTGCAACAGAGAATAGGAAACAGAGAAGGTAACGTTTATAAATATAAATAAAGTAAGGTATTACCTGAGTGTTCATAATTTGCTAAATTGAGGTTTCTTTCATTTTCTAAAACGACGAATTCGTAACAACAGAGATTTAAACTTTTAGTCGTCCTCAAATTTAGCAGGTGCCATTACCAGTTACATGGGTAATGGCAATCGATCAAATGTTATCAAAGTCATACTATGAGAAAGAATTATTTCATCGCAAATAGTAAAAATCCTGACCATCAGCCGCGTCTAAAATGCGACAACTTGGTCCACGGTAATAAAGATTCATTAGTTGAGTCTGAGATCATTCTCAAGCATTTGATAAGATGCTTGAGAATGACCTCAGACTCAATCCAAAGCTAAATAATCTTAGACCGTGGTCTGGTCTGTACTACTGACATTCACGTTAAGTGCTACTTTCGATGTGTTTCTGTATCGATACTAATCAGATGATTGACCGATGATGATGGCTAGGTGTCATCTACTCGATTTACCAAGGAAAGGAAAATGTCAAGGCTTAGTTAAACAGGTGTATATCTGGGGCTTATTTTAACACCCGTCATACCTCAATCCTCCGTTCAAAAACAAATTGTCTGCAACCATGTTTCGGTTGAAGACTATAACAGACTTGCCATTTATGTTGGAAGTAAATTTCTTTTTTTATTTAGTTTCACCAGGTCCAATCTATGCCTTCTCAGCCATGAGGCTATATGACACCACTGTTCAAGCGGGAGAGACTCTCGTTTTCGATGGCGCCACGACCAACTTGGGACAGGCCTACAATACAGCTCGGGGGAAGTTCACATGTCCTGTCGACGGCGTGTACTTTTTTACCGTCAATATTTTATCCTACGTTAATCGCTTGTTTGACGGACATATCGTACTAGACGGTCGGGCGGTAGCTGGTGTGTATAGTGTCGGCGCTAACTCAAATGCTGATGACCAAAGTACAGCGTCAGTCGTCATCCATTGCTCACAAGGCCAACAGGTCTGGGTCAAAAGTCTGAAACACAGTTACATAAACGGCGAACGAACTGGTTTCACACAATTCACTGGGTTTCTTCTTGCTGAAGATGGCACTTCAGGAGTATATGGTGTGTAAATAGAATTAAACTTCCTATCTCGAATTGCGCAATTGGACTTCTATAGGCAACATTTTCGTAGTTATAGAACAACAGCTAGCCATAAGTGCTTCCGCGAAATAGTGCCAAAGAGATTGCCCTAAAATAGAATTTTGTCGTTAGACATTTACTGCTCTGTGCTTTTGTTCTTATACAGGATACAAGAAGCTTTATTTAAAGTCGGGCTAACAATTGGTAACATTAGCTATATAAGCTATTTCCCGACTATATTATACATGGGTGACAGAAATTGTACATAAGGCATTTCTGTTCTCCTAGAAAAGATTTAGGGAGAAATTAGATGTTCTTAATTGACGTGTACCTGTTTTAGACATTTATTCTGTCAAAAGGTACATGTAGCAATACTCAAGTCAATTCATTGAATGCATGCTAGATTTTAGTTGTACATGAATATGTCTTTGGGGAAAATATAGAGTGACACCTAGTTAGGCTATACAAATTGACAGTTTTTGACGTTGAACATAAGAAAATTCATATAAATTTTGGTACCCCGTACCCTAGACCATACACCACCTGTATAGCGAAGACGTCACAGGTCCTTTGAGCTTTGTATTTCTCTGAGTTGGCATTTTGCTAAGCAAACAACAAGGTGCAATGTTTTAAAGCGTTTGAATTGAGTCTTGGTGTATTCTCAAGCATTTGATTGGTCAGAGTTGAGCCTATCTCAAATCTGACCAATCAAATGCTTGAGAACTAATTTAGACTCAACTGAAAACCTTTATAACCTTGGACCCAGATAGTTTGCACCATGAACCAATTTTGGTTTTCAGAAACTTCCGATTTAAAAGATTGGATTGCAGCTTTTAAGTGATACTCTTAACTTGATAGCTCGAGATACTGGCAGATCATTATAAAATACACCTGATATAAAAAGACTGAGTGTAATCTTTAATCGTATTGTTTTACACGCATCATAAATCTCATTGCTCTGTTCGGAATCGTTCAGTTTCCGAAAAGGTAGTTGTACAACTCTGGTAGGAAAGTCAGCAACTGGTTTGTGTGTGTCTGTTTATCGCTGTAGTTGTTACAACCTTATTGTCAATGCCGACACGTGTGTGTGTATCAAAATATTTTACCTTTTTTAAAAGGTATTCCAAAACTAAAGATCGCCCTTTTCCGTGTTATCTCGGCATTTTCCGTGTTTACCGGAATATACCGAACACTCCCATATAAAACCTGGACGATAATGTTAGAAATTATCCGAACGTAGTCCGAAATATTGCAAATCTCGTCTTGTGAATTTACATGGCCTTCCCCGCACGGGTTCGAATCCCGACCGAACTCTCTATATACTTGTTTTTGAAATACATATCTTTTTTAAACAAAACCATTTCCTAAATCAATGATTAGATGTTTATGAATGCGTCTGACATTTGCAAAAATATTTAATTATAAGCCAAATTTATTGTTCAGTCTTTATAAAGTATTCAAGGTCTCCAACACTTTTTCGAAGACAAAATTAATATTTCCCAGTGAGGTGCGGCCAAATGTCTTCATATTTTGGATTTAGATTGCGTCAGTATTGTTTGAAAAAATAAACAAGTGGTTTGCTTTGCGTTTTTATTTTTGTACAAACATACAACCTTTTAAGTCATATTATGTAAAATCGTATGGAAAATATTGCATATTTTTAAGAGGACGGTTCAGATTTTTTAATTTTTCACATCATATGATGCAAATATTGGGACAATAACTTTTATTTTGTAATGTTTACGTCTTCTGACATAGGCATGACATAAAACAATATCAGTAATTTAGGTAAGAACAGGTAAAACTCACCTTTTAGGAATAATTGTCTTTTAATTTTCTCGCATAATTTCCTACCTGTAAGGCTACATACAATATTTAAAATATTTTCGAGAAGAGATGGCGAAAAGCCTTCATATTTCACACAAGACACGGGAATTACATGTAGTAAATTGCAGTAGGCAATGTGCAGCATTTCTATTAAGTTAAGCAACAGTGTTTTTATCTTCTTTTAACTGTAAATTCCATTCTTGCTAAAAAAATAACAAGATTTTTAACCATATTTCAACCTTCTCTTCTGTCTTACTTTTACTTTATTCTTAACTAATTAGCACAGACGCGCAGCTGCACATAATACTCGTATGAGGGTGCTGCAGTATAAACAGATAGATAGTATCCATTCAAAATATCGTTTTTACATTACAATTACCCTACCTTCAGTGTTGGAATACCTTAAATACTAAACCACGTAACGCCGTGTCTGATCAGGATCCTGACTGTTTTGCATGGTATCAATACCTCTGCAGTCATAACCTATGCATCTGAAATATGGCTTTAAATTGCAGACGATACATTTTAGAAAAATATGTTTTGTCTGCGAAAGGGTTAAAACTGCAGGTTATATTTGGTGGTCAAAACGTTCATACATGCTTTACTTTGTTGGGTGTTATATAGTTGAATTTGCCAAACAAGAATACCTTAATTTATGAATAGTTTTAATATTTGAGAAGGCAAGCAATGTTTGCTTTATTAACCCTTTCCCCAATAGAAGCGCCTTTTAGCGGATATGCTTTATTCATCCGCTGAAGAAAATAGTTCCAATTTAATCAGTAATGAATATGTATTATAGGGAATATTTACTATATTATAGCACATGATAGCCTAAAGCAGGCTGAAAGTAAAGCAGAATGCGCATTCTGCTTCACTTCCAACCTGCTTTAAGTAGCCACCTAACTTCAGTACTAGCAATAGGCTATCAGATAAAGGGTTAAAGAATGCACTAGTCTTTACTACTACATTTTTGTTTGTTTGTTTTTTGTAATTTTGCAAAGCATTCGATACAAACTTATACATGAATTCTATAAGAGCTCACTAATTATGCTAATTGTTATTAAGTACAATACAAGGTGTATTTCTCAAATGAAAATGTTTATCTTTCTTAGCTTTCTCAGCGCATATGGTGAATGACACGTTATTTGATGCTGGCCAAGCTCTTATATTTGACAAAGCAGAAACAAATATAGGGCACCAATATGACACAGAGCTGGGTAAATTCACTTGCCCGACAAATGGAGTTTACTTCTTCACTGTTAATATTCTGTCTCAAACCAATAACTACGGGGGCCTTGACATTGTTCTAAACAACAAACAGATAGCTGCCATAGCTAATGTTGGAGCGAATCCATCTACACACGACCAAAGTACAGCTTCAGTCATCATTCACTGTACAGAGGGCCAGCAGGTGTGGGTAAAAGCAAGATGGCAGAGTCACGTAAATGGCGAACAAGTAGGATATACACAGTTTACAGGCTTCCTGCTGCCGTCAGATAGCTCAGAAAACATAAATAGTAAGTATGTCGATCACGTGATACCTACACATCACATCATTTCTGTTTGAATGTCGTTATCGGAGGAGGCGGGGATTTGATTGCAAGTACATGTAGGTTTAGCCTGTTGGAATCTCATCCTTTATATGACATTCAATTGAAATGAACACCATGGAACTGAAGCTGTTCCGTTAGCATTGGATTTTTATATCTCTCGTAGTAGGACAACTTTGGTTTTAACAAATAGAAAGAATATGATACATGCATATTATCATGTACATGTAACAAATGCAATGATAGAAAAGTTGACCTTGAACCGCGATACTGGCGCGACTCATGTATTTGTTAATCATTTTATATCGTTCTTTGTATAATTATCACCGAACAATTTACACAATAAATACGCCTTTTAAGACCTCTAACATATTCCTCCACTGAAGGAAACAGTTCAACTTTATAAAGTAATATGAATATATATATCGTAAGAAATATTTTCCATATTGTAACAGATGGTGGCTAACAGCAGGCTGAGTGTATAGCCTGATGCGCCTGAAGGCGCATTCAGTTTTACTTTAAGCCTGCTTTTTCCTTCATGTATGCTTTCGGTTCATTAGTAACACATCGTATCGCTCCTAGTAGTTGACTGATGTCTTCTTCATAATTGTATTCAAAGTTGTTTTCAAAATTAGTGCAGAAAACATTATCTCTTTATCTTATCTATAGCATTCCAATACTATGTCGAGTATTTCAATCTCTATCAATTATTTGTGTTTGATGTATTTGAGTCTGCTTAAAGGAAAGGAACATTCAGACAGAAAGATAGGCTAAAATCTTTTTGTATATACATTTTGCATTACAAATTTCCGATGTAGTACATGACAATGCGGTCCTTCTAAATACCCCAAGCTTCCCCAATCCTCTCCAAATCTCCCCAGACCACTTTTAAGAACAAGTTTTCCATATTCTAGCAGATGGTAGCTTGAAGCAGGCTGAATCTGCTTTCAACCTGCTGTACGTAGAAACATGTCTCCAAATCCATGAACAAGCTATTGGATAATGGGTTAATATCTAGAAGTGACTGTGTATAGCTATCTAAATGTTTGTACGAGTTGCTCCCCTTGAAATGAAATATATCGTAGATTTAATTTTATTTTATCATTTTGTTCATTATTAAAGCTTATAATTATATGCCATTTATTTGATTAGATATTAAGGAATTTAAGTAGTTTGGATTGTTTTTAAATGTTTTAGAGAAGTTTGGAGTGGTTTGGGGAGGTTTGTGTCTTTAGACGGACCCCATGGCGATGTGTTTAACTCAAAGTATGCTTGATGGAAACAGTCGATCTAATGAACTGGCTCGGGTATGATCGGCTGTTGCCGGTACGTACGTAGTGAGCTGCACACTACGTCACGTACCACACTGGCAAGTGTATGCCTTCGATGCATACAGCCAACCATAAATTAAATGATTCAATTAGTTAATGTTCAGACACATAGACCATTCAAAGCGAAACAAAGAAGTTCAACTCTTTAATTTCACAAATTCTAACGCTGAACTTTTTACAGAGCCAAAAAGGTTTAGTCAGTTGTTTAACATGGGATTTTCCATAGACATCATTCCAATCTTTGTGTAGGTCTGGACAGCTATATTAAAGAAAAATGGAACAGCAGATCATAAAGTAAGGTACACATTTATTTGGATTGCATTCAGAGAAATCGGATGCAAATCGAGTAGTATCTGTTCATTGTTTACTCTTTCTTCAATACAAAGGGGGGATATTTGAAAAACCGCCTACTTCAGCGGACGATTGCACACAGAATATCCAAAAGACTGTTTTGGTCCTGACTACTTTCAAACATTGCGTTTAAATTTTATGAGGAAACCATGACTGATACCTCGTGTATTACTGGTAAAGCAGTTAAAACACGACGGGAGTTAACACTCCTCCAATACACATATGTGTATTGTTTTAAAAGGCACAGTCGTTATCTCTCTCTGGTCTGTGACGTTCGGCTACTTATGTCATAATGAAATTTTAGTAAACAAATTGTAACACGCAGACGTGGTTTGCATCTATATTGTATGACTTATCGTTTCGTTCATTTTATAGTACCGTCGCACTTAGACAAATGAGGGCAAATGAAATACTGAAAGTTGAATACAGCGAGTCGCATAGTTCTGTGTTTCAGCATATGGAATTATTACACGGAGAAAAGTTCGATATCACAGGAATATGTATATAATAAATTAATTAATGATGTATATAATAAATTAGGGTATTTGCGATATTTTTCCCCCGGTAAAAAAACCTTTTTAATGATTTCATAACAGGTGAGGTAGCATCGCCAACAATCGCCTTCAGTGCATACAGGCAACATGACTACAACGTGGGCGCCGGGGCTGTTATACTGTTTGATGCTGCTCAAACAAACATAGGCCAGTCTTACGATACCAGTACGGGAAAGTTCACGTGCCCTGTAGATGGTGTTTACTTCTTCACTGTCAATATTTTGTCGCACATCAA
Source organism: Gari tellinella (assembly GCA_922989275.2). Classification (NCBI taxonomy): domain Eukaryota; kingdom Metazoa; phylum Mollusca; class Bivalvia; order Cardiida; family Psammobiidae; genus Gari; species Gari tellinella. The sequence continues at coordinate 31,626,365 of OV277872.1, read as the reverse complement.
CCATTACCTAAGGGCCCACATCAATGTTGGGAGCAGACATATAGCGTCCGTGTACTCAGTCGGTGCCAGCCCTAGTACAGACGACCAGAGCTCTACTGCAGCGGCAACACACTGTTCTACTGGCGAGGTTGTCTATGTACAAAATATCTACGCTGCACCGATAAATGGTGAAGTTATCCCGCAGACTCAATTTTCAGGGTTCTTGATCTCAGCTGATAAACCAGTGCAAGTCGTTGGTTAAGAGATATACTTCATTTCGGTTATTGTGTAGTGTGAAACTGTACATAGCTCCAGATATGACGAGTACTATACAGTGCAGAATACATTCTTTCCAAATTAACACATCAATGTTTAATCCCGTATGTCCATTACAAAATGTTTTGAGCCAGATAAGATGCCATTTAACCAAGCGTCTGATCAGGCTCTAAACTGTTTATCACTCAGATTAACGATAATCATCAACGTTTTCATGAAATTGCCATTTTCAGTAGTTGTGTACATTACGGTTGCGTTTCGATTAAACAGGCTATCTGTATACAGTAACTCTGTTTTGTCTCTCCCAAATCCTATGTTGGCCTATTCGATATAATCGTCTTAAAAAGAAACTTCTAATGAGTGCTTACTACATATGATTTGAAGGAGACAAAGGTGAAACGTCTGTTTTAATGGTCAGGTTGTTTTTTTAATTCTTATCTGGAGTATCGATACAGTGTTATACAATATCAAAGAAGCGAGCACCAATAAATCATTGTTTACAATAAATGCGCATTTCCTGTTTTAATTATAACTATGTCACCTTCGAGAATGAAAATAAATCACAAAAACGTATGTCTGCTATTTTTAGAACACGAATGAATATAAATATGCTTAAAATAAGGAATAAGATAGTACAACACTATTAAATTGTTTTATTTTTCTACTACAGCGTTCCCTCTCTACAACGGCCCTCTCAACAACGGTTCCCTCCTTATAACGACGATTGCCGCTGTGCCCAAACAATATAATTATCTCCAACCGTTTCACGGCTGCAATATAGTCTATTAAAATTGTTGTCCGCTGTTTTTCTCAAATTTACATATGAGCCATTTTGACAGAAAAAAAACATAATGACGAGTGTCAAACAGCTTAAATCCAGATCAGACGCCGCGTAACGCGGCGTCTGATCTCGAATCAAGCTGTTTGCAAATGTAAGCACATTTCCCTCTATATAACGACTCCCTCCGAACAACGCACATATTGGTTGTCTCCCATTTGGTGTCGTTGTAGGGAGGGAGTGCTGTACTTCGAACTATACGGACCTTTATCTTTGATAAAGCCCGTAGATGTCCAAGTATTAGAAAAGAGGCATTTAGTAATTTCATATTATGACACCAATTGTTATAAACATTAACCGAGGGTAAAAAAAGAGTTAGGTTTACGACTTAAAGAAACACAAAGACTATGTTGATAGCAACTTGATAATGTTTTAAATATTATTCACGATCAAAGAAAAATTATAAACTAATTGTGAAAAAAGTCCTGAACACATTGATTGTTAATATAAAAACAAGAAATGTCTTTAAAACAAATTTAAAAAAAAAGAATTGTAATATCTTGGTTTCAAAAGCAAAAAATACAAGAATACAATGGAAACAGTAACTTTTATTTAAAATGCAAAACTATCATGTACAGAAATACAAAACAAAACAATAATTTCACTCATATCCTAGCTACTGTAGGAAATCCTCACATTCATTCATAGAGTTTCTTGAAACAAATTATAACTAAATAAACCTGCTATGCATGCTCATACAGATACAGCTGTAGCCGGGTGCTCTTATAAAGAAACACCCGCTCCGACCCGGGTTCGAACCCGGGTTGCCAGGTTCGCAGTCATGCACTCTACCACGTCGCCATAAAAGCGCGCTTGTACAGCAAGGCCGTACAAGTCATGATAAACCTACACACTGTGACATACTTCCCCGGCAACTTGAAATTCGTCCTGAATATGGGTATGAGAACGACTGGGGGTCGAACTTGGAGCATATATATGTATTGGTGAAAAAGTTGTGAATCAACTGGGGGTCGAACCCAGGACCTCTGGCTTACCATGCCAACGCTCTAACCAGTGAGCTACCGAGTCACCAAGAAAAGCCATTCAACCACTTCACCAAATTCTCTACCCGGCTACATACAGTCACAGAAACCACGTTGACGCAAATTGTAGCTGGATGCTCTTATAACAAAACACTCGCTCCGACCCGGGTTCTAACCCGGGTCGCCAGGTTCGCAGTCATGCACCCTACCACGTCGCCATCAAAGCGCGCTTGTACAGCAAGGCCGTACAAGTCGTGATAAACCTACACACTGTGACACAGCAGTCTGTTGTAGGATCTCTAACACTTCACTCTTGCAAACAAATGCTGAAACAACATAATTGTGTTTAACTCACTTGAGGCCACTTATAATATTGCTATTAATGTATGGTAAATGTGTACAAATAGTTAACAGTTAAAACGAATTGGTAGTAAGTAAACCAAAACAAATCACCTAGCTTGCTCTGTATGTCTATAAAAAGAGTTCAGATGTCATATATAAAGATAGAAGCATGATGTCATCTGTACAGTAGTAAACAGTCTGCAATATTCAGTCTATGTCTCTTAATTTTATATTCTCGCATTTCAGTTCTGGTAAAATTGCAATAGTACATAGACCAGTCTGGCTTCTTATCCAATCAGACAATACAGTTTGCAACAGGTACTCTTAAACCTAAATTTCTGATTAAATATGATTGGTTGAAAATGTTGGTCTAAATAGATACAATGCAAATCCGCTGAATTAGTTAATAGAACAACACTAGATTGTTTTTTGTTTTGTTTCTTTAACCCTTTAGTCCAAAACCAAGTTGAAGACAGAATGCTGCATAAAAATCAGGTTAAAAGTAAAGCAGAATACGCCGTAAACGCATTATTATTATACCAGATTCATACAATATTCTTTTCACACAGACGTTGTGCGTTCAAAGGCGCTTTCAGCTTTACGTGTATCCTTCTTTAATGTACCATCTGCTAATGTATAGAAAACATTTTTATGATACATACACAGTACCAGTTGATAATGCGATACAGGGTGATGTTTTCAGCCTGAGACGTTTTTGGCGAAAAAAAGCCGACCTAACGAGCGCCTTGGCGCGGGTCTGATCGGTTGTTTCTTGCAAAAACGTTGAGAGCTGAAATCAACACCCTGTACCACTGGCAACTGGTGATACTTTTTATAATATGCCTTGAATTCTCACCGAAAGCAACTAAATAGTCGTTTACATCATTCTATACCCAGAAACCTTTAAGTTACTTATTTGAAGCAGAACAAACATTATTGTATGCTTCAAAGAATAACGCGGAACTTGGATATGTACGTAATGACGTCACGCTAAATCGAAAACGAGGTTCGAGTAGTAAATATAAGTGGACTATACAGACTCTCCTGCATTTTACTGTGCGGATACACACGCAAACGCTCGATATCATAAGAATGAATTTAATAAATATTCATAAATGCACACATTGAAGTGGAGCAATTAAGACAAGACTTTAAATGCGTATCTGTTGAGTACAGTATTAAATCACACATATCTACCTTGTTCAACGCTTATTGCCTTGTCCACCACTACATGTTATATTATTTTATTTATTTACCCCCAGTATGTAACGTAATGACATGAATACAGCTATAACAGCAAATACGCCTAGTAAATTATACAGCTAACTCAATTGATAGAGGCGTAGTGTTTGTAGTAACTAAATTGATCCACACCGTACGGTTCCAAGCCGGATCATATACATGTATACATAGTGATTTTAATACCCGACCACACTTTTTTCTTCCTTTTCAAAAAATAGTTTACACTAATATTGCAAGCTTTCCTTTGTTTGAATTTTTGCCAATCAGAACATTCATAATCTGTTTCGGTAATGTAAACTCTTTTAGGAAATGTGATCAATTAAGTAATATATCGAATATTGTTGTTTTCTTGGAAGTATGGGGAAAACCACTCTGCTTAAAATTTAATATCACCACTAAATGTAAGAAAGAAATTAAATCGAGAATATTACATAATTGTTCATTAATCTAACACTTTTAAGTCGTAGGTTGAAGTCCCTCCGCCATATAATTTACCGCCAAAACCTAACGTTGTTTTGTAATAACATCATTGCGAATGACGTCATTTGGCGTCCTACTTCAGGAAGCGCTGGTGAAAAACAGTTGAATTAAGAGAAAGCAGTCCGACAAGGCGTGGACTACTTATGTTTGTTAATGGGCTATTTAAGCAAATATTTCAGCCAATCACAGCTAACCAAACGTAATGAAAACATACAATTTTAAATATATATACATGTACTTAATATGTTCAAAGCAAACAATCTCACAATTAATTTAATTTGTGAAACAATTTCATCAGGGTCAAAACTGACCGCAATACTTTACAAATGCCAAACATTTTATCCCATTACTCAAAGTCTGTTTCTAGTTTGGAAACCAGTTGACAACTAAAATCAGGTTGAGAGCAAAGCACAATGTGCCCTAAGGCGCTTTCTGTTTTACTTTCAGCATGATTTAAGATAGAACATGTACCTCATATATTTAAGAATATATTTCTTATAGTACATATTAGTGACTTTATCAAACGGAACTATTTCATTCAGTATAAGAACAGTTAAAGGCGCAAAATGCACATTTGTAGGGTTATAGGTTACATGTAACAAAAAACATGCAGTAAAATTTCACCGTCCGAGACCTATTATTCAACTTGTGCACAATGGAATAGAAATTATATCATCAGTTTGTACGCCCTCCTTCATGTATATATCCATTCAATTTAGTTTATTTCCATATATCATTTTTTTCTTCTTCTTCTTCGTTTTCTTCTTCTCAAAATATTTAAAATAAAATTGAAACCCTCATGCTATATTGAAAATACACATATACACTAAAGCTAGTTACTTTTTCTCTTTTCTGACTAGAAATATTTACGTTTTAATGGTACTCAAAGAATGTGTTTGTGCTGAACAATGCAATATGATAAATAAAACATGATATTTGATTTTCATGGAAAACAGATCTCTCACCCTCCCATCTACACAATCAGCAACAAACCAACACAAGCATCGTTTTATACTGGGAAACAGACTCGAACAATGTGTAATGTTTTGCATAATTTCGAAACGGAACTGGAGTTATTTTGAAAACAAGAAAATATAACAAGGGAGAATAACACCAACATTATTCATATTAGAGTTATGGCCTTATAAATGACACTTCCTGTCATCACTCTCTTTATATATATGGAATTATATGGCAATAGCATCAGTAGAATAGGAGCTATCTAAACAAAAAATGTTTATTAGGAATAACAAAAAAATATTGATTCCTGAATTAAGTCCCTTACCAACGACACTCCTTTTTATGCAATAGTTCTACATATGAAATTTGATTTCACTTACATCAGTAGAATTTGATGTTATTTTTCGGATGTGATAAAGGGAAATAACTCAAAAGAGTCACCATGTTCAGGTGAGCGATCAATGGCCATTCTGGCCCTCTTGTTTTAAAAGACAGCACTACGAGATAATCGCCAATAAAATGCCATCTCTCCACATCCGTCGTGTAAAAGCCTTTTTTATAGGATTTTACGACGTACTATATCATGTATATTCAGATTCAGTTTCAGATTTATAAACGTCAAATTTATTGGTCACTCAGCAATACGTGCTTTTCCTCACGTATTCGACTCGCTTGTCTACCTGATAAGAACAACGCCGCAATGAGAACTAGATAGTGAAATCAAGTTGTCCCATAAGAACACTGCTCCGGCCTTTTTAATCAAGCCCGCCGAAATGTCAGCCCAAAAAATGAATCCGGATATCAAGAAAGAGAGAGAAAATGCAAATTTTGACGGCGAAAAACTCACTGAGATGTTATATGGAGGGAAAGAACCAGTCAGAAGGCGGCGATACTTACGTGAGTGTTTAATATTCTTCCTGACATTAATTAAGTAAGAAGAAATCAAGCTTGACAGACGAGGTTCAACATCTAGAACGTTATCATTTCATCAGGAATCCATGATCAACATTTCATTTTATCACAACTGTTTATTTGATCTAATGTTATTATCCCTTCACCCCATGACTTGTTTACAGATTTGAAGGCAGTCGGCCTATTCATGCAGGTTGAAAGTAAACAAGAATGTGCCTTAAGGTGCTTAAATTTATACTTTAACTTAAAATTTAAGCTGTCATCTGCACGAAAATATATCCTCAATTCCCACATTTTCTGAGATTCCTATAACCTTGGTGACATCAGAAAAACACCTAACACTTGTTATGGCATGTGCACCTCACAGGTGTCTGTGGTGTGCTACCCCCCTACCCGCTCATTTGCTATCCCTCTGCAACCATACAGAAAGATATTGGTTAAAATAATGTCAAAATGTTGTCAAAATACCATAAAACAACCTTTTAAAGTGAAATGAAAAATACTTTTTTCCGTCAATGTTGTATAATAACAAGATATATAGGTATCTCTGAACTCTGAAAACAGGCATGGGGTCACTACAGGCGCAGTAACTTTGTCAATTTCCCCAATTTTAATATTCTAAAAAATTGTTGCATATATTTCGTGAGAGGGATATGCCTCTAGACATGCAAACTAAAAAAACATTCACTGAACAACTAATTCATTCGAAAACAGGTCCCATACTGTTGAAACAATTTAGTCGGCTCCGATCTGATAGACTAACTTGCATAGGACGAAAGTGAATTAAAGTACATATATTCCCAGGTTAGCGAACAAAGTCTGTACCATATCGGTCAAAAACATTGTTTTAAACATCTAACCTTAACGCAAATGCATCAATTTGCATGATTGTGGCAATAAATAATTCTTTTTTATCGGTCTAAGTTCGATCATCTAGACGCTTGCCAATGTGAAGTTCTGGAGGTGTGTCCCACGCTGAAATCCTCCAATATTATCTTTATCCGGAGATACATGTAGCGCTCAAAAGATTCTGATTTCATTTGAACTTAAATCAGAATATAACGGATCACTGTTAATGTGTTTTGTAATGGTAAGATGCTTAAAACAATGTTTTTGAACGATATGACACAGAATTTGTTCTGTAACCTGGGAATATATGTACTTTCACTTTCGCCCTATGCAAGTTAAGTCTATCAGATCGGAGCCAACTAAATTGCTTCAGCAGTATGGAAATTATTTTTTATTGTGCAGAATGCTATTTAAAAATGTTTTTAACCTATATAATAGAACTTTAGTCCGCATGACTCATTACCTTGTTAGTGTTAATGCTAGATTCATCATGCGTCCTCATTATTTAGACTAACTTTATCCCACTTAGCTGTTTCTGTTTGTAAACAAACTGCTGTTATCAGCAGAGCCAAAATTGAGGAATAAAACAGTGCACATGAAACTTTTATGAATTTTTTTTTTATAAAAAATAAATCATTTACCGTATTATTATTTTATTGTCGTTGCTAAATGATTTTGATTAACACATTTTACAATATTTCTCTTTAATGTTTATTATGTGTAGCCTGCCTGAGTGACTGCTACTTCACCTTAACACATGTGGTAATTTACCCAATTGTGTACACACACCTAATAGGTTCTCCTATATTATATATTTCATACAAATTATGTCATTTACAAGGTAAAACAAAATGCCACAGGTGCAACACTATATAGTAGCTTCTCCAAAAGATACATGAATACATCACAATCATGTAGATGAAAATGCAGAGAAAACAGGTGTCATATCATACATTGTATGTGCCATAAAGAAAAATCTCATGGCATCAGTGACATGGCAGGTGTTCTACTGCCTTTTGAATGGCTTAACCCATTACCCCATAAATATGCCTTTTTAGACCTTAAATGTATTCCTCCACTGAAGAAAAAAGTTCCCTTTTATACAGTTGTGAATATGTGTCATAAAAAACAGTTTCGATATCTTAGCAGATTTTAGCTTAAAGCAGACTGAAATTAAAGCAGAATGCACCTTAAGGTGCATTCTGCTTTACTTTCAACCTGCTTTAATTGATCATCTTTCTTTAAAATTAGAAACATGTTATGGGGTAATGGGTTAAAATAGGGACATAATTATGTAACTTCACCCCACATAATTTCTCCATAAAGTTAATAATATTAATCTATGATAACAGTAATGCTTTTAAAAGTATCTATTTTTTGGCAATCATGTATCAAGTGAACAGCACAAAGCAGTTAAAATTCCTTTACATAAAATAAATGATAAAATATTTGGATGCAAAAATGTTTGAGACTTTTTCTCTGAGGACTTCTTTCTACTATTCCAGCTATTTGGTGTCCTTACACTTAAACCCATTACCCCATAAAATGTCTTTTTACGCCTCTAATTTATTCCTCCACTGAAGAAAATAGTTCCAATTTATACTTTAACAAATAAAACTATTAAGAAATATTTTATTTATTCTAGGAGATAATAGCTTAAAGCAGGCTGAATGTAAAGCAGAATGCACCTTAAGGCACATTCTGTTTTACTTTCAATCTGCTTTAAGTGGTCACATATTTTCAAATCTAGAAACAGGCTATGGGGTAATAGGTTAAAGATAAAAGGACATACAACAAATTGTGGCCTTATCAGGACTTTAACTTCTGTTTTTGGCATAACATGCTGATTCGTAGTCCTTCATAGAAAGCTGTCGCATATGCTATTATCAACATTTCCCTTCATTATTAGTGTTATTTTACTATCTGTTACAATCTTAGATAACAATGCTATTGATATCGGCTGGGAACGGGTGTGTTTGTTATGGTTCAGTAGGTTATATAATGTGCCTATGTCTAAACAATTTGATAGGGTCATTTTCTAGCATGACAGACTAGATATATTTAAGTCATCCTATTTTATAATCCAGAATACTGTGACAGTTAAAATAAACCAGGTCATTAATAAGAATGTACTTTGTGACTTTACCCATTATCCCATAACCTGTTTTGTAGACGATGTGAAAGTAAAACAGCTATAATGCCTTAACCCTTTACCCCATAGAAGCGTCTTTTAGCGTATTTAATTTATTCCTCCGCTGAAAAAAATAGTTCGAATTTAATCAGTCATGAATATATATTATAGGGAATATTTTCTATATTCTAGCACATGATAGCTTAAAGCAGACTGAAAGTTAAGCAGAATGCGCCATAAGGGGCATTCTGCTTTACTTTTAGCCTGATTTAATAGGTCACATATCTTTAATACTAGAAACAGGCTATGGGTTAAAGGGTTAAAGCATTACTTCTGCTTTACTTTCATCTGTTAGGATATATAAAATGATTTATTTGGTACATCGATAGCTGACTGTAAGAAAAGAGCAACTATTTTCTTCACTGGAGGAATAAATTAAAGGTGTAAAAGAGTGTATTATATATGGAGTAATGAATGAAAAGAGTTTGCAACATTTTCCTAACAACTGAAACTGCAACACTCCATGAGTGTCATAGTTAAAAGAACCTAGGTCATTAATTAGAATGTACTTTGTTTCTTGTATACTATTACAGTAAAACCCCTCTAGACCGGAACCTCTAAATACCGGAATTCTCTAAACTTGACAAAAATGCCATTACACCATAAATGTGCCTTTTTACGCCTTTGATTTACTCCTTCACTGAAGAAAATACAGTCATGAATATGTATCATCAGAAATATTTTCTATATTCTAGCAGATGATAGCTTAAAGCAGGTTGAAAGTAGAGCTGATAATGAGCCTTAAGGCGCATTATGCTTTACTTTCAACCTATTTTTAAGTTATCAGCTTATCTTCCATACTAGAAACAAGCTATGGGTTAAAACCCCTTGAAACCTGAAACCCCTCTAAACCAGAAATTAAGGTTGTCCCCACACATGTCCGGTTTAGAGAGGTTTCATTACATATACATGTATATACAGTAAACCTCGCTTATAACGAACATCTCGGGACCTCAAAAAGTGTTCGCTATAGCCGAAGTTTGTTATAACCGTATAGCGAACTAGTATGCTATATGCAAGGTTAGTATAACGAACTGATCGGACTTATAACGAACACAAGAAACCTACGTGTTTAAATGAAACATTATAAATTTGGCAAACAAGAATATTTATGTTTTTACGAAATAGTTTTTCAGTAATTTGCAAGTTCGTTTACCTTTAACATGACAGCTCGTGCGGAGCTACGGTAGTCTTATTTTCATTGTTTATCGGACAAAACTTTGACGACTGGTCGCCATTTGCATCCATACAGCAGTTTCATGTCGGGCTATAAATTATTCACTTTCGGAAAAAACCTAACTTGCAGGTGACTGAGATACAGAAAACGAGGATCTAACATTTCCGCATTACGGGGCAACAAATAACTAATACATGTATTACTCTTGACAAAACAATATCTTTAATCAATCACAACCACTTTACTTGGAAGAACAAACACAGAGATCATTTGTAGACTTATTCAACCTGTTTATCGCTTAATGTTGACTTTGTTAACAGTTTGGATCCAGACCAGACGCTGTGCAATGCAGTACAAAATGTATGTGGTCAGGATTCAAACTGTTTGACACTCATATCTTACTAGTAAGTCATTCCAACATAATAATTGTCTGTTAATATCCCTCACACCCTCACACAAAGCATAAAGACGATCGCTGACAAACATTTTACCTGTGAGGTAATTATCAATCGATAATTACTCGGCGTCATACAGTTGAAGCACTGGAAATCGACGGTACGCTATAACCGATGATATTTTAATGAAATTTGATGAATTGGGACCTGAAAATTGTGTATGCTATAGCTGAGTTTTCGTTATAACCGAGTACGCTATAACCGTATTATTTTATATAGAACAAAGAAGGGTAAGATTCGGGGATTTTGAAACTGTACCTTATAACCGAGTGTACGTTATAACCGAGTTCGTTATAAGTGAGGTTTACTGTAGTATTAAGCGTTATTCAGTTTTATTCACCCATAGATAAAATTTTACCTGTCAAACTAAAATAAAGATAAGCAACATCAAATTGTGTTGTGAAAAGATTTCTCTGTTACCATATTCCAATAAGTTACTATTTAATCTAAAATTGCTCTTATTGACGAAAATGATCATTTGACATTTATAGTTTTGTTTTCAAAATAACGTCATTATTGCAACATGGCGTCATTATGATGTAACATTTGAATTTGAATGGTTCTGAGCCACTGTTAATCCTTTACCACATTAACCTGTTACTAGTTTTGAAGACAGGTGACAACTTAAAGCAGGTTGAAAACAAAGCAGAATGTGCCTTAAGGCACATTCTGCTTTACTTTCACCCTGCTTTATTAAGCTACCATATATCCGCTAGATTATATGGAAACAATTTCTTTTGGTATATGTTTATGACAGCATAAATTGAAACTCTTTTCCACAGAGGAGAAATTAAATAAAATGTGGTAAAAGGTGATTCTATGGGGGAAATAGTTAATACTAGAGCTCTATGTAGCCTGAGTTCCAGCCTGATTTGTGGGACTGCTCAGGAGATTTGTTTAAGGACACTTGAAAATGTTTCAATCACTCGTGGTGATCCAAGTTTGTTTGTCAGACTAGATTCAGGGCTCCAGATAACGAGAGTATTTCAAAGTTAAAATCTTTATTTCTGCATTTAACCCTATGGTGTCACTACTCATTAGTTGAGACGATTCTAATGATTAGTAACACCATATGATTTGGTGCTAAAATGAGAGAGAAAATGTTGGATTTGTTCAGATTTATTAACTCCCTCTTATCTGGAGCCCTTTAGATTCTCTATTTAAACTGTTTTTACAGTTGGCATAATTAAGTTCAGTGTTTTGGTGATTCAAAAATTAGTATAAAATATATGCACAGTGCGCCATACAATATTTACAAAACTCCATATTTTACATACTTGTGATAATAAATGTTCTACTGCATGTAGTGTCTTTAGATCACCCTTGTATATATAGAATTAAATTTTTCAGCAAGTATACAGGGATAGTTTATTGCAATATCCAGGCATAAATAGGTTAACCCTTTCCCCCATAGAAGCGCCTTTTAGCGCATTCAGTTTATTCTTGCCCTGAAGAAAATAGTTCCAATTTATACATTCATAAATATGTATAATACAAAATATTTTCTATATTCTAGCAGACGATAGCTTAAAGCAGGCTGAAAGTAAAGCAGAATGCGCCTAAAGCGCATTCTGCTTTACTTTCAACCTGCTTTAAGTGGACACCTATATTCAATACTAGAGATATGCTATGTGGGAAAGGGTTAATTATTAAATTTTCGTTTCTACATTTTAGACAACATTGCTTTACAAGACAAGTATCTACAGTCTTTTACAAAATGGTGGAACCTGGGACGTGCAGAGAGTTACGACACCTGTGTGAAAAAAAGCGTGTACCTCAACAAACTATTAAATGACCTGAATGTCACAAATCCTATTGAACGCTTTTACCTTAAAGAGTAAGTATAAGAGTGTAACCTAGGGGCCCGTTTTATGAAACGTTGTACGACAAAAACAGTTGTAATTCAAAACTTTAATTACATTTAATTTCTGATTTCTCCATCTAATCCTGACTTTCAAGACCATTCCAAAGAGATCTCACAATACCATATAATCTGCTAGAATATAGAAAATATTTCATATGTAATATATTTCTGACTGTTTAAAGTGGGACTATTTTTTTCAATAGAGGAATAAATTAATGGCATAAAAAAGCATGCTTATAGGGTAATGGGTTAAATCAACTCTACAATGTCAATAATGGACTATCACTAAACTTATTTGTGAATTGGAATTTTCCATTTGAAGTTCCAGGGGTCAATAATTTATCACAAGTTTGTCAGTATTATTTATTAACCCATTACCCCATATAGCATGTTTCTAGTTTTGGAGATATAAAGTTGATCACTTAAAGCAGGTTGACAGTAAAGCAGAATGCGCCTTAAGGCACATTCTGCTTTCTGTCAACCTGCTTTAAGCTACCTTCTGCAAGGATATATAAAATATTTCTTATGTTATATGTTCATGACTGCATAAAGTGAAACTATATTCTTTAGTGGAGGAATATATTAAAGATGTAAAAAGGCATATTTATGGGGTAATGGGTTAATTCCTGTCTTCCTTAGGGCTGCAGCATGTCAGGAAAGCAATGTTCTGGGACTGCACGAGTCCATGTTCATGCCCACCATAGACAAGCAGGGAACCGCAGAACAGAAGGAGAAGTATCTGGTACCCAGCAGAAAGTTTGAGATAATTGGTACCTATGCACAGACAGAGCTTGGACATGGTAAGACTGGGGTTAAAGTTTAACCCTTTCCCCCATAGAAGCCCCTTTTAGCACATTCAATTTATTCCTCCACTGAAAAAAAATAGTTCCAATTTATACAGTCAGGAATATGTATCATAAGAAGTATTTTCTATATCCTAGCGGATAATAGCTTAAATCAGGTTGAAAATAAAGCAGAATACACCTTAAGGCGCATTCTGCTTTACTTTAAACCTATTTTCAATACCAGAAAATAGTCTATGGAATAAAGGGTTAAAAGATTTTATCTGTATGATGTTTGCCTTTCAAAAGGTAAATTTTTCTCATGATTAGAATTATTCTTTTAGATAATGAAGTTAAATTAAATCCATTACACCATAAATATGCCTTTTACACCTTTATTTTTTTCCTCTACTGAAGAAAAAAGTTTCAAATCATACAGCCATGAATGCGCACCAAAAGAAAAATGATCTATATCCTAGAAGATGGTAGCTTAAAGCAGGCTGAAAGTAAAGCAGAATGCGCCTTTATACTTTAAACCTGCTTTAAGTGGTCTACTGTTTTCAAGTCCGTAAAAAAGGACACTAATTTAGGATGTGAAAAGGTTAACCTATTGCTCCATAGATACTTTTAATTTATTCCTACACTAAAGAAAATAGTTGCACTTTATACAGGCATGAGTATCCTGCATAAGAAATAGTTTCTATATTCTAACAGCAGATGGTAAACATAAGCTTAATGCAGACTAAATGTAAAGCAGAATGCTCCTGAATGAGCATTCTGCTTTACTTTCAGTCTGCTTTAAATTAGCAACCCTCAATCTTCAATACTAGAAACAAATAGAATTTTTCAAGCGAAAACATTTATAAGTGCCTTGGAAGGTAAGTTAGCATTAGTTATTTTATTGGACCAAAATATTTCTTTTATATAACTACATATTGTTTATTGAAACTAATACATTGGAGATGTTCTTTCCTGTTTTAAAGAAACTTAACACAAATGTGATGTAATAATATTAAAAAAATGACAGTTTTTTTAAAATAATGACAGTTTATTTTATATACAGTGGAGAATGTGTTATTCTTTCCCGTTTAAACGCAAACGTACGCAAACGCAAAGCGCTAAAACGTAGAAAAGAACAACTTTTGGACAATTCTGATAATTCTTGTTTATCTTGGTGGCAAACAGTTTGGAGCCTGATCAGACGCCGGATTACCCGGCGTCTGATCTGGCTCCAAACTGTTTGCACTGCAAATAATAGTTTTAGCGTAAACGCGTTTATTGGGAAAGAATAACAGATTCTCCACTGTAGGAGTTGCAAACACTGTTTGGACCTGATCAGACCCTGGGTCTAATCTGGCTCAGACTGTTTGCACTGAAAATAAATGTTTTGCAATAAAGGCTTTTATTTATGCTTTTCGGTGGATAACTAGGAAAAAGCAATGGATTACAGTGGAGAATGTGTTATTCTTTCCCGTTTAAACGCAAACGTACGCAAACGCAAAGCGCTAAAACGTAGAAAAGAACAACTTTTGGACAATTCTGATAATTCTTGTTTATCTTGGTGGCAAACAGTTTGGAGCCTGATCAGACGCCGGATTACCCGGCGTCTGATCTGGCTCCAAACTGTTTGCACTGCAAATAATAGTTTTAGCGTAAACGCATTTATTGGGAAAGAATAACACATTCTCCACTGTATCACTTAATAATTTCACTGTCTCAAGCAGTGGGATTATCATCGCACATGCTTCTTTTATGAATTTTCCCGTAGGGCGCCCCAAGAATCGTAGTCAATCTTGTCTTATCGCTTCATTCCGGCAGCCCGATTTGTGGCAATCCACTCAACGGAAGAACACAAATCCAAGATCGGAAGTAACAATTTAATTCCGATGACGTCAAATCAATAAATCAGTGACGTCATTGTATGGCAAACTGTTACGGAAATGTGTTCGATATAACTATTGGGTGCCATACGAGATAAATAATGTAAAATTTTTAATTGTCAAATTATTTCGTTTAAAAAGTGGCTTAAAACCATAAATAAATAGAATCACTGTATTTTTTCAGTGTAAGATTGAATTTAATCCATTGAGTGAACAACATACTTATTATATATATTTTCACTCGTGGCTTTGCCACCGATGAAAATATAACATCTGATGTTCACTCAATGGATTAAACTTCGATCTAAAATTATAATAATTTGATTTTACAGAGGAGACAATGTAATTATTTCCAATAAATAGAGGATAACTGTTTTTTCAGTGTAAGATCGAAATTTAATCATATTGTATTTCAGGAACGTTTATCAGAGGGCTTGAAACCACATCAACCTTTGACCCCAAAACACAGGAGTTTATCATCCACAGTCCGACCTTGACCTCCATGAAGTTTTGGCCAGGATCATGTAAGTGGCCTTGTGTAGTTGTAAGCATCAACCTATTACTCAATGAATATACTTTTTTATGCTTTAATTTATTCCTACAGTGCAGAAAATAGCCCCACTTTCAACCAGCCCTTTTTGCATGTTTTTTGGGAATGGTGGCGGGGCCTTTTGACGGGGAATTAAAATGCATTGTAAGTGGACCTTTATTGGAAAATTAACATGTTAAAAGAAAAAGAAGGCCCTGTAAAGCTGGGTTTAATCACTACTGATTGCATTTTAAAATGCTGGGGAATTCAAACAAATTTGGGTGAAAATAGTATACATGATTTTGTTTAACTCTTTGAACCCTAGTCACGCATATATGCGTCATTTGCAAACAGCGTACCTTTGAGGAGTACAATTGTCCTATGCAAACAGTGTTGACCCTGATCAGAGGGCCCCCGAAGGAGCCCTCTGATCAGGGTCTACACAGTTTGTTATTTTGACATATATTGTAAAAATCAACCCTAAAATGTCAAAAATGGACTAGACTAAAATGGAAACTGGAATTGCCCATATAAATTGTTAGGGAGGAAAGAGTTAAGGAATGGGGCTGAATATCTTCCCCGAAAATGGCATAAAAAGGCGGCTGTATACAGTCATGAAATTGTACTATTATTTTCTATATCCTAGCAGATGGTAGCTTAAAGCAGGGTGAAAGTAAATCCCAATGCAACTTAATGCACATTCTTCTTAACTTTCAACTTGCTAAATAAGTGGTACATGGTTTGTCATTAAAACTAGAACAGGCTAAGGGATAGTGGGTTAGATCATTGAGTATTATATCAGTTTGGGTCTCTTATTTCAGTGGGGAAGACAAGTAACCATGTGGTGCTAATGGCCCAGTTGTACACTAAGGGCAAGTGCCATGGTATACATGCCTTTGTGGTACAGATCAGGAGTATGGAGGACCATCAACCTATGCCAGGTAACTAGTAGTACTACTATCACCTTGTAAATTGTTAGAGGTACAGTTAGAGGTTAGAGGTACAGTTGAACTTCGAAGGCTGGAACTCGCTAAACTCAAAGTAACTGTTAGTTCTACAAATGAATTTTATTATTTCAAGCTTAATTAAGTCAAACATACCCTTATTTCCAAGTTAAAAAGCGGCTCTATAGCCACGTTTTAACTTGGAAATAGGGGTATGTTTGACTTATCCAAGTTCAACATATTGAAATTGGACTGTATATATACTTTATAATCAATCTGTAGAATCTGTCATTTCGTGAAATGACTAGTCAGTCTGTGAAATAACTTTTTCACATAGTCCTTTAATGGTACAATTTATGATGATATATACAATATTATTTTTAACAATCTCCAAGATTTTACGAGTTAATGGGTTAATTTGATATTATTTTTCGCATCTGTTTCTGTCCAGTATCAGAGCTCCTGATAAGAGGAGTATTTCAAAAATTAAAATCTTTATTTCTGCTTGAAACCCTATGGTGTCACTACTCATTAGAATCGTCTCTTTGAGACAATTCTAATGAGTAGTAACACCATATGATTGTGTGCTGAATTGATTTTTGTTCAGTTTACTTCCTCTTATCTGAAGCCCTGCAGTAAGTTTTGAGCTGAATACATCGCCCTGTATTGCACCAGCAGCTGGTTATTTGTACAGTGGAGAATCTGTTATTCTTTCCAGTTTAAACGCAAACGTACGCAAACGCAAAGCACTAAAACGTAGAAAAGAACAACTTTTGGACAATTCTGATAATTCTTTTTTATCTTGGTGGCAAACAGTTTGGAGCCTGATCAGACGCCGGGTTACCCGGCGTCTGATCTGGCTCCAAACTGTTTGCAGTGGAAATAATAGTTTTAGCGTAAACGCATTTATTGGGAAAGAATAACAGATTCTCCACTGTATTTATGAAAGTTATGTTGTTTTAGGTGTAATGGTTGGGGACATAGGTAACAAGCTAGGCTATGATGGCATGGACAATGGCTGGCTTATGTTCAATCACTATAGGGTACCTAGGGACGCCATGTTGATGAGATATGCCAAGGTACTAATTTGTCGTAACACATTACTCCATAACTATGCCCTTTAAGCCTTTAATTTATGCTTTTACAGAAGAATGTAGCTTCAAATTATATATATATATGCAAGAAAGTTTGACATACTCTTCTGTACTTAATTATACATCATCATGTTTCCCTTTTGAGTTGCCCCCAGATGGAATTGGCCACACCTGAGACCTGAAGGTTCTCAGTGTTTACAGTCATGAATATGCATTTTGAGAAATATTTCCTCTATCATATCAGATTGTAGCTTAAGGATGACTGAAAGAAAACCAGACTGCACCTTAACCCTTTGAACCCTAGTCCCGCATATAGGCGTCCTTTTCAAACAGTGTACATGTGAATAGTACACTTGTCCTGTGCAAACAGTGAAGACCCAGATCAGAGGGCTCCCAAAGGAGCCCTCTGATCAGGGTCTTCACTGTTTGTCATAATGCCAAACATTGACAAAAACAACCCTTAAAAGTCAGAAATGGACTAGACTAAAATGGAAACTGGAATTGTCCATTTAAAGTTTCAGGGAGCAAAGAGTTAAGCGATGTTCTGCTCTACTTTCAACATGCTTTAAGTAGTCTCCTGTCTTCAATATTAGAAACAGGCTATGGGTTAATAGATTAACCAACATAACTCTATTGGTTCTTCATAGAAACAAGGTGATAAAAATGTTCATGTTCTCACATGAAAATGACTTCTTTAATTTGACCTGTTTCTAATGATTTTGCAGTTGTTGTAAAAAAAAGTATTCATTTGTAAAGCAATATTAAATTTTGTTTTATTTATTAGTCTGAAGACAAACAGCATACATATCTATCGATTTAACCCTTTCCCACATAGCATATCTCTAGTATTGAATATAGGTGTCCACTTAAAGCAGGTTGACAGTAAAGCAGAATGCGCTTTAAGCGCATTCTGCTTTACTTTCAGCCTGCTTTAAGCTATCATCTGCTAGAATATAGAAAATATTTTGTATTATACATAGTTATGAATGTATAAATTGGAACTATTTTCTTTAGGGCAAGAATAAACTGAATGCGCTAAAAGGCGCTTCTATGGGGTAAAGGGTTAACACATTCAACCCAAATAATGACTATAATCCTCATTGATAAACAGTGTACCAGCAAAGAGTACATTTTCCTATGCAATAGTATAGACACTGAATAGCGGACTCCTACAGGAGCCTCTGATCAGGATTAGAAATTGAAATTGTTGATTAAAAGTTTCAAGGTTGAATGAGTTAAGATGCCTTTGCAGCAGAGCACAGTGCAAGCTGCCAAACATCCATGCTTTGTCTCACAACATCCCATGTTTTTATGTGCTTATCCCTATCCCAGGTAGAGAAAGATGGAACATACATCCCAGCACAAAATGCCAAGGTCACATATGGTTCAATGGTGTTCATCAGGTCTCTTATAGTAGGCGATACAGGCAGATCTCTCGCCCAGGCTTGTACCATAGCCACCAGATACAGCGCGGTTAGAAGACAAACAGAAATCAGACCTGGGTAAGACTCTGAGAAGTTCAAAATTGATCAGACCAGGGTAAAATGTTTGCTGCAGGATAGAAAGAATCATCCAATCATTTACTGTTTCTAAGTTGTTCTCCTACAAAAGGGAATACATTATTTTTTTCTTTTAATCCATTACATCTGTAATATATTCTTTCACTGCAGAGGAAAATAGTTCCAATTTGAACTGTCATGAATATGCATCTTAGTGATATTTTTATATCCTCGCATATGATTGCTTAAAGCAGGCTGAAAGTAAAGCAGAATGCACAGAATTTCAACCTGTTATAAGTGACCACTTGTCGTCAAAACTAGAAACAGGGTATATGGTATAGAGTCAAATGAGTTTGTGCTAAAACAATGATGTTCATTGCACGACTAAGGTAAGTGATACATCTTTTTAATCATTCTCTAAAATAAAGAAATGAGAACAGGAAACTTGTAAAATAAGACTTGAGATTAATCTAGACAAAGAAGGAAGGTAAGTATCTTATTTTCATTTCTTAAAGATTGTTACAGTTATCTCCCTTGACAAAAGATAAATGCAAATTGCCTTGGTGTGTTCCATCTTTCTCAGCTACAGAACTACAAATATTACATATACAGCCAAATCTGTTTTCAACAACCTTACAAAAACAATTTATTATACAGGCTTTAACCCTTTACCCCATTGATACACATTTAAACGCTGAAAATATACAGTAATGAATATACAGTATAGGAATGTTTTCCATATCTTAGCAGGAGGTAACTTAGAACAGGCTGAAAGTAAAGCAGAATGTGCCTTGAGGCACATTCTGCTTTACTTTCAACCTGCTTTAAGTGATCACCTGTTTTCAAAACTAGAACCAGTCTACATAGTAAGGGTTAACTTATTGCTCTCTTGTGCCACATTATTGCATCTATTACAAATAGTGTATTTATAATAGAACATACATGAATGTCCTGTACATAGATTGTATACCTAGATCGTTGGCTCCTGCAGGATCAGAGTCTGCATTGTTTGTCATTTTGCTATTTTATTGGCAAAAACACCCCTAAATAATCATAAACAGATTAGATTTAATTGGAAACTGGATTTGTCTATTAAAAGTTATAGGGGTCAATGAGTTTGATTTAATTCTTTCAACACCATTGACCTGTTTAAAATATACCCATTACATTTGCAAACAATGTAGACCTTGATCAGAGGGCTCCTATTTACTCCAGGATATATTTATTCTAGCTGACCATGACAAAACCAGCCTTATTGCATTGCAACATTGTACAGGCAAAGCATTGTTTTCATTCCAGGCTCTGTATCTGAGTCTACACTGCCAAATATAATACATATATAATACAGCTACATAAATTGCATGTGAGTGTCAAACAGTGTTCATCAAGACCAATCTCGAAAAGTGTGTTAAATGTGCATTTAATGCACATTAAATGCAGCGGTATTCACACCGTAATTAAGTGAATTCTTTTTCTCACCAAGTGCATTAAAGTGAATTAAATTTATTAAAAAAAGTGAATTTTTGTGCATTAATTCTGCACTAAAGTGAATTCTTTTTTAGAAAGTGTATTTTTTCTGCACTAAAAGTGTATTTTATTTATAATAAATACACTTTCAATAAAAAATAATACACTTTTGCTACAAAAAGATGCAGAAAAAATGCACTATCATTTTGAAAAGATGCACAAAAATACACTTTTACAAAAACTTGCAGGAAAAATGCATTTCTCATTTTAAAAGATGCAGAAAAAATATGTTTATTTGTAAAAGTGCTGAAAAAATACACTTTCTGTAAAAAGTTCAGGAAAAATGCGCATTTTAAGTGTACTTTGAGAAGGGAGCTGCCGTATCTTTGATGTGGAGGCTGGCCTTGATCTACACTGTTTGAAATGCAATAAGGCAGGTTTTCTCGTGACACGGATCATTTGTATATTATCTGTATAACAGTGGCTACTGGAAAGAACAGGATTTATATAATGAAAAAATTTCAGCTGAATATCAGACAAATAAGCATGTATGGCTATCTAGGATAATTTACAGCATTCTTGTACATTATAACAAACAGTGCTTCCAGGGGATCCCTCTGATCTGGATCTATGCTGTTTGCCTAGGGAAAAGTGCACTGTACACAGGTTCACTGTTTGTAAAGCCTGTTTATGTGTATAATCAACAAATCATGCTTTAGTGTGAACCTGCTTTAAGTGGTCACCTTTCTTAAAAACTTGAAATAGGCTTTGGGATAGAGAGCTAATCTAATACTTCATAAATGCTTTTTTACACCTTTAACTTATTCCTACACTGAAACAAATAGTTCAAATTTCTACAGTGATGAATATACACCATCAGAAATATTTTCTGTAGACAAGCAGATGGTAGCTTAAAGCAGGCGGAAAGTAAAGCAGACTGTTTTTTAAAGTGTGTTCTGCTTTACTTTCAACCTGCTTAAAGTGGTAACCTGCCGTCAAAACTAGAAACAGATCATAGGTTGAAGCGATACACAGTGAAAATAAACTAAGAATGAAACTATTGACCTCTGCTGTCTAGAAAAACTGTCACTAAAAAGTTACAGTAATTCTTGTAACTACATATAGTTGAACCTCTCTATTAGTGTTACCTTGGGTTGACTAGTCCACATTTTCACTTTGAAGCATGCATGAGTTCAAACAGTGACCAGATTGATTTATCAAAATGCAACTGTCAGAAAAAATCAGGGCTACCATTTCTCTGGATTTTGAAATCTTTGGATTTTCTATCATTTCTCCAAACCTACAGATTTTTTCAGAAATATTCGGATTTCTACTCTTACTTTTAAAATTTGGAATTTTTTGCTTTTTTTACTAAGGAAACATTGATATGTGTGTCAAACAGTTTAGATCCAGATCAGATGCCACGTTACCCGGCATCTGATCTGGATCCGAACTGTTTGCATAATTATGTTTGTGATATAGAGCCTAACAGTGAAAGGGTTTAAAGATATGATTCCTGAAATTGCATATGAAAGTTTGAAAATTTTAGGATTTTTATGAGTAACTTATGGTAGCCCTGACAAAAACAGGTAAGTATAATTTAGTTGGAGTCATTGATGGTTCAACTGTACTTCTCAAATACTAACTTCTAGGTTGACGTAGATGGAACATACCATTCATTTGCACAACGTACAATTGCTTATGGTTCAATGGTGTATATAAGATCGATTATTGTTGAGAGAACAGGAAGAGCATTGTCATTGGCTGTAACCATAGCAACCAGGTACAGTGCTGTTAGAAGGCAGACAGAGATTCGTCCAGGGTAAGTCTGTGAATTCCATATGGCAGTACGATGGTTCAGGTGTATCAGATATTTTATCGACATCTCCAAAAAATAAGATTATTGAAATCCCTAAAACTAGCGGGGTAATGACTTGTATACTTTTCAATAATACACTTTATACTTTTAAACTATTACTCCATAAATATGCATTTTCAGGTCTCTATTTAATTTAACCCTTTGAACCCTAGTCCCTCATATAGGCGTCCTTTTCAAACAGTGTACATGTGAATAGTACACTTGTCCTGTGCAAACAGTGAAGACCCAGATCAGAGGGCTCCGAAAGGAGCCCTCTGATCAGGGTCTTCACTGTTTGCCATAATGCCAAAAATGGACAAAAACAACCCTTAAAAGCCAGAAACTGACTAGACTTAAATCGAACTGGAATTGTCCATTTAAAGTTTCAGGGAGGAAAGAGTTAATCACTGAAAAAATTAGTTCAACTTGAATGCAGTTATGACCATACACCATAAGAAGCAGTTATTATAGAAGTTTAAGGTAAGCTGAAATTACAGCAGAAGGTGCCTTTAGAGATATTTCTTCTTTACTTTTAGCCTGCTTTAAGTGGTTACCTGTCCTCAGAACTAGAAAGAGGCTTTTGGGTAAAGAATTAATCCTTTTCCTCCACAGCTTGTTTTCAGTATTTCAGACGGGTCCTTGTATAAAGCAGGCTGAAAATAAAGCAGAAAGTTTCTGTAGGAGCCTTTGGCTTTATATCAGTCTGCATAAAGCATCAACCTGTCAGAAAACAACCATATGTTGCCATCAGTAAGTCTAATCATGGTTGATTTTATGAGAGATCTGGGTCTTTGATGTTTGCACAGAACAAAAGTACACTTTACAGGTACAGTGTCTGTAAATGACACATTTACTCTTGGCTATGCTTCACTTTGTTTATTTCTTTTATCTATCCTTTGTTACTGGCGGATATGGTCTGGTGGCTAAGCACACTCAACTGCTGTACCAGGGGTCTTGAGTTCAATCCCCCGCCGGACTAAGTCCTTCAGATGAGACTTTATAAATTGTGGTCTAATATATCAGTACTTTACACTGGGCATCCAAAAGAACCAGAGATTCCTGTCAATAATAAGGGTATGGCATCCTGCCCAGATTTTTTTGTATCCACTCCCCTCTCTGTAGCGGCTCCAATTAGCCTATAGATGGCAGAAAAAACATTAAAAAACAAACCAAACTATTCTTTGTTTATTTATGTAGTGGTCCAGAGCCGCAGGTGATAGACTACCAGACACAACAGCAGAAGTTGTTTCCTCTTCTTGCCTCGTCCTACGCCCTGATCATATGTGGTCAGTCAATGCTTATGACCTATACTAGGATCAGTGGCAACATTGAGAAAGGCCAAATGGATGAAATGCAAATGGTAAGCAGTGATGCATAATGCTTTTCAGAATGTATGTTTTTTATGATTCTTTGCTTGAGCTAATTAAGAATTTCCTAGATATTTACAATTGTTACCCAAAAGACTTTCTACCTTGTCGTGGTTCTGGCGCTTGATTGTCATAGGGAATTATTTCTGTTTATTAGACCAGCCAAGAACTAAAAGGTCCGTGGTTTTGATCCCATGCGCTGCTTCACAGGGAATGAGATTAGCCGAAATCACCTTCCTGAAATCAACATAATCTCGTCTCATCATCCTTCATCGGCGCTATATGACCTTTCTTCTGTTGCAGTGCCATAAAACCAAACTCATCCATCCATCCTTTTTAGCTCACCTGAGCCGAAGGCTCAAGGTGAGCTATTGTGACCGCTCATTGTCCGTAGTACGTCTGTCCGTCTGTCCGTTCACTTTTACTTCAAACGACATCTCCTCTGAACCCGGGGATTGTAGGGCGGATTCAAACTGTTCATGATGTTCCTTGGATGCTTCTCTACAGAAGTTGTTCAAATGAAAGAGAAAAAGCAAAAACTCTGCTTGAAAAAGCAAAAAAGCAAAAAACTTTAAAAAATCTTCTTGCTAAAAACTACTAGGCCCTAAGCTTTGATATTTTTACTGTAGAATCTCCTGGTCGATCCCTCTATAGTTTGTTAAAATGAAATCCCTAGGGTCACACTTGACGCCACCCTGCACAGTTTAAGTGCTGCTCTAGGCAGGTTTCACAGTATTTTTGATGAAGCAAAAGCAGAACTGTATTTTACCTGAGTTACTCTTAATATACTAAGGGCAAATAGCCAATATTTGCAAACATTTTGGATCCAGATCAGATGCAACATAATGCTGCATCTAATTTGGATCCAAACTATTGGTACTCATTTACCAACTGAACATGTTCTAAATTCTTTTTTTTGTCACTTTTCGCATACAGTAGGTTTTAAGCAGATATCATTTCAGTCTGGTAAGGGTAAACCCCCAGAGCAGTTGCTAATTCTACCATACTCCCCAGTATTTGACCTCAGCCACTGAACTGATGGTCTTAGCTGAACATGTTGTCTGCTAAAGTTTAGAAATGGTTCAGTCTGCTTCATACTTAGAGAAACAGGGTCTGGAAGTGATCCACTGACAGTTATGTAATTATGTCTTTTGCCATATTTATACATATGTTTAATATTGGTTTTGTCAGAGTTATCTGTATGTTTTGTCTTTTTTTCTTGTCCAGGATTCAACCCTTTCCCTCCATAAATACTGACGTTTGTTAACCCATTACCCTATAAATGTGCATTTTTAGGCCTTTGATGTATTCATTTACTTAAGAAAATCATTTCACTTTAAACAGTCATGAAATTGTAAGATGCGAAATAAGTTTCTATATCCTAGTAGATGGTAGCTTAAAGCAGTTTGAAAGTAAAGCAAAGTGTGCAACTCATCTATGGCTCTGAACCAGTCACTGAGATACAGCAACTGAATAGATGATGTTGTCTGCTACAATTTTTATGCCCTGGCAACACTTTGTTGGGGGCATATTGTTTTGGGCCTGTCTGTTTGTTTGTTAGCTCACCTGAGCCAAAGGCTCAAGGTGAGCTATTGGGATGGCCCTGTGTCCGTCGTCGTCCGTCGTGCGTCGTCGTTAACACTTGCTTCAAATGACATCTTCTCCTAAACGGCTAAACAGATTTCAACCAAACTTTAAAGGAATGTTCCTTGGGTCAAGCTCTTTCAAATTTGTTCAAAGAATTGAAAACAATATAGAACTCTAGTTGCTATGGCAACCAAAGTGAAAAAATAAGGAAATCTTAAAAAATCTTCTTGTCTGAAACTACAAGGGCCAGAGCTTAGATATTTGGCACATAACATTATCTACAGGTCCTCTATCAAGTTTGTTCAAATTATGCCCCTGGGGTCAAATTGGCCCCGCCCCGGGGGTCACAGTTTTACATAGAGTTATATAGTGAAAATTTCAAACGTCTTCTCCACTGAAACTAATATGGCCAGAGCTTTGATATTTGGCATGGTGACACTTCTAAATGTCCTTTACCTAGTTTGTTCAAATGGTTCTGGTCGGTTAAATATCTAGGACATAATTCACATTCAAAATATGTATAGCAGACAGCAATTCAGCATTATAAGAGTTAGACCCTAGCCAAATTTCCTACTGGCAGAGTTACATAACTGAACTCAGGTCAGCTGGTCAGCTGATGAGGTTCACAGCATATGGTGTTGTCTGCTATATTTTTATGCCCTGCAGTTGGGAGCATATTGTTTTTGTCTGTCTGCTTTTTTGTCTGTTTGTCCATTTGTTTGTCTGTCAGTCCACAACTTTAATCTTAGCCATAACTTTGTTAAAGTTAGAAACTTTATAACTTGGGTCATGTCCTACAAAGGTCAATGTCATTTTTGAGATATTTCCCAGTGTCATATTTTCTTGTCTTTGAGATAACTCCAGTTCTACTGATGTTAACCCATTACCCCATACATATGCCTTTTTACGCCTTTAATTTATTCCTCCTCTAAAGAAAATAATTCCACTTTATACAGTCATAAACATGTAAGATATAAGAAATAGTATCTATATCTTAGTAGATGATAACTTAAAGCAGGTTGAAAGTAAAGCAGAGTGCGCAATAAATAATCATATGGAAATACATGTAGCTTGATAAGAAGAAGTGTCATGGATAAGGGCCATAACTCTGCCAACAATATTTTTTTAAGTTATTCCAATTTGTCATGTTTTTTTTTGTCTGGAAGATAATTCCATTTACAGCTATATTAAAATGTTGTCTTGCCTATTAAGCTAAGGCACAATGACCTCAGGTGAGCGAATTAAGGGCCATGGCCCTCTTGTTTAATATTTCTGTATCAAAGCCTCTGTTGTAACTACTAGATGATTCTAATGAGTTAGTCATTACATAGGGTTTGGTTGTGAGATAAGGAGTTTGCTATTTAAAACGGAGTTATACTATTTCGTCATATCACTTACGTTCATAATTAAATGAAATTGTGCCATGCATGCACTGATCAGTGTGCTAGCTATATATGTGGAATGTGCTAGCTATATATGTAGAATGTTAATGCGTTTAAAAATAATTCACATCCACCATTTTATTCCATCAAGACAACTTTTTCCATTAGCTTCTTGTTATTCTTTCTTCAGCTGCATGCCATGTCTTCAGGCCTGAAGGCGTTGTCCGCTGACACTACCAGCAATGGTATAGACAAGCTGAGGATGGCTTGTGGAGGTCACGGCTACACCCATGCCAGTGGCATACCCAAGATCTTTGCCAACATTACACCAGCCTGTACATACGAGGGAGAGAATACAGTCATGTACCTGCAGTGTGCCAGGTAGGGGTTAACCCATTACTACTTAACTACACCTTTTTCTGCCGTGAATATATTCCTTCACTCCTCCTAAAGGAGCTTTCTGCTTTACCTTTCCCTTATTTTGAATAGTTACCTGCCATAAACACAAATGGATTCTCAAGGCATGACTTAGCCAAAAACTACAGATTAATAACTCTTTGAACCCTAGTCATGCATATATGGGTCATTTGCAAACAACGTACCTATGAGGAGTACACTTTTCCTATGCAAAAGGAGCCCTCTGATCAGGGTCTACACTGTTTGTCACTTTGTAAAATATTGTTAAAATTCACCCTTATTATTCAAAAATGGACTACATTTCATTGTAAACTGGAATAAGTTTCAGGGGTGAATGAGTTATAAGTGCACAAAATGCTATTTCTGTGACAGGTGTCCTACTTCAATTCTGCACATGAATTGTGTGAATATTACTGTGAATTTTTATTCCAAAAGTTAACTTTACTACTGGTGTTGTTGAGATATTTCTATTTAATTACGAATAATTCAGCATACGCATAAATATTATGATAAATGTTGCTTACCATTATTTGTTTGTTATTTGCATATTTATTTTTAACTCGTCTGTCTGTTTTATCTAAAAAAAAAAGAAAGCTATTGCTCATGGGGGGGCCAACTAGGTATTACTATGAAATGTTTTGCTACGACAACTTATATGGGTATTTTAACAGATTTGTATTGCTACGAAGACAACTTTGTTTTCTTAGACAAACATTTCTCACTGAATACAATGACTTCGTAGCAATACAGATCTCTTATAATACCCATATAGGTTTTCGTAGCAATACATTTAGATGATCATACGTAGTTGGCCCCCCATGTTGCTGTCACTCCAGCGTCTTTGCAGTTTCTGTTATCTGAAATCTTAATGTTGGCCATAACTTCTTCCATATTCCTTCCTAACTCTTTCCTCCCTGAAACTTTTAATGGAAAATTCCAGTTTCCATTTTAGTCTAGACCATTTCTGACTTTTAAGGGTTTTTTTTGTCAATGTTTAGCATTAGGCCTAAAAAAAAAATATGTGTGTTTCTGGTTTCACCCTCTGAAAATTTTAGGGTAGGTCGGTAGGAAAAAGTTTATATTTTTTAAAAAGTTTTTATATAGGGCATATATGCGGATTTTTTTACAATCAAAGGATGGGTTTATATGACAAATAATGACCTTGCTCTTGTTGTATTCAACATTGAAAGTGTCTGAAATGATTTATCTTGATTTGCAAGTTTAAATTGTAAGGTATTTCATAATATAATTATGTGAAATAGTTCTTGTTTCAATCTGAAAACCATTGCATCAAATAAATATTATATTTAAAAAAAATGTGGTGTGTTTGCTTTTAGTACAAGGCTTCTTATTTCCTTCTGTAACGGGCACCGAATAACGGCCCCTTCCCCCCGTATATTTTTCCCCTCACCAAAAAAACTTTCCCCTAAAAAATTATAAATAAATTTATTTTTTTTTTAATTTTTTTTTTTTTAATTTTTCTTTAAAAACTTTAGGGTCGGGGGTAAAAAATAGGGTCGGTCGGGAAACCGGAAACACACATCCTTTCGGAGCCCTCTGATCTGGGTCTTTACTGTTTGCACAGGACAAGTGTACTATTCACATGTACACTGTTTGAAAAGGACGCCTATAAGCGGGACTAGGGTTCAAAGAGTTAAACCTTCATATTTGGTATGCATGTTCATCTTGACAAACACTATCCAGTCGAAACAAAATGTGTTACCAATTAAATAACCTTGACCTTTGACCTAGTTATACTGTATTTTTCACTTATCTGAAAAATCAGATGGGCGTTGGCACCCGAATGTGGTGCTCTTGTTCATTGTATCAAATTACTGTTTTACCAATTGTATAGGTACCTGGTGAAGTGTTACGGCCAAGCTGCTACAGGACAGAAACTGCCAGGTTTCATGACCTACCTGAACAGACCAGCCAATCAGAAAAGTACACTGACTCGCAGCTGTGAGCTTGCTGCCCTGGTCGAGGCATTTGAACACACAGCAGCAAGGTAACATAGGATTTTAATTTATTATCCCAATAAGGACCCATAGCCTATTGCTAGCTTTGGAGATAGGTGATCACTATAGGAGCCCTCTGATCGCGGTGATCTACACTGTTTGCAAATGTTATGAGTATATTTTGAACAGGTTCATTGTGTTGAAAGAGTTAAAATGAACTTAAAGCAGAAATCTCCTATATAGGAATATTCTTCTTTATTTTCACCCTTGCTGAAGCAGTCACCTCCCCATAGTTGTATAATTTTGTGATTTGCACATTAATATATTCAACCCTAGCTAAGAGTATACTGCTCATTTAAAAAACTGTCTCTTTAAAAGAGTACACTTGTCCTTTGCAAACAGTGTAGATCCTGATCAGAGGACTACTGTAGGAGCTCTGTGATCAGGATCTGCACAGTTTGTCAATTTGTTATGAATTGTAAAACAAAACATCCCTAAACAGTAAAACATTGACTTGACTTTACAGGGCTGCCATTTCTCCGGATTTTTCCTAAATCTCCGGATTTTTTTTTCTAGTACATGGTAGCTTAAAGTAGGCTGAAAGTAAAGCAGAATGCGCCCTAAGGCTTCCAGCCTGCTTTAAGCAGCCATGTGTCAACAAAACTAGACACAGGCCATGGGGTAAAGGAACGATTCGTAAAATTGCACTTGAAAAATGCAAATTTGGAAATCTTAGGATTTTTTGTTGTCAACTTATGGCAGCCCTGACTTTATTGGAAGCTGGAATTGCCTATTTGAAATTTCATGGTTGAATGAGTCAAACGGTTAATATTATGTTATGTACAGGTTAATCAGGGTGGCAGCTGTGAAGATACAGTCACTGATGAAGAGTGGGGCATCAACAGAGGATGCCAGGAACCAAACATCAGTACAGCTTGTCAAGGCTGCAATGGTAATATTGTAATCATTTATAAACATTAGTATTTTATAGGTTAAATGGAACAACATTGTAAATTCAAATGCAATATAATAAAGTGTACAAAGCAGTTACATGCAATAAAATGTACGAAACAGTTACCAGAAATCATTTGTTGATTTGTTTTAACCCTTATACTGCCAAGGTTGACAACACTGATATTTGGAAAAAGTTTGGATTCTGATCAGACGCTGTGTGAAGTGGTGTCTGATCAGGATTTAAACTGTTATAACAGCCATAGCAATATTTCTTCGGTCAAACAAGTATAAGATTCTAAATTTTATAAGTAAAAGCAGATGAACAGTATAAGCTGATGATTATGAGTATGGCAGTGACTGTGTTAGACAGCTATTTCCGTCATAATGGCAATGAAAGTATTAACCCATTACCCCATAGCCTATTTCTAGTATTGAAGATAGGGTACCATTTAAAGCAGGTTGAAAGTAAAGCAGAATGCGCCTTAGGGCGCATTCTGCTTTACTTTCAGCCTGCTTTAAGCTTCCAGCTGCCAGAATGTAGAAATTCTTTCTAATGTTAAATATTCACAACTCTATAAATTGGAACTATTTTATGCAGGGGAGGGATAAATAAGAGGCGTAAAAAGGCGTATATATGAGGTAATGGGTTAATCACAGTTGCAAACTAGACGTCTGGGGGCCCGTCTTACGAAACGTTGTACAACAAAAATGGTTGTAAGTCAAATCTTTAAAAAACATATAATTTCAGATTTCTCAATATAATCCTGTCTTGTCACATCTCTTTGGAATCGTCTTTTCAAGACGATCCCGGAAAGATGTCACAAGGCAAGATGAGATGGAGAAATGAATAATAATTGAGAATTTTAGAATCTGACTTACGACAATTTTTATCGTACAACGATTGATAAGACGTGCCCATAGCTTTGCAGAAAGATGTTTGCAATTGGCATCTGTACCAGTAATCAGGGCTCCAGAAAAGGGGAGTGTTTCAAAAAGCTAAAATTCTTGTGCTCCAGTTGCAAAGCAACAATTCTAATGAGTAGTCACAACATAGGCTGTGATGGTGGCATAAAAAAGAAAGGACTTGAAACTTGTGTTTTACCAACTCTAATCTGGAGCCCAGAATAATTATGATTCACCTGTTTTCGTTCTAGGCCCACTCCAGGGCGTATGTGGTGAAAACCTTTGCTGAGCACCTGAAGAGACCAAACTTGCATGCAGATGTTGTGCGGGTGTTGACCACGCTGTGTAAACTGTACGCTGTCTGTGGAATAAACGACAACCTCGGAGACTTCGTACAGGTTTGTGTAATTATTAGTTTTCTAATGATAAAAGCTGGCCATCAAAAGACGTCGTCTATATTGATATTGCCATAAACAATATGACTTTTTAGCAGGAAATACATATGGCGTACAGAGTACAGTACCTAAGTAGACTTCTAAAATGTTTATGTGACAGATACATTCCAATATCCAGGCCCATTTATTCTGATGAAAATTCTTGAAAAAATTGTAAATAAACCAACCTATTGACTAGTTGCACTTCGTTTACAATCAAATACAGCAATAATCAGTGCCCCTGCCCCCAACCTTGACCAATATTCTATGGGGCAAGTCAAAAATTTGGAGCAGCTTGCCCTTGGAAAGTTGCCCTGAAAAATATTTTGTCCAGCCCTGATGACACTTGCCAAGCACGAATCATATAACCTTAATGAACTTGTTTAGAAAATTGATAAGTAATGAGCCCTTATGTAAGAGTCTATATACAGTCAAACCTCTCTATAACAACAACTAAATTATGTTAATTAGCAGGTGTTTAAGGATAGTGACTGCTTAAAGTGAGGTGAACGTCGTATCCGAACGTGAACAGTAAAACCTCTTTATAAGGACCACTTAATTGTATTAATTAACGGTTATTTAACTCTTTCCTCCCTAAAACTTTAACCCTTTGAACCCTAGTCCCGCTTATAGGCGTCCTTTTCAAACAGTGTACATGTGAAAAGTACACGTGTCCTGTGCAAACATTGAAGACCCAGATCAGAGGGCTCCAAAAGGAGCCCTTTGATCAGGGTCTTCACTGTTTTTCATATTGCCAAACATTGACAAAAACAACCCTTAAAAGTCAGAAATGGACTAGACTGAAATGGAAACTGGAATTTTCCATTTAAAGTTTCAGGGAGGAAAGAGTTAAATGGACAATTCCAGTTTCCATTTTAGTCAAGCCCATTTCTGACTTTTAAGGGTTGTTTTTGTCAATGTTTGGCATTATGACAAACAGTGAAAACCCTGACCAGAGGGCTCCTTTCGGAGCCTTCTGATCTGGGTCTTCACTGTTTGCATAGGACAGGTGTACTTTTCACATGTACACTGCTTGAAATGGACGCCTATATGCGGGACTAGGGTTCAAAGAGTTAAGACAGGTGACTGCTAAAAGCAAGATTACTTTTCACCTTGCTTTAAGCTGTCACCTATACTTTATGAAATCAATTAGCCTAGTTTAAGTGGTCGAAATAGAGAGCTTTCACTGTATATGTCATGATAACCATATTTAGCAATATTTCATGAAAACTCATCACTAAATTCAAATAAATCATACACATTTATGGAAGGTTTTATAACATTATTTTATGTTAAATTCAGGATGGCTTTATCAGTGGCCAGCAGGCAGAAATGCTCATGAACAAGATGCTTGAGCTATTTGGAGAGGTTCGGCCGAATGCCGTTGCCCTGGTTGATGCCTTTGACTATCCAGACCATATGCTACAGAGCTGCCTTGGCAAATATGATGGCAACGTGTATGAGGCCCTGTATGAATATGCCAAAGGTTCCCCTCTGAACAAGCAAGAGGTAAGTGAAAAGCAAACATGACAAATAATTCAGGGGCACTGCACGTCTTATGAAACTTTGTACGACAAATATTGTCGTAAGTCAGTTTCTAAAATTCTCAATTATATTTTATTATTCATTTCTCCAGCAAAGGCAATCACTGTGGCAGATTTATCCGCCACTAGCATGCAAAGAGTTAAACCATATTATTTTCATAGTTGGCTTTGCATGTTTATAACATATTTCTTTTCAATCTTTAGACATACATTTATTTCCATCGAACCATCAAATTAACATTTCTTTCCTGTTTATAAGCCTGTAACTAATCAATGTTTTATGATGTTTTCCAGGTGAATGATTCCTACTACACAACGCTGAGGCCTTTAATGAAAGGCGAACAGAAACCAGAAACGCCATCTGCAAGGTTGTAGCTTGATCGATCAGAAAGACTAGTTACAACAATGCAATAACTACCTAGAGGAAATAGACTGTGATACAACTACTGACCGATAACTTTAAAAATAATGTTGCAAATAATAACAAATTAACCCTTTCCCCCATGGAAGCGCCTTTTAGCACATTTAATTTATTCCTCCACAGATAAAAATAGTTCCAATTTATACAGTCATGAATATGTATCATAAGAAATGTTTTCTATATTCTAGAGGATGATAGCTTAAAGCAGGCTGAAAGTAAAGCAGAATGCGCCTAAGGCGCATTCTGCTTTACTTTCAACCTGCTTTAAGTGAACATCTATATTCAATACTAGAAACAGGCTATGGGGGAAAGGGTTAACACTTACATTGCATGGACCAAGTATGTTCATCCTTTGCAAACATTGGAGACCATGATCAAGGGGCTCCAGCCTCCTGGAGGAGCCCTCTGATAAGGCTCTGCACTGTTTGTCACACTTAAAATATATTGTAGGCAAATATCCTGGATATTCATTATACCCCCCAAAACAAAGTTTGATTTTAACTCTTTGAACCTTTGTCACGCATTTTTGCGTCATTTGCAAACAGTGTACATGTGAGGAGTACACTTGTCATATGCAAATAGTGTAAACCCTGATCAGAGGGCTCCTTAAGGAGCCCTCTGATCAGGGTCTACACTGTTTGTCATTTTGACAAATATTGTTATAATCAACCCTAAAAAGTCAAAAATTGACTAGATTAAAACGAAAACTAAAATTGTCAGTTTCAAGTTTCAGGGAGGAAAGGGTTTAACTGATTTTTAGTCAGAATATAAAATTGTCCATTTGAAAATTCAGTATGTTTAAGGCTAATGAAAAGCTGTACATGTCTAGTCGGAAATATAGATCCATACCTGCCACTGAATGTATCTTTTGTGGCATTGTTTTGAGGAGGAAACTTTGAATTAATTGGAAATACATGTACCAGATAAAATCATGTATCTAGACATTGCCTTTGTCCATCTTTACTGTGTTCAGAAGCCATTGTTTTTGAAGTACAGATATTTCTCTGGACAGGTGACCGCTAAATGCAGGAAGAAAGTAATGTAAAAACACTTCTATGGGAGCTTTTTGCCTTACTTTGGACCTGCATTTTGCTGTCTACCTTGTGTACTATTTCATATCTATACTTTTTGGATGGCAGCTTAAGACAGGTTTTAGCACTATTTATTATGTCTTATCTTCATAGCAAACAGTGTAGACTTGGATGCAAAATTTAAGTTAGTATGGCATTTCATCTTTATCTACACTAATATCAATTTCATGAATGCTGGACATAAATGGATGAATAATGAAATAAATTGAATATTCAAGAGGTGAATGCTCAAAAAGATGCATAATGTTGAGCAGGGAGCAAATTAATTTGTGGACAATATTGTCAATGCCTTTCTTCATTTGGATTGTAGTTTAATGATTATGTAACCAGATTATTTGTTAATATATTTTATGTCTATAATAAGAATAAGTTCTCCAGATATTATGGAATTAACCCTTGTACACCATAACCTATTTCTTCCTTTTGAAGGCAGGTGACCACTTAAAGCAGGTTCAAAGTATTTAAAGCAGAATGTGCCATAAGGCAGATTCTGGTGTACTTTTAACCTGCTTTACATGTACGTTACCATCTGCTAGGATATAGGAAATTTGTTATGCTGCACATTCATTTCTGTTTAAATTGGAAATATTTTCTTTAGTTGAGAAATTAATTAAATATGTCAAATAAGGTAATTGGTTTAATGATTATTTCAAACCTTATTTTGATACTAAACATGCAAAACCCTATGTTGTGACTACTCATTAGAATTGTCTCTTTAACTCTTTGAACCCTAGTCACGTATATATGCGTCATTTGCAAACAGTGTATCTGCAAAGAGTACACTTGTCCTATGCAAACAGTGTATACCCTGATCAGAGGGCTCCTAGGAGCCCTCTGATCAGGGTATACACTGTTTGTCA
Source organism: Gari tellinella (assembly GCA_922989275.2). Lineage (NCBI taxonomy): Eukaryota > Metazoa > Mollusca > Bivalvia > Cardiida > Psammobiidae > Gari > Gari tellinella. The sequence continues at coordinate 31,590,846 of OV277872.1, read as the reverse complement.
TTTTGACATGTGTATTGTAACACTCAACCCTAAAAAGTCAAAAATGGACTAGACTAAATTGAAAACTACAATTGTCCATTTGAGGTTTCAGGGAGGAAAGGTTTAAGACAATTCTAATGAGTAGTGACCACATAGGGTTTGGTTGAGGTGGACATATTTTAAAACTTTAACCCATCTAATCTGGAACTTTGAAGATAACTTATTTTTATATGTTATAAAGTGCAATTGCTTTTATATTTATATTGAGTATTTTGTAAAACAATGATGGTGCTTTTAATTGTAAACAATTGCTTTCTTTCCAATGTTTTTAGGAAAGTGGGTTGTTTCTGTGTTAAAGACATCCAGCCAGTCCTTTCATTGATTCACCCCCATTGTTTAGTTGGTGTCAAAATACAGGTATATACCGGTATACAGCATGAGAAAAGTCTTCAGGCAATGGCTCAGCTTTGAATAGATGCCCTTACATAATAGATATCAATAGGTTTTTCTATGGGTTTTACTATCCAAGCTATCAAATATTAGGTGCGGGCCTCACTTGAGACGCCTGACTGATTCTTTGCCTAGACGCTACCACTGTTAGTGCATGCTCTACATGCTTTGACTCAAACTATATACGGGGGTAGGTGTTACCACCCAAGCTTGGTCATGTGATATCTTTAACTTTTCTTTTGCTCTTACAATAAAAAAAGGTATTAGGCTTACAGGTAAATGGGATTTTTTAGTTCACCGTGACTGATGGAAATAAGATGTTTAATCTCGATACAATATCATACATGTATACTAAAAATGGTTCTAAGCAGTCACTGCTGTTTTCAGCATTATTTGCATGTATAAATTGATTGTTAGGTAATTATAATAATTATCTTTATGATTTTAAAATCAAATGAAATAAAAAAAAACATGGAATTCTTTTGAAAAGATATTTGTATTTTTTATGTTCCCCTTCAAATACAGTAATTGAAAAGTGTATTGAGCAACCGCTGAACATAAATTATTTTGGTAGTAGTCTCAGGGCTGCCATTTCTCCGGACTATTTCTGAAAACTTCAGATTTCTGCTCTTATTTTTAAAATTTGTAAGTTTAGCATTATTTACATAGGAAACATTAATATGAATGTCAAAAAGTTTAGATCCAGATCAGACTGATCTGGATCCAAACTGTTTGCATAATTATGTTAATGTTATAAAGCCTAGCAGCTAAAGGGTTAAAAGTATGGTTCCTGGTTCCTACAATTGCGCTTAAAAATTTGAAAATCTTAGGATTTTAATGAGCAACTTGTGGTAGCCCTGTGTTCTCAAGAACAGTTGGCTGAAATTAATGAAGAAAGCTACTGTATAAAGTTCCTGTATTATTTTTACCTATCTGCGCTACGTAGAGTCCGATCAGGATTCAAACTGTGTGCAAAAAAGCATTATACTTTCGGTAAGGCAGTGAATTGGTTACATACAAACAGTGATACAGAATTGCATGTCGTTAGACAAAGGTGCAGCGCAAAATGTCTAATAACAGAATCAGAGTTAGGAAGGCTGTCCATGAAGGACCATTGACATTCCCAAAGACAGGCGATTGTTCACACATTGCCTCATACAAATGATGTACATACATGCAGACTATACATGAGAATCCGAGTCAAAACGGCCCGGGTCAAAATGGCCTGGGTCAAAACGGCCCCCTCTGATACTGTATTGATATTGATACAAGTATTATTAGGATAATTATCAATTATAATTAGTATGATTACGTTTATGAAAGATGAATATATTACTAACGTGGAATATGCAGTGTGAGCATGACATTAATGACTCAATTAATCTGGTGTCCATTTTCTCACCATTTACTACATGACTATTAATCTAACTGAAAACGCTCATCATAAATTTTCCTGAACGTCATAATAATCCAATCTGCAGCCTATGAAGCATTTCAATAATTATATAACAACTATGGAATGGATAGGCGGACAAATCTTCCATGCAGAAATGTTAGTATTTTATTTAAAGCGGTTGTGGGTTTTTATGCATGCAGACCGTAAGGACGAACAACGACGTAGAGGCCGGGTACTTATTAAAACTACTTCAAGTTTTTTTTTATATTTAAGCTGCTTTGCTATATAAAGTGTTAACCCATTAACCCATAGATACTGCTTTATATAATTTTTTATTCACGACATGGCATAGTGACGGGTCGGCCGTTTTGACCCGGTGCCGTCTTGACTCAGGGGCCGTTTTGACTCGGGGCCGTTTTGACCCGGTTCCATACATGCTGCTTATGTTCAATGTTTAACCTGTTACCCGTTATCCTGCCTAACTTGTTTAAAGATACATGCCTATTTAAAACAGAATGAAAGTAAATAAGAATGCGCCATATTTCCTATATAAACTGGAAGTTTGTCTGCAGTGGAGGAATAAAAAGGTATATTAACCCTTTACCTCATAACTTTTTTATTATTTGGAAGATAGGTGACCACTAAAAGCAGGTTGAAAGTAAAGCAGAATGCGCCTTAAGGCGCATTCTGCTTTACGTTCAGCCTGCTTTAAGCTGCCATCTTCTAGAATATAAAACATATTTCTTATAACACATATTCATGATTGTATAAATTGGAACTATTTTCTTCATTGGAGGAATAAATTAAATGCGCTAAAAGACGCTTCTATTGAGGAAAGGGTTAATGGGTCAATGGGACAAAGGCTGGTAGCAAGACAGAAAATTCTTGTAAGAACATTCTTCATTGCTTTCTGCCAACATTAAACAACTGCTTACATGTATGAGGATGTAGGAAAAACGTTCCTAAAACCATTTATGATGTCATAGAATTTACGAGATAGCAGTTTATCAGAGATATATAAAGGCGTAAGAAGGTATTTCTATTTGGGAAAGGGTTAAGTTTGCTAACTAGTTGCCATACTGACCTGAAAATTCGTCCCTGAAGATAGTTCACGTTTTGTCCTACATATTATCTTAAGTCGTAGTCAGATAAAAAAAAAATCACATCCCTTTTCCTTAACCAATTTATGCCCTAATGTGGATTCTTCCATGCTGATATACACTGCTCCCACTCTACAACGACACCCAATGGGAGACAGCCAATGTGTGCGTTCTTCGGAGGGAGTCATTATTGGGAAGGAAATTGGCTTACATTTGCAAACAGCTTGAATCCATATCAGACGCCGCGCAACGCGGCGTCTGATCTGGATTCAAGCTGTTTGTCAGTCGTCATTAAGTCTTTCTCTGCCAAATGTCCATTATTCAACTTTGAGAAAAACAGCAGACGACAATTTTAAATAGAATATATCGAAGTACAAAAATATCTAGACTAGACATGTTTGCATGGGTGGGGGTGCAGCGACAGGGTCGTAGAAGGGACTCGTTGTTCAGAGGGTCGCTGTAGGGTGGGAACACTGTATAACCCATTTTTTATTATTTGAGGGATGCTTGCCTATTTTTTTATGTTAAATTTCTTTTTGGTAGACGATTATGTAAGCAAACAGCAAACTCAGATCAGACGCCGCATCATGGGGCGTCTGATCCGAGTCTGCAATTTGCTTGTGTCCCATTTATGGGATGATTGGCAATAATGGGTTAAAGTCATTGACTTGTATTTGCAGGCTGGATCCAGATCAGCCGATCAGGAACTAGACGTCTGGTCAACATTCATACTGTTGGTCACTAATATTTATTTTCTCTCCGATTAAAAGACAGCAAAGTTAGGTGCAGCAAAATACGCAGCTAACTATTTGAAAGCGGGCGATAGTTTAGCAGAAAAAGGGGCTACATACATGTAGTACTGAAACATAGACTTTTTAATAAGTATTGCAAACAGTCTGGTTCAAGATGAGACGCCGAGTAACTCGGTATCTCATCTTGAACCAAACTGTTTGACGCTTTGATGTTAGACTTTAAAACAAAATACAGATGTGTCAACTCTGATAATTGTTGCAGATAATACCTTTTGCAGACGACACTTGCATACAGTGGAGAAAACGTTATTCTTTCCCTATAAACGCGTTTACGCTAAAACTATTATTTCAATTGCAAACAGTTTGGAGCCAGATCAGACGCCGGGTAACCCGGCGTCTGATCAGGCTCCAAACTGTTTGCCACTCAGCTTAATATCAATTGTAAGAATTGTCGAAAAATTGTTATTTTCTACGTTTTAGTGTTTTGCGTTTGCGTACGTTTGCGTTTAAACGGGAAAGAATAACAGATTCTCCACTGTACCATGCTGAAGGTTAACCCCTTCACTGCTATGACGTCATCAAATTCAAACACGTGCCGTCTGCTGTTATTTCTCAAATTTAAATTTCAGATATTTTGACTTATGAAATATTGAAATGAGTTGCAACGCGGCGTCTGATCAGGATCCAAACTGTTTGCAAATAACTATTGTAGGCCTACTCGGGGTAAGGCAGTAAAGGGGTTCCGAAGGATCTTCGGGACAAGGCATTGAAGGGGTTGCATGGAACTAGGTCATGGCCGAAGACCGAAAATATATTGTATTTAAGGTCTGGAAGAACCAGATGTTATCTCATTCAGAGCTGGGCATAAGACCGAATAACAGAACATGAAGATCTTTGTTGGGTTATTACTGTGCGTAGGTAAGTAAACTGTGAAACTGTGAAGAATAAGTTTATTTGTTTTGTCTCGTTTAACTCATTGAGCCCTAGTGACGCATACAGTGGAGAAAACGTTATTCTTTCCCGTTTAAACGCAAACGTACGCAAACGCATTACACTAAAACGTAGAAAAAGACAACCTATTGACAATCCTGACCATTTATTTTAATCTGAGTGGAAAACAGTTTGGAGCCTGATCAGACGCCGGATTACCCGGCGTCTGATCTGGCTCCAAACTGTTTGCATAGGAACTAATAGATTTAGCGTAAACGCGTTAATTGGGAAAGAATAACGTTTTCTCCACTGTATATATATGCGTCTTTTACCAAAAGTGTACCTGTACCAATAACACGCGTTATGCAAACAGTGAGGTCCATGATCAGAGGGCTCCTACAGGAGCCCTCTGATCAGGGTCTTCACTGTTTGTCACTTTGTAAAATATTTTAAAAAACAACCCTAAATAGTTGAAAATGGACCAGCCTTTATTGCAAACTGGAATCATCCATTGGAAGTTTCAGGGGATAATGAGTTGAACCTTATAACACTAACATTTCCAACAGTTTGCACTGCGCGGTGATTAATCAGGATCCAAACAGTTTGACTCATACACGAGCTTTCTGCATCATTGTTACAGTGGAGAATCTGTTATTCTTTCCCGTTTAAACGCAAACGTACGCAAACGCAAAGCACTAAAACGTAGAAAAGAAATGCTTTTGGACAATTCTGATAATTTTTGTTTATCTTGGTGGCTAACAGTTTGGAGCCTGATCAGACGCCGGGTTACCCGGCGTCTGATCTGGCTCCAAACTGTTTGCACTGCAAATAATAGTTTTAGCGTAAACGCGTTTATTGAGAAAGAATAACACATTCTCCACTGTATACTGCATATACAGTGCTCCCTCTCTACAAAAACACCTACAGTGGAAAAAATGTCATTCTTTCCCAATAAACGCGTTTACGCTTTATCTGTTATCTCCAGTTCAAATAGTTTGGAGCCAGATCAGACGCCGGGTTAGCCGGCGTCTGATCTGGCTCCAAACTGTTTGCCGTCAAGGTTAAAATCAACTTTTAGAATTGTCAAAAAGTAATCATTTTCGTCATTTTATTGCAATTCGTTTGCGTTTCGTTTGCGTTTAAACGGGAAAGAATAACGTTTTCTCCCCTGTAATGGTAGAGACGGCTTGTGTGTGTTGTTCGGAGGGAGTCGTTATAGTTTGAAGTCACAGATTGAATCCAGATCAGACGCCGCGTAAAGCGGCGCCTGATCTGGTTTCAAGCTGATTGTGAGACGTCATCATGGTTTTTTTTCTGTCAAAATTTTCAATATATGTCTGTGAGAAAAAACACCGGCAGACGAGTATGCAGCCGTGAAAAGGTTGGACATAATTGTCTTATTTGGGGGAACAGCGGCAAGCGTTGTTGTAAGGAGGGACACGTTCTTGGATGGGCAGCTGTAGGGAGGGAACACTGTAGCATCAAACTGTGTAAGAGACAGTGCACATCCTTTTCTTTTTGATAGGTTAATCATTGCAGGATTTACTCTTATCTAACTCCGAGTGTCAAGAGAGTTAAGCGTACAGTGGAGAAAACGTTTTTCCTTCCCGTTTATACGCAAACGTAGTGCATTAAAATGGATAAAATGACAATTTTTGGACATTTTTGACGACTCATTTTAAACTGAGTGGCATACAGTCTGGAGCCTGATCAGACGCCGGGTTACCCGGCGTCTGATCTGGCTCCAAACTGTTTGCAATGGAAATAATATAGTTTCAGCGTAAACGTGTTCATTGGGAAAGAATAACGTTTCCGCCACTGTACATCGGTATATTTGTGGTCTGGACTGGCTCTATACTGTTTGCAATGCTCATCATTGGTTAAGCAGCACAAATATTGGGTAGATTAACTCGACTTCTGATCAGGATCCACACTCTTTGCAAATCAAATTTTAGTAAATCGTTTACATTTTCAAATCTGTTCGTCAGGAATTATTTTCAGTCGCTGATTTTCTGCAGTTTAAGATGCATGTATATTATAATGTAGATCGTAGATCCATGCAGGTTCAACGCCGAGTTACTCGGCGTCTAATCTGGATGTACATGTACGTCTGGATGTACGTCTGATCAGGCTCCAAACTGTTTGTCATTCAGATTAAAAGCAATAATTAGAAATGTCAAAAAATGGTTATTTTCTACATTTTTTAAAATGCTTTGTGTTTGCGTTTCGTTTGCGCTTAAACGGGAAAGAATAACGTATTCTCCACTGTACATGTACTTATTGTACTATAATTCCTTACCTTTTAGCGGTCGTGACTGCTTTTGACTGTTTCGGAAGGAACAACTCGTGTAGCGATGCTCGTATGACTTGTGATACCGGGTATGAACCCTTCTGCGAGCACATGGAGATGCGCGAGGGACATATAGGGATCTGCACGTGCGACAAAGGTTTGTATTGTAACCCACCAAGCGTGTGTGGTAAGCTCAAGCTCAGGGTGTTTAAACTTCTGTGAAATTGATATTTTCAGAATATTCTGTCTTGGGTTGAAATAAAAAAAAAAGTACAAGTAGATTCTACATGTACAATGGAAAAGTATCTTGTAATTAAATTTGTTCCGTGACGGAAATTATTTGATGATCAATATTTATCTGATACATATCCCTTCACTGCCCCGAATGTAATATATATTTGCAAACAGTTTCGATCATGATTAGACGCCGCGTCTGATCAGGAAACATGCTGTTTGACACTCATTTTAATATTTTGAAATAAGTCTGAATACCTAAAATTTAAATTAAAAAAAAACCAGACGACAATTATTGTTTAAAATGTATGACGTCATGGTTGAAGGGGTGCATTTACTAGTGCTGCGTGTATCCATTTAGGGACTACGTCTTAAAATCGCGACACACACTTTCCGGACTAATTTTCTTGTATACGTTGCAAACAGTGATCAGCTAGATAATACGCCGAGTTACTATGTTTCTGACCAGACTCGAAACCTTTATACATTTTCTTAATACTGTTCATCGTTTTTTTACACTGATTTGCTTTGTAGTTGCGTTTGGTTTCTTTTTTAACGGAAAAGAATAATGCCTTCTCTACTTCCCTAAGCCTGCAACGCTGCATCTGACTGCTCTAACACCGGCGCCGACGGCTGTCCATCCTTCTCCCATCCAATGTGCGACACAAGAGAGCATATCTGCCACTGTTTTCGTCCAGTAAGTTGATTTTCTCGTATACAGTGCTCCCTCTCTACAACGACACCCAATGGGAGACACAGATTGTGTGTGTTGGAAAATTAAGACTTGGCTTACATTTGCAAACAGCTTGAATCCAGATAAGACGCCGTTACGCGGCGTCTGATCTGGATTCAAGCTGTTTGTCACTCGTCATTATATTTATTCTATTAAAATGTCCCCTTGTATCTAACTTTGAGAAAAAACAGTAGACGACATATTTAAGCAGACGGTATAACAGTCATGAAAAGGTTGGACAGGATAAATGTTTTGTTTGGGGAACAACGGCAATGGTCGTTGTTATGAGGGAGTCGTTGTTGGGAGGACCGTTGTAGGGAGTGAGGGAACACTGTATAAAGCTTGTAGCACCGTTATGATGCATGCATTATGTGTAACCCCATCACTGCCTTACCACGACAACAATGGTGTTGCAAACAGCGGTGTCCAATCAGAATTAATTATGTCAAAAATACATAACAATTAAAAAGAAATAAAAGTACACGGCAATTGTTTAAAGCCGATGACGTCATACATGGCAGTAATTTTCACAGTAGAAATATAATGACGAGTGACAGACAGCTTGAATCCAGATCAGACGCCGCGTTACGCGGCGTCTGGTCTTGGTTCAAGCTGTTTGCAAATATAACCCACGGCTTTAATTTCCCCTGCCTATAACAACTCCCTCCGAACAATACAAACAATCTTTGTCTCCCTTTGGGTATTGTTGTAGAGAGGGAGAACTGTATATTGCATGCTAAGTACTGTGTGATTGAATATAACAATGGTATCTATAATGACGATATTAATTGATACATGTTTACGGTTGAATTTGTGGTAAACTTAAGAAATATAGACAAAAACCAACATGGCAATGATGCATCAGATTGAAATGTCAAGGAAAAACACCGTAAATATCCTAAATGTTTGGACAGACAGGCCTGGAAAAACAATGTAGACCTTTACCAGACCAATCCTGTCTACACTGGTTGCTATTTATCGTGCACCTTGTAGACATATTACTGTGCCATAAAACCCCTTTGTTGAAGTTTTATGACAAATACATTTGCGCACGAGTTTAGGATCATGCTTTTAGTAAGCATCACTTTTCAATTGTTTTAATGTTTGTTTGTGCCAATTGTTACTTTACATTATTTCAGAAAGCCAAAATAAGGCATGCCGTCTCTTTGCCGAGAATGGTTACATTATACATTTCAAATGTCCATAGACAAATAAAGAACATTATAACATACGTTTTTCTTTTACCATGGTACTAAAATATGTTTGAAGAACCTATGCAAAAGAATTCATAGAGATCCTAAGGAGCGTTCATTTGGGCGCGTGTGTCCTTAAAGCGGCCATTACAAGTAACTGCTTAATGCAAGACAAATGTAAAGCGGACAGTTCCTACAGGAGCTTTCTTCTTTAGCTTTGCACAACTTTCAACAATTACATATCGTGATGTAAATCCATTATTCTTGATAGCATTATTTATGATATGTTTTATCTATTAATATGTTTTTATTTTTTATGTTTCATTTTAGCCCCCAACACACGAGAGCAATTTCAACTGAAAATATGTTTCACGTGTATTATGACAATAAAACATGTACTTATTAAATTAGTTTGTCGTGTTTTATTACATGTACCAATACAGTGGAGAAAACGTTATTCGTAACCGTTTAAACGCAAACGAAACGCAAACGCAATGCACTAAAATGTAGAAAATGTAAACATTTTGACAATTCTGACTATTAATATTAAGCTTAGTGGCAAACAGTCGGAACCTGATCAGACATCGGGTTATACATGTACGGCGCCTGATCTGGCTCCAAACTGTAAATGTACTGGAAATATAAGTTTTATCTTAAGGTGGTTCGACAGCGGGCGGCCCGCATTTCGAGTTCCGGAAATGCTGATGTCTTTCACCTGATCTTTGCGGCACGTGCTTATAGTAGTAAATTTAGTTAAAGTAAAGTTTGATCTGCTTCAGTGTCTTCTCTGTTAGCGCAGTTGGTACGGTGATTGACTTGCAATCCAAAAGTTCTAGGTTCGATTCCCACTCACTTCAAAACTTTAACAAATTGTCCGATTTTAGTGACTAGTCAATTCATAACGCAGTGATCAACGGTCAGGCTATCTTTGGTCTAGTAATAATGAATAATATCAGATGCAAGTATACATGTAGTCAAGTGACAGCTAAATTTGTGGGGATTCATAGCGTATATAACAGACGACAGCTTAACACAGGACAAAAGTAATGCTAAAAGATAGATATTAAAGGAGCTTTTATGCATTACTTTTGTTATGCATTAAGCAGTCACTTGCCTTTAAAGATCTACAGGCTACCGTATTCAATGGTCCCTTATTACAGGTTTGACCTATGGTATTATTTAGAGCTGACGGCCTTTTAAAGTTGAACTCAAGGGAGGTTACTCGTTTTGTGTTAACATTTTGTCAGAATTTCAGGAAATCATGTATAAAATGTAAATTCTACTGTAAATTTTCATTAAATTTTTGTGACTAGTAGAATTAAGTTATATCTATCTAATAAGAGTAAAATTAGTGTATGTTAAACAGCTAGATTTTTGGTAATTTGAGATTTTCAGAATTTGACTTTTTTAAAATGTTGATATTTCCAGAAAATATGTCATGAAATACTTTTGTTTGCCCAATTTCTTATAGTCTATGTACAGTTTACTTGAATATACAGAAATTATTGAGTTATATCATTCTTTAAAGAAAATATTCCTGTTTATTAAAAAAGGAGCTTTTCTCGACAAAAGGTCTTGTCAGAAAAAAACGGCACTGTAACTTTTTTTTTATTTTAACGATTTTTCACTCTCCATATGGCATATTTCAATTTAATCAAGGTTTCAAAGAATTCTGACACAGAATAAGCTGACCCGCGAACCACCTTAAACGAGTTTATTGGGAAAGAATAGCGTTTAACCCACTGAAAATGTAAGCAAAGTCTTAACTTTCCCTCCCCATAATGACTCCCTCCGAACAACATATACACTCTGTGTCTCCCACTGGATGTCATAGTAGAGAGGGAGCACTGTACATATAAATGTACATAAATGCATTATTGAAGCCATTAAATGAATAATCGTGGAATCAAGCTGAAAGAATTACATGTAAATAAAAATCGTCGTAAAAGTTTTCAATCAGTTGACCTATTAAACGGTTGGCACGGGATTTTGTAGGTCACACGTTTTCATGCTAGTCTGATAAAATCTGGAACTATCTGTAATACATGTACATGTAGCTGTTGAATTATGATAACTCCTACACTGTATGCTAAATGTGTCGTCTTCTTTTTATTTTTACATTGCGAACGTTAACCCTGTTACATGTACTCATAAGGACGCTTAAAAGCACGTGTGCAATCAGTTTGGATCCTGATCAGACGCCGCGTAACGCGGCGTCTGATCAGGATCCAAACTGTTTGACACTCGTATTGAATTTTGTCAGTCATATTGACTTAAAATTAACGTTGAAACTATATTGCAGACAACAAAATTGAAGCAGACGACAATGAAACGGTGAAGGGGTAAAAAGCTCACGAAATATTTGGCAGTGAATGAAAGGATTAAGAACTATGAATGAAACCAAAATTATACGAATATCAAACGGTTTGATCATGGTCTGGGTTACGCGGCGTCGAATGACCCCGTTTCTGATCTTGTATAAAGGTATTGGATTTAATCCTTTCATCGCCAATTTTATCGTGAGAGTTTTACCCTTTTACCGCCATATTGTCTTCTGCTTCATTATTGTTGTCTGCAATATCGTTTCAAAGATAGAATTAGACAGAATAACTGACGAAGTTACGAAACGAGTGTCAAACAGGTTGGATGCTGATCAGACGCCGCGTTACGCGGCGTCTGATCAGGATCCAAACTGTTTGCAAACGCGCCTTTTTTGCGGCATGTACAGTGCAATGGATAAAATACAAGTTAAATATTGAAATGTACAATTAGTACCTCTCTGACAGTTTGCCGCTAGGATTACATGTACATGTTAAATGACTCGCCAATAATTTCAAAGAGTCACAATTTTCTGCATTTAATTGTACTTCGTTTGCGTTTCGTTTCGTTTCGTTTAAACGGCAAAGAATACCGTTCCCACTGTATAGTTGGCCTTATACGCGGTGGCCTACATGCATATGAACCAGTTTAGCTTTAAACAGGACGTTTGACACGGAACTTAGTAGGTCATAGTTTTAATGTTAGTCTGATAAAAACTAGAACTGTCTGTAGTCTGTTATAGTTCTGATGGTTTTTCGTATCTGCCATATTGTCATCTGCTTGAAATGTGTCTTCTTCAACTTCCTTTTTTATTTATTTATACGCTTCAACAACAAAGCCTGTTTCTACTTTTGAAGACAGGTGACCACTTAAAGAAGGCTGAACGTGAAGTGAAATGCGCCTTAAGGCTCATTCTGTTTTTACTTCAAGCCCGCCTTAACTTACCATTGACTAGAACTTAGAAACTATTCCTTATGGTTCATGTTCATTGAATATGGACCATAAGGAATAGTTTCTAAGTTGAATAATCACTGTATAAATACTTAGTGGAACTATTTTCGTCAGTGGAGGATTAAATTAAAACTAAAAGCAGCCTTTGTAAGTATTGGCCTCAATTTATAAGTGTGGTATAACGACTGAAGCCAGATTTATACGAATGTCAAACGGCTTGTATCACGATCAGTCTCTGAACTATTTGGCGTGTGATCTTGATCGAAACTGTTTTACGAATAAGAGACAATATGCATTTGGCTGTGAAAAAGTTAAGTGTTAAAAGTGTTTCCTCTTATTAACGGTATTATTTATAGTCAATATTGTTTGGAACCGTAAGATAAAAAATGTAGCGATTTATCAAACAACATCAAACAGTAGACCTATAAATATATACTTATGATTTTATTTATCTTTAAACCCATACCCTATTTCTAGTTTTGAAGACAAGTGACTACTTAAATCAGACTGAAAGTAAAGCAGAATGCGCCTTAAGGCGCTTTCTGCTTTACTCTCAGCCTTATTTAAGCTCCCATAATTATGTTACATGTATATAGAATATAGAAATACTTATAAAGATGCATTTTCTTGACTGTATAAAGTGGAACAAGAATAAATGAAATTCGATAAAATTAGTAATTATGTAGTAATTGATTATGATAACAAATGGAACGACTTATCAGACAGTAAATCAAAAAATAGGCATAAATATACTTTTGATTTTGTTTGTCTTTTAAAGTACATGTCACCCGAAAAAATATGCACTACAGTAGGCGATTGCCGTCGGCATTGCGAAATGTTTTGATCCCGATATCAGGAACCAATTTGTTTGGCATTTGAATCAATATTTCCGGTCAAAAATTTATAATTATATTTTAGCAGACGATTTATTTTTATCGCAAGGATTGAATCAGACGGTAACATTTGACGGGGTAGGGTAACTATTTTTATTCGTCCCATTCAATTCCATTGAACAAAAAATGACGTTTAATTCTTATGGACGCAATTGTTCTAGAAGGCGGGACTTGTGGATAACTTTCGCAGAGGAGGCGGGCTTATGACTTTTCAACACTATATACTACCTTACCTCATAATCTAATAAAAGCTAAACTTATACAACTTATTGAAAAGACTTTTGTCAGAGAAAGGAAGCTATTTCTGGCGTGTAATACTGATCGTGCATTTTTTTACAAATGACACGGTTAAGCATTACACTATGTGGACTTGCACCGATGTCTATGAATCACTAACATTTCTTCTGGATAATATTTATGTACGTTTTGGGAGAACCATATACCGCCAAGTGATTGGTATTCCTATGGGTACAAACTGTGCGCCCCTTGTCGCAGACCTATTTTTGTACTGTTATGAGAGGGACTTTATGCTTAGTCTAAAACCTGATACACAGGCAGATATGATCGAAGCCTTTAACAATACATCGCGCTATCTAGATGATATTTTTAATATAGACAACCCATTTTTGATACGTTGTTTCCTTTTATTTACCCAAAAGAACTACGCCTTAATAAAACAAACGAGTCAAATTTGTCGGCACCATTTTTAGATTTGGATCTTTTTATAAATAACGGAATTGTTTCTTCTAAGATTTACGATAAACGAGATGATTTTGATTTTAGTATTGTAAATTATCCTCATCTAGATGGCGATGTTCCCCGTTCCACATCTTACGGGGTTTATATTTCACAACTTATTCGCTTTGCTAGGGCCTGTACCTCTGTTGAGGACTTCCACATTCGTAATAAAACTATTACTGAAAAGCTTCTTAAACAGGGGTACATATTTCATAAACTTCGTAAAACATTTTCTAAATTCTTTTATAGAAACCTTCCTCTCATTAACAAGTATAAATGTAACTTAAAGTCTTTTCTGCGGCAAGGTATTTCACATCCGGAGTTTTATGGTGATGTGATTTACAGACTTCGTAAGTTCTTGGACATATACATTTTCAAAACCTATTTGTGAAACGTATTAGATTTTTCCTAAAAAAAGATTATGATCCAACTATATTGCTGCGCACTTCACGTTTGGTTATCGATCAATCTACAATTGATAACTATGCGTTCCTCTTTGGTTGTGCGACGACATACAGGGCTTAGCACTACATGATGATGTATATTTAAAGCCGTCCTTAACCGGGAGAGTTATGTCGGATTTTCGTGCTTTGTTTTTTCTCTCCCTCTCTGTCGTACCCTGGACCCTTCCATGTCTTACAGTTACTCGTAACTACAGACTAGTCGCTTGAGTACAATTTGACCGTTGCCATAGTGGGTTATTTTTAACACGGGCTTGAATGTTTAATTCTTTCCCATGTTACTAATGATCTTGTCATAGAATTTTTGCTAAATGTTTTACAGTCATGTATTTACTTACTGTGCTGGCGGTCTTTTTGATTGTGAGGTTGTGGAACAGGGTTTATATTTTATGTACACTGTTCGTCTTTATAGGTGAATATAGGAGATAAGTGTGAGGTTGGGCGCCCCGAAACCCAGGTTTACCCCCCCCCCCCCCCCAGTGGTTGTTAATAATTAATTAATTGCTACTGACCGTACCAAGGCGGGCTCCTATATTCATTTTGCTTTATGTGTGTCTTGCGTGTTGTTTTCTATTTAGTGTGTAGATGAAGGAATGGTATTGCGTGTGTGTGTGTGTGTGTGTGTGTGTGTGTGTGTTTGTTGTGGTATGACTGTGTGTGTGTGTTCTGCTTGAGAGGTGGGTGTATTGTTTGTGTTACGTTTCCTGCTTGAGTATTTCGTATTTATTTATGGATCTTCTCTGCGCGAATCATTTTGTTGCGTTGCTTCAGTAATGCGGTTATAGCTGTTCCTTTCAGGTTACACAATATTCGTGTTAACAACCTTTAATATGGATTAAATATACATTCATACTTAAAATTTGTTCATTTAACATTAGAAATTACAGCAAATATATTGTAAATATAAGAAACAAACTAATTTTTTTCGGCGTTTAAGCGATTCATGGAATTTCCAGATCATTTTCTGTCGTTTATTTCGCTTAAACGCCGAAAAAAGGTCAGTTTATTTCTTAAGTAAAAACTTGTTTTAATCAAATGCATGTCTGACCGCGGGTATTGATCGAAATATTCGTGGGACTGTTGACAGTAATAAGATAATAAATAACTACAGTCGAACATTGTTATGTTGATCTCAATTAAGTCGAGAAAAACTTAACAAATGAAAAGAAAAAAAACTGGAACCGATGAAGGGAGAATGCTCTCACTAGAAATATATGACAGAAAAAGTTTATTAATAAATAAACTAATTTAATTATTCAAGCGCATTTAAACAATTATCTTTCTTTTATTTATCGTCTATTTTAAGAAAAGTTTAATCTTTAACTGACTATCACCATGTTCAATGGTTTGGAGCCTGATCAGACGCCACGTATCAGGATTCAAATTGTTTAAAATTCATATCGATATTTCTTAAGTTAAAATACATAAATTTTGAATTTAAGAAATAAAAGCAGACGACAATTGTTTAAAATCGATGACGTCATGACAGTGAATGCGTTAAAATTAAATTGGAATGTATATTTAGCTTTTGACGAACTTGTTGCAATAGTTCAAATCAGGATTTATCCAGAAAAATTCCGAGTATACTATCTTTATCTGAATTGTATTACACACTAGCAACACTGTTGGTATAATATGCGTATGCTTTATCTTACCGTGGAGAAAAGGTTTTTCTTTCCCGTTTAAACGCAAACGAAACGCAAACGCATTTGCAATAAAATGAAGAAAATGATTACTTTTTGACAATTCTAAAATTTGATTTTAATCTTGACGGCAAACAGTTTGGAGCCAGATCAGACGCCGGATTACCCGGCGTCTGATCTGGCTCCAAACTGTTTGAACTGGAGATAAAAGATTTAGCGTAAACGCGTTTATTGGGAAAGAATAACGTTTTCTCCGCTGTATATGCACTCGTTTACCTCTTTCTCTCTTGAAACTGCAATCGGACAACAGTACTAGAGTTTTCAGTTAACCCTGACCCTCATTTAGCGCATTTAATTTATTCCTCCACTAGAGAAAATAGTTCCAATTTGTACAGTTATGAATATGTTTAGGCGATGATATCGGGCATGACAGTCATACAGTTCCATATATTTCCACTTTTGACACCGATCAAAGCTGATCTATACTCAAATCATTGCAAATTCAACAACAAATTTGCATGGTTTCATCGGCAGTAAAATTATTCTTGTACATGTAAGCGTTTTTGGAATGGCAATGATTTATGAAGAAATCAGCTTTGATCGGTGTAACAAATGTATTTCTATGGAACTGTATGACTGTCATGCTCGACATTACCGCCTAAATAAGCCTACAGTAGTGGTACATGACTAATATTCGATAGTACCGCCTAAACAAGCGTACAATAGTGGTCAATGCTGTGTCGGCTGTTAACGAACCCCTGTCCCGTTTTTAAAAAAATCGGTCATTTCAGTGA
The DNA here is from genome assembly GCA_922989275.2 of Gari tellinella. Lineage (NCBI taxonomy): Eukaryota > Metazoa > Mollusca > Bivalvia > Cardiida > Psammobiidae > Gari > Gari tellinella. The sequence continues at coordinate 31,573,990 of OV277872.1, read as the reverse complement.
GTAGACGCAGTTACTGTTGAAAGTACATGCTTACAGTTGGCTGTATGTTATGTTTTTATGGAAGGATATTACATTAGCTAGACAGAAATGCAACAATAGCGTCGGTTCATCAATATTTATTCATGATATGCCTGTTTTTTCGAGATAGGGTGACAATATACTGACAATCAGTTGTACCCCTTGTCTCTATATACGAGTATACCTTTTGACGATTTCCCCCTCAAAAAGCAATCGTTTCGGGGCTCTTTGTTTGCTACTAGGTAAAACGACAGCCTGTCATGTCCCGAAAAATCTGCACTAACATTCCTGTGTATACTTCTATTACTTCCCTTCCTAGAAATAACGATTATTGTAGTATAATTATAACTTTCAAAACAAAACATGTTCCAAGAAAACATAACTTGCGCACAGAGAGTGCACCCAGTGCACTAGATAAGAGGCTTATTCCGAAATTAAAATCTTTATGGCTGCTTAAAACCTATGGTATTACTGCTCATTAGAATCATTTTGAAGACCGTAGCCGATCGATGGCTTCTTTTTAGTGGTCTTAGAGAGGTTATGCTGTAAATCATTTTGAAGTGCATTGAGCTTTACTTCGTTTAAAATTGAATTCAGAAAACATCCTCACTATGAAAAGTGAATCAATAATATCATTTTGAAACACATTCTGTATTCTAACAGATGGCTGTATAAAGGCGTATTCTGCTTTACTTTCAATCTGCTTTAAGTGATTACATGTGTCCTATTAATTATAGAAACAGATTATGTGCCGATTGGTAAAATTTGAAAAGATGTTGCAGGCAAAAATGTTGAAACAGAGGATGGTACAGTGGAGAATCTGTTATTCTTTCCCGATAAACGCGTTTACGCTAAAACTATTTTTTCTTTTACAAACAGTTTGGAGCCAGATCAGACGCCGGGTAATCCGGCGTCTGATCAGGCTCCAAAATGTTTGCCACCAAGATAAACATGAAATATCAGAATTATCCAAAAGGTGTTCTTTTCTACGTTTTAGCGCTTTGCGTTTGCGTACGTTTGCGTTTAAACGGGAAAGAATAACAGATTCTCCACTGTACATGCATGTCTAGTAAATATTTGGAAATTCAGGGTTGGTTTTTTGTAAATGACTGACATAACAGAGGGTATGGTCATTTTCCGTGTTCGGTTATAACGAATTAAAAGTTCTTAGAACCTTCTAAGAGTTGTATTGCTATCTGTATCTTTCTGAAAATAAGTCAGTGTCATGTCTTTGATACAATTATGTCATATACGAAATATAGATAATGTCGGGTTATAAAGTAGGTCCGAAGGTCCAGTCGCAGAAACAGCTTTCGGGCATTCTAGGGGTCAATATTTCTAACCCAATTTTCGGACATATGCTTAGAATAAAAATCTTGACAAAATATAAACAGTGTATGAATGTTGGTTATGTAGGCTTTAACAGTAGGTCGGTAGGTCAAAACATAGTAAAAGAGTCTAGACCCTCTATGTACCATATTTCTCAGAGTAAATTCATTAAACTTGCTAAGAGTTATGTCTACCCTATAATGGGGTTCCTGTCCGTCCGTCGGTCCGTCCGTCTGTCTGTCCGTCCGTCTGTCAGTATGTCTTAGGGAATGTTTTTGCAGCTAATTCCTCCCACACTAATGTAAGGATTTGCTGCAAACGTTTACAGAATTACAATTAATACAGGAAGATGTTCATGTGGTTTTGAATATGAGCTGCGACCTTTTTGACAAAAGTTATGGCCCTTTGAATTTGTTCCCTTTATAGAATATAAAGGGAACATGTTTTGTGCAGCAAAACTCTCCTACACTAATGGAAGGATTCTCTCCAAACTTTTACACATTAACAAATTATATAGGAAGATGTTCATTTGGTTTGGAATTTGAGCTGCGACCTTTTTGACAAAAGTTATGGCCCATTGAATGTTTCCTTACATAAAATATAAAGGGAAAACTTTTGTGCAGTTAACCTCTCCTACACTACTTGAAGGTTTTACTCCAAATTTTCACATATTAACAACTTATATGCGAAGATATTCATGTGGTTTCAAATGTGAGCTGCACCTATTTTGACAAAAGTTATGGCGCTTTAATTTTTCTTAAGACAGCCAGTATAGTGGTCACTTGTAGTGCAAACAAATATGCATAACCCTATTCCTTACCATAACCCTAAATTGTGTGCAGCTAACTCCTACACTACTAGAATGATTTGCTCCAAACTAGTTTTTAACTTGACAAGAGCAAGGCAGTGTAGTGATATTGATTACCTGAGGTTAGCTACATGTACATGTAGTTGTTCAGTTGGTCAACTCATAGGAAAACCTTCAGAATGCTCAAGGCACACATTTTTGGCGTAACTGCATGACATTCGCCCAGAATTATCTCCTAGACACATTCTTGATAATGTACGAATATGAGTTATATTAAACCAAACAGTAGGTTGGGGGTCAAAGAAAAGAAATGGCTTCTGGACACCCTAGACATCCCATTCTTAGCCCGAACTACAAAAATCTTACTCAGTACGTATATAAACATTGACGAATGACAATATCTAGGTCACATATAATTATTGGTAATGTAATGCCATAAGGCAGGTCACTTGGTCAAATGGTAGAAAAAGCTTCTTGAGACAACCGTATGGACAGTTCTATTTTCTCATTTCTCTGGTGAGCGCTTTAAGGCATTAATTATGACACTATTGTTTTTTTTTAAATTTTTTTTTAATTCTATTGCAATGCGTGTGCTTTCGTTTAACCCTTTACCTGATAGCCTATTTCTAGAATTGAAGATAGGTAACCACTTAAAGCAGGTTGAAAGTAAAGCAGAATGCGCCCTAAGGCGCATTCTGCTTTACTTTCAGCCTGCTTTAAGCTTCCATGTGCTAGAACAGCCAAAATATTTCCTTTACTATATATTCATAACTGATTAAATTGGAACTATTTTCTTCAGCGGAGGAATAAATTATATGTGCTAAAAGGCGCTTCTATGGGGGAAAGGGTTAATGGGAAATAACATGTTTTCCACTTTACAAATGAACCTTCAAACACACAGGAATAATTAACTGAAATATTTTAGTACAAATAAGTATATGTAATAATAACGATGAATTCATTGCATACATGTATAGGTATAGATTAATGAAGCAATTATGACCGAATATTTACAATAAATTTAACCACGTTTCTAGAAAACTATATATTTTGTGTATGTACTCGTACAATTCTAAGTTTACCCAAACTTAAACTAAAACTAGTAATATGTTTTTTTTTGTCCAAACATGTTGGATGTATATAAAAAAATGTTGTTGCTATAGAAATAGTCTTTAAATGATCGTGTTAGTGACTACAATGATGGAAAATGAAGAGTTTCCAAGCAGTCAAGGAGTTTGAACACGTAGAAGTAAAAAATACCCTTTGTCAGGTGGCCCCTACATTTTTGGGTATCGTAATTCTGGGCTTCGGAGTTAAGTTCTTTGTATATGTTTTTCTGACTGAAAATGTCAGCTCTGACGGGTGCAAATAATGAGTCATCGCCTTATTTCATGATTTCCGCGTAGCAACAAACTTTCGTTGTTGATATGCCCAAGTCGCGAGTTTAGATATACCCTTATCGTGCTGAACGCGAGCGTTATGTTGATAATGTAAACAAATCTCGCGCTGAACGAGATTTGATTAGATAGCATTTGAAAACAGTTTGGAACCAGATCAGACGCCGAGTAACTCGGCGTCTGATCAGGTTCCAAACTGTTTGAGACTTGTAGAGATATTTAATTGTTATGTCAAAAAATTATTTTTTTGCACACAATAAACTTGGAGCAGACGTGATTAAAGCAAGTCAAGTATTGAAATTTTAATCCTTAACATTTCTAGTCCGACTTGACTGGTATTTGCTTACAGTTTGGATCCAGACCAGACGCCGCGTGACAGGGACAATCTGGATCCAAATTGTTTAAAACGCGTCTTTAAGTTTCTTTAATTGATAGATGTATAAATTTTAATTGAACATTTTTTGCAGACGACACTTTCCAAGCAGACGGTATTACGTGAGGATAAGGGGTAAATATTCAAGGGATGCCGATTCGTCTCGTCTCCATGACGTAGTTAAGATTAATATGTAAGCACTTTTAAGGGGATGATTATGATATTTACTATCGAAAGGAGAAGAACAGATTAAGATAATTGATAAAGTTTAGACAGGAAATGGAAGTAATTTAGCAACTGAAAATTTAAACAATTTATCATTTCGTTCTGTCGAAACAATTTTTAAATGAGTCAAATCTTTCCCAGCAAAATTCATCGTGTATTCTAACCCTTATTCTGTCGTAACATCCGCTTTGTTGTGTCCAAATTTTGTTGAATTTTGATTATATAATTATGATTGATTAAGAAAAATAAAGATTAGTATCAAATAAATTGGATCCAGATGAGACGCCGCGTAACGCGGCGTCTGATATGGATCCAAACAATTTGTAAAATGGTTAACCATTTCGCTGCTATAGTAATATATTTGTTTTTTGTGATCGTTGTTTCTTTTGCCTGCATTTGATTTTAAATTTTTTAGAATTGCATACTGTTTTTGGGAATACCGACACGGTTATCAAACTGTTTGGCTCAAGATCAGACGCCGAGTTACTTGGCGTCTAAATCCAGCCCTACAGTGGAGAATCTGTTATTCTTTCCCGTTTAAACGCAAACGTACGCAAACGCAAAACACTAAAACGTAGAAAAGAACAACTTTTGGACAATTCTGATAATTCTTGTTTATCTTGGTGGCAAACAGTTTGCACTGCAAATAATAGTTTTAGCGTAAACTCGTTTATTGGGAAAGAATGACAGATTCTCCACTGTAACTCTTTGCTAAATTGACTGCATTTGCTTTTGGCCTACGCCTACTAGACATATTAATTAAAACTCATGGTCAGTTACAAGTATATAAATCAAAGCCATCAGCTGATAAATTTCACTGATTTTGTTTATTTTATTAAATCACTTAACAATCTGAAGCTGCAAACAAAATTTAGTGCATGTAACTTACTGCAATCAGCTTGGATCCAGGTGAGACGCCGAGTAGCTCGGCGTCTCACCTGAATCCAAACTGTTTGGATGAAAATGCAAATACATATTCCCTGAGAACTGTTGCAGACGGCTAATGTTGCAGACTGTGCAGAATGTTAAGGTTCGCGACTCTAAACAAACTGCAAGTCATCTATGAAATTGCTTCCCACACATTTTACCTGCAAGGTTGCCGTCTTTTTAACCCTATAAACGCCAACTGTTTCGTGAAACTTTTACCCCTTCACCGTTTCATTGTCGTCTGGTTCAATTTTGTTGTCTGCAATATCGTGTCAAAGTTAACAAAATAAGGCAAAATGACTGATGAAATTTAAAAATGAGTGTCAAACAGTTACGCGGCGTCTGATCAGGACCCAAACTGTTTACAAACGTGCTTATGGCGCTTAATTCACTGTGCGTTAAAGTTGAGGACCCCTAATTAGATCGGACAAAAATCGGTACTCTACGTGCAGCGACCGAAAGCTTTCGTCAACTGACGGCCCGTATTACGTTTTAATAGCATGGTTCGAAACAGACCGACGGTTGACGAAAATGGTCGATCGCTCTCCGTAGAATACCGATACTGACCAATATTACAGTGGATAATCTGTTATTCTTTCCCGTTTAAACGCAAACGTACGCAAACGCAATGCACTAAAACGTAGAAAAGAACAACTTTTGGACAATTCTGATAATTCTTGTTTATCTTGGTGGCAAACCGTTTGGAGCCTGATCAGATGCCGGGTTACCCGGCGTCTGATCTGGCTCCAAACTGTTTGTAAAATAAAAAATAGTTTTAGCGTAAACGCGTTTATCGGGAAAGAATAACAGATTCTCCACTGTAGCCCAATCTCATAAGGGGACCGCAACCTCAAGTAGCTGTAATACCAGGTTGTTACTTTCCATATTGTCATTACTTTGCTATATTGTATAACATTGTAATATGCACACATGTCATTCCTAAATCCATAACGTTATTATTTATCGTGTTAACGAAATAAAACACAGCAATAAAATATAGAAAATAAGAGGTTTTTGGTCTCGTCGCGATATGGGAGCCAACTCAAGACTAAGGTGTTGTTTTGACGTCGTCGTCGGTGTCTCGTCAGTGTCATATATTTTCATTGAATACCCTATTATTATTTCCCGTTTAAACGCAAACGAAATGCAAAAACAAAATGCAGTAAAATATGTGGAAAATTACGTTTTTATCAAAGCTCGTTTGGAGCCGTTTTCTTTCTCGTCGTCTGATCTTTCCCCAATCTATTTGCAATGGCAATAATTGTTTTACATGTACCATAACCGGGTTTATTGGGAGAAATAACGTCTTCTTCTCTGTAGACGGGGTTAAAACAATATCTGAAGCAACTTGCAATATATAATTTAAATATGTTGTCTGCTCGACAAAACGGAAAGGTCAAGGTATTTAATGCCGAGCAATTCTTGTTTTAATCTATAACCCCATAGCTTGTTTTAGTAGTTAAGATAGGTGACCACTAAAAGCTGGTGGAACGTAAATCAGAATGCGCCCTTAAGCGCATTCTGCTTTACTTCCAGCCTGTTTTAAGCAATATACTACATGGGACTATTGGGATATAGAAAATATGTCTTATGGTACGACTGTATAAGATAGGACTATTTTCTTCAGTGAAAGAATAACTTAAATGCAAAATCAGGCGTATTAATGAGGTAATGGATTAAATGTTGGCAATTCATTAAAATATGAGCGACAACCAGGCTGGAGATTTATAAGACGCCGAGTAGCTCGGTGCCTGATAAAACATTTTAAACTGTTTGCATTGGGCATAATTCAAATACATGTTCAGTGTTCCCTCTCTATAATGGCCCTCGCAACAACGACTCCCTCCTTACACCGACCATTGCCGTTGTTCCCTAAATGGGACACGTATGTCTAACGCTTTTACTGCTGCAATATCATCTGCTGTTTTTCTCAAAGTTACATATTGGATATTTTGATAACAATGCAACTTAATTGCGATTAACAAACATATTGAATCCGGATCAGACGCCGCGTGACGCGGCGTCTGATCTGGATTCAATATGTTTGCAAATGTTAAATAAGTTCCCTCCCTACAACGACTCCCTCATAACAACGCACACATTTTGTTTGTTCCCAGTATGTGTCGTTGTAGAAAAGGCGCTCTGTAGCATTATCGTATTTGCTGGGAAAGAATAACGTCTTCTCCACTGTATACATTCCTGTTCTTAACAGATTAAAATCAAGTACTGTGTTTAATTTTGTGTTGTACTGTTTTCTTTGCTGTCCTAAAACTGTCAGCTAAGGTAAGTTTTGTTGAGTTGCTTTTCTGTGGTTGTTTGTCAACCCGCCTCCACAACGGAAATGTTTTGGATTGTTTTTCTTGTAGCATTTATTTGTTTGTTTTCGTGATTTGTAGATACCAATATACAAAAACCTGGGACCCGTTTCATAAAACTTCGTACGGCAAATGTTGTAAGTCAAAACTTTAAAATACATTTAATTTCATAGTTCTCCCTCGAATCATGCCGTGTGACATCTTTTTGGAATCGTCATTTCAAGACAATTCCAAGGAGATGTCACAAGACAGGATTAGATGGAGAAATAAATAATAATTGGTGCTTATATATCTGACTTACGACAACATTTGTCGTACGAAGTTTTATAAAACGGGTCCCTGGTGCCTTACGTCCCATAAATGGGCCATAATCAAACAGCGTAGACTCTTAACAGACGTCGTATAATGCTGCGTCTGATCAGAGTGTACACTGTTTGTTGATAAGAATTTCGGTATAAAACAAAATGACACCCCTTACATAAAAATAGACAAATCAAATATACATGTATAAGCCAGAAATAATTCACTTGGCATAAATGGGTTAACATTATGCCCGCTACATGTGGCTTTGTATTACCTGCCGTGCAAACTGTTTGAATCCAGATAAGACGACGAGTAATTCTGTGTCGCGTGACGATCCAGCTGTTTGTTATTTATGCTCCTAAAGCTTTTGGCGTATATAGTAACAGGGCTGTGCGTGTGTTTGTCCCTCCGTCCGTGCGTGTACCTTTTTTCTTGAGTCATTTTACTTTATTCTTTTTCGCATTGGCAACGGATAACAAAACTGGCGTGTTAGTACAGTGGAGAATCTGTTATTCTTTCCCGTTTAAACGCAAACGTACGCAAACGCAAAGCACTAAAACGTAGAAAAGAACAACTTTTGGACAATTCTGATAATTCATGTTTATCTTGGTGGCAAACAGTTTGGAGCCAGATCAGACGCCGGATAACCCGGCGTCTGATCTGGCTCCAAACTGTTTGCACTGCAAATAAACGTTTTAGCGTAAACGCGTTTATTGGGAAAGAATAACAGATTCTCCACTGTACATATTAGAATGTATTAGTGATGTATACCATTTTCAGGTCACTATATCATTGACCTTGACCAGTTACTTAAGAATTCATAGTTAAAAGTAAGTACATTGTAGTATTCCCTTTTGGAAGTTTTCGGCATTACTATTGTTCTTCATTTAGCAGTAACATTTCATACCAATTATGTATACCTCTATCTCAAAAGGTTTGTAATCAAGTCGAACAAACTCGAGAAATTGGTTCAGCGACTTCCGGTTTAAGGTGTACGGGTTTCCAGGGGTTACGTTGTACTATTATGGCCATTTGATGAAAGTTATTCAACCCATTGAACCTTAGAGAAAAAATATACGTCATTGTTAAAAAAACCGTTTTACCTGTATACGTTTTAAATGTATATGCTAATAATGTAAACACAGGTTATAATCAGGATATGTACTGTTTGTCATTCTTCAATATTCTTTTTCCGTATTTCATAAACAACCCCATCTTGTCAAACATGGACGTGACTTATTCGGGAAGTAGACTTGCCCATTTGAAATTTCAAAGGTGAATAAGTTAAAATTCAAATATGCATGCATGACAACATTAAGGAAAGAAACAGCTAACCCTAAACTCCAACCGGTTACATCAAGGAAGCTTTTAGCACTTCCCTTTTAACCCTTTCACCCTCAAATACGCTTTAAAGCGCGTTTGCAAACAGGTACATGTAAGTTCTTGATCAGACACCGAGTAACGCAGCGTCTGATCTGGACCCAAACTATTTGACACTCTTATAGATATTTATTAACTTTGAAACGTGACTTACAGACAACAATAATGACGCATACGACAATAAAGCGGTGTTTAGCTCTCTCGAATTATTTGATCATGAAACGCAAACGCAAATACAGAGCAATAAAAGGTAGGAAATATCATGTCCTTGCAAATTTTGGCAACTGATTAACACATTCAACCCTAGCGACGAGTATACTCGTCATTTATAAACATTGTACCTATAAATAGTATACTTGAAAAATACAAGGAGTGTAGACCCAGATCAGATGGCTCCTGTAGGAGCCCTCTGATCGGGGTCTGCACTGTTTGTCAATTTGAAATATATTGCAGAAAATACCCATCAATTGTCATAAATGGACTAAACTTAATTGTATAATGGAACTTTCCATTAAAAATTTCAGGGGTGAATGAGTTAAGATCTGAGTGGTAAACAGTTTGGAGCTTGATCAGCAACTACGCTACTACAAATTGTTGACGATGGACAAGTTCGTTTATTGTGAAAGATAAAAACTCCCTCATGTATGCATATCATACATTCTTAGAAAAACATGAATCATAGTTCCATGCTTTATCTTTGCATGTTCATGTATTATTGCAATTTCCTGCTTACTTTTCAGTACACAATGTCAGAAGAAATCATGAACAGAAGCGGATCTACGAACCGTTTATATTCGTCATTTATAAACAGTGTACCTTTGCATATGTGAATATGCAAACAATGTAGACGCGGATCAGAGGGATCCTAAATGAGCCCTCTGATCAGGGTCTGTACTGATTGAAGCTTTTGCAATATATTGTAAAACAACCCCAAAGTGTCTAAATGAAATACACCTAACTGTATACTAGAATTGTCCATTTGAAGTTTCATGTGTGATTGAGTTGAAGAAGGCAATGAATTTAGTGAGGAAATCGTGAACCCTTTCTTCTATTGAATCGTCTTTTGTCACAACGTTTGTTGCAATTAAATGGTTGTTCCAATTTATATCAGGTCATCTTAATCAGCCATTAAAATATGTTCCTGTATTCTGCCAGTTTTTGTTTAATTACAGTGGAGAAGACGTTATTCTATCCCGTTTAAACGCTAAAGAAACGCATACGCGTTGCAATAAAACGTAGAAAATAACAACCTTTTGAAATTTCTATCTAATTATTCTAATCTGAATGGCATACAGTTTGGAGTCTGATCAGACGCCAGGTATCCCGGCGTCTGATCTGGCTCCAAACTGTTTGCAATGGAAATAAACTTTTACGCGTAAACACTTTTTATTGGAAAAGAATAGCGTCTTCGCCACTGCACCCATATTTTCGATAAAAACTTCACATGAACAATAGCACTTGTTCTATTTGATCTTTTGGAGCCTTTCGATCTAGGTCTTCAGTGACAAGTGTACTTTTCACAGGTATACTGTTTGCAACGGAGTCTTATAAATGTACTACGATTAAAAGGGTTAAAGCTAGCGGAAAGTAAAGCCGAAACTCCTCCAGAAGTTTTCTGCTTCACTGTCAGCCTGTTTTAAAACTTTCCTCTGCAGTCATCATTGCAGCGATATCAAACTGTGGTTTGGGCAAGTTACTGCTTAAAGAAAACTGACCGCAAGGCAGGAAGCTCTTTAAGGAGCTTTTCTCAACGGTTTTACTTTCTACTTGCTTTAAGCCATCATCCTGTATTCAATTATTAAGTATATATTTATAACAAAACGTGCGGTCTGTGAGTGGAATAAAGCCATTATATAAATATTTTATTTATGCTTTTCGGTGGATTACCACGAAAAACATTTAGCAGTGGATTACTTACTTACTTAATCCTCTTCACCCCACCTGGGGCATAGGGCTTCCACCACAGCTCTCCATCGGACTCGGTCTTGGGCCGCGTGTTTAGCTTCTCCCCATGACATCCGTGTTTTCTGGAGTTCATTCTGAAGGGTTCTCCTCCATGTGAGAGCTGGACGACCTCTTCTCCTTGTTCCTTGGGGGTTCCAATCAAGGGCACAACGGGCTATGTTGGGCTGGCTTCTTCTCAGCGTATGCCCAATCCATTTCCATTTTCTCTGTTTTATGGCAATGTTGATGGGGATTTGCTTTGTCCGTTGTAATAGCTCCTGATTAGATATGCGATTGGGCCATCTGATTTTCAGAATCTGTCTCAGGCAGGTGTTGACGAAGACCTGTAACTTTTTGTCAAGATTCTTTGTGTGCCTCCAGGTTTCCGATCCATACAGTAGCACGGTTTTAACATTGGAGTTGAAGAGACGGAGCTTTGTTGGAAGTTGGATGGTCCTGCTGTTCCAAATTGGGTTCAGCATGGCGAAAGCTTGTTTTGCTTTTCCTATTCTGACTTGGATGTCCTCTTCAGTGCCTCCTGTCTTGATTACTATGCTTCCTAGGTAAGTGAACTGGGATACATTTTCAATGTCCTCTCCTTCAAGTACAATTGGTGTATCCTGTGCTGCGTTGATTCTCAGGCTCTTAGTTTTCTTTTTGTTCAACTCTAACCCAGTGCGTCTTGCAACAATCTGTAGACGTTCTGTCTTCTGTTTGATATGTTGGTAGGTGTGAGATAGGAGTCCAATGTCGTCAGCAAAGTCTAGGTCTTCTAAATGCTGAGTGAATGTCCACTGAATTCCTCTTGGCCTGTCTATTGTGGTTCTCATCACCCAGTCAATGACAACTGAGAAGATCAATGGCGATAGTAAGCAGCCTTGTCTGACACCGTTGTTGACTCGGAAGGGTTCTGAAAGGATCATGTCATGGATGACCTGGCATACTGTGTTGTTGTACATGCTGCGCATTATGTTAACAATCTTATCTTGGATGCCGTAATATCGAAGGATTCTCCAGATGACTGTCCTGTCTATCATATCAAACGCTTTCTTGTAGTCAATAAAGTTGACATAAAGTGGAGATCGCCACTCGATGGACTTGGTAATCCACTGCTTCAAGCAGTGGGATTATCGTCGCTCGTGCTTCTTTTCTGAGTTTTCCCCGTATGGCTCCCCAAGAATCGTTGTCAATCGTGTCTTATCGTTAAATTCCGGCAGTCCGTTTTGTCGCGAACCACTCAACGGAAGAACACGAATCCAAGATCGGAAGTAACGACGTATCAATAAATAAGTGACGCCATTGTACCGCCACCTGTCACGCACATGTGTTCGACATAAAACTTGGGGCTCAACACGGGATAAATAATGTACTTTCGCTTTCAATTGTAAAACAAATTCGTTTAAAAAGTGGCTTAAAAGCATAAATAAATAGAATAACTGTGTTTTTTCAGAGTAAGATTGAATTTAATCCATATCGTGAACATCAGACTCAATGGATTAAATTTCGATCTTACACTGAAAAAAAACAGTTATCCTCTATGTAATCCACTTGTGAAATATCGTTTTTAGGCTTCGGCCAAATCTTTTCGCCCACTAGCGCTGCTTGTAGCGGGGCACCAAACGCCGCCATTTGCGATGACGTTACCGTACATAACGTCAAGTTTTGGCGGAAATCTATTTAGAGCAGAAAGACTACAAACTAAGGCTTCGTTTGATTTAATAGGTATTTAAAAGTGTTATGTGATACATGTAAATAGAATCTCAAATTCGTGCTAATTTTACTTATCATTTCTAATAAACGCAGTGACTTAGATTAATATGACGCTCGCCAAGGCTCGCGTCATATTATTTTAGTCAACTCGTTTATTAAAAATATAAATAATGAACACTCATTTAAGATCCTCTTTTTATTAGTGACATTTATGTGAATTACAGTGGAGAGTGTGTTATTCTTTCCCAATAAACGCGTTTACGCTAAAACTATTATTTCCAGTGCAAACAGTTTGGAGCCAGATCAGACGCCGGGTAACCCGGCGTCTGATCAGGCTCCAAGCTGTTTGCCACCATGATAAACATGAAATATCAGAATTGTCCAAAAGTTGTTCTTTTCTACGTTTTAGTGCTTTGCGTTTGCGTACGTTTGCGTTTAAACGGGAAAGAATAACAGATTCTCCACTGTAGTCGTTAAAGATGACCAATGCGCTTCTATGGAGGAGAGGGTTAAGCAACCGTCTATCCTAAGTGAAAACAAGTGAGAGTAACAGTTGGAGATAAAGTAAGCGACACATTTGGCAGCGAAAGGGTTCACCGAGTACATGTAGATCCGCTCTTGTCAATTATCATATATTTACTCAAACGGAATTATGATTTGTTTCCATGAAATGTGTGAATATTCCTAACCTGCGAGTATTCCGCCAGATAATTCAGGATGTTATCTTTCAAACTGATTTGTAAAGTAGCGGTTTAAAGTTTTTGGTTTCTATGAAAAGTGCAGTTCTTTGTAGACGTTAATGATCCCAATAGGAATTTAGATCAGGAAAACATTACGATTTGTGGGGCTCTAAATGGGATTGTCTATACTCGCGGGGCATTCTAAAACTGTGCCGACGTCGGCTATAAATAAGACCGGTATCACCTGAGTTGGACTAAAACTAGAGCTGAATGTATTAGACAAGGGTTGAGTATAGGATATTAAGCTGATAAAGGTATGATACTTCTTTTTAATACGAGCTAATAGGTTCGTACTTGAATTTAAATTTGAAACGTGAGTGCGTTTCATTTCAGGAATAAAGAATACCATCATCATATACAGATAATAAGTACATTGGAAAAGACGTTTTTGCAAAAATAAACGTGTAAAGTTAATACAATTATTTTATTTGCAAACAGTTTGGAGTCTGACCAGACACCGGGTTACGCAAAAAGTGCGCTACAACAGATGTAAATTGGATTTAGTAAGTCTACTAGACGGAATAGATAAAAAAAGCAATGGAAACTATTTAAAAACATAAGATTTTGTGACTTTTCTAGACTTATCATATGCTACACATTTTCTTTTATTTGAATATTTTATTTTCATTTTTGCAAATACATTATTTGGTTTACATTTTCTGTAAAACTGCCATTCTTATATTATTGTTTTGTGTTAGCATTTAGTTTCATATAAAGAAAATAATGTTAATGATTTGAGTAGTAAACAAAACTGGAACGTTGTAGAAATATGAAAAAAATGAAAAAATGTGCAAAACGCATAATATAGTGCAATGGGGAAAGCGTTCTCGTTTCCCTATGAATACATGTACGTTTGTGTTAATATGATTTTGTCCACTGCCAACATTTTGGAGTCTGGTGATCAGGCACTGACTAACTCGGTGTCTGATCAGACTCTAAAATGTTTGCTACTCAGATTATTATACGTCGCCAATGTCTTCAAGAACGTGTCAATTCTTCAATTTTGTTTTGCATTTGCGCGTGTTTATTTTCTTTTAAACTTTAGAGAATTACTTCACCCCACTGTAACTCTTTATGCACCAATCATCTCGGATAAATTGATACAACTCAGTATTCCAGGGCTGCCATTTCTCCGGATTTTTCCTAAATCTTAGGATTTTTTCCAGTTTATAGTAGCTTTAAGCAAGCTGAATGTAAAGCAGAATGCGCCTTTAGGCGCATTCTGCTTTACTTACAGCCTGCTTTAAGTAGTCGCATGTCAACAAAAATAGAAACATGATATGGGGTAAAGGTACGATTCGTAAAATCGCACTTGAAAAATGCATATTTGGAAATCTTAGGATTTTTCATGTCAACTTATAGCAGCCCTGGTATTGGATTCTTACTTGCTTGATTAAAGTACATGTATTTATTTAATTGCATTACATGCACTATCAACCTGTAACTGTGGATGGTACATGTACATTTTGTCCAATATCGTGCATAAAACATTTTTAATATAGTTTAAAAGTGCGTATGAAGCTCTCTGCATTATTGGGTATTCTACATTAACTTTAACTTGTTAATCGAATTGAGGTACATATATATGTATATGTATATTCGCATTACTTTAATTAGAATAATAGTTGACCGTATATACTTAAATTCTGATCAGGATATTTACTGTTTGAATAGGATAAATATTACAGTGTACAGTGGAGAATCTGTTATTCTTTCCCGTAAACGCAAACGTACGCAAACGCAAAGCGCTAAAACGTAGAAAAGAACAACTTTTGGACAATTTTGATATTTCATGTTTATCTTGGTGGCAAACAGTTTGGAGCCTGATCAGACGCCGGGTTACCCGGCGTCTGATCTGGCTCCAAACTGTTTGCACTGCAAATAATAGTTTTAGCGTAAACGCGTTTATTGGGAAAGAATAACACATTCTCCACTGTACAGTATGTACAGTGTTTGTAAATGACGTGTATACCAGGGCTGCCATTTCTCCGGATTTTTCCTAAGTCTTCGGATTTTTATCCTAGCAGATGGAAGCTTAAAACTTGCTGAAAGTAAAGCAGAATGCGCCTTAAGGCGCATTCTGCTTTACTTTCAACCTGTTTTAAGCAGTTACATGTATGTGTCTTCCAAACAAGAAACAGCCAATGGGGTAAAGGTACGATAAATAAAATTGCGTCTGAAAAAGTGAACATTTGAAATCTTAGAATTTTTATTATCAATTTATGGCAGCCCTGGTATACTCTTTGCTACGGTTTAGTTTAACTGTACAGTGGGGAATGTGTTATTCTTTCCCAATAAACGCGTTTAACCTAAAAGTATTATTTGCAGTGCAAACAGTTTGGAGCCAGATCAGACGCCGGTAAACCCGGCGTCTGATCAGGCTCCAAACTGTTTGCCACCAAGATAAACAAGAATTATCAGAATTGTCCAAAAGTTGTTCTTTTCTACGTTTTAGTGCTTTGCGTTTGCGTACGTTTGTGTTTACAGATTCTCCACTGTACCTAGGGTTGTCTAATCAAATATCAGTGTAGTTTGAGTGTCATTTGGTCTCGGCCTAATTGTGTATCGTGCATTTAGACCGGTCAGGTGGGAACTAGGCAACCAAATGAGAATTATCTATATCCGAGTATTCCTTCTTAGACACCCATTTAACGAACATTAAGAAACAAAACAAACACATTAAGGTTTCGACTAAAGAGAACGGCTGATGACAGGTTGCACCTGTACAAATCTACAGTCAATCCCCGATATAAATGCATCTCAAATGAGGCTAGTTTTCCAGGGTTACGCGTGTCTCTCTCTCCCCTTCTTTTACTCCCTTGATCTCTCTGTCTCGGCACATGTATGTCTATATGTCCGTCTGTCCTATCTATCTCTCTGTACATGCACGTGTATCGGTCACTGTCTCTGTTTGCCTATGTCAGACTTTGTCCTGTATGCTGAACTGGCTGTCGATCTCTCTAACTGTCTATCTGTAGTTCTGTACCTATCTCTCATGCATTTTCTTTCTCTCAGTCTGCCTGTCTATCTTTGTATTTGTCTGCCCCTGTCTCTCTAATTGTCCGGTTGTCCATTTGTCTGTATTTCTGTCCTCATCTATGTATCTGTCTCTTTTCCTTCTCTTTATTTCTATAAGCCGTTCCGATTCTCTCTATATCTGTGTCACCCTGGTTCTCCATTATCTGGCTCTCTCTTTCTTAGTACAATATGCCATGTATTATACACATTCACATACGTTGTATATTTATACGTTTTAGTCAGACTCTATACTTTATGTTTTATGTCTAGAAAGATGGAGTTCCTGACCACGTTGTTTGTCGCTATGGTGATGTGCACGTGTGTAAAGGGTCATGGTCGCATGGTTATCCCACCATCAAGAGCTACCATGTGGCGGTTTGGTTTCAACACTCCAAAAAATACTGATGATCATGGCTTAGACTGCGGGGGACAAGGGGTACAGTGGAAAATACATTATTTTTTCCAATAAACACGTTTAGGCTAAACTACATTTTCCAGTACAAACACTGTGGATCTAGATCAGAGGTCAGGTAACCCGTCGTCTGGCCAGGCTCCAAACTGTTTGCAACTCAGATTAAAAGGAGTCTTCAAAACTGTAAGTCGTCGTCATTTTCTACATGTTAGTGTCTGATCAGGCTCTAAACTCTTTGCCATTAGAGAAACATAATCGTCTTTATGTTTAAGAAACTCTCATTTTCGACATTTTATTGTTATTTTTAGAGTTAAGCTTTGTTTAAACGGACATAACGTTTTTCCAAATTGATTCTGTGTAGATGATTAAAGTCCATACTTATGCCTAACAATATAATTTATTTTTTATGCCTGAACTGTTTTCTTCCGTAAATGTAAAATGCGGTCGGTTATCAGTTTCTTTAATTAATGCATTCGACACTTATATTCACTGTTGACACAACGAAGGATGTATATGAGAAGCACATGTCCAAACCGGTGTTCAAACTTTACCCGTCTTTGCATGACACGTCCGTTAACAGTGACAATTTACGTGACAAAAACAACATGCACATTTATAAATTGGTGAAACTTAGATTAGTAATGGACCAGACTTGATACAGTGGAGAAGATGCTATTCTGTCCCATTCAAGCGATACAAAACGCCTTATCGCTGGATCAAAACTGTTTGCAATCTTATTTAGTCGACTATAGCGTCAAGAGGGTTATAATAGCCAAATACAGTGGAGAATCTGTTATTCTTTCCCAATAAACGCGTTTACGCTAAAACTATTATTTGCAGTGCAAACAGTTTGGAGCCAGATCAGACGCCGGGTAACCCGGCGTCTGATCAGGCTCCAAACTGTTTGCCACCAAGATAAACAAGAATTATCAGAATTGTCCAAAAGTTGTTCTTTTCTACGTTTTAGTGTTTTGCGTTTGCGTACGTTTGCGTTTAAACGGGAAAGAATAACAGATTCTCCACTGTACATTTGTACCTGCTTAACTTTCATCTGCATTAACCTCTTCCCTGCCTTACCCCGAGTACAATAGTTATTTGCAAACAGTTTGGATCCTGATCAGACGCCGCGTAATGCGGCGTCTGATCAGGATCCAAACTGTTTGACACTCGTTTAAATATTTCTTAAAACAAAATACATAAAAAATGCTTTTTAAAAATAGAAGCAGACGACAATTGTTTAAATTTGGTCATGGCAGTGAAGGGGTTAATAACGGTATGACATTGGTTTTGATGTGTACAGTGGATATGCCGTTATTCTGTCCCGATAAAAAGCATTTATGCTACATGTAAAAATACATTTCACAGTCTAGAGCCAGATCAGACGCTGACATGTTTTCACTTACATGTAGAATAAACTGATTTGTAATAATTTTCTGAAAATGGACATTTTCTACATTTTGTTACAATGCGTTTGCGTTTCGATTGCGTTAATCCTTTCACCGTCGGAGTGTAAAAAAATCGACCTTGCAAACAGTTTGGATCCAGATCAGACACCGCGTTACGCGTCTGATCAGAGTCCTCACTGTTTGCCCGTGTCCCATATATGGGATCGTTGGCACGAATTGGTATACAAAAACGAAACTCATATGCAATGCACTTAAATGTAGAAAATGACAACGTTTTGATAGTTTTATATCTGATTCGCAAACAGTTTGAGCTTGGCCTACCTGGCGTCTGATCTATCTCCAAGCTGTTTGCTATGGCAATAATACTTTTAGCGTAAACGCTAAAGAATAACATCTTTTCCACGGTACAGTAACGACGACATTTCTATAAAGGGAGGTAGAGAACTGCAGATAGAATCTTTATTTACATCTCATCATTGCACATCCAATATACATACATACAATATACAATTATAGCATTAAAAAAGCACAACGCCATTCCTTAATAGAAATATAAGAGATGATATTAATGGCATTATATGCCATACAATACAAATAAAACATTGCATTATGACATCAATAATTGAACCAATTTTAAAGTTCCAAAGCTGATTTCACATATTAAAATACATGTAGGTGTTCAACATAAAGAGTATAAATATTAATAAGAGTATTAAAGAATCTCTAGATAAAGTTCTCTGATGTCCAATATTTAAAATACATATATTACGATAACTTTAAGTTCAAAACAAGATGCCATTATATGATTAATAATAATTCACATTATTTACATAGTAAAAATTGACGTCTCTGTAAAATGAGAAAACAGGTTTTGGCACAGTCTCTTATCATATTTGTATGTACATGTACTGCATGTACGTCATTGAAATCTCTACAGTCTATTACGCTTTGTCATATAATATTGTATTTAAATAAAATGAGTTTTTAACCCTTTACCCCATAGCCTGTTTCTAGTTTTGATAATACATGTAGTTGACCACTTAAAGCAGATTGAAAGTAAAGCAGAATGCGCTTAGGCGCATTCTGCTTTACTTTCAACCTGCTTTAAGCTACCACCTACTCGAATAAAGAAAATATTTGTGATACATATTAATAACTGTATAAATTGGAACTATTTTCTTCAGCGGAGGAATAAACTGAATGTGCTAAAAGGCACTTCTATGGCGGAAGGGGTTAATGAATGAATTTATGTTATGTAACAGATCACATGGGATGGAACTAATTCTGATGACAGGGGTCATTGTGGCGTATGTGGTGATCCATACAATGCAAATGTTAAAAAGTACGAGGCAGGAGGACTCTTCGCCAAAGGAATAATAGCCAAGAGCTACACCGAAGGACAAGTGATAGATATTGAACTAGGTTAGAAACGTGTTATTAAAGGGATACTATTTACAGTGGAGAATCTGTTATTCTTTCCCGTTTAAACGCAAACGTACGCAAACGCAAGGCACTAAAACGTAGAAAAGTACAACTTTTAGACAATTCTGATATTTCATGTTTATCTTGGTGACAAACAGTTTAGAGCCTGATCAGACGCCGGGTTACCCGGCGTCTGATCTCGCTCCAAACTGTTTGCACTGCAAATAATAGTTTTAGCGTAAACGCGTTTATTGGGAAAGAATAACAGATTCTCCACTGTACATTCCAAATTCACGTGTTTATAAATGCAAAAAATACTTACATTGCGAAGACGTTATTCTTTCCAATTTGATCGCAAACGAAACGCATACGCAATGCACTAAAAAAGAGAAAATGACAACATTTTTATAAATGTTGACCACTAGTTTTAATTTGAAATGCAATGAGTTTTGAGCCTGATCAGACGCCGGGTTACCCGGTGTCTGATCTTGCTCCAAACTGTGATAATAATTTTAGCATAAACGCGTTTATTGGGAAATAATAACGTCTTCTTCACTGTATGCACATGGTAAACAGATTTGAGCCACTTCAGACGCTGGGTAGTACATTGTACATGTCATAGAAAGTATGGTGAACAAGAATTGACATCTCTTATAGTTGTTTTAGCAGATGTACGTTTATATATGTTTAAACTAAACTACTGTAGATGATAAATGCATGCTCAAAATGGTGAAATGATTCTTAATGCGGTACCTTTTTATATAAAAGTATCCTGGATGGACCAGTTTCGGTTCTCTTAACGTTCTGGTTGAACGCCGTGATCACAAATTATTTAAGTCTATAAAGTCAATTACATGTATTCATATCTCGGAAATAGATCTCTTGATTAATTTCGTGTCAATTTATTTTAAATATATTCCATTTTTATCGCGGTTCCGGCCTTTTTGTTGACGTAGTCATTTTGTATGATACAGTCTGCACCTGCCCTATTTTGGTGCAGTATAAATTGTATTCAAATACAGACTCAATCAAAAGTATGTGACCAATAGACTATAGAAAGAATCTCTCCTGTAAGGTTTCCCACCTCGATGAATATTTAAATATGGGATGTACAGCGCTCCCTCTCTACAACGACATCCAATGGGAGACACAGATTGTGTGCGTTGTTCGGAGGGCGTCGTTATAGAGAGGGAAATTGGCTAACATTTGCAAACAGCTTGAATCCAGATCAGACGCCGCGTAACGCGGCGTCTGATCTGGGTTCAAGCTGTTTGTCACTCGTCATTATATCTATTCTATCAACATGTCCACTTACATGTACTTGTAAATTTGAGAAAAATAGCAGACGACAAATTTAAGTAGACCACATTGCAGCCATGGAAAGGTTGAATATAAATGTTTGTTTGGGTAACTGCGACAAGGGCCGTTGTAAAGAGGGAATCGTGGTTGGGAGGGCCGTTTTAGAGCACTGTACTCCCTTTTGAATGAATATAATTGGTTCCTCACCCGTTATACCTCTCTCCTATTTGAATAATAAAAACAACAACAGTTCATTTTCAGTCATTCTTTAAGTATATCTTTGTTCGAACTCAACACGGTAAGGAATGTACACATCATTTTGACGAGTATACCCTGTAGGCTATTTTTCGTAATCTCATTTTCTTCAAAAGAGTTGCTTAAATAATGATAAAACAAATCTTAACCCTTTTCCTGATAGCCTATTTCTAGTATTGAAGACAGGTGATTACTTAAAGCAGGTTGAAAGTTAAGCAGAATGCGCCTTAGGCGCATTCTGCTTTACTTTCAGCCTGCTTTAAGCTTTCATTTGCTAGAATATAGAAATTATTGCCTATACTATATATTCATGACTGATTATATTGGTACTACTTTCTTCAGCGGAGGAATAAATCATATGCGCTAAAAGGCGCTTCTATTGTGGAAAGGGTTAATAGCAGGCCTTTCAAAAAATAATGTACCGAAAAACAGTTTCCATTATCTAACAAGAACATACGTTTGTAAAAGTACTGCACAGGAAACACAATGGGCGGAACAACTTATGTCACATGATGTCGGTGCAGCAGTTGACAAAAAGTGTTCATTGCTACAAAATGGTGAAATTCCACTGTAAATGTAAAATGTGTTTGTTTTTTAAATGACGTTTATCGGAATGAAAACGGAAATAAGGATTTTTTTCAAATGTTTTCTATACCAAAAATAATAAATAGTTTGCCTGTTTGCAATGTATTTTGGGCTTTTCTGGACATCGACGAATGTACAGTGGAGAATCTGTTATTCTTTCCCGTTTAAACGCTAACGTACGCAAACGCAAAGCGCTAAAACGAAGAAAATAACAACTTTTGGACAATTCTGATATTTCATGTTTATCTTGGTGGCAAACAGTTTGGAGCATGATCAGACGCCGGGTTACCCGGCGTCTGATCTGGCTCCAAACTGTTTGCACTGCAAATAATAGTTTTAGCGTAAACGCGTGGCTGTTTGCCACCAAGATAAACATGAGTTATCAGAATTGTCCAAAAGTTGCACTTTTCTACGTTTTAGTGCTTTGCGTTTGCGTACGTTTGCGTTTGAACGGGAAAGAATAACGTTTTCACCACTGTAACAATCTCCAGAATAATTTGATCATGAAAGGGTTAAACTAAGCACAGACGGTGCAGGACAGTTAAATGTAGAATATGACATCATTTCGATAATCCCGAATATTCATTGTAATTAATGCAGTAATCATTATTTAGACTGATCAGTGGCCATGTTATTTGGTTTCTAGTCTGGTTTTAAAGTGTTTGCAATGGAAATAATTGTTTTACAAATGTAGCACAAATGCACTTTTGTGGAAATGATTTCCTGTTTTCCACTGTAGACATCCATTATCCACATACAGTAAAACCTCTCTATTTCGACCACCAAAACGAAAGCTAATTGGATGCATAAAGACAGATGGTCGCTTAAAGCAATGTAACAGCTAAACAAAAAGCTCCTAAAGGAGCTTTCTGTTTTACTGTAACCAAGCTTTAAGCGGTCACCTGTCGTAAGCACTTAATAATTGGCACTACGTAGAGTTCGTAATAGAGAGATGTTACTGTATTGCTCTTGTTCAGTCCAATGGTATTGCTTTCAGAGACTTTGATTGTTATTTTCTATCATTTTCAGACATCATGGTGAATCATGGTGGCTGGTCCGAGTTCCGGATCTGTCCGAATAATGATGTGCACCGCGTTGTTTCGCAAGAATGTCTAGATCAACGCATGCTTTTGACACTTGGCGGCAAGACGAGATTCTATCACCCCGTGCATAAGAAGAAGGTCACGTTGCAGCTGGTACTTCCAGTGGGATTGACCTGCTCACAGTGTGTTTTACAATGGTGGTGGAAGACAAGTAAGTCACAGCAAAACCTCTCTATGAAGACCACTTAACTGTGTTAATTATTAGGTGTTTTGCGACAGGTGACTGCTTAAAGCTATAGTTGAACGGCTTAACAATATTTATTTTTCAGTCTAGGGCTAGATCTACCACATGCATATCAGGTAGATCTAGCCCTAGACTAAAAAAATTTTTTTCTAGCCGTGCACCTGTGCTTAAAGCAAGGTGACAGTAAAACAGAAAGCTCCTTTCGGAGCTTTCTGTTTTACTGTTTCTTTGCTTTAGACTGTCATATGCCTTCTGTACAGTTGGGAAGACGTTATTCGGTGCCGTTACACTCAAACGAAACGCTAACACATTGGAACGGAATGTAGAAAACGGCATCTTGTTGACAATTCTGACTATTTATTTTAATCTGAGTGGCAAAGAGTTTGGAGCATGGTCAGGCGTCTAGTCGGGCTCCAAACTGTTTGCAATGGAAATAATTGTTTTAGCGTTAGCGCGTTTATTGGGAAAGAATAACGTCTTCTCTATTGTACAATCAGACTCAGAACATTACGTTCGAGTCTTACATCAAGTGCTATCTTCTTATTTTAAGTGGCAATCTGCGGTTTGCATCGAAATCACATTTTAATCCAATAAACGGACAAAAATCAAATTTTTGCAACAATAAAAGAAAGGAATGATATACCAATTAAAATCCCACTTACTGGGTCCCTAATTATTATTTTACTTTGAGATGCATTTATAAACAGATGGTTTAATCAAAAACTAAATATTTATGTGTTTATATACACGTTTGACATACATTTAAAATACTATTTTTATGTAAAATCTGATTGCAAGTCTCTTTAATATATAACTACGCATTGGAATTTCGAACTGATAATATGCAAACAGTGTAGGCTTATATCATAAGATCCTTTTGGTCAAGGTCTTCACTCTTAACCTGCTTTGAAATATGGTGTTAAGATCATGAACAGTCAAACAATAATTAACCCTTTCACTCTCAATGACGTCATAAAGCGCATTTGCAAAATGTTTTGATTTGAATATGAAAGGTTAATTGGAAACTTGAATTGACCAGATGAATTTTCAAGGGTCAATGAGAGAAAACTTATTCAGCATTAACCCTTTCTAATCAAATTTATCTTTAGGTTTTACGCCTTTACCGCCATAATGTCGTTTGTTTCAATGTTGTCTGCAATATCGTTTACTGTTAGATTTCTGGCAGTATATATAACGTACGTAATTTTAAAACAAGTGGCAAACAGTTGTGATCTTGATCAGACGCCGCGTAACGCGGCGTAGGATCAAAACTGTTTGCAAATGCGCTTACAGTGGAGAATCTGTTATTCTTTCCCGATAAACGCGTTAACGCTAAAACTATTTTTTCTTTTACAAACCGTTTGGAGCCAGATCAGACGCCGGGTAACCCGGCGTCTGATCAGGCTCCAAACTGTTTGCCACCAAGATAAACATGAACTATCAGAATTGTCCAAAAGTTGTTCTTTTCTACGGTTTAGTGCTTTGCGTTTGCGTACGTTTGCGTTTCAACGGGAAAGAATAACAGATTCTCCACTGTACTGTCGTCATTGAGAGTGAAATGGTTAAAGGAATTAGCATTGTCTTGTAGATGCCAATAACAACTGCCAGCCAAGAACCGGAAAGAACTGTTGTATTGGATGTGGCAGACAAGAGATATTTGTCAACTGTGCAGACGTGGCAATTTCCCCAAGAAACCCTGGTATTCCAATACCAACAAACCCACCTGTACATGCGCCTTATCTGACACTCGCTCCATTTCCGGTAAAACCGCAGACTGATGCTCCTCATATATTTCCGGTACAGCCGCAGACCGAGGCTCCCCATATTGATCCAACCACAGCGAATTATTTACTTCCCCAAAACATTATTCCTGTGAAAAACACTTTCCCAATCCCTGGCAACACCGGATCACTGTTTACTGCAGGCTTTGTGCCAATTGATATCGGGCCGCCAAAGTGCAAAGCTACCAACATAGGGCTAAGCATGTATGGGGCGAATATTGCTGACCGCTGGTGCCAGGCACAGTGCGCCGTAGGAATCTGTCCGAAAAGTCTTTGCAATGACAGCTGCCGGGTGTAAGCGCGGATATGACCGGAAGTTGTTTAATACGAAAGCGTTGTGAAATGAAAGACAAACATATGCTGTCGCTAAGTGTAAAGCTTGCAATACATATATGTAAGTGCAAATCTCGTGTTTTGTGTTTAATTTATTTGTGTACAATCATTATGAATAAAAATAACTTAAACCCTATCAATGTCCACTATCTGAATTTTCCTATGCCTACTCGTTATGCTTACAGCTGGATGCCTGCTTACAGTGGAGAATCTGTTATTCTTTCCCGTTTAAACGCAAACGTACGCAAACGCAAAGCACTAAAAAGTAAAAAAGAACAACTTTTGGACAATTCTGATACTTCTTGTTTATCTTGGTGGCAAACAGTTTGGAGCCTGATCAGACGCCGGGTTACCCGGCGTCAGATCTGGCTCCAAACTGTTTGCACTGCAAATAATAGTTTTAGCGTAAACGCGTTTATTGGGAAAGAATAACAGATTCTCCACTGCTTATTACGTTATTGATATGAGCCAGAGATAATGCTCAAGCTTTTGATTGGTCAGATGTAAGCATTCTGCTCAAATACATGTATAACCAATCAAAATATAGAGAACGATCACGTCCTCAACTAAAACGTCTTATAATGATGTACACATGTATATGGCTTAACTTTTTCACTTTCAATGACGCCGCAAATTTGCAAACAGTTCAGATTCTTACCAAATATATTGTACGTACCGTAACGTCTGATTAGGATCCAAGCTGTTAGTCGCGTTTCGAAATTATATCTTTCTCTGAAACGATATTGCAGACAACAGTACTGAAGCAGACAACACTATGGCGGTGTAGGAGTGAAACTCCAGTGATAATTTTAGAAATCAGATGAATGAGTCCTCGGGATGCACATTCTGTAAAACAATGAGTCCTTGAGACAAATATTGAGTCAGTTAACCCAATATCCCATAATTTATTTCTAGTTTTGAAGACAGGTGACCACTTAAAGCAGGTTGAAAGTAAAGCAGAATGTGCCCTAAGGCACATTCTGCTTTACTTTCAACCTGCTTTAAGCTACTATTTGCTTATGAGTAATAGGTTAATCATGGCCAGAAAAGTTATGGGTCCATGGGACTCACAACTTTTTAAATAATGAGTCCCTGGCAAATTTAATGAGTATATGACTCGGGATGCGCAGGTAAAATTATCACTGAAACTCCCACGATTATTTTGACGGTGATATTTAATCCTTAGAACCATAGCTCCCGCATATAGGCGTCCTTTTTAAACAGTAAATCTGAATAAGGGGCGATCCTTTGAAAGCACAGAAAACAAAGCAAATACTGAAAATTGCAGACTCGGTTTAATTGAGTCTGTTCATGAGCAATACTGAAATATGCAACAGTACTCACGCCCCCTAGCACCAGCTTAAGCGGAATTCAACTTTCAACTGTAAATGCGCTGAAATCAATGAGTCCAAAGGACCAGAAAGTATAACAACACTGACAACATGTGAAAAGTGCACGTGTCCTATGCACCGGGGAATACCCGAACCAGAGGGCTCCTTTCGGGGCCCTCTGCTATGGGTCTTAACTGTTTGTCATAATGAAAAACATTGACAAAAACAACCCTTTAAAGGCAGAAATGGACTTGACTAAAATGGAAACTGGGATTGTCCATTTGAAGTTTCAGGGAGGGTAGAGTTAAAGCAAACGATAAAAACATGGCAGTGAAAGGGGAATACAGGTTCTAATTTACTGAAGGACATCAATAAGGACATTTACAGGACTGAACAGTGGAGAATCTGTTATTCTTTCCCGTTTAAACGCAAACGTACGCAAACGCAAAGCACTAAAACGTAGAAAAGAACAACTTTTGGAAAATTCTGATAATTCTTGTTTATCTTGGTGGCAAACAGTTTGGAGCCTGATCAGACGCCGGGTTACCCGGCGTCTGATCTGGCTCCAAACTGTTTGCACTGCAAATAATAGTTTTAGCGTAAACGCGTTTATTGGGAAAGAATAACACATTCTCCACTGTATTAGCATTGTTTCTTTAACCCTTTTGGCCCTAAATTAACAGTGAGAGTTTGACCCCTACACTGTCATTTTGACATCTGCTTCAATATTGTTGTCTGCAAGATCGTTTCAAAATTAGCTTTAAGTCATGACTTAAGAATACTGATACGAATGTCAAACAGTTAAGATGCTGGTCAGACGCCGCGTAACGTGGGGTCTGATCTTTAGTGAAACTTTGTGCAAAGTCGACTTTATGCGACCGGGAAAGGGTCAAGTAAATTTGAAAGAAGATTCAGACCTTTTGTTTAATTACTGTCAAGCAGGTATTTTTCGCGTCATAAATATTTCGCGTAATGCGATTTTGTATTAATTCGCGACATCATACAATATTTATATCAGGTGGTAGCTTAAAGCAGGCTGAAAGTAAGCATTAAGGCACATTCTGTTTTACTTTCAATCTGCTTTAAGCTACAACCTATTTTCAAAACTAGAGACATTCGCGAATTGACGCGTAAATTATATTCTCGCGAATAAAACCGGTTTTACAGTAACTATATGCTTTTCCGCTTGTATCTGTACAGTAAAATACAACAGTACGTACATGTATCTTACCCCTTGTAATTTACTACTTATATTTTACTCCGTCCTCGTTTTCAATAAACTTCGATTACGCTGATGTCGTTTTTGATCAGCGTGACGTCATGTATCCTGGCGACACGTACATGTTCAAGTTCCGGGTTATTCTTTGTAGCATTAAATAAGTCTGCTTTAAATATTTAATATTTCTCGATATAAAATGATAAAAACTATCTAGTTTTTTATGGTGTTTATTGAAGGCGTAATAATAAACACGTCACAAGTTGAGAGTGCGCAACAGAGCGTTGTACATATTAAGCTCTCGACGTTTTGGCGGAAACGGCCGATCAGACTCTCGCCTAAGACGCTTGTCATATCGGGGAGCATTTTTACAAATGGTCCGCCACGAAAACTGTTAATTGTATGGCCAGGTTAATGTCGAAAGAAATGGCCAGATTGATGTCACAATAAATGACCAGGTTAATGTCACAAGAGATGGCCAGTTAATTTCTATGAAAATACCAAAAGGACCTGCGGACAGATTATAAAGTTTACCCTAACCCTAAATCTAACCCTAGATTTTGGCGCGTCAGTGTTTTATAGCCATATAATTTAATAATTTAATGTTGTTTGTTTTCATTACTTTGGTTAGCTGTGATTGGCTGTACTATTTTGTTTATTACCCAATGACAAAAAAGGCCACGCCTTCTCGGGACTAGTTTTCCGCACGTGCTGCATGAAACAGGACGCCACATGACGTCATTGTCGATGACGTTACTACAAAACAACATTGCGTTTTGGCGGTAAATATGGCGGAACGACTTCAACCTAAGAATAATTAGGATATCTATTGTGTCCATGGAGGTACATGTATGACCAAAAAAAAACTGGTCTCACTTTTCAGTGTGACCAGGTTTATGTTTCATACCTCCATGAACACAATAAATATTCGAATTGTACCTCAAGTGCTCAAATTCTAATACGCAGTCGAGGAATGAACATGAAGCGGTGTTAGCCCAGCGAAGTATCCACTAAATACAGGCGATTGCTTAATGAATAACAAAATAATTAATCTGCTTTATTTTGGTGTTCAAGAAGATGTTTTCTTTTTTAAACACTAATAAACCATTTCCTTTCAAGTGGAATCATAAATCAACGACACACGTATATCAACAATTATACATTCTAGAAGGTGTTTTTCCGTATAAAGGAAACAGAATGCAAACGCAATTAAGTTAAATGCAGAGAATGGCAATTTATTGAACATTATGACGATTTATAGTTTATGCAAAAAACATTTTGTCCGGTTGATCCAGCGTCTGATCAGGCTGTAAACTGTTTGCCGCTCAGATTAACATGACTAGTTAGTCAAAGAAGAAGAGCTGTCGGAGAACAGCAAAGCTCGCCTAATTAAAAATTTCTTAAATAGGTAACTATCAGTAGAAAAGTGTATCAGTACATTTATATTCAAGCCCCAGGGAACCTCCATTCCAAATATCAGCTTACTAATGAAAATATGTCATGTAGTATAAGTGCATTCCAACACTTACACCATAGCTAACTTTGAAATTTCAGTCCTAAAACTCAAAGCCTACAAAAGGTAAAATTATGACTAAATTTAAATATTTTTTAAAATTTTAACTACGCAACTTCAATTTCCAACCCACAGGGGACCTTTATTCCAAGTATCAGCTTCCTAATACAAATATTTCATGTAGAATTAGTGCATTACAACACTTACCCCAAAACTTTAACTTTGAGAATCAGCCGAAAAACCTTAGTCAACATAAGGTAAAATTTTGACAAAATTTTGATTTTTTTAAAAAAACAATTAACTACGCAACATCAATGTTCAACCCACAGGGCACTTCCATACCAAATATCAGCTTCCTAATACAAATATTTCATGTAGTATTAGTGCATTACAACACTTACCCCAAAACTTTAACCATAACAAATCAGCCGAAATTTTGACTACATTTAAACTTTCATTTAAATTTTAACTACGTAACATCAATGTTCAACCCACAGGGCACCTTTATTAGTGCATTACATCAGTTACCCCAAAGCTTTAACCATGAAAAACCAACGCCGGGTGATTCCATAAGCCCCCCCCCCCCCCTCCATTCTCCGAATAGGCGAGCTATATCTTCTTGGCTGTATATGTTTGCTGATACCGTTCTATAACCCGTTATTAAATTACTCAGCGCTGCTGTCTTGACATGGAAAGCGTTCCCTCCCTACTACGACCCCAATAACGACTCCCTCATTACAACGTACTGTGTAACAGTTCTCTAAACAGAGCATATATGTTTAATGCTTTTACTGCTGCAATATCGTCTGCTTACAATGTATATGTGTTGTCTGCTGTTTTTCTCAAAGTTACATATATGCGGACATTTCGATAGAATGCACATAATGACGAGTGACAAACAGCTTGCATCCAGATCAGACGCCGCGTTACAAGCTGTTTGCAAATGCAAGTCAAGTCTTAATTTTCCCTCCCTATGATGACTCCCCTCGAACGGCACACTCACAGTTTGACACCGTGAAGGCATGCGATTAATATAGCAGAATTGCTACTTTTCAACCCTTGAATTCCTTTTTATATCACATACATGTCAACAAAATCATTGTTGATAATCAGCGTGCCCAATAGGGAGAATACAAACTAAATCCGGATAACGGTTATCTAATTTTGAATTGTGCAATTAAGCCTGAGTTAAGCGAAATGATTTAAGCCTAGCGATCTATACATACATGTACTTTCTTCATGCTGGACACAGCAATACCGAAAGCTCTTATATGAAATTTCTGCATAGCTTTTATCTTGCTTTAAGCAGACTATTTTCTGCAAACCTTCTTTTATCTTATCATCTTAATGGTTGCTTAAACCCCTGTTTATCTGTAACAAATGTAGATAAATTATGTACTTCAATTACGTTTTAATAGCTGATTTGAGATTGCCGTGAAGAGAACACATTAAAATGAATATGTTTAGTAAGGTTTTCGGGCTGTTTCTTCTATTCACCTGGTGCCATGTTGGGCACGCTTCGTTCTTTGAGCCCGGGTGTAGGACAGAAATCCAAGAACTACTCCAACAAAAGCAGTTGAAGCTTTACAATTCACTGAATATGCTGGACAAGAAGACAGACAAACAGATGTTTAGGATTGAACAGGAGATAGCTGACGTAAAGGCTAAGGTTAACAATTTAATTCACGACTATACTGTACCAAAAGGTAAGACTAAATTCACTTTTATTTTACAATGGGAAAACGGTTGCCCCTTACCACCCATGTAATGCAGTGGAAAATATGTTGTTCTTTCCCAATAAATATTTATAACATTTGCAAACAGTTTCGAGCCAGATCAGACGCCGGGTCACCCAATTTCTGATTAGGCTCCAAACGTTTTACATGTACCACTTAGATTAAAATGAATCGTTATACATGTTAGAAATTAGCAGTTTTCTACATTTTATTAAATTGCGTAAGCTAAGTGTGTTCGTTTGCGTTTTAATGGAAAAGAATATTCATTATGGACGTATTCTCAAGGTTAAACATTTTTAGGGCTAAAACAAATAAGTATATTAAAAACAGTTTGGAGTCAGTTCAGACGCCAGTAGACGGAGTAGAAAAATGTATCATTTTATATAAAAGAATAATTCTGTGAAATGTCTTAGTGATGATTTTATAAGTCTCATACTTGTTTATGCCATTTGCTTGATAATGCAGCAAATATGCTTTACAATGTAATATATAGAGGATAATCAATGTCTTTGGATTGATATGAAAAATGTATCACGAGAATGGGTTGTTATCTGGTTAAAAAAACATGTCAACAGGACGATTTTTTAACCAGATACATGTTAACAACCCATTCGAATGATACATTTTTCATATCTATTCAAAAGTATTGATTATTCTATTTTTATATATAATTATATTAATGACGTTTTTACAGAAAAACACACACATTAATTTATTTACCCGCGACGTCGCAAATCTTTTTATGACGTGACGTCACATAAGTGATATCGTCACTAGTGATGATATCAACAGTGACTATATCAAAATTATCTAACTGAGAAATCTATCTCTATAAATCATCGATATGTATATAATAATAGTATTTTCCTATTTTATAAAATTACATAATTCGGGTTTCGGTCTCTTTAAAATGCAAATGTTATTTAGGGATGTTTGATTTTCTTCGAATTACACGCACTCTAACATATACATGCCAGCAACTGAGCATATGTTTTCTGCTCTTTGCAGCATCTGGACCATGTCCGAATGGATGGGTTGTTTTCGAAGGTTCGTGCTACTACATTTCACAAGACAAAATGGACTTCGACAAAGCAAAGGTACAATAGCATGTACAGTGGAGGCCACATTATTCTGTTCCCATTAAACGCGTTTACGCTAAAACCGTTATTTCCATTATTGCAAACAGTTTGAAGACTGATCAGACGCCGGGTAACCCGGCGTCTTATCAGGCTCCAAATTGTTTGCCACTCAAATTGAAATGAATAGTCAAAGTTGTCAAAAAGTGGTTATTTTTCTACATTTTAGTACTTTGCACTTGAATTTCGATTGCGTTTAAATAAGAAAATATATAGAGGATAATTGTTTTTTCAGTATAATATAGAAATGTAATCCATTGAGTGAACATCAGACGTTATATTTTCACGAGTGGCGAAGCCACGAGTGACAATATAACAGTCTGATGTTCACGAAATGGATTAAATTCGATCTTATACTGAAAAAATACAATTATTCTATTTATTTATGCTTTTAAGCCACTTTTTAAAGGAAATTGTTCGACAATTGTGAAAGCGAAAGTACATGATTTACCCCGTGTTGAGCCCCAAGCTTACATCGAACACATTAACGAAACAGTTTCCCGTACGATGACGTCACTTATTTATTGATTTGACGTCATCCGAATTACGTCGTTGCTCCCGATTTTGGATTCGTGTTTGTCCGTTGAGTAGTTCGCGACAAATCGGACTGCCGGAATTTTACAATAAGATACGATTGAATACGATTTTTGGGGAGCCCTACGGGGAAAACGGCGTTTGGTGATAATCCACTGCAGTGGATTACCAAGTGATAATCCACTGCTATTTTCCGGTAATCCACCGAAAAGCATAAATAAATCGTCTTCACCACTGTAACACTTTCTACTTGAACTCATTCGCCCTTGAAACTCAACTATGAACACTTGTATGTTCCAATAAAACGTAGTCAAGTTTTTAACCATTTACAATAAGTTGCAAAAAGACAAACAGTGGAGACACTGATCAGAGGGTCCCTTCAGAAGAATGTAAATTGTGTCTAAACTGTTTGCACAAATGTTCTTTTCATAAGTTAACCATGTTTGAAAAGGGTCGTTAAAGTGATTGTATTGCATGTAGACACTGACAGTTACAGTGGAGAATCTGTTATTCTTTCCCGTTTAAACGCAAACGTACGCAAACGCAAAACACTAAAACGTAGAAAAGAACAGCTTTTGGACAATTCTGATAATTCTTGTTTATCTTGGTGGCAAACAGTTTGGAGCCTGATCAGACGCCGGGTTACCCGGCGTCTGATCTGGCTCCAAACTGTTTGCACTGCAGATAATAGTTTTAGCGTAAACGCGTTTATTGGGAAAGAATAACAGATTCTCCACTGTATTATCATCGTTTCTACGACCAAAACATCTTAAATCTACATTTGAGAGCTACGAGTATAAGCAGACGACACGTTCTACATGTAAACAGGGGTCTGTTTAACAAAACATTGTACTGCAGAAACGGTCGTAAGTCAAACCTTTAAAATATAATTATTTAATTTCAGATTTCTCAATTTAATCCTGTCTTGTGACATCTCTTTGAAATTGTCTTGTAAAGACGATTCCAAAGAGATATCATAAAATACGGTTGTATAGAGAAATAAGAAATTAAATGTATGTTAAAGTTTAGACTTACGACCGTTTTCCAAAGAGATCTCATAAGGCAGGATTAGATTGAGAAATAGATAAATTTGAGACATTTATAATCTGACTTACGACAACATTTGTCGTCCGAAGTTTTAGGAAATGGATCAAGAGGAGTTCATGACGGCGAAGTAGTAAAAAGTTCATCGTCGTTACACTGTATTATTGCAGGATGCATGCGAGAGTGAAAGGGCAAATCTGGTTGAGATCGACACCGACGAGGAGTTCGAATTTATAAAATCACAGATAAAGGAAGATGGAGGTAAGAATACATACACACAAGGTTAAGGTTTAGGACTCTTTACCTTTCGGCGCAGATTATTCTTTGGATCTGATTTGACCAAAATCATAGTCAGTTGGAGGCGACGACCGACCGCTGTACATAAGTACTGATTTTGGTCCGATCTGATTAGGGATCCTCAACCTTAACTCATTGATTACTGAAATTCTGGACGTACAATCTAGACTCTCAACTTAACCTATTCCTTTGTTTACAGTGGAGAATCTGTTATTCTTTCCCGTTTAAACGAAAACGTACGCAAATGCAAAGCACTAAAACGTAGAAAAGTACAACTTTTGGACAATTCTGATAATTCATATTTATCTTGGTGGCAAACAGTTTGAAGCCTGATCAGACGCCGGGTTACCCGGCGTCTGATCTGGCTCTAAACTGTTTGTATGGGAAATAATAGTTTTAGTGTAAACGGGTTTATTGGGAAAGAATAACGTATTCTCCACTGTACCATACATTGGCTTTAGAGTCCGTTAGTATATTAAGACAGCTCGCTAGTGAGCTTAGTTTTCATGAAAGGTGTTATGAAACTTTGCTTGAAAAATAATACTAGTCTAAGAAACAATCTGTGCGAATATAGGCAACATTTATCGTATGGTTTGTCTGAAAGATATCCTTTTCAAGTTAGCAAAAACCTGAAATTTCGATGAGAAAGTGTTTTTCATTATTAAATAACATGACTCTTAGTCTCGTGCAATAATTTGTTCATAAATTCCTTACAAGACAATCGAAACACATTTTGAATTAAGGTGTTCAGAAAAAAGTTATCTGCTATTTAAAATTTGTAAAAAGCTTATTTTTCATAGAAACTTGAATTACAAAAAACGACTGATTCAATGTTTATTCTTTTCATTCTATTAAAACATATTGTTGGGGCAATAGTTTGTAGGAAAAAAATAGGAAAGATAACTGTAAAGATTTGTTGTAATTACAGTTTTTCTTTTGATAATTGGGAAATTTGAAGACTATATACAGTTACCTGACTTTTACCTGACTTAAAAATGAAATTCTGGCATTTAAATGCATTATAAGCTATTCATAGACTTGCATATATGTACAAGATTAATGATATTTTTAAACCTTAACATTGCTAATATCGATCTTGAAAATGAAGAAAAACAGATACAAAAGGATTGATAAGCTCCAATTCGTGGCTTAATAGTTCGATCAAATCTTATATTCCGATTTTATTGACTTATTTTCTATTAAACAAAAACGCAAATGGACATACACAATTTGACACAATATAGTAGACACTGATTCTAACCAACGAAGACTAATCATTACATGTCCCTTGATCACTGCGTTATAGACTGACAAATCGATAAAATAGGACACTGCATTTAAAACATTTTTTAATCAAATGGAATCGAACCTTGAACCCTGGGATCGATAGTCAACCACTCTAGCAACTGCGCTATCGAGGGAGACAAGTAAGCTTAACAACAATTTCTTTATGTAAATATTCTAGTACATTGTATAAGCCCGTGTGGAAACAGTCTTTATCGTCTAGACGCATTTCCGCAGGCCCGCAAGAAAACTCCTAAATGCGAAAGGCCTTAATATGACAGTTTCTACATGTACATGTTCACGTGCCCTCATCAGCGGAATCCTATGAGCGTTGTCTGATCTGGAGCAACACTGTTTGCATACATGTAACACATGTGCGCTCTTCACAAGTACAGTGGAGAATCTGTTATTCTTTCCCGTTTAAACGCAAACGTACGCAAACGCAAAGCACTAAAACGTACAAAAGATCAATATTTGGACAATTATGATAATTCTTGTTTATCTTGGTGGCAAACAGTTTAGAGCCTGATCAGACGCCGGGTTACCCGGCGTCTGATCTGGCTCCAAACTATTTGTAAAAGAAAAAATAGTTTTAGCGTAAACGCGTTTATCGGGAAAGAATAACAGATTCTCCACTGTATATGTACACTGTTATACAGTGGAGAGACGTTATTCTATCCCGTTAAACACAAACGAAACGCAAACACACCGCACTAGAACAAAGCAAGTCAACACATTTAAACAAAGCTGACAGTATACTGCTGACCATTAATGTTAAACTGAGTGCCAGGCAGTTTGGAGCCTGGTCAGACGCCGGGTTACCCGGCGTCTGCTCTGGTTCCAAACTGTTTGCAAAAGAAATCATAGTTTTAGCATAAAGGCGTTTATTGGGAAAGAAAAAAAATGTTTTCTCTACTGTAAACAACGTTTCTGCAGGTGTATTTGTTGATTTATTTATGCTTCTCTGATAAACTGATATTTCGTATGTGTAATTTGCTTGAAGAAGCAGTTGTACTTAAAGACATACGCGCCCAAATGAAATGTCCGTAGGATCTCTATGAACATTTCTGTTCATATCGTAGTACATGTATCATGGTAAAAGGAAACACTTAGATTAAAATGATATTTTTGTCCTTGAACATTTGACATATGTAGTGTAGCCATTATCGGCAATGAGTCGACATGCATTATTTTGTCTTTTTGAAATAATGTAATTGTGATGGCACAAACAAGCATTAAAAAAGTGATGTTTACTAAAAGTTTAATGCAAAGTGTATAGTTTGTTGCCTTAAATAAATGATTTTTTTAAAAATTGTTTTAGGCTCAAATTCAATTGCAAAAAGTCACTTAACCAAAATATATCCATAAGAAATTGATCAAACATCACACAATAAATGCTTTAGGTGTGAAAGATCAGAAAATGGTAAACAGCATATATACTTCTTTTGAAACTATAGACACTTTCATACATATACTAATGGCCTAAATAAGCAGACCGATTTTTCTATGTGTTCTCGGGCTCACGCTAATACAGTGGAGAATCTGTTATTCTTTCCCGTTTAAACGCAAACGTACGCAAACGCAAAGCACTAAAACGTAGAAAAGAACAACTTTTGGACAATTCTGATAATTCTTGTTTATCTTGGTGGCAAACAGTTTGGAGCCTGATCAGACGCCGGGTTACCCGGCGTCTGATCTGGCTCCAAACTGTTTGCACTGCAAATAATAGTTTTAGCGTAAACGCGTTTATTGGGAAAGAATAACACATTCTCCACTGTATTCACTTTGATTGAAGTCCTGGGTTATTACCTTAGCCTTTATTAGACACAGCATTTGCAAAGTTTCAAATACTCTTCTTTACCCAGTGTCAATTTATGTGCTCACCGTTTATATTTTTCGATTGATAGAGATTGTTTCCAACCGAAAGAACATACGAAAGGTAACCGATACGTACGATTAAATTAAGTAACGATTCTCGAATTATCGGTCTTTGTTAAAGCCACAGGGTGTCGCAAGAATTGCGCGCTTAAGACATTAATGCCAATAAAATGTATTGTATTGGTTCTCTAAATTGCAGGTGATCACTTCTGGATTGGTATAACTGACCAGAAGCAGGAAGGGGTTTGGGTATTTGCCGACTCAGGATTACCAGTCTCTTTACTTGAATGGGGAAACAAACAGCCCAACAACGGCCGTGTGTCTAACTGTGGAGCAATATGGAAGAGCTTCAACTACTACTTTGTAGACGAGCCTTGCAAGAACAAGTTTCAACCGGTCTGTGAGAAGTAATGAACTGGCAATCAACCACCAGGTCCCAAGTTTATAAACATTTGAGATGAGCCTGATATCATTCTCAATTATTTAATTGAAAATACAAGAGCATGTGCTCTAATCTGACCAAACACAATCTTGAGAAATATCTAATACTCAACTCAAAATCTTTATAACCTTATTCCTATAATGCAATGAAACTGACGCCTGTAAAATTTGTAACATTAACCCACTTGTTACAGAGATTGTCTCTACATTTGAAGACCAGTGACCACTTAACTCATTACCCCATAGCCTGTTTCTTAATCTCAAGACATATGATCACTTAAAGCAGGTTGAAATTAAAGCAGAATGTGCCTGAAGGCACATTCTGCTTTAGTTTCAGTCTGCTGTAAGCTTCCACTTGCTTGAATATAGAAAATATTCTTTATGATACATATTTTCTTTAGTGTAGGAATAAATATAATATGCTAAAGGGCGCATCTATAAGGGAAAGGGTTAAACAGTTTGAAAGTAAATCCGAATGCGACCAAGGATACTACATTAGTCTGTATGATATACCGTCTCTGATGCGACTGAAAGAGCATTCTGTTGTACCTTCAGTCTATCTAAAGCTTCATTCTGCTATAATATGGATAATATACTGGTATCTAATTGTGAATGCTCATGACTGCATGGAATAGAACTATTCATAAAACTACCCATGTTCATATTCAGTTTATTCTTTGTGACATTAAAGATTTTTTTGATCAGTTTCGAATATTAAACGTTTCTTGTAATTAAATGAGTTTTCAGTTTTTATGTATTGTGAATTGAAGTCACATGATAAACACATTGCCAGTGTGTGACATGACGTTGTATTTAACTCTCAAATTGCTTTACGGAAACAGCCGATCACATTCGCAAAAAAAACCATTGTAATATCGTCTGTTTCCGTCAAACACGTCACCAGCGAATATGCCAAAATCGCCATGTGTCGCACCGGAACATGTACATTTGTTCATGGTTATTTGCATATATCATTAAATTTTGTCATTTAAGTGTTGTCAAATTGTATATAAATTGCATCTACAGTGGTCACCAGAACAAGATTAGTAGAAGAATTTAACACAAATGCAGGTCTTTGGTTTAATACAGGATTTTTCTGCAAAATTGCTGACCTATATCAGATGGCCTGCTACATGTATATCAGATGGCCTGCTATAATACGAACTCTGTATACATTTTAGTGGGTGAAAAATACAGTAAAGACAACGTTATTCTTTATC
This sequence comes from Gari tellinella, assembly GCA_922989275.2. Taxonomy (NCBI): domain Eukaryota; kingdom Metazoa; phylum Mollusca; class Bivalvia; order Cardiida; family Psammobiidae; genus Gari; species Gari tellinella. The sequence goes on along the minus strand of OV277872.1, from coordinate 31,535,093 downwards.
AATAAACGCGTTTACGCTTAAACTATTATTTCTATTGCAAACAGTTTTGGGTAGGATCAGACGTTTGATAACACGGCGTCTCATGGGTCTCCAAACTGAATGCCACTCAGAATAAAATGAAAAGTGTCCTATTCTATCTTGCATTGCAGTACGTTTGCGTTTCGTTGCCATTTAAACATGAACGAATAGCGTCTTCTACACTATATGTAAGGAGCTGGGAAATCTGATCGGTTTCCATACTAGGGATTTATCAAACTGTTTTGTCTCTTCCGTTGCGTAAATGCGATTCTGATCGTTTTCGACCTCGCAGCGGGTAGGGGCTACGTTTTTGTGAGTCCTAGACCAAAACAACTCGGCAATTGAGGTCCCACGGAAACACACAAAAAAGTGACTTTGAAACATAAAATGAGCTTTGCAGTGCTACATATACAACTTTTGAGAAAGAAGACCCAAACTAGCTGCGAACCGTTTTCAGGGAAAATAGCTTTTTGCACATCAACGAGTTTGTTTGGCAACTGTTTGATTCTGTTACCCTTTCGGCGCCGAAGTCGCGCATACAATCGATATTGCAAACAGGTTGGATCCTGATCAGACAACGCGCTACATGTACGACAATATAGCGGTGAAGGAGTTATAGTCTCACGATTGATGTGGCGCCAAAAGGGTTAAAATTCCAGGGTCTAAGGTTATAAAGCTTTTTAGTTGAGTCTAAAGTCGTTCTCAAGCATTTGATTGGTCAAATTTGAGCCCAGGCTCAAATCTGACCAATCAAACGCTTTATAACCTTGTACCCAAGCGTATAAGTAGTGTTACAGTAGAAGACGTCATTCTTTCCGGTAAAACGCAAACGAAGCACAGATACAATGTAATGAAATATAGAAACTATCAAGTGTTTGACGATTGTCATTTACAGTGGAGAAAACGTTAAACGCAAACGAAACGCAAACGCTTTGCAATAAAATATAGAAAATGACAATCTTTTGGCGATTCTGAATGTTAATTTTAACCTTTACGGCAAACAGTTTGGAGCCTGGTCAAACGCCGGGAAACCCGTCGTCTGATCTGGCTCCAAACTGTCTACAATAGAAATTATGGTTTTAGCGTAAACGCGTTTATTGGGAAAGAATAACGTTTTCTCTACTGTATCATTTTAATCTGAGTAGCAAACAGCTTGGAGCCTAATCAGACATCGGGCTGCTCGGCGTTTTATATGGCTCAAAACCGTTTGCAATAAAAATATAATGATAAAAATATTTCATTCTTTTTTTCATAAAAGCGTTTTTTGGAAACTAATAATGTCTTCTTCACTGTAGTTCCCCAGGGGCCCGTTTTACTAAACAACTTACGCAAAAATTTTGCGTAAGTCAAAATCGTTTAACTCTTATTTTTCGATCATAAACGTTTGCAAACAGCAAACAGCCAGATCAGAGGACGCGCTAAAAGCGCGTCCTCTGATCTGGCTATTTGCTGTTTGTAGAAAGTGATAATAAAAAATATAAATTAAAATTTTTGCGTAAGTAGTTTAGTAAAACGGGCCCCAGGTCACCAAGAGCAGATGAGTCCATAAACCTTTCATGATCAACTTATTCGGGAGATGTTTATCCCTTCACCGCTTTAGTATCGTCTGCATCATTGTTTTTGTCTTTAAGCCATAACAACATCCGGCGTAAATGAGGTCATTTAAGAACATGATGTTACGAATAAACTCGATCACGTGAGACATAAAAAACAACAACATAAATCACCATCATTGCGTAGTTGAAAACCACCGACAAGTGTTAAGTTTTATTTCTCTCGGTAAACGTAGCCTGTGGTCCATCTTAAGTTTAAGGGTTTCTCTGCAAGAGTTATCTACCTTGTCCAAACAGTTATGATCCGGAAAGCAGACGACATCAAAACGGGATAAGGGTTAATATAAAATAAAAGAAGTAATATTGAAACGAAACGAAACTCGACACAAACGCTTTACAATAAAGAGATAAGTATTTTACGATTATTTAAATCACCGTGTGGAGCAATTGTCATCTCGAACTAGGTCACTTGACGTCTGTAGCGTGTTTGCTGTTTAGGTTAGCAGTTTGTGACCCGTGTGCAGCATGCAGAGTACAGTAGAGAAAACGTTTTCTTACCAAATGACCGCGTTTAGCTTAAAATAATATTGTCATTGCAAACAGTTTGGAGCCAGATCAGACGCCGGGTAACCCGGCGTCTGATCAGGCTCCAAACTGTTTGCCACTCAAAATAAAACTGGTAGTTAGAAATTTCATTGCAATGCGTTTGCATTTGAACGGAAGAATAACGTTTTCTCCAAAGTATTTCAGACCGATATCCAACTCTCAATCGATGGCCATCGACGGTTATCGATTTCTTTACTGAACTCATGGCTGATATCATAACACTAGCATGTTTGCAATTAGTACTAGTTCATGGACTTCAGACTGGTTTGATGAGCTATACTGTGGCGAAGACGTTATACTTTCCCAACAAACGCGTTTATGCTGAATTAGTTAAATCAACTGCTCACAGTTTCGAGCCCGATTTGCGGCCGAATAAACCCTCGTTTGATGAGGCTCCGAACTTTTTATGATTGATATAAAAGATAATAATCAAAGTTGCCAAAAAATAGTGATTTTCTACACTTTAGAATAGTGCATTGTATTTGAGTTTGTCTGCGTTTAAACTGTACATTATTGTATAATCATTTGTAATGTATATACACGTGAGTTCAGTTAATAGGCCACTTTATCATTATGTTATCAAATTTGGGTTATACAGATAATGGTGTTGTTTATACATGTTATGTGGTATGCACGAAGGCCGTGGACGATATCGATATACAATAAGATAATCAAATAACAGTGGAGAGGGCGATATTCTATCCCGTTTTACCCGTTACTTACATATACCTGGGAATACATTATGAATTACAGAGGAGAAAACGTTATGCTCTCCCTATAAACGCGTTTACGCTAAAAGTATTTTTTCCATTGCAAACCATTTGAAGCCAGATCAGACGCCAGGAAACGGCGTCTGATCAGGCTCCAAACTGTTTGCATCTCAGTTTAATGTGAGTCATCCAAATATAAAAAAAACCTGTCATTTTATCATTTTAATGCGCTGCGTTTACGTTTCGTTGCGTTTAAACGGACAAGAATAACGTTTTCTCAACTGTATATAAAAATGTCTTATTGGTGTTACGTGTCCTTTGTAGCCTTATATATCATACAGTGGAGAATCTGTTATTCTTTCCCGTTTAAACGCAAACGTACGTAAACGCAAAGCACTAAAACGTAGAAAAGAACAACTTTTGGACAATTCTAATAATTTTTGTTTATCTTGGTGGCAAACAGTTTGGAGCCTGATCTGACGCCGGGTTACCCGGCGTCTGATCTGGCTCCAAACAGTTTGCACTGCAAATAATAGTTGTAGCGTAAATGCGTTTATTGGGAAAGAATAACACATTCTCCACTGTACATGTAGGCCTACTATGGACAAGATAACTTTGATCGGAGGAGCAGACACGTCAAAACAATTTATGTTAACTTCATAACATTTTGAAATGTAGTGAGACAAGGAATGTTTCTCCCGTTAACCCTTTCATGATCAAATTATTCGGGACATTTTTACTCCTTCCCTTTATTGTCGTCTTCTTCAGTATTGTTGTTTGCAAGACACGTTTCAAAGTAAGATTTAAGGTTGTATGACTTAATAAATATCGATAAATGTCGAACAGTTTGGCTCCTGATCAGACGCCGTGTTACGCAGCGACTGATTTGGACCCAATATGTTTGCAAACGCGCTTTAAGGCGTCATTGAGAGTAAAAAACTAAATACAACGCAAATAAAACGTAGAAAAGAACAACTTATCGACAACTCATGACTATTCATGTAAATATGAGTGGCAAACAGTTTTAAGCCTGGTCAGACGCCGGATCAACCGGTGGCTGATCTTGCTTCAAACCGTTTACAAGTGCAAATAATATTTCAGCTTAAACGTGTTTATTGGGAAAATTAGCGTCTCTGATTCAGCGCTAAACTGCTTGCAACTCAGATCTTAACCCTTTGAACCCTGGTCCCGCATAAAGGCGTCCTTTACACACAGTGAACATGTGAATAATACACTTGTCCTATGCAAACAGTGAAGACCTAGATCAGAGGGCTCCGAAAGGAGCCCTCTGATCAGGGTCTTCACTGTTTGTCATAATGCCAAACATTGACAAAAACAACCCCTAAAAGACAGAAATGGACTAGACTAAAATGGAAACTGGAATTGTCCATTTAAAGTTTTAGGGAGTAAAGAGTTAAGGAATCGTCAATACTTTAAAAGACAAGCTTTTCTATACTTGGTTACAATGTTTTCATTTGTTTCATTGTAAAACTGGAAGAATAACGTCTATATCCAAACTGATCAACTGTTTTCATAAAGTTTACATGTACTCCTGTTCTTGATAAATAGCTTTCATACTTGACCATTGTATTTGAACAGGAGAGCATGCTTTGCATCGGCTACTCATTTGCTTTCCATGACGTCATCTAATTTAAACACTTGTCGTCTGATTCGTTCTCAGATACAAATTTAACTCATGAAGTTTCAAAGAATATAAAATCACTCTACCATGGTTTTGTGTTAAAGAACTATTTAGGACGAATAGAAAAAATAGAAAAAGGTTATATGTTGTTTACAAATTTGGGGTCTACCGCCATTTCTAAAGGTGTGTCAGATTAGGATTTGATTTTTCTTATTTCGTCCTTTTTAAAGAACTCGTTTCAATAAAATCTATTTCTAATGTAAACAAACATGTTAATTTGATTTAATAATTCCATGTCAATGGTAGTATTTCCTCCTAGAAAACTAATTTAAGACAAAACCAGCACCAAATGTGAAATTTATGAATCTCTAAATATCATTTATATGGTACTACTTTGTAAATATAGCAAAATTTTCCAAACTAAACTATCGATTTCTTTACCTTTTAATGGGCTGTCATCTGGTACAATATAAGAACAAGTTCGATACTAGAAATATGATTTTTTACTATTTTTCAGAAATAAGAAAAGAAGAAGAAAAATCATTACCCATAAAAACCATGTTGTTGATTCAGAGCTTCATACTTGTCAAATTTAGTGCCTGTTTTGTCTTGATTTAGTTTCTTTATATGAATATACTTCTATAGACATGGAATACATAATGAATAACTAAATAGCCATGTTTATTTTTTTTTATCTAAAATAGATTTTACAAAATGTGAGAAAAAAAAACCCAATTTTGACACATCTTTTCCAAATTGCCGTAGTGAAAAATAATGCACACCAAGATAATTATGATTTTCCTCCTTTTTTCCATTTATCATAGACAGCTCTTCCAAATCAAACTTGAGAGAGAAAAAAGTCAGATACTTTGATTTTACGCTTATGAGTTTTATACACCCTTAAAATAAACTAACCCAGGTCATATCACAATGGATGACATTATGCGGCGAATGATCAGGATCCAAACTGTTTTCAAAAGTGGATTTGAGTCTCTCATGGAAAAAATAGGATTATTCTTGTTAAAAACAAGACTGCGCGTTCAATTAACGCTTATGCCCCCGGTAGCATCCTTGACAATATATTCTGAATCTTTTCTAAGTCCAAATTAGGTCAAGGTCAAGGTCAAACTGAGCTTGGGTATTTTTTGTGAGTTGGTAATGGTCCAAGGTAATAACTGTATAAGTATCAAAGCATTATAGTAAACAGTGTTGATGCTAGACGAAACGGTAAATCTAGTGAACCGAGAAAGACCCCATTTAAAATATTCTAAGTTCAAATTAGGTCAAGGGCAAGGTCACAATCACAGTTTGGTGATATTGGTGGATAGGGAATGGTCAAAGGCAACAACTGTATAAGTAGCAAAGCATTGTAGTCAGGTGTGTTGATGCTAGACGAAACGGTAAAATCTAGTTAACCAAGAATTAGCCTATTTAAAATATTCTAAGTCCAAATTAGGTCAAGGTCAAGGTCAAAATCAAAGTTTGGTGGTATTGGTGGATAAAGAATGGTCCAAGGCAACAACTGTATAAGTATCCAAGCATTTGGGTAAACGGTGTTGATGCTAGACGAAACGGTAAAATCTACTTAACCTTGTTACGGACACACACACACACACACACACACACGCACGCACGCACGCACAGACGGACGGACGGACAGGACGATTACTATATGCCTCCGCATCTATCGATGCCGGGGGCATAAAAAAGGACCGGCAGTATAAAACTGTTTTTCTCAAAGTTTACCTTGGTCGAATAGAAGGAAGGCATTGAAGGGATCGATAAGTCAATATCATCGCATTGGATGTGTATATATTATCTTTATTTACGATTTGTGACACTGTTTATACGCAGTAGTGGAGTAGGAAAGTTCAAAATTGTTTCAGCGCTTCACTCCATAGATACCATTTGGTTATTTATTTGAAAATGGGTGCTGTACTCATTGAACCCTAGAGACGAAAATAGTGTCTGCAATGTTTACAAGTTTGCAACAATTTGTACAATTAACCTAAACTACTGTAGATCCTCTCTTTTACGACCATTTAAATAAAGCCTATTGATTTCATAAAAGACGGGTGTCAGCTTAAAGCAATGTGACAGTAAAACAGAAAGCTCCTAAAGGAGCTTTCGTTTTTCTGTCGCATTGCTTTAAGCAGGCACCTGTCTGGAACACATAATAGTTAACACAAGCCAGTGGTCGTAATAGAGAGGGTTTACTATAGTAAAAAAAAACAACTAAATCGAATTAGAAACTTGAAGTGCCTATTTGAAGTTTCTGGGTAACATATCTATGAGTTAATGCAGGTAACAGGACTGTCATTTCTCCGGATTTTTCCTAAATATTCGTGGTAGCTTAAAGCAGGCTGAAAGTAAAGCAGAATGCGCATTAAGGCGCATTCTGCTTTACTTCCAGCCTGCTTTAAGAAGCCACGTGTCAACAAAACTAGAAACAGGATATGGGGTAAAGGTACGATTCGTAAAATCGCACTTGAAAAATGTAAATTTGAAAATCTTAGGATTTTTCATGTCAACGTATGGCAGCCCTGAGGTAAAGAGTTTTTAATCGCCCAGTCTCTCACAGATAGGTTGGTACAGTCTAGTACAAGGCTCATCAACCCACTCATAGTTGAAAGATTCCCATATTGCTCCACAGTTAGATATTCTGTAATTGTTAGGCTGGTTGTTACCCCAAGGACGCCACGTGACGGGGGAGTCGTCATCCGCAAAAACCCATTGCCCTTCTACCTCCTCGTCTGTGATGCCGATCCAGAACTTGTCCCCTGTAACATACAGTGTTCCCTCTCTATAACAACATCCAGTGTGAGACAAAGATTGTTTGTGTTGTCTGGAGGGAGTTGACTCACATACTTCAACAAATTTCCTAGTCTTACCAGGAATGAAAAACACTAGATTTAGAGCTATACAAGCTTATATAAGTAGTCTGTTTTCATGAGGTTATATAAAAATTACAGCCAATTACAGCCAATCACAGCAAACCAAAAGTAATGAAAACAAAAAATATTGAATTATAACATTATAACACGAAATTAGCAATAACAACGTATACCCCGATGTGACGTCAATGATATTGTCTATATACATTGTAATAGCGCGCTTTCTTAGTGTTACACCTCTTTTATTCTTTACTGAGAACCTTAGAACACAAATAAAACCTAGAATCAAACACAGTTTTGTTATTCCACAAGTCACGTTACCATAAACAACGTCAACTTTGGCGGAAAATACATTTGGCGGAGACACTTCAAACCACGGATTCAGTTGATTTTAAGAATAGGGTTTTAAAATATTTATGTGATAATTAGAATTTCACATGTGTGCTCATTATTTATCATTTGTTATAAAGTCGATGATTAAATTATACATAACGCTCGCCAAGCCTCGCGTCATATTGTTTAGTGAACTCAACTCATTCATAAAAACGATAATGAACGACCATACATGTAAGATTCTCAACATCTTTTTAAATTCATTTTCAAAGAGAACTGTGGTTTCTTCCCCTATGTTAACCAACATCGTTTAGTGGAGAAGAAGTTATTATTTCCCATTAAAACGCACACGATTTGTTTAACTCTTAGTGGCATACAGCTTGGAGTCAGATCAGACGCCGCATTAGCCGGCGTATGATTTGGCTCCTACAGTAGAGAATGTTTCATTCTTTCCCAATAAACGCGTTTACGCTAAAACTATTATGTCCACTGCAAACAGTTTGGAACCAGATCGGACACCGGGCTGCCCGGCGTCTGATCAGGCTCCAAACTGTTTGCCACTCAGATAAAAATGACTTGTAAAAAATATCTAAAAATTGACATTTTCTACGGTTTAGTGTTTTGCGTTTCGTTTTCGTTTAAACGGGAAAGACAAACGTTTTCTCCTCTGTATCTGTTTGCAATGATCATAACTAGTGTTAGCAGAAATGCTGTAATTTGGAAAGAAAAACAATTTCCATAAAGCGCCCAAACCTCGATATTTCCTTAACGTGTCTTGTATGAAGGTATTTTCTTGGTGAGTTTCGATTTCAACCAGTTTCGCATTTTTCTTCTTGCAGTACGCCTGAAATACAGAATTGTAGATTTCGTCAATATAATATTGGAGTATACGTTATTCTTTCCCGTTTAAACGCAAACGTACGCAAACGCAAAACACTAAAACGTAGAAAAGAACAACTTTTTGACAATTCTGATATTTCATGTTTATCTTGGTGGCAAACAGTTTGGAGCCTGATCAGACGCCGGGTTACCCGGGGTCTGATCTGGCTCCAAACTGTTTGCACTGCAAATAATAGTTTTAGCGTAAACGCGTTTATTGGGAAAGAATAACACATTCTCCACTGTATTGGAGAAGACGTTATTCTTTCCCGTTTAAACGCGTACGAAACGCATAAAAAACGCAAACGCATAACACTAAAACGTAGAAATATGTCAGTTTGAGGTATTTTTTACAATTTATGTTTATCTGAGTGGCAACAAATTTGGAGCCTGATTAAACGCCGGTTCACCCGGCGTTTGATCTGTCTTCAAACTGTTTGCATTTGAAATAATAGATTAGCGTTAACTCGTTTATTGGAGAAATTGTTTTTTCTCTACTTCTCAAGAAATGCGTTTATGTTAAAAAAGTGCAAACATCTTGGAACCAGATCAGACACTGAGATTTTTGTAGTCTCGTAAGGCTCCGAACTTGTTATCGCTCAAATTTTAATAAATCTTCAAAATGTGTAACCTACTACTAATTCTACTGAATGATTCCGCTACTACTACTACTACTACTACTACTACAACTACTACTACCTATTCTACTTCTACTACTGCTACCACATTATTGCCAAGGTTTCACTTTACGGATATGATATTCTTTACACGTGTGTAGGCTCTGTAGGAAAAACTCAAGGACATTTCTGACATTTCACCAAAATCTTCAAATCCATTGAATTCTACATTGTAATGTTTTTAGAGATAATGTTAAAATGGATCAGTTAGAAAACTTTTACCAACAAATAACATCTCTAAGAACATTAAAATGGAGAATTCAATTGCTTTGAAACTTTTGGTGCATTCTCAGGAGATGCACCTTTTGATAACTTCATCGAGTTTGGACTACAAGACCTAATACACAAATATACATATTATCAGACCCCCTGGCAAATATGTCTCCATATTTAGAAGGAATTGAACATAAAAAGGGGAAGTTATGCGTTAAGAAAGTTATAGGTGCAATTCTTTGGAACATTTGGAGGTTGTACCCATGGTGCTTAGCAAAGTTTGAGTAGTATACATGTAGTTTTGTAGAATAGCATAACTCATATTAAGTCATTATTATAAATATACATAGATCGTAATGTGGTGAAAGTGTTATTAGTTAACGTTTAACACTTTCCCCCATAGAAGCGACTTTTAGCGGATATGATTTATTCCTCCGCTGAAGAAAGTAGTTCCAATTCAATCAGTCATGAATATATAGTATATGGAATGTTTTCTATATTCTAGCACATGGAAGCTTAAAGCAAGCTGAAAATAATTTCAACCTGCTTTAAGTAGTCACCTATCTTCTATACTAAAACAGGCTATCAGGTAAAGGGTTAAACGAATAAAATATATGCAACCCCGCTGAAAGCAATATTATTTATAACTTTTCTGGTTGTTCAAAAACTTTTAAAATATTCATATCTCAATGAGAGGTAAACACTTTTGAGCCTGATCAAACGCAGATTTAGATCTTCTTAAGGTTGATCGGAAACCAAACTGCTTGAATATGCATAACTGTTTAAGCAAAAACAATTTTTAAAAAACAATATTTTCAGCTCGAAAGTATCGATCCAATTGAGCTAACTTGGATCTTGGAATAAATCTATCACCCCTCTATTACGACCACATATTATAATGCTCGTGCAAGAAAGCAAGGTGAAAGTAAAACAGAAAGGTTTCTGTATGAGCATTTTGTTTTACCTTAATCTTGCTTTGAGTTGACACCAGTATTTTATACAATCAATTAACCCTCTGTTTGGTCATGATAGACGGATGTTGATTTTTTGTTGTCGTATATTGTTACCTTTGCAGCCGAAAAAATCATCTTGGCTTTAGTAAAGTAATAGCATGAAGGTCCGAACGTGACCCATTTGTTTGGACATGCTGTAAATAAACAGACAACATAGTAGTAGTAGTAGAAGTAGTAGTAGTAACAGTAGTAGTAGTCACAGTTGAAGTAGTAGTAGTAGTAGTAGTAGTAGTGGTAGTAGTAGTAGTAGTAGTAGTAGTAGTAGTAGTAGCAGCAGCAGCAGCAGCACTATCAGTAGCAGTAGTAGTAGTTGTAGTAGTAGTAGTAGTGGAGATAGTGGTAGAAGAAGTAAAATAGCTTAAACTTGATTATATTGTAATCTGCCTGATCTTTTGCTTTTATTGTTACAAACACGTCGTTAAAATGAGGTAATACGGTATTTGATGTTTCATCCTTTAAATAACTCTGTTGGACACGACGTAAGTTACAGTGGAGAAGTGGCCTTTCTTTGTTTAACCCATTCATTCCAAGTAGATTCTTCCATGTTTAATTGTTTATATATTGGATTAGTCCATTTTTCATCAGGTATGCCTGGTCAAAATTTTCATTTTCTATTTGTTTTATATTAAATTTCCTATCAGCAAACAGTGTAGACTCTAATCAGACGCCGTATAAGGCGGCGTCTGATCAGAGTCTACACTGTTTGCCTATGCCCCATATATGGGATCGTGGGCACAAATGGGTTAAAAAGAAAGTAAATGTAAGCGCAATACACCAAGATAAAGAAATTTGCATCTTCTATGAAATTATGATTTAATAAATCAGATTGGAACCTGATCAGACACAAACTACTCGGCGTCTGATCAGGCTCCATACTGTTTGAATTTGACATACATGTAGCTGTTTCAGGACAGATGAGTTTATAGGGTAGAAGTAAAATCTTCTCCAATATATAACGCTATGAGGATACTTTTTGTCTTTACCCTCTTTGGTAGAGTTTGGTAAATGCCTGTATGCTTTCTTGTTCCATGTAACCTCGATACTTCTTGTTAATTATTATGACAAATCAATATACAAACTGAAAGAGTGAATTCAAAGTAGTATAGACTACCTCGTATGGTCAGAGGCCCAGTTCCCTGGGACCAGTTCACGATCTAAACTGTCAGGCGATATACGACTATATGACTATGTTTTGAACGATTTTTGGTTAACATCTGTTTATTCAAAAGAAATACTTTTTATTTAGGCTTTATCATAAATTATAAAAACTTCAAATGAATGTGCGTATTCCCAACTAATGACCTTCCTATTGATATGTATGTGTTATATTTGTATAAATGTTAATGCTGTCCACGGCAGTGGACCTTATACATGTACATATATATTTCATTAAAGTTTATAAAGTTTCAAAATTTCAAAAGCTTACCTGTTATTGCAAAGTTGTCCAACTTATCATTAATGCCAGCTATCGATTTCTCCAAATGGTGTGACTTTTTGTCCAATTTGTCTTCCAAGAGTACCATGGCTTCGGAATGCTTCACCTGCATTATAAGCAGGTCCTCCGCTAGACTGAATGATTGAGTACATGCTGGATTTTGGACAGTAGCAGCGATCGAAGTGTACCCAACCTGACACAAGGTCCCCAGAAGGAACAATACTAATACCTTGCCAAACATTATTGTTACATGTAAGTTATGATGTCTCCTCGTCAGTCTCCAATGAGATACTTATTTTAAATCAAAACAAACGAACAACGATATCGTATGCATAAGGTACAGTGAAGACAACGTTATTATCTCCAGTTAAACGAAACGAAATACAATACATTAAGCAGCAGAAATCGAAGGTGTTTTGAATATTTTGACGAGTATCTTTAACCTAAACGGCATAACAGTTTTGGTCCTGATCAGACGCCGGTTTAACCGGCGTCTGATCAGGTTCCAAACTGTTTGCATTGGGCATACGGGTTTAAGCATAAATGTGGTAATTGGACGTGAATAACGTCCTCTCCACTGTATGATAACCAATATCTGTGTATGTTCTACATGTAAACTACAGCGCTCCCTCTCTACAACGACATCCATTGGGAGACAAAAATGTGTGCATTTTTCGGAGGGAGTCGTTATAGAGAGGGAAATTGGCTTACAGTTGCAAACAGCTTGGATCAAGATCAGACACAGCGTAACGCGGCGTCTGATCTGGATTCAAGCAGTTTTTCACTCGTCATTATGTTTTTTTTCTGTCAAAGTGACCAATATGTGACTTTCGGAAAAAATAGCAGACGACAATTTTATACAGTCGATATAATATTTCAGAAATGAAAGTTTTAGACATATAATTGTCTTGTTTGGGGAACAGCGGCAAGGGACGTTGTAAAGAGGGAGTCGTTGTTCGAAGGGTCTTTGTAGAGATGTGTTTAGATTAACATTATCAGCTCAGAATACAAAATGTTGTTATTCAGACTTTTTGTTCACAAGCATTAAGGGGTAAAAGGTATAGGATATTGGTCATGATTGTCTTTGAAAAGGGCACATACAGGTCAAGATATTAGAAAAGGGTAAATTTATGATTTTGTGCAGAATTAAATGTTTAAATAAAAGTAAAATCAGTTTTTGCATTTAGTAATATGCATTGCATCTTCACTGTGCAAGGTGTTTTCCCCTACTGCTTCCAAAACTTTGTATATGTATGTGACTTTATATGAATGTTGTTGCGATATAAAAGTTGTGATTACGTTTTGACCAAGTTTGAACTACGTATAGTCAGTATTAATGATACTAGATAGGTTTGCCGCGTGAATAATGAAATCTGGACAGGGTGACGTTACATGACGTTGCTATGAGAACTGTAACCAACGAACTGTTGTAGTAACACCTGTCCGCGTAGTTTCGAACGCCCCTCGTACAATGTAAGGCATACAATAAGCTACACCTTACTGTATAGTACGAAGTTCCATATACGACAGTCTAATGGTTTCTGCTAACTGCCAACTGATAGACCTTCATATATATTCCAAATCGAGTAAGCAGTAAGCATATATCAGTGAGCAATATGCAGTTAGCAGTACATTATTATTTCAGATACTAACATTTTCTAAAAGGCAGCTGCAGTCGAACATAAAACAATTAACTTTGCAAAAATTGTCATCATCACCACTCGAATAATCTGTACTTTTGTGAATGTGTCTCAAATGATAAAGAAATGGTGAAAATCGCTCATGTCAAACATACCCATATTTCTTCAGTTGAAATACGGTTGCTCGAATTCGCCTAACCCTTCCCTCATAGAAGCGCCTTTTAGCACATTTGATTCATTCCTCCACTGAAGAAAATAGTTCCAATTTATACAGTCATGAAAATGAACCTTAAGAAAAAAATTCTAAATCCTAGCAGATGATAGCTTAAAGCAGGCTGAAAGTAAAGCAGAATTTGCCTTAAGGCACATTCTGCTTTACTTTCAACCTGCTTTAAGTGGTAAAATGTCTTCAAAACTAGAAACAGGCTATTGGGTAAAGGGTTAAGTTGAACATACGCAAGTGTGCATAAGTTTGTGGTAAGCGGTAAGTGTATTTTGGGAAATATCAGGAAGTCAAAGACAAGTGGAATGCATGGTACAAATAATGCAGAAAGCCCACATCATTTTTCAATCACCTGACTACATAAAGCGACTTGTTATCGGAACTGTATTGATGGTCGTTTGATAAAGCTTTTATTTGGCTTTAAAGTTTAAACATGACTCTTATCGTACAGTGGAGAGTCTGTTATTCTTTCCCGATAAACGCGTTTATGCTAACACTATAATTTCCCATACAAACAGTTTGGAGCCAGATCAGACGCCGGGTCACCCGGCGTCTGATCAGGCCCCAAACTGTTTGCCACCAAGATAAACATGATTTATCAGAATTGTCCAAAAGTTGTACTTTTCTACGTTTTTGTGTTTTGCGTTTGCGTACGTTTGCGTTTAAACGGGAAAGAATAACAGATTCTCCACTATACTCTTGTAACAGAATATTGTCTGTAGAGATATCATTCAATCCCTTTACAGTGTACATGTACATTAAAAGCTATTCACTTCAATGTCAACAAATGTCAACCAATCGTTTTGAGTATTAGTTCTCAATTTAAATGACCATGTATGGGAATGAGTTAATTTTTACACAGGGGTTGTTCAAGTGTTATGATGGAAACAAAATTTTATTACCTACATCAAAAGTGAAAGCTCACATTGATCGTCTAAATTTGTGTTCTTCAATGACAAAACAACAACCCATAAATAAAACAGACTGTTCAACAAAGTCGTGTAAATTCCGCAAAGCATCAGTCTTGTGTAATTCAGGAAGTCAGAACAGCATATGTTGTTATATCAAGTAAGTTTAAGCATAGACTTCTAAGTTTGTAGTTTTCATCTCAAATTTAATTTTAGAATGTGGTGTTAGACAAACATTCTGAAGTAGAGTACATGTATTACAGTGGAGAATCTGTTATTCTTTCTCGTTTAAACGCAAACGTACGCAAACGCAAAGCACTAAAACGTAGAAAAGAACAACTTTTGGACAATTCTGATAGTTCATGTTTATCTTGGTGGCAAACAGTTTGGAGCCTGATCAGACGCCGGGTTACCCGGCGTCTGATCTGGCTCCAAACTTTTTGCACTGCAAATAATAGTTTAAGCGTAAACGCGTTTATTGGGAAAGAATAACAGATTCTCCACTGTAAGTTATTGTCTACTTTCAGTCTGAATGACTGTTGTATGTACATTAGCATTGAGCCTTCTTATCTATAATATTGAGCACCGTTAACATATTATATAGTAAGTGGGCAGCGACCATTCACATGTGCCTATTTTAACTCCTGTGTAGAGAAGAGCAATTATGGGTGCATATCTTGGTCAAGAACATTCCTCTTCATCATCGAATATTTGGACAAATCCCCTTGTCACACCGCTGGTCCGGCTTGGGATCGAACTCACGACCCCCGATACCGCAGTCAAGCGAGTCATCGCTGGACCACTATCCGCTTTATATGTGATATAAGGATGTGTAGGTACATGTATATGGCCCCTAATGAACATGAATGGAATGTAATCTAGTATTAAATCGAACGGTAAATTTTCTCTTAATAATGGCCATTGAAACGTTGTTACTTTCTTATTGAATTTTGGTTACTGATTCATTAAATAAGTAACTACGGTAAAGGGGTAAAGTAATGTTTGTATAAATATTACACATGATAATGTTTTTTAAATCATTCTGAATTAGGTCAGGGCATATGTGTAAAATTGCCAGATTTTTCTTGTGATTTAATGATATCCTTTAGAAGTTATTTATTTTATGAAATCTCGAAATTTGTAAGGCATTACGAGTAATCTCTAATTCTCTCATAGGTTTCATGAAATCCCTGACTGTACACATTCCTTGTAACATATACATTTACTAAACCAGTCGAAAATATAATTGAGATAGTCGTTGACCCAACTAAAACCTGAAGTCTTATCTAACACATATCAAGGTTTGCCCAATCCAGTCAGAACGTGAATAACCAAATATGCATGAAAGGAATTACCAGTATTACTTGGCAATAGGACTCACATTGATATTGATGTTAGGTACATATAACTTACTCTTTTTCCAATCTAATTGTGTGTTCCTACATGTATGTACAATCGTTTGGCAGTATTTACCTTTGTTGAACACGAAATCGTGACAAGCATATTTTATGACACTACATACGAGTAGAAATAGGTATGGTTCTATCCATTCAATACCATGTCGAAGTCTCAACTGTATTAAAACTGATTACCATACATGTATCTATGCTTAAACGGTTTAACACAGCATCCAGTATTCAATTAAAGTCTAGATTCCAAGGCTGAAGCCGGAGTCAGTTATTAGCAAACGTAACCATAGCAGTGCAAAGGTGTTGGAATGAGACAAGAAAGTTAACTGATAAGTTTAATCCAGACTGCAACACAGTGCTTATCTCCCATCAGAAGTACAGTGGAGAATATGTTATTCTTTCCCGTTTAAACGCAAACGTACGCAAACGCAAAGCGCTAAAACGTAGAAAAGAACAACTTTTGGACAATTCTGATAATTCTTGTTTATCTTGGTGGCAAACAGTTTGGAGCCTGATCAAACGCCGGGTTACCCGGCGTCTGATCTGGCTCTAAACTGGTTGCACTGCAAATAATAGTTTTAGCGTAAACGCGTTTATTGGGAAAGAATAACAGATTCTCCACTGTATATTAGGCTATTGTTCTATGAAGAAAAAAGAACAACTTTTGGACAATTCTGATAATTCTTGTTTATCTTGGTGGCAAACAGTTTGGAGCCTGATCAGACGCCGGGTTACCCGGCGTCTGATCTGGCTCCAAACTGGTTGCACTGCAAATAATAGTTTTAGCGTAAACGCGTTTATTGGGAAAGAATAACAGATTCTCCACTGTATATTAGGCTATTGTTCTATGAGGAAAAAAGTGTTAACTACTATCGGAGGAAAGAGAAAGGCACAACTGAATATCGTCGGTGTTTATAATTATGCACATGTATAATATTCAAATGTATTATATAAGCAGTATATCAGCATTTCAACTTTAAAAACACCAATGAAATGTTTCAAACGAAGCAAGGTTTTTCTAATCATCCTAGAGTAAGCATGCTAGATACATATACAATTATATAATTTTGTAAACACTAGTGAACACGTCATTTTGTCCTATGAAGATGGAGCTAAACGCAAAAGTAACGAATAAGCATGCTAAATTGTCTTTTTGAAAATGGTAAATAATAGGTTTTTTAGAGGTCTATTTTTTGTTAATTCAAATGTTCTGTATGAGTATTGGCCTGCCTACAGCATCACAATACATTTTAGTGTCAATAAAACAACCATGGGTGCAATTGTTTCACTTATTGTGACACACTTGTTGTTCTGTTATGCAATTGTCTCTAAAATCTGAAGGTTGATTTTGAAAACGTTGGTGTTCTGGTTGAATAAATCCTAAACCATGCCTTTTAGTCTAAGTAAACCGTATTTCATGCCTTTCCTAATATATCAAACAAACTCATTTTAATCTTTACATGCTCAAGAACCAGTGCATTCAACAGACTGTCCGGACACATGGACAGCCTATGAGGGTTCCTGTTACTTGTTTGCCCATGGAAAACCTATGAACTTCTTCGAGGCAGAGGTAAGTACATATTAAGGGAAAACGGTTTTCTTTCCGGGTTAACTCCTTCACAGCCATGGCGACATTTTTATACATTCTGCCATCTTCTATTTCTCAAATATTTATGAAATTGACCAAAGCAATATTGTAATGAGTGCAAAATAGTTTTGGTCTGAATAGAAATCATTTTGCAGCATGATCAGACGATACAAGATATACAATATACAAGACTTTTGATTTCATGGATTGTTATATGTTCATTCTAATTTACCCTCCGTGCGATTTCTTGTTTCGGTAAAGTATGGCTGAGAGAAGAGAAAACTAAATCTTGGTCCGTGCTTATAAAGCGTTTGAGTTGAGTCGAAAATCGTTCTCAAGAATTTGATTAGTCAGATATGAGCCTAGTCTTAAATCTGACCAATCAAATGCTTGAGAACGAACTCAGACTCAACACAAACACTTTATAAGCACTGGGCCTGCTGTCAATATACAATAACTCAATTTGTCCGAACCAATGTAAATAAATATCTTTATATTTCTAAAATATTTTCAACATATCAACAACACTTTTCAGCATTTTTGCAAGCAACATGAGGGACATCTAGTGCATATCGAGAATGCAGCGGAAAATGCCTTCTTGGAGGATTTCATACGACCATATAAAGGTGAGGCACTCTGTGATCTATGGTAAGAGGAAACGGAAAGTGTAGACTAGTATATGTTTTGATCTGAAGGGGGTTTGAACAATTGGCAGATGTAATAGACAACAGTAGACCTTCAGAAATATAAACATAAAACGACATCCCTTGATACGCGATGAGGGTACCTTATATATTGAGATTCTTAATTAAATATTTACATTCGCTCTGTATAACTATAAGGAAAAAGTGAGGTTCAATTTTCAGTGAACCCTCACTTCAGATCTAGTTCTAACTAGTTTTAAAAAATGTCCATACGGCGGAGAGATACCGACCAAGTTAGGATCTACTTTTAGATTATCCGTTTTGGTATCTCGAACCCCCTATTTAAAGTTAGAGACAGTTCAATCACAATCTAATTGCGATAAAAAAATTAAATGCTGTTTTTTAAGGGAGATTATTATATTAGCTCCGTCATTAAAGCTGTACGCTTTCTCTCCCTTTTGAAAATCCGAGTGAGTGGTGTTCCATTTATATATTAGACAAGTTGTTTTCTAGCTACGGTTTGAAATTGTTCACCAGAATTACATAGGAAAGTCGCTCGAACATAAAGCAAAATAATGCATTCACACTTTCTAAATTGGGAACGTAATGTTCCGTTCTGACATATTTAAACTATCCAATGTGTATCGACCGAAAGTGTTCTAATTAACATATGCCTAGGATAGCGATGTGTGTACACGCTATGTAGTCGCATTTCAGCGTTGCTATGTGTAAATCATTAAAAAACAATATATAAATGAAAACAAATCTGGTCAAACTACACATTAAATGGACAAGACAGAAAATAGAAATATAAATATAAGGAATAAACAACATTTTCTTGCCGCTCACAACGGTATGAATACATTAGCTTCGGTGGTAAGTTAATCGTAAACGCCCGAAGGGCGTTTACGAAACTTACCCCCTGCGGAGCTAATGTATTCATACCGCCATAGTACCACATATACGCGTGGTTTACTTTCAGAGTAAATAAGTTGAGTACGCTTGCTTTATTCATACTGATAGGGGAAATCTACATTAGCCTTCTTAAATACTTTTCGCAATGTTTGCCATCAGGCAGTATATTACAAAACACTAAAATGTCCAGAAATAGACTAGACCAAATTTTAAACTAAACTTGTTTATTGAAGGTTTCTGAGGTCTTCCTATTTCAAGAAAGTGTCGAGCGCTCACGACAAACGTTTGCTTGTCTTCCTCTGAACACACAGTATGCTTACTATTCTGTCGTGGGTAGCAGAATTCCATAACGAGAGGACTTGTCGA
Organism: Gari tellinella; assembly: GCA_922989275.2. Classification (NCBI taxonomy): domain Eukaryota; kingdom Metazoa; phylum Mollusca; class Bivalvia; order Cardiida; family Psammobiidae; genus Gari; species Gari tellinella. The sequence continues at coordinate 31,515,427 of OV277872.1, read as the reverse complement.
CATCATTGTTATTTTCCGCTAGTTTACATCTTTTCAAACGATTTGTACTATGTGTATTTATGAGACGACAGTATATAACCAACCGGTTTGTTATTTGAACAGAGAGCTTCTGGACAGGTTTGACAGATGAAAGGGTTGAGGGGCAGTGGCTGTGGTATGGCACAAACAACAAGGCAAATTACACTAACTGGGACTATGATCAACCAAATAACCTAGGCAATAATGAAGATTGTGTCCGCTTTTACACGGCGTCAAATCTAAAGTGGAATGATGCACCATGTACTACTTACACATGCGAACCTCTGTGTGAGATACGGTATGCTGGTTTTAACCATTTTACCACAGTGTTCCCTCTCTTCAACGACCACCCGAACAACAGTTTCCTCCTACCAACGACCATTGCCACTGTTTCCAAAACAATACAATTATGTCCAACCCTTTCACGGCTGTAATATAGTCTACTTAAAATTGTCGTCTGCTTTTTTTCTCAAATTTACATATCAGACATATTGACAGAAAATAACATGATGGCGAGTGGCAAACAGCTTGAATCCAGACCAGACGCCGCATCTGATCTGGATTCAAGCTGTTCGCAACAACAACTTCATGTTCTCCTTCTTATAGTGCTCATACGACGTGTAAGCACATGAGACCCATTTGAAAATGTAAGCGATATCAAAATGCATGTATAATGGTAACATCCAGTTGGTAGACCCTCTAAGAACAAGCTGAGGTCAGTCTGAAACTGTTTCAATTTACAGCACTCTACACGTCGTATTTTTGTTCATCTTAACCCCAATTGCATGTAAGCGCGTCCTGCTCAACAGTGTGCACTTGTCCCATGCAAACAGTGTAAACTCAGTTAAGATGTCAACCTACAGGAACCTTCTAGGCAGGACCTGCACGATTTGCCATTGTACAATATAAAATTACATAAACAACAATAAATATTAACAAATGACCCAGCCTAAATTGGAAATTTGTTTATTAAACTCTCAGGATTTTCTACAATTTTTTTCTACTTACCTATATTTTCAGGGTATCAGACTCAGCACCAATAATTGGATAATAACTACAGCAACACAAAGAACTGAATGTGAACTGCTAATAACGCTCGGTTGTAATTACTGATTAAAGTGGAATGAACGTTATATGTGCACTTTTAAATGTTTTAACCCTTTTACTTTCAATGACGACATAAATCGCTTTTGAAAACAGTTTTGATCCTAATCAGATGCTGCGTAACACGGCGTCTAATCAGGATCAAAAACTGTTTGTCACTTGTTTTTAAATTACGTCAGTTATACAGTGGAGAATCTGTTATTCTTTCCCAATAAACGCGTTTACGCTAAAACTATCATTTGCAGTGCAAACAGTTTGGAGCCAGATCAGACGCCGGGTAACCCGGCGTCTGATCAGGCTCCAAACTGTTTGCCACCAAGATAAACAAGAATTATCAGAATTGTCCAAAAGTTGTTCTTTTCTATGTTTTAGTGCTTTGCGTTTGCGTACGTTTGCGTTTAAACGGGAAAGAATAACAGATTCTCCACTGTACTGCCTTAAATTTAATCTAACTTTGCGGACAACAATATCGAAGCATATTGGAAAGAGTGGCACCAGTTTGAAACCTGTCCAGCCACCCCTTTTACTCCGCGTCTGATCAGAGTCCAAACTCTTTATAAATAACCGTAGTAATCGGAGTAAGGCAGTGAATGCGGTTAAGCAGGTTGCCAATAAATCAGGCTGCATTAGCAACAATCTTTAACACTCCACGTAATTGTACCGACAGTAGGTAAAATGATTTAGATAATCATGTTTAATAGCATAATCATGAGACAACCATTAAATGATTGGTTTACTGTTTATTTATTATCCTGATTATTATTAAATTCAGGCATAGTGTCTACTAAAGAGAACATTACAAATTGTGATAAGACGTCACGTTACACGACGTCTTGCAAGAGCCTACACTATTTACTGTTTCATATGAAATGTACTGCGGCATGGACACATACCTCTGTAACTTTAAGCGACTGCAAACCAAATGGTGTATCAAAATACTCAAATAAAAGCAAGTGTGTAGTATTATCGGGACTCTGGCTCATAGCAAATATGATCAGTCTAAAACCATCCTCAACAACAGTCACATAATCTTAGGTGATTAGATGTTTCATCGCTTGTTCTACTCCGTCGACTAGACATAGTAAATCCGCATAACTATTTTGTGCAAACACAAACATAAACAAGAACAAATAAAATCTTCTCTCTCGCTATAGATTCAGGGCTGACTGGACCCTAGGTCCCCCCCTAGCCGGACTTTATGAGACATATACCATGTCAAAGGTTCAAGTATTCCCTATAGAATGGCACTTGTTGGATGTTAAACGGCCGCCGGATAGGTCGAGAAATTAGTATCGATTATCTGCCCCTGAATGCTGAAATTCCTGCTTCTTTTTCCCCAGTATACGCACCTATTTGTAGGGATGCTAAGTGTGTTTCTCTACAAATCATACTGCAAATGTTTCCGATCGTATGGAAATGACATAAAATCGTAGGAAAATAACAAACACAACATCTAAATATCCCAGATGGCTGCCGTCAGCCATTTTGTCGGCCATTTAGAAAAGTTAACCAATACCCGGAAATAATTTGACGTGTGACTATGTGCGATACATGAATTCTAGCTAATTTGTGGTCGATAAATTCATTTCTGGCGTTAAAAAGGACTTAAAACTGTGCTTGTAAGGTCATATAAGCAAATTATAGCAAAACGCGACCATATTGCATTAATAATGGCAAAGGTTTCGACATTTGAAAGCCGTAACATATTATCGTGTTTTATTATGTTGTTCCAATAAGCTAGTCATTAAATTATCATCAAAATAATATTGCTGTTCACGTTCATGCCTTGGGGATCAACAATCAATATATTCCTTCATCTTGCAATCACCCAAATAATAATCAAGAAGGTCATATGTTATTGAAACAAGTATAAAGCCTGGTGTAGAAACTATCCCTTGAAGTGGATGACAGGATACTTTGCCAGTATCACAAAGTTTCAAGCTACTCCACCATCTAGGTCATACATGTTTGTTCAGTTCATTGAGTCTTCTTTCCGTCCTTCAATAGCTTGACAAGGAATGAAAGTCCTCCATAAGGCAAAAAACATCACCAATGCATGTCAGTCACCAGTACTGGTAGCCGATCAGCCTGTCTTCATGTTTGAAAAGAAATTTCAGTAGCAATATCCGCGGAAATAACACGGTGAGGCAGCCATCCTTGTTACACTTGGAACAAAGCACATTGGTCATTATACTGCGATGAGTGTCTTGAGTCTGTATTGAGAGGACAACAACACGCACTAATTGTGGTATCTTGACTAGTGGCAGAGCTCATCCCTTCAATGGCATCCATCACATTTTCAAACCAAAATGCGTACATCAGGCCTCAGTATATGCTCTGTAAATTCTTTAGAAAGACACTGATAATTTTTTGCGCCATAAATGCTACTGAAATTTTGTCAACACAGCAGAATTTAGATTTCACTTTGAACCGTTTGAATTTCTGGTGTTATAAGTCTTCAAACATATTGGACTATTTTCAGTATCCGCGATATAGACTATAATAGAGACACCCAGTTGTGCATAATGAGTTTAAAAAGGGTAATTACATGGGCTTAGAAATCAATAAGGGTATTTTATAATGCCACACGTGCCCGCTATATGATAAATTGATTGATTGAGAGAGAGAGAGAGAGAGAGAGAGAGAGAGAGAGAGAGAGAGAAAGAGAAAGAGAGAGATTAACGGCACCGATAAACATAAAATTATTACATATATATGTTGCAGATATCATTATGTAAATTTTTAAAAGAATTCCATCAACGAGTGTGTTAAAACTCCTACAAAAGAATCCAAATATATAATAATGTATAAGGATTCAAGCTTTTTAAAACAAAATATTGTTGTATAGACTAGTATGTACCACGAACATCGCCCTGAATTCCAAGATGATTATAATTTTATTGACTGGGCGTGATGGCGTTGGTAGATGCCTTTGAAGATCTGTAAAATCCCTTTAATGGCAGATAAATGGTAAACTGCTGGACTTCGATTAGTCAATACAACCCCTAATGTGGCGGAGAAGATCATAGATATTAAAATGTAGCATGAAATACACGTTCTAAACAAACGAATTTGTTCCCCAAAGAAAGTATTCACTGTTATAGTATCAACAGTTAACATTGCGTTATTCAAGGTTTGGTTTGAGCCACTTTGAAACTTTGAGATTTCCAACACGTTACAGTTACTTTATTATTGCTTGCAACCCATTTTTCATGCAGTGCCAATGAGTATTTACTTACCAATGAAAGGTTTACCTTTACACCTTCCTAACTAAGAAAGACCGTATGCATCACTGAGGCAAGAGTAAAAGTTTTGACTGCCCGATTTGGACACTCGCAGACCACTGATGTTATCGATGATGCTGTGCTTGTTTAAATAATTCTTCCAATAAGCTCTGTGACCAGGGGAGACTATTTTAGGGACGGTGTTGTGCCATACAGTTGTTCTTGTTTAAAAAAATTACAAGGTTGACATTGATGGTATGCTTTCTCGAAGATACGTATGACGATCAATTGGAACCCCGAAAAAAGAGGAAATAGAAACAGGAGGTGAGTGCAGGAGTCAACTGAACTTCCAAGCAATTTGACTGTTTTTCTTTGTGTAGACTTGAACCAGCTGGAAATGTTAAATGAATTTGCAAAATAATTGGTGCATGGGTCATTACAAAAAAAGAAAATAATTCATTTTTGCATCCTTCTCACAGTTGCTCACCTGCTGATGATGATTTGAGTATAGTGACGCATTGTACACACACGGAAATTGATCGTATGTATTTCTTTTGTTTTGCATGTGATTGCATCTTTCTTTGCAGGTCATCACCCTGTTGTTTTTTTAAAAAAAGAAGAAGGTAACAGTGATATTTTCGTACCAGGAATTCTGGTGATTGAAGCGTTAGAACTTCACACTCACAAACTCTAGGCTACATTTTGAATGTGGCACCAATTCATACATTCAAGTGCATGCTATTAAACACCAGTTTTGAAGAACTCATAATGGTATATACCAATTCATGCTGGTGTTGGGGGCATGTTAAACGTGCGTGGTGTGATTTTGAGACATGCCAATACATTTGTAAAAGCAGTTATTTTATGCAGTCATGCCTTTACAGGCTATGACAAAGCAACGAAACGGTTTAAAAAGATTTCGGAACCCTTGCTTGTGATTGCTAGAGAATGAAAACACGTTGAAGTACAAGGAGAACACCTGTCTCTTCTTGAAGAGTTTTCATGTCGTATATACCATCCAAATAAGCCAATCTTCAATGACATAAACAAGCTGCGTGTCGAGTCGACTGCTTTCAACAAAAAGATATCCGACCAAGACTATTGCTTTTTCTGTCAAACAGAGATGCCATTGATCTAAACTTGTTTCCCCCTTGTCGTGTATCACTCAGGATGCAAATTTTGTGTGCGGAGTATCTGTCTCTATTCTAGGAATTGGTACTGGACCATTTAGCACATATTCAAAGCCCATTCGTTTATAACTATACGAGAGATGATTGCGGACAGATGACGTACCAACGGACGGAAGGCAACAATCTGTACCCCGAGCTAGTAGAAAACAAAAGTTTCAGCCATAGATAACGGCAAAATTGTCACTGACTTAGAGGATGATGTTGACATTGATGACAGTGTCGACTACAACAACTCCATCAACATGACCTTTGATGAAGACAATGATAGTTATGATTGTATGTATAATGTGCTGTGGATATATTGGTTAGTAGCACCAAAGATAAATTGTGGTGCTATGTTTCTCCTGACCTCGCCCGCATGGCTAGTCACTGGTTTCATGCACTCAAAGGGATAAGGGAGGTTATGATACATACACTACCCGAACTGGCAGAGTTGTAAGACTCCACCAAAAAGTAACACTATTACATTCATATACATGCGTGCACACAGGCGCTATATGATCATTTTATGGCACTGGTTTAACATATAATGAATAGCATTTGACCCGGCTCTGCACCAATATAAACAAGGTGTACAAAAACCATTCTGAGGTAGTCATAATCCCGGTAGTATATTTATACCTATTTTATAGTAATATTAATTTTTAACATCAAACTATTTTGCTTTGAAGTCACATACTGCATACGTACTGTAAAAACTGCTATAAGCGTGTGTGGTTTCCCTCACCAATCCCACCATCGCTTGGAGGATACTTTATTTGATAAAGCCGTCGATTTTCGACTTATTTTAGTAATTTCGTTAACATTTCGTGTATCAAACATTAACAACCTTCTTGGTGCAGAGTGAGAGAGATATTGATGATATTGTGGCTAACAAGTGTATTTTCAATGTATTTTACATTTATATGATTTCATGTGAAGTGCTGTTGAACACACAACTCCTGTGTGAAAAGAACGCTTTATATCTGATATAAAAATGTTTCCAATTGCGTATTTATATGGATAATTATGAAAAATCACTTATTAGCAAAACAACACATGAGACAAATTATAAAACGATTTGCTTTGTTTAGGCACCATTAAGAATGAGTTAAATAACGATGTAACGAATACATACCCTAATATTACAACCTATATTACTATATATATATATATAATATTAGTGTTTATTATATACCTATTCTAAAAACAAGCGAGTACAGGCCCAACAATCTTTTTCCGTATCAGATGGTCCGTATCAGTTGGCATATATGCTACACAATGTTGACGTCACTGCTTTTATGCAACACAAGTTGTACACAATCTATTAATATAAAGAAGCGTTGCGCGTGACGTTTCGGAATTCCAGTACCGATGCTATTTTTAAAAAAAGTTGAAACTAAGAATTGGTCAACTTTGAATAGTTAATTTCCATTTTAAGCGTAAATAACCCACAACACCCACTTTTACTAATGTTTTCCTCCAAAGGATAAAGCTTAAAACAGTTCAACTCATGCTCTGAAACGCTTAAATGACCGTTATTTGCAAAACGTCACTTCTTAAATAACGGATTAAATCGAGAACAAAGTAATACTTCATAAAAAATAATGACGTAATTTAATGGCAGTCACATGACTTCCATAAATAGTTTTGCATAGAACTCAGGATTTTTAACATATATGGGCCAACATGTATGCGTATATTTGATTATGCGGTTGAACAACATATATATCTAGATCTAGTCCCAAATAGTTTAGGTAGATGTATATAATAAAAGGAACATCACCACAGTGTGTGATCCGGGGTCTTGTATCAGTTCTCGTTGGTTGTGTAATCCAGATCACACTCGAGGTTGCGCCTCTCGTGAGATCTGGATTACACAACCAACTCGAACTGATACAAGACCCCGGATCACACACTGTAGTGATATTCCGTTTGTATTTGGGCTTCCCCTTCGCTTTGGAGGATATTTTATCATATAAAACTATCGATTGCGAATGTTTTGTAGTAAATTTGTAAACATATTGTTTACAAAACATTTACTGCCTTCATTTAACAAATTGAGAGATACTGAAGATATTAAGTTTAAAATGTATGTATTTTTGGCGAAAATTCATGCTTGTTTCGAATTGCTCATTAATATGCATATCTATGCAAATTAGCTAGTTAACTAAATCACACATCAAACAATTTGCATAACGATTTTCTTAGTTTAGGCACCGTTGGAAACGATTTATATTACGATACAGCAAAGATGTAACACAAAATTGCATCCTATATTAGTGCGTATTTGGGTTTTCCCCCAATCCATCCCAACATCAATTTGGGCGAAATTTTATCACTAAAACTATCGATTGCGACATTTTTGTGATACATATATATACGTTGACATAGGTATATTCACTGTGAGAATTCATGGTTATTTCTAATTTGCTAATTAATAAGCATAATTATGCAAATTAGCTAATTAGTTGAACAACACATCAAACAAATTGCACAACAATTTGCACAACAATTTGCTTTGTTTAGGCACCATTTAGAACGGGTTATATTATGATAAAGCAAAGATATAACACAATACTGCAACCCATATTAGTGCGTATTGGGTTTTTACCTCACCCACCCTTCCATCGGTTTTGCCAATATTTTATCACTTTCAAACTATCGACTGCGAATTTTTGTTGTAAATTTGTTAATATACTGTGTTTCAAACGTTTTGAGTCTTCATGTTACAATCTAGGGGATATATTGATGATATTTAGGTTAAAATAGGTGTTTTTTTTGTCAAAATTCATTTTTTGTTTCCAATTACTCATTAATATGCATAATTATGCAAAATAGCTAATTATCTAAACAGCATATCAAATAAATTGCACTTCAATTATCTTAGTTTAGGCACCATTTAAAACGATTTATATTACCGTTAAGCAAAGTTATAACACAATTTACAAATAAATATGCTCTACCTCAAAATCATGAGGGTTGCCATGGAAACGATTACATTTTGAGCTTATCCGGCGACGATATTCCATCCAACAATCAGATTTCGTACTCGCAGTGTATATGCTACAAGAAAATATAGGTCCAACAAAGTCCGGTTGGGGGGGGGGGGGTTTCACTTATTGGCTCATTACCTACTATACACTACACTCAAGGGATTTTTTCGCTGCAGTGTTTAAGACGTTTTACTCAGTTTTTATTTTCGTCCCCGCATACCTGGTTCCGGGTTCAAGAGCAACTTGAGCTAAAAACATAAAATCTTTGAAATGTATCCTTAAAATAGAATTTAATACCCTAAACTAATATTGACGTGTTGATATAAGTGTTTGACATACCTCATGTACATTGGCTATTTTTATAGCAAATCCGGTTGCCAGTCTCATTAAGGTCAACCTCTGTTTATCTATAAATCTTTCAGAAAGCATACAGTGAGAGTTTGCTGTAATGTCTTGGCATACAGTGGAGAAAACGTTTACGCTAAAACTAGTATTTCTAATGCAATCAGTTTTGAGCCAGATCAGACGTCGGGTAACCCGGCGTCTGACCAGGCTCCAAACTGTTTTCCACTCAGATTACATAGATAGTCAGAATTGTCGGAATCCATTTTACTGCAATGCGTTTGCGTTTCGTTTGCGTTTACACGAGAAAGAATAACGTTTTCTCATTTGTAAATAGTTTAATATACAAGTAACCCCACTTTGGAAAATGAGACCCTAGCAAAAGAAGCAGTCTTTTGGGATTTTTACCTTGATTTTGTCTTCGCAACAGTTTACTGTTTCACATTGATGTTGAGATTATAAAGAATGAACCCGATTTTAGGAAAACAATATCAATGTTGCTAATGCAATTATAGTACATTTATATGCCGGAGCAAAATGTCCTACTTGCTCAAAGTGTAAGCTCTCTCTCTGTTGTACATGTAGAGCAATTGTCATGTTAACAGAGAATACATTATACATTGTATACGTATGTTGCGTTACGCGTCATTAGGTAGATATAAACGGGTTAAGACTATTTCAAACGAATCATTATTTTAATATGTCTACTGGTTTTTGACAGTATATTTAGTACATGTACATGTTTATACATGTTAATTTACTTTACCCCAAAGTCTGTTTCTAGTTTGGAAGACAGATGATTACATAAAGCAGGTTGATAGTCGAGCAGAACGCACCTTAATGCTCATTCTTCCTTACTTTCCGCCTACTTTAAGCTACCATCTGCTATGATATTGAAATCATTCTTTTAGTACATGTAAATGTACATGTATAAATTGGAATTATTTTCTTCACTGGAGGAATAAATAAATGCACCGAAAGGCGCCTTAATGGGAAAAGGGTTAAATACAACCAACGTATCTGCCTAAAATGGAATCGAGATTAATGTTGACCTATTTCAAATCTGACTTCTTATCTCAACCTTAGCGGAACTGATAGAATCGAGATAGAACGAACAATGGATGAAAACAATCACCGATATAACTTGGAAATATTCCTCATGTTGATGTTGGTGTTAGGTAATATACTGGTATATCGAATTTTAACCCTTTCACGCTCAATAACGCTTTAAAGCGCGTTTGCAAACAGTTTGGTTCCTGATCAGACGCTGCATTATGCGGCGTCTGATCAGGACCTAAACTGTTTGAAACTCGTTTCGCAATTTGTCAGTCATATTGCCTTCTATCTTACTTTGAAACGATATTGCAGACAGCAATATTAAAGCAAACGACACTATGGCGGAGAAGGGGTAAAAACTATCGACAATTTGTGATCATGAAAGGGTTAATTTGTCTTTCAGTGTACTGGTCTTATGCATGCAGTGTGTGCCTTTCTTTTACCACGACGTCTTAGCGGAACTAGCACTAATAGACATTCAAAAACAGCCGAGAAAACCTTTTCTCTCCCAATTAATTGTTTATGTTTATATCTTGTGGAAAAGGTTTAGAGCCAGACCGGCGTCTGACCAAACTCCAAACTGTTTGCCACTCAGATTAGAATGAATCCGTAGAAATGTTCCACATTTTATTGCACATTGATTATGTAGTTCTGTCCTTTGCGTGAAACGGGGAAGAATATCGTCTTCTCAACTGTGTGACGGGATTTCTTCAGTTGAACTGGAATATCAAAAAGATAATGTTAAACTCGTTCAACAAATCTACATAACCTTTTGAAGAACAAGAGTCAGACAAGGAAGTTAACTAATGCATGTACGTTTGGCGTATAAAATAAGGAGTGATTGTCTCCCTTACTTCAGCCGAATGATAGCATTTTTAACTCTTTGCATGCTGGGTATAAACTTCGTCTGGAAAAATAGTCATCTGCTACTGTTCTAAAATTAGAATTTGACAGTCATATCATATGCTAGCATGGTAAGAGTTTATACAATTTAGAGCTGACTTTTTACAACAACACAATTCTCTTATGCACTGTTCTCTGAAGATTGAAGGTTGGGTCAAAAACGAAATTTTAAAGGTAAACCCATTCATGGTCAAAATTATCGTCAAATTTATCGTGAGTTTTTCACCCCTCACCGCCATATTGTCGTCTACTTCAATATTGTTGTCTGCAATGTCGTTTCTAAGTTAGATTTAAGGCAGTGTTACTGTAGTAATTTCAAAACAAGTGGCAAACAGTTTTAATCCTGATCAGACGCCGCGTTACGCGGCGTCTGATCAGGATCAAAATTGTTTGCAAATGCGCTTTGTGACGTCATTGAGAGTGAACAGGTTAAAACAATCATTACGAGTCCTCTGACAAGATTTTTGTTAAACCATAAGACATTCGTGCATCGTCTATTTCCAGATCTTTTTCTTTGGGGTTATTCAAAGTCGGTTGTCTTTTGTCTTTACATGTTAAAGGACCAGTCCATTCGACAAACTGCCCGGACACATGGACCGCCGATGAAGGTTCCTGTTACTTGTTTGCACACGGAAAAGCTATGAGCTTCTTCGAAGCAGAGGTAAAATACTGGGAAAAACGTTATTATTTTCCGGTATAAACGAAATGCGCTTCCTAACCGATTAATGCCTTTCTATAAGCGGAAGTCATGATAGTCCTTTATTAATAAAAACAATTTCAAAAATTGATATACTTTACAAATAGCATATGTCTGAATATCATTTCAAACATACATCAAATCGACATTTTGCGCGCCAAGCTGTCAAATTAAGGACGTTTAATGTTTACGATGGAATTTTTTTTGTCGATTTCTAATAGAAAACATCTTCAGTAATGCGAATATGGCTGTTCTTTTTAGGGTACATATAATTCGTATTACATGTATCAACCTCTAGTATGAATAAAACATAAATACATACTTACTTAAAAACTGTTATTCAATTTAAGTGTTATACAGCAAATATATTGTTACTATAAGAAAGGGATACCCGGCGTCTGATCATGCGTCAATATGTTTGCAATGGAAATTATAGTTTTAGCATAAACGCGTTTATTGGGAAAGAATAACGTCTTAACTGCTATGTTTCCAACTGTGTTGTTCCTATTTTTCAAAACTGTGTTTACCAATCATCGTAAAAGGATGCTTTCGATTGTTTTCCAAATATATTTCAGCATTATTGTCGTCAACACGAGGCCCATCTTGTCCATATTGAGACTGCAGAGGAAAATGCCTTCTTGGAAGATTACATACGCCCATATAAAGGTGAATCACGCGGTGTTTATGTAGTTTTCTTGTTTCGGCTTTTGCTATTCTTAGGAATCTGGATGAGGGTTTCAATAATTGGTAGCAATTAACAGCATTATACCAACACAAATTTATACATGTACCTACGGTGGAGAAAACTTTATTCTTTCCCGTTTAAACGCAAACGAAACACAAACGCAGTGCATTAAAATGGATAAAATGACAACTGTATGACAATTTTGACAATTCATTTTAAATTGAGTGGCAAATAGTTTGGAGCCTGATCAGACGCCGGGTCACCCAGCGTCTGATCTGGCTCCAATCTGTTTGAAATGTAAATAATAGTTTCGGTGTAAACGCGTTTATTGGGAAAAGGTAACGTTTTCTCAACTGCCTATATTTGCCATTTTATCTCGCCCTTACAAACTAAAATACCAGCTTATGCTATACCCACGGCATAGTCGTCGTCGTCGTCTTTCTTGTTGCTATTGTCTTAGTCGTCGTCGGCGTCGTCGTGAACGGCGTGGAAATTTTTCAGGAAATACTTATAACTTCTATGTCCCTTGACATTTAGCTTCATATTTGGTTTGCATGTGAATGTGGACAAGACCATTCAATGCATGCAAAAAGCTTGACTCCAGTGAACTTGACCTTAAAGTTTAGGTTCCGAAATCTGTTTTCAGATTTCGAAAACATGTCTATAACTCCTACGTCCATTTAAATACTGCTTTCATATATGGTATGCAAGTGTATATGGACATGGCCATTCGTGCTTGCACCAAGTATGACTGACACGAAAAAGAAACTATGCACTTTTATATTGAGTGTAACTTTTTCGTTACTAAGTTTAGAATGAAAAAAAAAATAGCATTATGAGTGATAAAATAATTCTAAACACATTGCACTAATTTAAACAATATTAAAGCACCTGGATGTCATGCAAACGTACCAATGGCTATTATGCAATATTATGCACGTGCTGCCTGTGCAACATGTTTACAAGTACAGATTTTCACTGACCGATATCTTTACTGATTATGCAATAATAAAATCACAGTACGTTTTAATTAACTCGTTAACAAGCTGCCACGGCTTCAAGAAAACGAACGAATTCAGACACTTTAGCACCTTTAATCCGACGGCAGCGTCTCTGACGTCACTGGGCAGTTTGATTGCCACCGAAATACCATCATGACCCTTCGACATCTTAACGGTCAAAATGGAAGAGTTAGAGAACAGTCAGGATCCAGCAAGCCACACGTCAGGGTATATACATGACGTTGACGAATTTACGTCACAAGACGTCACGTCAGGTCAATGCTTTCGAGATTTATTGCATTGGTCAGTATAAGTTGAGGACATTACACATACCGATATAAATCAATTTTCTTTTTCAAAACTTTAGGAAACAATACCGATTTGCAACTTTTACTTTTAACCTCTACTTCATTCAAGCGTTAACAGTGCATTTATAATGACACCAATTTGGTTAAAAAATAAAGCATCGTGTTAAAGAAATATTTTTGAACATTTTGATACCCAAGTGCCTATATTTCTTTAAAAAGAGATGGACATTTTAATTCCTCAACAAGTGCACAGTTTCTTTTTCGTGTCAGTATAGTTTTGCGTTTAAGTTTCGAAAAGTGCATGTCCATTGAGTATATTCCTTTCTTTTTGGCATGCATGTGTATATGAAAAAGACATTTACATGCATGTAAAATATCAGCCCAGTGACCTTGAATTTTACCTTGAACTAAGGGCTGGCGTTTAGGTTTCAAAAGTTGATGTCTGCACGTTTTTCTCAAAGCTAGACATTTTGATAAAAAAACATATAACTACCAAGGACAAACAGTTTGAAAACATATCTGGAGTCAAGCTGTTTGCAAATGTAATTCGATTCGTGCTTACAGTGGAGAATCTGTTATTCTTTCCCGTTTAAACGCAAACGTACGCAAACGCAAAGCACTAAAACGTAGAAAAGAACAACTTTTGGACAATTCTGATAATTCTTGTTTATCTTGGTGGCAAACAGTTTGGAGCCTGATCAGACGCCGGGTTACCCGGCGTCTGATCTGGCTCCAAACTGTTTGCACTGCAAATAATAGTTTTAGCGTAAACGCGTTTATTGGGAAAGAATAACAGATTCTCCACTGTAGCACTCTCATGTTATTAATTGTCCCTCCCTATAACAACTCTCTCCGAACAGCATACACACTCGTTGTCTCCCACCGGATGTTGTTGTAGAGAGAGAGAGCTCTGTATTTATAATGGTCGATCTAGTTATGTTATTGATTTCTGACAATTTAGTTTTTGACGCAGAGTGCCTTTCCAATTTCATACTGTCTTTCAAATGCAACATTCTTAAATACAAACGATTTTACTAGGCGAATATACACGTATTTTACACATAGTTAAAACATTTGTACATGTAATAAACCACAGGTACTTGACACATACATCTATATCTATAAACCACCGCCCCACACCCTCTTAAAAAAAAATTTGATGCACATTTTCGTTATAATTCACGTACTGTGGCGTTATTTGAAGGAATTTAATGAAATAAAAAGTAGAAATTGATAAATTAATCCTTTCCCGAGGGTACCATAAGAGAATATCGGCGATCGAGTCTATTTTAGCATCAGTTTAAGTCGATAGTAAAGGCTAGGTGTTGAATTGCGCTGTTTACCTTGTATCTATAATAGAAGTATAGTAATAAACATTTTAAGGGTGTATCAATGTCATGAATTTGGAAAGTTTTCAAAGTATATGAAAACGCTCTATGATGGTTTTGTATTGAAGAGCTATTTAAAATGAATGAAAAAATAGAAAAAGTGTACATTTTGGTGAACAACTTTTGGCTCTACGGCCATGTAAAATTTACCCCACCCACTTTCTCTTATTTTTCCTTTTCAAACAGCCCGCGTCAATAAAATCAATTTTAAATGAAAACAAATATGATAATTTGGTTTTGTGTCATTTATTTCCTATCTATGGTAGTATTACTTCATACAAAAAATGATTTAAGGAAAAACAGGCACCAAATGTGAAATTTATGAAGCTCTAAATATCATCGATATGGTACTTTTTTGTAAATTTTTTAAGGGGAGATAACTCTTTTTACTTTCATAACTCAAAATTTTCAACACTGACCTTTCAACTTCTTTTCATATTTTGAACTGCCTTAGCATTGACTTTCATCTGGTAGAATATAAGAAAAAGTTTAATACTAGAACTATTTCATTTTCAAACTTTTTTACAATTTTTCATAAAATCTAATAAAATCATGCCCTTTAAAAAGCATATCTTTGATATTCGAGGGTCCATATTGTTCAAACCTAGTGCCTGCTTTGTCTAAATTTGGTTTCTATATGTGAAAATACCACCATAGACATGAAATAAATAATGAAAACCCAAATTACCATGTTTGTTTTGTTTTGAAATAGATTTTACTGAAGCTTGTACTCTGAATGGGTAAAATTTGAAAAAAAAAGTCCAAATTTGACATACCTTTTTCAAATCGCTGTAGCTCAAAAAAAGGACACCACCATATATATATTTTTTTTCATTTTTTCATTCATCATAAATAGCTCTTCCAAACAAACAATGATAGAAAAAAAGTTTAATACTTTGAAAAAATCGCTTATGGGTTGGATACACCCTTAATGCAATACATACTATTATACAGGTTTCATACAATAATTTAAGGATGTTAGTAGTTGCCGTTAAATTAATCGAAACAAAAATGCAATCCAACAAAATTCAGAAAATGGTTGTTTTAAATGTCCTGTCGATTCATATTAATGATAGCAAATGAGAGTGGTAAACATCTTGAAGCCTAATCTGACACCGAGTAACCCGGCGTCTGAACTGGCTTCGTAATAAACATAACATGTTTCACATAAACACGTATAAAGGGAAATATTAACGTATTCTCCACTGTAACTTAATAACTGGTTTGTTATTTGAGCAGATAACTTCTGGATAGGCCTTACAGATGAACTAGTTGAGGGGCGGTGGAGATGGTACGATACAAAAACAAAACCAAACTTCACCAATTGGGGACCAGGACAACCGAGTGATTCTGGCCATAATGAAGATTGCGCCCACTTTTATACAGGTTTAGATCTTAAGTGGAACGACGTATCCTGCACCGGACACTCGTCGGAACCTTTGTGTGAAATACGGTAACATTTTTTAACCCTGGTACAGTTTATCCTAGTCCCATTTAAACGCAAAGGAAGGTAGAAAATAAGTACTTTCTTTGAAAGTTCTAATTCTTTTAATCTGAGTGGCAAACAGGTCGGAGTCTGATAAAAAATGACCATTAGAAATACAAAAAATACTAGATAGGGGAAACTAGAATTGTCCATTTCAAGCTTTCAAGGAGAAAATGGTTAAATTGAGATTTGGAAAACTGATCCTATTCTGTTATTTGGATCACTTGCAAACAGTATTTAACCCTTTGGCTGTCAATGACGCTTCAAAGCGCGTTTACAAACAGTTTTGGTCCTGATCAGACGCCGCGTAACGCGGCGTCTGATCAGGACCCAAACTGTTTGATACTCTTATCGATATTTATTAAGTCATACAACCTTAAATCTAACTTGAAACGTGTCTTGCAGACAACAAAACTAAAGCAGACGACAATAAAGCGGTGAAGGGGTAACAATCCCCCGAATAATTTGATCATGAAAGGGATAAAAGCATGACCAAATGGCTTCAGTAAAACTTACCAATCAATTTAAAAAATGCTCTTTTTTATATTTTAATACTACCATTGCAATAACCATGGGCTAAAAGGAGAACAATTCAGCGAGAGCATGGTCATCTCTTGTATAATTTGAATTGTTAAGGGTCTGTCCACATCATAACGTTCTGGTCAACGTTCTCTGAACGTTTCAATCGTTCAATTTTTTAGCGTTCTAGCATGGGAATGACACATTTGGCGTGTGATTAACGTGTGCCTATCGCACGACTAGCGTGTGTCTACGCACGGGAAGTGTGTAACAGCGACCAAGTAAGATACCCTGAAAACAATGAGGGTGTGCTAACGTGCCACTGGCGCGCGACGAACGATTTGTCAACGTTAGAAGAGCGCGTAGAGCGTGTGACTAACGTGTGACTAACGACAGAATTACGTTAGGAGGTTCGTGTGACTTAGTCATACGCTGTGTGCGCTAGGGTGCCGTTCAGCGATCGTTGACAGGTCGCCAGTGAGTCGTTCACTGCAAAGCAAACGATTAGTGACAAGCGAGTAACGCTAGAGTAGCGACTGACTAACGATAGCAGAAAGCATGCAACTGTCGGTGAACGTTAGAAAAAGGTTCTACGAATGTTCTTAAACAATCCGCAGCGTTTAAAATTAAACGTTTGAAGAACGCTGGTCTCAGAGAAATGTTTGTGCATGTTCAAAACTTCTTTTTCGGATCAGCGTTCTTCGACGATTCCCGACGATCACCAACGTTTACTAGCGTTCACACAACGCTCGTCTGACGCTATCCAAACGACAATGGGCGACTTTCAACGTTTCCTCAAACGTCAGAGAACGTTGGCCAGAACGTCATGGTATAACGGCCCTATTAGCAAAATCAAGCAATGGTGGGGGGATATAAAACTTCGATTTCAATGAACTAATTTTATTTATTTATTTTAATTTAAAATAATTGAATATTTTTTTTAATTTGTATGTGATAAAGACAATCTCACATTCGTGATCATTAATTATTATTTAAATATACAATGTACTCGTTGCCTAAAATGATACACGAATGACGCACACTAAAGATCGCGTCCTGTCATTTTAGTGAACTCGATTGTTAACATTATGCAGGGGAAACGTGATTATATGTGCAAGTAGCTGTGATCTCGATAAGACGCCGTGTAACCCGGCGTCTGATGAGGATCCAATTGTTTAACACTCTGACCCTGTTTTAAAAAGAATATTTTGAAAATTATATTTTTAAAACTGTAGCAGACGACAATAATTGTTGATCCCCCCCCCCCCCCCCCCCCCACAAAAAAAAGTAAAAACAATAAATAAAAAAATAAACCAGCATGCAAAGAGTTGAACACGATAAATAACATTTGAGCACGCGTGTAAGATGCTATATTTGTATAATTCAGTTAAACCTCTCGATTACGACCATTAAAATATGTTAATTGTTAGGTGTTCACGATAGGCGACTGCCTAAAACAAGATGACAGTAAAACAGAAAACTCCTAAAAGAGCTTTCTGTTTTACTGTCACTTTGTTTCAAGCTGTCACCTGTATTTGATGCAGTCAATAAGTCTTCGTTTTAGTGGTCGTAATAGAGAGGTGTTACTGTACTTAGAGAATATATAAAATCACGATTTATATTTTCAGGGTAGCGGACGTTGACTCCATAGTTGGGAAGTAAAGGATCAGCACAAAGAACGTGAATTGAACTGTCACCAAAGTTTTGTTGCAAAAACGGAATAAAGTGGGATAAATGTGCCACATGAATTTTGATAATAACACCCAGAATGTCATAGACAACGAAAACACGATCCATAAACTAGGAACCTTTGTAGCAAGTACATACTGATTGGAATATGTCATTCTTTCCCATTAGGTGCGTTGCACGGTGCATAAATTTCAGTCTGCCATTTACGCAAGACACGAAAGCCAACTCCTATTAATATGTCGACCAAATTACTCCCCTTTCATATAAGAACAAAGACGGGGATATGTTTGGGCTTTTCGTAAATATGAAAGCGAATTTTTACCAAGAAACAGACAATTTTCTTATAAAGTTTATGTAATATCCTTACTTTTCATATACGAGTTTTTGAATTGATTTAAGCGGCTAAACATTCAAATGTATAATAGTGTAATAGTGTGGCAAAGTGCATGCGCTCGCACTGACTACTGCTGTGTTGAAATATCACATACGCGTTTAGCGAAAGTCTGTAAGTGCGTTGGTGCTAAGCAATTATGTCCATTGCAGACAGGTTCTATCCATACCAGACACAGGATAGTCTCAAAGTCTTCGTACAGTGGAGAAAACGTTATTCTTTCCCAATAAACGCGTTTACGCTACAACTTTTATTTCCAGTGAAAACATTTTGGAGCCAGATCAGACGCCGGGTAACCCGGCGTCTGATCAGGCTCCAAACTGTTTGCCGTTAAGGGTAAAATAAACATTCAGAATTGTCGAAAAATGTCATTTTTTTCATTTTATTACAATGCCATTTGCGTTTCGTTTGCGTTTAAACGGGAAAGAATAACGTATTCTCCACTGTATATGGATTTATTAGATGGAAAACCAACGTAAAAACATTTTAAAATATGTCAATTTCGTCATTGATTTCATTGCGTTTGAGTTTCATGAAATCATGAAATAAAACCGTATACGCCACTGTATGCTTGCAGGTAGTGGTTTATTGAAACATGTGTAATATATGTTAAGCAGACTTAAATAGTCCCTACAGCACACATGGGCCTGCGTTAACCCCTTCACGGCGCCTTAAATTTACCAGTGATGAGTTCAGCAAGAAATCGATGGCCGTCGTTGGCCATCGATTGCGATTTGGCTAGCCGTCTCAAAAACAGTGGCGAAAACGTTATCACTGGTATACATCGTACAGCGGATGTTGCTCCAAAGTGATACGGAATCCATGGTGAATTGATGTAAACAATGTCAGGCCAGGTAAGAAATACGTCTATTACACAATTATTGCAACACATAAGTATTAAACGTTTAATCATACCGAATCAGAACTTATTTCTGCCTGTCGCAAACAAGCCTCTTCTGTTACAAACGTCGAATGGTCCGTGAATTATGAGAGTTTAGTCTGCCCTATCACTATCAACGTGTGCCGAGTTTGCACAAATTGACTGAATATGTGCAATGTATACGATTAAAATATAAATGTTTTTCACTGGATCGATAGCAAATAACTACATGCATTTGTAATATCTCACAGTGTTGGCTAAAATGATCTACATTTTGCAAATTTGGTCGAATTATTGCAGCATTACTATACTGCGTCTTGCAATACGTATGTACTGTTTCTTGCAGAGGCTGTGATATTTACTGTACTGCTTCTTGTTAATACTAAATGACCGTTCTTCGTCTATTTTCAGGTCGACCATGGATTACAGGTGTACTAACTGCGCTGATTCATTCGAAACATTTAGAGGCATAATTGAACACGCCACAGGCTTGAAATTGTTTAAGGGGCGTTTTCTGAGGTTTATGGGTGGTCCAGAGAACAAATTTCAAGGGACAGAAAATGAAACTACTCCAGGACGTTATGCACCAGAAACATCAAAAATCAACTTCATCGTACCAGACCGCCGCATGCTGAAAGAAGGAAATCAGTTTATCCGAAAAGGAAGACCATCAATATTTAATGATATGATAACAACCGTTGCAAACACGGACAATGAACAAAGTTTAATAAACAAAATTTGTGTTGATGGAAAAAAGTTGAACCCATATTCTAAAGCGGAGATTGATTTGTGGGGACACGAGAGTGAGCCTACGTTTGAGAAGAAACAAGAGCGTTTGAAACTGGAACAAGATTTCTTCACAATAGTAATAGAGGAGCAAAAGAGACTGACTAACATGGGATATGGGTCTTAACAAGAACTTTGCATTGACGAGGTTAAAAAAACAGGGGAAATTTGTCGCAATGCTATTACTAAACTTAGCCACAGGATAATGGATTTAAGGAAATTGAAGGTGGGAAAAGATTCTCTTTCAAAAAGGTTAGAGATGTAGTGTCAGGTTGGTTGGTGGAACAGCAAGTATGCGATGGTGATCAGAAGTATTCGTACTAGCATTTACCAGATAGAGAACACCATAGAAGATTTAGTATCTGTGAATGAAAAGTTTTGCAAATATGCTTCTGATTCGAATGGTTGCCAACATCTCATAGCTACTTCAGTGCAAGTATGTCTCAGTGCTCAAACAAACTATGTATGTCTTGGAAGTGGAAACGCAGACGCGACAGCTTTAGTCAACGATATGCTTCCGCAATTTTACGACACTTACAAAGCGGAGATTAGTGCAGATCAAATGACCAGATGAGCCAGCAAGAGGAGTTGCACCAGTGCGCCAGTTAGTAAAATACCAGCACACAAACGACTTGGTATTGAACTAGACTAAAACTGACTGATTGAACATAAAGACATAGTACAGTCATGAGAGAATATTCAACCCGCAGGAACTCTTGTGGGCGTCTATGTTCCATTTTGGGTCTTTTCTGTCACCAAAACACAAACTAGTCTACTTGGAGTTCTGGATAGTTTTACAGATACTGCTATAACAATTAAACGGCGTAGACCCAGATCAGAGGACGCACAGGGGCCTTTGATCTCGGTCTACGCCGTTTGCTATTGTAATGAGTATATCTAAACAGACCCATAGTGCTTAAATAGTTACCTACGCTCATTGATTTTCAATCAAAGGCAGCGTTTTCAAAAATCAGTTGCTGTGATTAAAGCTTGCTATTTTGTTCTTCGAACGTTATACGCAGAACAAAATGCAAACCGTGAGAACAACCGAGAAGGTCAACCCTGGTGAAATGTTACCTATGAAGTGTCTTTTAGGTTTGGAAATCTGACAGTAGTGATAAAATATTTATTGTGTCAGATTCATTTTGTTTTTTACAGTATCTAACTGTGATAAAGGTTATGTAGAGTTATGTTGACGGTTTTATCAAATAAGCAGTATCGTATTTTCTGATGATTTGATATCGACACTTAAACGGCCGCCCCACAGAGACCTTCCTTCTTTGCCGTAGTTCTGGGGCTTAATTGTCATAAGGAATCTTTTCTGTTTATTAGACCGAGATTATTCCCTCTGGCAACAACTAAAAGGACGGCAGGTCGGTGGTTTTGATCCCATACCCTGCTTTGTAACGTTTGAGATTAGCCGAAATCATCTTCCTGAAATCATTATCATCTCATCTCATCATCCCTCGTTACTTCATCGGCGCTATATGACCTATTTTGTGTCGCAGTGCCGTAAAACCCAACTCATCCATCCATTTACGGCCGACATGCACAATGCATATTTGATCTTTACCGCTATGGTGGCGATATGATGATATAGTTTCGTTTTTGAATGAATGAACCATTTTCACTGGTGATATACATGTGCGTTTAAACTTTAAACAAGTAATACATTGTAGAGCATGATCAACATCTGGTTTCAAAACTAATTTCACGAAGCCACTTATACACAAATGTCGGCTCAAAAGCCTCAGCTAAAAGTAATTTCTTATAGGAAAGGTTAGACAATAGTTTCACTTAGCGAAAATACGTAGAATGTTTCAGAATACGGGTCAAGGTCTCATTTTTGATCCATTTCGTTCAGATTTACTGATTGTATTTTCCAAGATGCGGTACAGTAGAAATGCAAGATGCGGTACAGTTAACTGTCACCTGCTTGCAAGACGCAGTACAGTGATGGTCGAATGAAATTGCCAAATTTACAAAACGTGCAACTGTTTCGCTAACACGAGGAGAAAATCCTAATACATAGAGTTACTATCTATCTGTAGAAGAAAAACAATTACACTTTACATGTATATAATGCACATATTCGACCAATTTGTGTAAAGTCGGCGCACGTTGTTAGTGATAGGGCAGACTAAACTCTCATAATTCACGGACCATTCGATGTTTGTAACAGAAGAGGCTTGTTTGCGACATGCAGAAATTAGTTCTGATTCGGTACGATTAAACGTTTAATACTTATGTGTTGCAATAATTGTGTAATAGACTTATTTCTTACCTGGCCTGACATTGTTTACATTAATTCACCATGGATTCCGTATCACTTTGGAGCAACATCCGCTGTACGATGTATACCAGTGGTTATTATGCCGTTTAAACGCAAACGCATTGCAATGAAGTATAGAAAATGACAACATTTTGACAATTCAGACTACCAGTTTTAATCTGAGTGACAAACAGTTTGGAGCCTGATCAGACTTCGGGTTACCCGGCGTATGATCTGGCCCAAAACTGTTTGCAATGAAAATAATAGTTTATAATTGAATACGCTACTGGCTCAGTAACGTATGCAAATGAAATAACTTCTTTGCAGCATACATGCGTTTATTTTGAAAAAATGTGGAGAATAATTAGTCATTGCATGGGATAGAATATGCTAATTTCATCGAGGTAAAAACTCAGTGACCGCGAGGCTTGAGGTCACTGGTTTCTTCTTAAACCGAATAAACCCGTCCTAGCTCATGCAATGTCACATTATTCGATCATTAACTTATTATCCCCTGAAACTTCCAATGGACAATTCCAGTTTACAATAAAGGCTGATCCATTTTAGACCTTTTAGGGTTGGTTTTTATAATAATTGCAAAATGACAAACAGTGAAGTCCCTGATTAGAGGGCTCCTGCAGGAGCCCTCTTATCAAGGACTTCATTGTTTGCATTAGACAATGTACTCTTTACAGGTACACATTTTGGTAAATGACGCATATATTGCGTCACTAGGGCACACTGAGTTAAATGATTTTAGCGATTAAAATTCATACTTTATGTGACACTAAATTCGGAACGTTCCACGTTATTTTCTTTATTAATCTTACATGACAGAACCACAGGGACCCGACACGATTGATTTTTGAGAGAAAAATATATCAGTAGGTATATATAGAGACAAGGGGTACAACTGGTGGTCAGTATATTCTCACCCTATCTCGACAAAACCGAGCATATCATGAATAATAATTGATGAAAAAACACCCTTTTGCATTTCTGTCTAGCTAATAGAATACCCTTCCATAAAAGCAAAACATAAAGCCAACTGTAAGAATGCATTTTCAACATTAACTGCGTCTACTCACTGAAATCAACGATTTTCGGAAAACGGGACAGGTGCTCGTTCACAGCCAACACAGCATTGGCCGATACTGTCCGCGAATATTGTAGGCAAGATGGCTCAATGATCAGGGGAGTGAATATACAGTCGACTGAGTGGTCATTCGGACTGAAAGTAGACTTAAACTTGACTTGACTTTACTTTTTCCTGCTCAACGTTCAGGTCGAATTTGCCGCAAAGTCAGGACTACCCGAAGGTTTCTTTATTTGACTTCAGTGACTGCGCAGTGGAAGGCAGACTATACACGATTTTAGAGTTCCATATATATGATTGTGTGAAAATAGAAATGAACCGTGCTATGACAAAACCAGCCTTATTGCATTGCAACATCGAGCAGACCAGACACCGTTGCTATTAAAGGCTCTAAATATGAGCTTGGTCTACACTGCTAAATGCCGAATATGCTACAGCTACGTACAATTCATTAGATGCACGTGGGTATCAAACAGTGTAAATCAAGGCCAACCGCCTCGTCATATATCTATAATGTTTTCAATGTTTTCAATACAATCAGTCGAGTTTTCTCATTGCACGGCTAATGTATTGCATATATCATTAATTGGGCGCCTTGGGGTAAGGGGAAGAACTATTATCTCACTTACTTCGACGCATTCTCGGGGGTTACAATGAAAACAACCAGCAAGCAGACATTTCTAGCCAATTGAAATATGCAAGAATAAATTGGTTTATGTATTCTTTGTTTCCTATATGAGACATGACGCTAAACCATTTTTTAGGGTACTTTACCACTTAAGCTTCACAATTAAATGTTCCAGTTTTCAACTACGTCTTGTCCATTATGATTATTTATGGCTATGGTTTTTTAAATATGTTGCTGAATTAAAATCAGTGTAGACACTGCGCAAAGGACCCTATAATCTTTCATATCACAAGCATATTTTTACATATCTTTACATATATTTACTTTCGTCCTTTAACGTTTTTATATGATCATATTATAAATATGAAATATAATTTTCGGTAAACCCACAAAGCTAAACTGGCTCTCTGTTAGGATTTACGATCTGCTTTCAGATTCTCTATTTGAATCGATACAAGTAATGTGTGTTAACATTGATAATAAGAAATGAAGATGTTCGATTATGCCATCTCTTATTTGGTTTTCATAATTCATCAATGACAAAGTTTGTTTCGGTCATACAAGTCTATCTTTTACTTAAAATGTTCACATAAATCTTACTAAGGCTGTCAACCACCGAGATGACCCTGTAGTTGTTTGGGTTGTCTCATGGACCTTTCTTGTGGATTGGTGTGATTAAACTGAGGCACCAATCATGACGGATTGTTCCTTCAACTAAAACAATGTTAAACAATTTATGTAGCTGTGCGGAATGTAAGATTAAGAGTTGCTTTGAACATTTCCATGCAAGTTCCATCTGCCTTAGTGGCACACAACATTTTAAGTGAATTTATACCTTCTAATATTTCATATTATATTTTCCACATCCAATGTATCATCATTGATCACTGGAGGCTTGTAAGTTTAGAATAAATTACCATTTTCATTTGTGTCAAGTGTAGGAGCAGCGTATAAAGACTTGTTTAGTTAAGGTACTTCGCATATGCGCGTATTTTCCATACGATTGTTATGAAAATTGTCATGAAGAATGATAATAGCCTAAGAAACAATGTGTGTAAATATAGGCAAAATTTATCGTGTGGTTTGTCTTTAAGGTATTTTTTCTGACAAAAACCTAGAATGTTGATGATTTTATTTTTCTTAAAAATGAATAAAGCTAATGACTATAATTCTCGCCCAATAAGTAGTCCACAACATTCATTACAAGAAAAGCTAAAAACATTTTGAATAAAGGTGTTCAGAAAGATGTTATCAGCTATTTAAATTTTGCAAAATGCTAAAAAATTGAATTACAAAAAACTGACTCATTCAATGTATATTTGTTTTCATTTTATTCAAATATATGGTTGATGAACTAGTCAGTCTGAAAAAATTAGAAAATATTACAGTCAGGACTTGTTGTAATAACATATTTTCTTATTAAAATGTGGGATATTTGTTGTTTAGATACAGTTACCTACCTTAGAATTTAAACTTCGTCATTAAAATGCATTATTATTTATTCATGGACTTGCATACAAGGTTTATTATATTGTTTGAACATAATTATAATGGGCAATATCGATCTTGAAAAGGTTAGCGTATTGATAAGCTTCAAGGTGTGGCTTTATAGTTAGATCAAATCGTTTACATGTATACCGATTTAATTGACTTGTAAGTCATTAAACTTAAACGTACAGGTAAGTGGACATATACTTGGACCGTAAACATCACTAGTACTAATCAACGAAGACTAAACATAACATGTCTCTTGTTTACTGCGTTATGGATTGACAGGTCAATAAATCGGACACTAAAAAAATATATATTTGGATCGGATGAGTCTCGAACCTATGACCTTTGGATTGCTAGTCAACCACTATAGTCAACCACTATACTAACTGCGCTATGAAGGATTATACTAATTTATATCAACATTTCCTTTATATAAATTTTCTAGTATAAACACGTACGAAAAAAGTCTGTGTCGTCCAGACGCATATCCGCTCGCCCGCAAGACCGACTTCCGGTAGCGAAAGGCCTTAAACCATTCATTAGAAGAAATAAGTCCACCATTGCCGTATCTATAAGCGCTCTTATTTGCGAACTTAACACACTTCAAGAATTATTGCGGATTTCGTCTACCGGTACTTTGCACTAGCATATCGCGGCGACTTCTCTCGTGCAAACAACGCTTGGCTCTACAGAAGTTACTGAATATAGTCCGGCTATTTATATATTCATTTAAATCAGAAGATAATTTAGTAATACGATACTTTCGTAAGTTTCGATATTTCTCGTACTTGGCTTTACTGCAATCAGAATCCCACCAATCTGGTTGAATTTTGGTTGCACCAACGCTTGACCTACAATGGCTTATAACGCACATACCCTGACCTGCAGTTTGAATAGTCATCACAAAGTTCTCTTGGCTTTGCAAAACACAATCTTTTGTTACACTGTCAATAAATGGTTGGAATAATCAGTTAAAGGTTTCTAAGAAGTCTTCTCTTAAAGCCGCATTGTGTTTTTGAGAAACCTGCACAAAACGGTTGTTTGGGGTCCCATTTGAACTACGTGGGACGCGATTCTTTCACAAAAACCGGCTTTATCTAAGAAATTCGCTTTTTAAATTTTATTTATAATATTTTGGTGCTGCACAAATTAATAAGCCTCCCTTGTGAATGGAAAGAAGGGCAATTCTGTAAATACAGGGCTCCAGATAACGGAAGTATTTCGAAAACAAAAATCTTTATTTCTGCTTTTAAACCCAATGGTGTCATACTCATTAAACGTGTCTCGAAGAGACGGTTTAATCAGTAGTAACACCATAGCATTCGGTGCTTTTTATCCGATAAAAACTGTATGTGTAAGAGTGCAAAAGTGACTGAAACCGTCATTTTTTATTAATAAACAGGCAATAACTCAGATATACCTTATGCGAGTTTAGTAGTTATCAAACTAAACCTTGATTTTATATCAATAAACATTTTCAGCACGTTTGGTGAAGATCCATTAGAACGTATTTGTGTTAGAGAGCAAAACTTGCTGAAAACAGTAATTTTTTAATACATAAAGGGCAAAAACTCAGATATGCCACATGCGATTTTAATAATAATCAAACTAGACCTAAATTTTATATGAATAAATATTTTCAGCATGTTTGGTGAATATCCGATGAAAGCCGTTTGTTTTAGAGTGCAAAAATGACTGAAACAGTCATTTTTTATTAATTAACTGGCAATTACTCAAAAATACCTTTTGCGATTTTAGTAGTAATCAAACGAAACCTTGATTTTATATCAATGAACATTTTCAGCAAGTTTGTGGAAGATCGGATAAAAAATAGTTGAGTTAGTGAGCGGACGAAAAAGTGTGATACTCTAACTAACTGATGGATGGATGGATGGACGGGTGGAGGTACATGCGGTTGCCTCCAGTGAAGTTGATTTCGGCTGTATCACGTGATACTAAGCCGTGTGGTAATGTTTATGACAGACGTTCTATTTTCGGTTTGTTATGATTTTAAATCGCCCCTTTTGGTGATTTAGGTCCGTCTTCATCATTTCATAGATCAGTTTGGCCCATAAGAATGTTCAAACATTATTATTTACCGTTGTTGTATTTCAGGCATTAAGAAAGGGTCTGAAAACACAATGGGACTTTAAGTGCTCTTTCCACGTGAATCTCAGTCTTGATGAAATTTACTGTGGCCTTCCTGGTCAGTTTCATTTGATCACAGTAAAGGGAAATGATCTGAAATGTCAAGATCCCCTGCTACAAAATCTTTAACAAAAGGAAACAGATCGGTAGATGCAATAACATAATCCACAATGCTACTACCATTTTTGGCAGTGCATGTGATATTACCCTTTGGGTCACTGAATCTGCAATTCAGAAAATGTACAGTTCTCAGAGTATTATACTTAATTTATTATATTCAGTATCGCGGCTTGCACGTGTCATATTGAAACAGTCACCAGGATAATATACAATTTCACCAACTATAAAGTCAATTTTATCGTCCGGAATATAGTCAGTCGTATCTTTGACTATTGCATTTAGGTTACCCGCTATGATAAACGAAACTTCACCAAAGTCAGATTCAATAAGGGTAAGTTTATCATTAAGGTATTGCCACTCCGTCGTAAACAGGAGAATCATCCGGTGCAATGTATGAGCAGCATATCACGATATGCTTTAGTAAGTTAAATCTACCTTTGTCACTAATAAATACAGCGCATTCCTCAAATTCGGAGAAGATCCGTTTAAGCAATGTCGCTCTCAACTATCGAGTCTTTTATGAACACTGACAACCTTTGACCTTTTTTTCTAGGACTGTCATAGTTTATGAAATCTGTCAAGAAGTCGGTGTTGACCTCCTTGCTGAGGGAGCTTTAGTCTGGTCGTCATAAACGTAAGTAATGCCATCAACAAACATGCGGTCAATTTTGAAGATTGCTTTCTTCTTTAGGTCTAAAGATTATTTCAAGAAAGGATGAAGTTTGCTTCGTGCTAAAGACACACTTCTTCGTAGATCTTCAAAAATTCTATAGGACGGCAGGGTTTCGACCTTTTTACGCGCTTCGCGAAAAACTGATATAATTCTGTCTCTAGTTTTAAGGCGTGTACACTTCACAAAAACAGGTCTCGGGGACTTGTGACTGGGTACACTGAAAACGGTCTCATATGAATCATGCGATTCATGTAAACCTAGCACATCATTGTGCAAACTAAGTTAAACTAAGTCGGTCCTAAATTGTAATTTAAATTTCCTGCAAATCCAACAAGAAGTTTGCAAACAAAATAGCAGTTTGAGTGATATGGGTAGGGGAAGTAAATGTGCACTTTCCGCAGCAGTTGAAACACAGCCCGGGGTCTTGTGTTTGAAACTCTACAGTTTCCGTATAAATTAGTTTAATCAAGTTTCGAATGGTTTTTGGCCGTCGTCGCATATGAAATAACAGGGGGAAATAGTTTTCGCTAGGATTTTTAAAACATATCGGCGATATTTAAGTGTCGGCCTGGTCAGTTATCACTTGCGGGCTGTTGTGGTTACAGCAGTAGTACCTTGAACAATACAATTTCAAATATTTGCAATGTTTAGAGTTGCCTGTTGGTGAGTGTGAATGGTTTACATGATGAAAACTGGCTACTTGTGGTCATTTCCACCATAATGGCTTTATTTTAGGGATCTCATTTCAGGACTCTTTCTTCAGGCGGATGCATATGGAAAAACAGTGAATGGGAATAAAGTGAAAGTTGTTTACCTTTTTTTTGACAGTGAACTTAGGAAAGCATTGATAGCAAAACATGTTATCGGTGATGTTATAGGTTTACTGACCTCAATCAACAAGGAAATGTCTATATAATTGAAGGGTATGTATTTTATAGCCTAGATCTTGTTTTTGAGGGAGCTGTTGGCTCTTAAAGTAGGCATTTTACTATAGATTATATAGGGCGAAATTAGTCGGGCCGACACCTTACTAGGGCTACGACTTGACACGTTTGAAGCCGACTGTAAATTACATCGGTGCATATGGTATATACATGCCTGCATGTCTGTCTAAATTGAACTGCAATAATGGTTGACCCAGTTTTATCTGTAGTCTTATCTAATAGACCTGAGCAAAGTTTTGTGAATATAAACAGAGCGAAAATGGATGAAAGTAATTACCGATATTACCTGGCAACAGGATTCATCTTGATGTTGTCAGGTAAACTTTATTGGCTCTGTATTTATAATCCTAGTGTACGATGCTTTTGGTAGTATCAGTCACTGTGTTTGCCTTTATTTAGCGAGCTATTGTAACAAACAAATCTACAGCGGCGAAGGCATCATTCTTGCCAATTTAAACGTAACGGAAACGCAATTACAATGCACTAAAATATAGAAAGATTCATTGCTTTTATGTTTCTAACGATTTATATTAAACTGAGCGGCAAACGGATTTGAACCTGATCAGACGCCGGGTTACAGTGCGTTTGACTTGTCATCGGACTGTTCGCAAAGGAAATAATAGATGTAGCATAAACGTGTTAATTAGGGAAAAGGGATACTTTCTCCACTGTAGACATAATCCTAGGGAGTACATGCAGACTAATAGAATCAAACACGGGTGTTGTTAAAGACGGGGGATTTTCTACCGTAAGCTGGACTCTTCTCAGTCTGAAACGAGCTGTATGAAGGTTCCGACAGGATCAGACAAATTGAGGGTATAGAAACACCCGTTTTTATCATCACCCAAGCTTGATTATTTTTCTCGTTTAGAAACACACTAAAACGAGTAAATTAACGGAATATTAAAGACCTACATTTAATTGCGTATCACGCTATCCAATAGCAAAAAGGCTGTATGCAGGTCGAACTACTTTAGCATCGTTTCAACCTTGACAGTACACACATTTAAAAAAGAAAACATGACAAAGTTTAGACCATGACTCGGATTTAAAAACGATTTTTATTGGATCAAGGCATGTATTTCTATACGAATATTTATCACAACGATCCTTTCTCCAGTTACAGTATTCCCTCTCTACAACGGTCCTCCTAACAACGACCCCTCTTTACAACGACCCATTGCGATCCCATCTCTAAACAGGACAACTTTGTCTAACGTTTTAAAGTTGTACTATAGTCTGCTTTAAATTGTCGTCTACTGTTTTTCTCACAGTAACATAATGTAAATTTTGACAGAAAAAACTTGGAGTGACAAACAGCTTGATTCAAGATCATACGCCGCGCGACGCGGCGTCTAATCAGGACCAAAACTGTTTGCAAACGAGCTTTAAAGCGTCATTGAGAGTGACAGGGTTAAAGCAATGTGACGTTATTCTATCAATATATCGATGATTTATTATTGTCCTTTAAAGCAGACTGAACTTAAATTATAATATGTATGTCTGGATATTGCGATGAACTCTCACTGATGTGCTTGCTGAAATTTGAATATAGAAAGCTCCCTCTCTACAAAGTAACCCAAAGGGAGACACACACTGTGTGCGTTGTTCGGATGGAGTCGTTATAGGGAAGAAGTTAGCTAACATTTGCAAACAGCTCGAATCCAGGATCATACGCCGCGTAACGCGGTGTCTGATCTGGATTCAAGCTGTGTGCCACTCGTCATGAAGGTTTTTATCAGTCAAAATGTCAAATATGTGGCTTTGCGAAAAACAGCAGACGACAATTTTAAGCAGATGATATTACAGCTGTGAAAAGGATTGACATACAAGTCTTGTTTGGGGAACAGCGGAATGCATTATTGTAAAGAGGGAGTCGTTGTTAGGAGGGCCTCTGTAGGGAGGGAGCACTGTAGATAACAATGGAGAAAAGTTGTCACCAATTTGCGTATGGCTCTACTGAGGCATGTATTATTTGGGATCAGTTTATTTCCTAACTGCAATTAATAACCTATCAATGGTTTATAGAGATTTCTTAGTTAGATAAATTTCATATGCATCACAATTGATATCATCACTAGAGTTGATGTCACTTTTGCAGTGACGATATCATTTTTGTGAAGTCATTTCACACTATCTTATGTGACGTCGCGCATAAAATCAGTTAATTTTCTCACTGAAATGTATATCATAAATAGAATATTCAGTTCCTTTTTGATAGATATAAAAAAGATATCACTAAAATTGGTTGTTATCTGGTTAAACACTCTTCGTGTGGACTCGTTTTTAACGAGATAACAACCCATTCTCGTGATATGTGTTTCATATCAATCCGAATAAAGTGATTATCCTCTATGCAACTAACCTTTATTTAGTTCGGAATTTGAGACGAAATGTGAAAAATTGTTTGGTTTATTAGTTTACATTTAGTCTATTACATGATCGTATGATATTTTACTATAATGCAGAATAATGTAATAGTGTTTGCTTTCATTACTTTGGCAAGTTGTTATTTGCTGAATGTTTTTTCATGCCAAATGAAAAATATAAATATGGTCTTGCCGCGATTACTTTCTTGCAAAGTAGTTCATGGTTTGTATTACCCCTTCTATACGGATATACCTGCTACATGCACGTTTAAGATAATCATATATGTATGCAGATATTTCATTATGACACAAGCAAATGTAGTGACGGGATAAAAACATGTTCTCATCTTTTGTGTTTGTACTTCTGACGAAGTTGAACTTTGAAACAAATTAGTTCTTCATTTTGGTAAGTTTGTGTTCTTAATTATCTTTACATGTTAAAGTACCAGTGTATTTGACAAACTGCCCGGACACATGGACAGCCTATAAGGGTTCCTGTTACTTGTTTGCTCACGGAAAACGTATGCAATACTACGAGGCAGAGGTAAGTTCAGTAAAGAAATCGATGGCCGTCGATGGCCATCGATTGCGAGTTAGCTACCGGTCTGAAATACAGTGGAGAAAACGTAATTTTTTCGTTCAAGCGCAAACGCATTGCAATACAAAATAGAAAACGGCAATTTGTTTAATTCTGACCACCAGTTTTTATTTGAGCGGCAAACAGTTTGGAGCCTGATCAGACGCCGGGTTAAAATACATGTAATAGATTAAGAGTAACCGAGGTTATTTGTATTGAAAACGTTTTCTGTACTGTACTCTGCACGCTGCACACGGGGCACAAACTGCTGACCTAAACAGCAAACAGTGGTTTATTGAATAGGCTACAGGATATTATACAATTAATTACCTAAAATGTTGAACAAAATGTGCTTTTACAGACCAGTAAATGGATACTGACCGAGGACTGCGTAAAGCACATATATAGACTGAAACATACGTAAATAGTTATAATTATATAATAAGAGTATGCCCTTATCAAACCCTCTCATATAATAAATACAACATTTAGAAATATAAAAAAACAACTGAAAGATGCATATGAGTTCAATTTTTCTAAACAATGGTTAAAATCTGCCTTAAAAAATATTGCTTATTTTCGTTCGGTAAATTTTGCAGTATTTTTTCGGTATGTTTGTTTAGACAGTGTCCGTTTTATTTATACGATCATGAAAATGACAAGAATCAATATTTACATTCGTGTCATTCAGATACATCGCAAAAATGACCTTCAATTTATGTTCGAGCGTATACGCTATTTCTCGAGAGGGCGGTGCTTGTGGATAAGTTTCGCAGAGGAGACGGGGCAAATGCATTTTTCATTTTCGAATTAATCTTTGGAACTCGGAAAGCAAACATTTGGCGGATTTTTCAAAACATTGTTTTTAACCGATGTATGCCTTCCTATAAGCGGAAACCGTGATTACCGACTAGAATTCTTCTTTATTATGAAATAAACGAGAGCACCGCAAACGGGTGCTGGACGCTCGACTTTCATATACTTGACATGGCTACATTTTCCAAACTTAAAGAATGTGGGTGTTTAATGCCCTATTGATCATAGAAGTTTGTAAGCAACAACAACTTTAACATACTTGGACAGCCTGCATTCCATTTAAAGTAAACTATAAGTCAAAACAAGGACAATATCTTTGCCTTGTTGTAATGAGTTGCCATTTTGAAACTAAACAAGAATTCAAATATATTGGAAGTTTGAAATTAATAACTTTCTACAGTTACTGAATAATTTCATATACAAATTCTTAGCCAAACAAGGGCAGTAACTCTGCAATGACAAATCCCATGGTTATCTGCCTTGTTGAAAGGTGATGCCCTTTTGAAACTGAACACGTATTCAAATTTCAAGTTAATACCTATGGTAGTTATTGAGAATTCTAATTAAATTCTAAAAATTCAATACCAAAGGGCACTAACTCTGTAATCACATACCCAGGGTTACCTGTCCTCTAGTAATGAGTTGTCCTTTTGATACTTAATAAGTATTTAAAGTTTCAAGTAAATACCTATGGTAGTTATGGAGAACATTCAATTTACAAGTTTTATGCAAATAAAAACAAGGGCAATAACTCTGGAATTTCACATCCATGGTCACCTTTCTTGTTTGAATGAGTTGCCCTTTTGATATCACACAAATACTTAAAATTTCAAGTAAATACCTTTGACAGTTATTAAGATATTTCAATTTACAAGTTTAAAGTAAATGAAACAAGGGCAATTACTCTGAAATTACAAATCACAGAGTAACCTACCTTGTTGTAACGAGTTGCCCTTTTAATACTAAACAAGAATTCCAAGTTTCAAGTTAATATCTTTCATAGTTATTTAGATATTTAAATTTACAACTTTTAAGTAAATAAAACAAGGGCAATAACTCTGGAATGAAATATCTCAGGGTTACCTGCCTTGTTGAAATTAGTTGCCCTTTTGATACTAAACAAGTATTCAAAGTTTCAAGTCAATATCTTTCATAGTCATTTAGATATGTTAATTTATAAATTTTAAGTAAATAAAACAAGGGCAATAACTCTGAAATGACAAATCCAAGGATAACCTGCCTTATTGCTATGAGTTGCCCTTTTGATACCGAACAACTGTTCCAAGTTTCAAATGAATACCTTTGATAGTTATTGAGAAATGTCAATTTATAATTTTTAAGTAAATAAAACAAGGGCAATAACTCTGAAATGACAAATGCCATATTTCCTTAAGTTATTCAAAGTATTCGACATCGTCAATGAATATCCATTTGCAGTGTTACATTTTGAAAAACTTGAAGTGGAACGATGTACCCTGCACATACCCATGTGAGCCAATATTTTATACGATCATGAAAATGACAAGAATCAATATTTACATTCGTGTCATTCAAATACATCGCAAAAATGACCTTCACTTTATGTTCGAGCGTATACGTTATTTCCTATAAGCGGAAACCGTGATTACCGACTAGAATTCTTCTTTATTATGAAATAAAGAATGATAGGATAATTTATTATCACCATAACTCAATCTATCACAACTAACGTATTTCATTTTTTTTCAGCATTTTTGTCGCCAACATCATGGACATCTAGTGCATATCGAGAGTGCAGATGAAAATGCTTTCCTAGCAGATTCCATACGCATATACAATGGTGAGATATTTTGTGAATCATTTACTTCATATTCAATGCAAATCAAATATATTTAACAATATAAGAAATGAGAATGCTTAAACCTAGAAAGTGAAATAGAGAACACATTGAACAGACTTGCTATAATGCCATATTTCCTTAAGTTATTCAAAGTATTCGACATCGTCAATGAATATTCATTTGAAGTGTTACAATGAGTAAATTGCTCCTTTCCCACAACGGGTCATCCGTGCAACAACGCTTGTGACTATCTCCTAAGCAAAATAAGTATATCCAAATGTTTTCTTGGCTGCAAGATAGTCTGCTTAACATTGTTGTCTGTTTTATTTATCTTAAAGTTACACATTGGAAATAAAAGTTTTAGCGTAAACGCGTGTATTGAGTACATGTAAGAATAACGTCTTCTCCAATGAACAAGTACACCCTTTTATAGAAAAACAGATCATATTGCCACAGTGTTACATGTAAAGAAGCATGTTCAGACTAGGAGGCGTTTATAAAATAAACACAGTTATTGGAACGTAGATTATTTTCAATCCTTAACCTATTTAATATGTACTTACCCTTTACAAATAGTGTGTCTGTTGAGATTACACGTCTTCTATGAACACAGTGAAAAGAGCCCTCTGAGCAGTGTCTCAATTGTTTGTTATAAACAAACAACCTCAAATATTCAAAGTGTAATATTACGTCTTTTAATAATTAGAGCACAACAAATGATTTTGACGGATTATGCAAGGCATCATGAATATAAGAAAACCCCAAAGATGTTTTTTCTCATACTGCAATTGGAACAGCATCAGGCATCTTTATGAACCGATCTTATACAAGAAACTTATTTGTTATTCATACAGAGAACTTCTGGATAGGCCTGACAGATGAGATTGTTGAGGGAATATGGAAATGGTACGGTACAGACAACAAACCAACCTACACTAATTGGTTCCCAGGAGAGCCAAATGATGAAGGTCATGCTGAAGATTGCGCCGAAATGGACATTTTGAAAAACTTGAAGTGGAACGATGTACCCTGCACATACCCATGTGAGTCAATATGTGAAATACGGTATGATTATAAAATTATTAAGATTTGATAATTCGAACCGAATTTCAGAAAAGGAACTCTTTGTTTTCTGTCGCAATGAATCACATGCTGTACCTTTCAATAGGGTCTATGTAGCCTCGATATTTAAGAAAACAATGTACAGTGTTCCCTTCCTTCAACGGCCCTCCCAAAAACGATTCCCTCCTTACAATTACCTTTTCCACAGTTCCCTAAACAAGACAAGTATGTCTAACGCTCGCACTTCCGCAATATCGTCTGCTTAAAATGGTCGTATACTGTTTTTCTCAAAGTGGCATAATGGACGTTTTGATAGAATTTTTTTTCCAGGCCTTGTCAGTAAGGACCTCATTTATTTCCCCGTCATGGGCGCGACGGGGTCGGGGAGCCATCCACTGACACACCTTACAAACACATATAATAACAGCTTACATTTTTAATACAAAACCGCGTCTGATCTGGATTCAAGCTGTTTGCAAATGTAAACCGATTTCCCTCCCTATAACGACTCCCTCCGAAAAAAGCCATACTCTTTGTTTCCCATTGAGTGTCGTTGTAGAGGGGGAGCGATGTATTCCCTACATACGAATAGTAGCAACAAATAAGAGACTATAGATACCTGTCGACTTTGAATTCCTAGCCACAGTGTGTATGAAAGTAAGCCCTTCACTGCACTACCCTGCGTACACGCGTTATTTGCAAACAGTTTGGTACCTGACCAGACGCCGCGTCACGCGGCATCTGCTCAGAATCCAAGCTGTAAGATACTCATTTCAATATTTCTTCAGTCAAAATACCTAAAATTAAAATTGAGAAATATAGGCAAACTATTATTGTTTGAAATTGATGACGTCACGAGAGCGAATAGGTTAAATGCGCATTAATTTTACGGCAGTAGTACATTTAGATGGTAGGAAAGACGCTATGATTTTCCGTTTAACGAAAATAAAATGCACAATATTTTAATTTAACCCCTTCACTGTTACTGTGATAAATACGCTATTCCTACCCATTTACGCGTTAATCTATTCGTAAGAAACGCACAGTGAACGGTTAACGAACGGTTAACGCCTAACGATTTTAACGCGTTTAAACGCGTTAATAAACGATTATACCAGAGATGGTGCGATTTGTGCGTCAGTTTTCCGTTTCACGCGGAGATTTCGGATCTTATTGATTTCGGATATACGCTATGAATCTATCATTTTAGAAGCTTGATCTGGAATAAAACTGTTTGCAATAGTCATCATTACTGGTGTTCAGTGTTAAAAGGGTTGATACAAAGTCATCAACAAAACCTTGTGCTTTGTTTTATTTTTTATTTATATCTATTATTGATTATTTTTGTGATCTGAATAAAAAATATCATGCGGGTACAGTAGTCAAAACGCATGTTCAAGTAAGCTTAATATTCCCTGTGGAGAACAGTATCCAAATATGCATTTCATACGTAACATTTGAGGCTATACGTTAATTTCATGTGATATTCAAAGGAACTGAATTTCAAGTTATGAAATCTCCCAGCTTAAAACTGTATTTTGCATAAAAAGAGGGACTACCCTGTAAACACTAATTTTGTGAAAAATGACTTTCACCCCTAGGTTACTTGGCAGAGTACTACAGCGAGGATATAAGCGATATCAAACTAAAGTTAACATTCTTGTCAAGCCAAGACATGCATCTAATCGAATAAATAAAATTTAAATAATGGTTTGTTTTGGTGTTCAATTTTTCCATGGTTTTCTGAGAGTTCCTTAACTTTTTTTGTTGAGTACATATACACAGCGTCCCTCCCTACAACGGCTCTCCCAAAAACGGCTTCCTTCTAACAACGACCCTTGCCGCATTTCCCTAAACAGGACAATTATGTCTAATGTTTTAATGCTAAAATGTCGTCTGCTTAAAATTGTCGTCTGCTCTTTTGTTTCAAAGTTAATGATCTGGAATCAAGTTGTTTGCAAATATAAGTCACGTCTTAATTTCCCTCCCTATAACGACCCCCCGAACAACACACACACGATCTGTGTCTCCCATTGGGTGTCGTTGTAGAGAGGGAACACTATAGTCAGTTATACAATGCAGGTGAAAATTAACACAGGGAAAAGGACTTTGTTATTTATGATTGTTAGAATTTGTCTAACATTTGATGAGACATTTATTTACTGACATTATATAGGCTGTAGTAAAACGTGACAGTTCAAACAATATGTCTTATCCAGATCTGATTAATGTGTCAGATTATTGTTTTCTCGCCAACTGGCAAATGATCACCTAATATTTACATGCTTTCAAAACGTGTTTCGATTAATATGTATATACAATTAAGACACGTATATTTTCAGGGTAACGGACTCTGCACAAATAGTGGGAAAATAAAGACATCAACAAATCGAACTGAATTTCAACAGATACAGTACTCTGTAGTAATGAACGAATAAATTGTGATGGATTTGATGTTTGAATAACACACCCAGCGTGTTTTAAGCAACGACTACACGGACCATAAATTAGCAACCTTCGAGTGGAAGAAACCATTTTTCCCACTAAACGCGATTGTGCTAAACAGCTACAGTAAAACTTCTCTATAACGACCACTAACATGTGTTAAATATTAGGTATTTACGACAGGTGACTGTTAAAAGTCAGGTGACAGTAAAACAAAAAACTCTTTTAGGCGCCCTCTGGTTTGTTATCGCATTGCTTTTAGCAGTCACCTGTCTTTTATATAGTCAAGTATCCTTTGTTTAGAAGTCGTTATAGAAAGTTGTTACTGAATATCCATATTTCCAGTACTTTATCTTTAACTAGAACGTCAGTACATATATGTCATTAGTATTGAATTGAAACCCGTAGCAGACATAGTTATGAGTAGTACTCAAGACAGTGTGTTAAGCAACTGATATTCAAAACTCTTATATCTTCACCATTATAAGTTATGCATGTGTCACTTCTATATGATGTGTTTACCATACTTAGTTTTATCACATATATTCGAAATGCCACTGTCTCAGTGTCAGCGTCATGAATCCTGCACGGAGCTAAAACATGCACGATGACATTGCCGTAAAATAATTGGAAGCAGAAACAAAGCTTAACAAATTGACGATATTGGGAAGCTGTTTATGTTACAGAGTTTCCACTAATAAATTTTTTAAATCAGTCGTGGTTAAAAGTTGTATAGTAACCCATGTTAATATGCATAAATATTATTTGGGGTCCACTGGACCCCAACCATACTTTTGTCATTTTCTTCCAAATTTTTACGTACTTCTGTAAAAGATACACCATTAATGTAACACAATGTATATCTAGTTATAAATATGACTACATTTCCCCATCTGTACATTTTCTGCACAAGTTATTAGATGAAATTCCATTTAACATAAAAAATAACTTAGTTTTTTTGTGTTACTATGGTCACTGGTTGCCATGGTAACAGTGATATCAACGTTTCGGGTTTATCACTACCATACAGCATAATCACACCTTTGTATAATGCGGCATCAGTTATGTCACAAATGCCTATCGAGATTTTTTTGAACACTGACACACCAACAGCACCACGCTTACCTTTGACCTTTTTTCTCGGGCTGTCATAGTTTCTGAAATCTGACAAGAAATCAGTAAAACCATCTTCTGAAGTTTGCCAGGTCTCACAAAATACGACGATATCAAATTTAGAACAATACTCAATGAAATATTTGTCTTCTCTAAATTTACTCAAACCACGAACATTCAATGAACATAAAGACATGTCATTTACAATATGGTATTCT
This sequence comes from Gari tellinella, assembly GCA_922989275.2. NCBI lineage: Eukaryota > Metazoa > Mollusca > Bivalvia > Cardiida > Psammobiidae > Gari > Gari tellinella. Next base: position 31,474,991 of record OV277872.1, on the reverse strand, counting down.
GAGCGTTGACCTCCTTGCTATATGTTTATTGCGATGGGAGCTTTAGTCTGGTCGTCATAAACGTAAGTAATGCCATCAACAATCATGCGGTCAATTTTGAAGAATGCTTTCTTCTTGTTGTTTAAAGATTCTTACCAGAAAGGATATAGTTTGATTCGTGCTAAAGACACACTTCTTGGTAGATTTTCAAAAATTCTAGAGGACGGCAGGTTTTTTCTTACCTTTTACGCGCTTCGCGAAAAGCCGATAAAATTCTGTCTCTAGTTTTAAGGCGTGAACACTTCACAAAAACATGTCTCGGTGACTTTTGACTAGGTACCCTGAAAACGGTCTCAAATGAATCATGTGATTCATGCAAACCTAGCATATCATTGTGCAAGATAAGTTAAACAAAGTCTGCCTTATATTGTAATTTAGATTTCATGCAAATCCAACGAGTAGTTTGCAAGAAATAGCAGTTTTAGTGATATGGGTAGGGGAGGTAGATTTGTACTGTCCACATCAGTTGAAACACAGCCCGGGGTCTTGTGTTTGAACCTCTACAGTTTCCGTATAAATTAGTTTAATCAAATTTCAAATGTTTTTGGGCAGTCGTCGCATATGAAATAACAGGGGAAAATAGCTTTTTTTAGGATTTTTAAAACATATCGGGGATATTTAAGTGTCGGTCTGGTCAGTTATCACTTCCGAGTTGTTGTGGTTACAGCAGTAGTACCTTGAACAATTTGCAATATTTAGCGTTGTCTGTGGGTGAGTTTGAATGGTTTTCATGATGTAAAGTGGCTCTTTGTGGTCATTTCCACCAAAATGGCGTTATTTTAGGGATTTCATTTCAGGACTTTTTCTCCAGGCGGATGCATATGGAAACACAGTGAATGGGATGAAAGTGAAAGTTGTTTACCTTTATTTTGACAGTGACCTTAGGGCATCATTGATAGTAAAACATGTAATCTGTGATGTTATAGGTTTACTGACCTCAGTCAACAGGGAAATGTCAATAGAATTTAAGGGTATGTCTTTTATAGCCTAGATCCTGATTTGGAAGGAGCTGTTGGCTCTGAAAGTAAGGCATTGTACTATATATTATATAGGGCGAAATAAGACCGGACCGACACCAGTCTAGGGCTTAGCCTTGACACGTTTGAAGCCGACTGTAAATTATATCAGTGCATATGGTACATACATGCCTGCATGTCTGTCTAAAATTGAACGGCAATAATTGTTGACCCAGTTCAATCTGCAGTTTTATCTGCAGTCTTATCTAATAGACCTGAGCAAAGTTTTGTGAATATAAACAGAGCGAAAATGGATGAAAGAAATTACCGATATTACTTGGCAATAGGATGTATCTTGATGTTGTAAGGTAAATTACTCTTTATTGGCTCTATATTTATAATCTTATTGTACGATGCTTTTGATAGTAGCAGTCACTGTGTTTGCCTTTATTTAGCGAGCTATTGTAACAAACAAATCTACAGTGGAGAAGGCATATTTCTTGTCCATTTAAACGTAACGGAAACGTTAATGCAATGCACTACAATATAGAACGATGCATTGTCTTTTGACATTTATAACGATTTGTTTTTAAACTGAGTGGCAAACGTTTTTGAGCCTGATCAGACGCCGGGTTACAATGCGTCTGACTTTGCGCCAGATTGTTCGCAAGGGAAATAATAGTTTTAGCATAAACGTGTTAATTGGCAAAAATTGATACTTTCTCCACTGAAGACATAACCATAAGGCGTACATGCAGACTAATATAATCAAGTACGGGTGTTGTTAAAGAAGGGGGATTCTATACCGGATGATGGACTCTTTTCAGTTGGAAACGAGCTTTATGGAGGTTCCGACAGGAACAGACCAACCGAGGGTATAAAAACCCCCGTCTTTAACAACACCCATGCTTGATTATTTTTCTCGTTTAAAAACATACTAAAATGAGTAAAGTAACGGAATATTAAAGACCTTCTTTTAATTGCGTATCACGCAATCCAAAAGCAACACACAGCTGAATGAATGTCGCACTATTATAGCGTTGTTTCGACATTTACAGTACACACATTGTAAGTAGAAAACATGGCAAATTGTAGATCATTATACGAATATTTATCACAACGATCCTTTTTCCCGTTATATACGTATATACGAAAACACTGTCAAATAATAAAAATTTAGCTTTCGTTAGTAGTATACATTGCTGACATTTGAGCAAGGCGTGTAAAACACGGAGTGTTGATATTTTACCTATTTGTTTGTCTTCGATGTTCGAATAGAACCTGATAATCCCCTGAGTTGCTACTTGCTGTAACATGTTGAAATAGTCTTTTTGTCACCTGCAGTACATGTAGGCAGAGGTTACACCTAGGTATCACTTTTCCGGCGTCTGTCCGTCCGTCTGTCTGTCCATCCATCTATCTGTCTGTACGTCACGCATTTTGCGTCACATTTCATAAATCCTGTTCTACTGAAGTTTTTAAGATAAGACTTCATTTCTGGAAAGAGCTTGACAAGTGGAAGTGTATTGCACAAGGGTCATAACTCTTGCATCAATATTGTGTGAGTTCTTCTTTTCAATATTTTCGTTTTATTATTATTATTATTATTATTATTATACCAGATTTATATAGCGCTCTTTTCACACAGGGAGTGTGCGTTCAAAAGCGCTTTACATGAAATAACACATATGTACCTATAAATCGTGAAAAGACAAAATAACTACAATTAGATCTGAAATAAAACATGAATAAACATATAAAAGACAGTCCCCCAAAACGGCGATCACATTACCCCCATCAATCAACAATGAACCGACCGGCTAAGTATTGCCGACTGATATAAATAATGGTAGAGCGCCCAATGCAGGCCATCCACAAAACACAAATAACTATAATTAGATCTAAAATAAATAAGAATAAACATACAAAAGACAGCCCCCAAAACGGCAATCACACTACTCCCATCAATCAGCAATGAACCAACCGGCTAAAGATTGTCGACCAATAGAAATAATAGCAGAGCGCTCAATGCAGGCCATCTAATGTAACATAACTAGGAAAAATAGCATGCGACCATAACTAAAAACTCTATAGAAGACCAATAACATTATTAAAAATGGTGAAAGCTGTCCACGAATTGTACCACAGACCACGCCAGCTGGTTTCAAAAGAGATCAGAGTTGTATCCCTACCATCAAAGATCCACCAGACAGGCATTGGTCAACAGTACAACCCCATAACTAAAAATTAGACCCATAACATATACAGAATGAACACAGCCCTAGGGTAGCAGTCATCTACCCTCTCCACCCCACACCCGCGGGACCTACATGTTCCATGGCTGAAATTACACCCTTACTTTATAAGAAGATAAGAAGCTGTCCCTGAATTATACCGCAAACCCCACGCCAGTCGGTTTCAAAGAGATCAGGGGCAATCCCTACCATCAAGATCCACCGAACCGGCATGGGCAAACGGTACAATTCCAGAACTCCCATTTAGACCCACAATATCTACAGCAAGAACATGGCCCGGAGGTAGTAGTCATCCATTTCCTAATGTGTTCTAATAATAAATATTAAAGAAGTGTGTTTTCAGACGTTTTTTGAAGACTGCAACTGAGCTCGAATCTCTGATGTCTGATGGTAGAGAGTTCCAGAGCTTTGGGGATGCATGCATGAAACTTCTATCTCCAAACTTCACCAAACGACTTCTCGGCACAACCAGCGATACTGATTTACTCGCAGACCGCAACTCTCTTCGAGATCTATACACATCCAGCATACTAACAATGTACCTTGGAGGATCATTGCACATGGCTTTGTATGTGAGTGTCAGAATTTTGAATTCAACTCTGTGTTGAACTGGAAGCCAGTGAAGCTCCTTCAAGACTGGAGTGATGTGATTGTACCGAGGAGTCCTGGTAATGATGCGGGCTGCTGTATTTTGCACACGCTGTAGTTTTCGTAGAATTGACCAAAGTCTTTGTAGCTTCTGGAGAAAGGTACTGTCTAATATGACCTATTTGCCGCAGCTGTGCGTAGCTAGACCTGCACACAGTGTTGATGTGCTGTGTCATATCCATTTGGGAATCAAATCTAGCACCAAGGTTGTTCACCCATAGTGACGGTTTGATTTTAGAGTTTCCCACTTGAACATGAAAATCTCCGGGAACGTTAACCTATTTTGAATGAAACAGTATGACCTCAGTTTTGTCAGTGTTCAGCTTTAACATAGTCTGGTGCATCCATGAGACTATGTCTTTTAGACATCCTTCGACTTTTGAAAGGGCTTCTTGTTGACTAGATGTGTCTTTAGGCTTAAATGACAAGTATAACTGTGAATCATCTGCATAGAAATGATGATCTAGATCATGATTTCTGCAAATTGAGCCGACAGGTTTTGTGTACAAGATGTAGTTTTTGGGTCCCAAGACTGAGTCCTGTGGCACTCTATATTTCAATTGAATTGGGGCAGATAATTCTCCATCTACTGCGACTGTTTGGTAACGGTCATTCAGGTATGAGGTCATCCACTTAAGTGGGTTTCCAATGATTTTGAAGTCTTTTTCAAGGCGATTGAGTAATGTTTCATGATCAAATGTGTCGAATGCGGCTGATAGGTCAAGCATCACCAGAATTGTGATTTCATTCTTATCAAGATATTGCAAGATGTCATTTTGAACTTTAACAAGAGCAGTTTCTGTAGAGTGATGCTTACGATATGCTGACTGATGCTGTTCATGCAGATTGTTTGTGGCCAAATGGGACTCAATGCGTCTGTCTACAACTTTTTCTAATACTTTGGAGAGAAATGGCAAATTTGATACAGGCCTGTAGTTCTTAAGATCATTTGTATCGAGATCAGGTTTCTTCAAAAGAGGTCTTACATGCGACTTTTTGAATTCTTTTGGAACATACGCAGATTCCAGCGAAGAGTTCACAATTTTTGTTAATGACGGTAGGAGCTCGCTAAGGCATACCTTTAAGAGCCATGTAGGTATTGGGTCGAGTTCACATGACTAACATGGAGATGCCTTGACAATCTCCCCGATTTCTGCTGCTGTAGCAGTGTCAAAACTTTCTAAAGAGCTCATTGAATGCAACGTTTCTGTGATGACTGGGGTGCATGCCGTTGATTCAGAGGCAATGCCTGTTCGAATTTTGTCCACTTTTTCAATGAAAAAGTCGCTGAAATCATGCGCAAGTTGTTTTGAGGACACATTTTTCGGCAGTGCAATTTCACTGTTTGCACCAAGGAGATGCTTAGTGACTTTAAAAAGACTCTTCCAGTCCCGTTGACAGGATTCTACTTTTTCTGTGTAAAAATTAACCTTTGTCTTTGCTAACAATTTGTTTACTTTAGCACACTGGTCTCGATACAGTTGATGATCAATTGCGAGTTTGGATAATGTCCACTTTCTTTCTAGCTTACGCTTTAAGTGTTTAGCATCGTGAAGTTCCTGGGTGTACCATGGACATGCTGGCCTGTGAGTTATGGTCTTAGTGCACAATGGTGCATGCTTATTGGTCAGAGCTTTAAGTTCATGTGTGTATACACTGACAATTTCGTCAATATCTGTCATTTTCAGAATTTCTTTTATTGAATCTGAGTTAAGGATATCTCTTTTAAATAAATCGACATTAATGTCCCTAAGCCTTCGAAATGAAACAGTTTTTCTGATGGGCGGGTTTTTTTCTGCCTTTGCCCTGAAAGACACAGAGAAATGGTCTCTTGAGATTTTGCCACTACTGTCAGATAGTCCAGGGTCTGTGACTTCGAGATTTGACACACAGTCTTCGTTATCTCTTGTGATAACAACGTCAAGAGTGTGTCCCCCGACATGGGTGGCTTCTTTGACATGCTGTTGAAAACCAAATGAATCCACTGTACTGACGAAATTGACAGTGTTCCTATCGTTTGAGAGATCAAGATGAAATTTAAATCCCCTACAATGATGATTTGTTTATCAATGGTTGAAACTTTCGATAAGAAAAGTGGCCATTCCTTGTCAAGAAAGTCTGAGATTTTTAGACCGTTTGCAGTGGATGGAGGGGGTCTGTAGATGACTGCTAGCCAGCATTTATGTAGATTTCTTCTGTTTTACTGACGATTTCGAAAAGAAATTTCTTTTATGGAAAGAGAATGTTAGACATATGCTTGCTGTCAGGTGACACACGTGTGCTGAGGAACCCATCTATTGTCTTGATGGATGGATGTCTTTGGTTTTACGACACGGCGACCCTAAATAGGCCATATAGCACAGATAAATGATGAGATGATGTAATGATGATGAGGGATGATCACAATAATTTTTACCGAAAACTTGCAGAGCCATAAGGGCTCATCTCGCAAAAAACTTATAAAAATTAAATACCTTGACAAATCTAATCTAATCAAAACATAAGTCCATAATACATGCTTACTTTTCTGTCAATGCGTTTTTTTTGTGTTGAATATACAGGGTTCTAGATAAGGGGAGTATTTCAAAAATTAAAATCTTTATTTCTGCTTTAAACCCTATGGTGTTACTACTCATTAGAATCGTCTCAAAGAGACGATTCTAATGAGTAGTAACACCATAGGATTTGGTGCCGAAATAAGTGAGAAAATGGTGGATTTGTTCAGTTTACTCCCTCTTATCTGGAACCCTGAATATAACAGTGAAAGAATACATGTAATAATATAAAATCTGGTTAAGGCCATAAGGGTCCATCTGCAAAACAACAGAATACCACATTCCTTTGTTTCAGCCAGCATTGATGATTTTACCTAAATTGTACTGATACACACCCTGCATATTTACACATTCAGCAGAAAGCAGGTGTCAGATAACAACCTGACAACAAATCATGCCATTGATCTTTTAATTATTTGACTCATTTTAACTTTGATTTTACAGACTAACTAGAACAATTTTATAATCCTGGTAATAATACTGAAAGATGTCCACGTTTCCATGTAACTCCATAATGTATCATGTTTACAGGTACATTTATATAAATAATAATAATAATGATAATAATAACATTCATACACCTAGTGAAAGCTGCAGATGAGCCCTTTTGGCACAGATGCTAGAGCAGATGAGCCCTTCTGGCTGCATAAATGCTATAGATTTTTAGATGAGCCCTTATGACTTTGTCATATTTACCTAATTAAATATACAAACTTATGTTAGATCTCTTTACAGATGATAAACCTTGATATTACCTATCAGAGTTTACGGAAATGTCATTTTGACCTAATATGCAGATGAGCCCTTATGATTCTTATACGGCGAACTTAAGTGACGGGATAAAACGTGTTCTCATCCTATGTGTTTATACTTGTTTATATTTGACAAAGTTGGACTTTGAAACTAATAATCTGTTAACAACTTCTTCGTTTTGGTAGATTTTATCTTATTTATCTTTACATGTTAAAGGACCAGTGTATTCGACAGACTGCCCGGACACATGGAAAGCCTATGATGGTTCCTGTTACTTGTTTGCTCACGGAAAACGTTTGCAATACTACGAGGCAGAGGTAAGTACAGTAAAGAAATCGATAACCGTCGATGGTCATCGATTGCAAGTTGGCTACCGGTCTGAAATACAGTGGAAAAACCTTTATTATCCCGTTCAAACGCAAACGCATTGCAATAAAATGTAGACAACTATTCTGACTACCACTTTTTATCTGAACGGCAAACAGTTTGGAGCCTGATCAGACGCCGGGTTATCCGGCTTCTGATCTGGCTCCAAACTGTTTGTAATGAAAATAATAGATTAAGCGTAACCGGGGTTATTTGGAAAGAAAATGTTTTCTCTACTGTACTCTGCACGCTGTACAAGGGGCATACACTGCTAACCTAAAAAGCAAACAGCGGCAATTGATCAAGCTCCATGACATCATACAATTAATTACTTAAACTGTTGATCAAAGTGTGCTTTTACAGACCAGTAAAATGATATTGACCGATGACTGCGTAAAAACACATATAGACTGAAACATACGTAAAGAACTATTATATAAATAGAGGATCTTAAGGTACTTCGCATACGGAAGTCACTCTTGCGGGCGAGCGGAAATGCGTCTGAGTCTTTCGTATTTATTTGACGACATAGACGTTTCCCGCACGTGCGTATACTAGAAAATTTATATAAAGGAAATGTTGTTACGAATTAGTGTAGTTTTTCATAGCACAGTCGGTAGAGTGATTGACTAGCAATCAAAAGGGCATAGGTTCCATTCCCATTTGATCCAAAAAAAATTTAAATGAAGTGTCCGATTTATTGACTTGTCAATCCATAACGCAGTGATCAAGGGACATGTTATATTTAAGAAATAACAAATTCGTAGGTGTTCATTACCGTGCATTAGATCACAGTTAGGAGTTGAGATGTGGAGTCATTAGATCATTAGATTAGCACATGAGGCTGTGGTAAGTGCGCGCCGTATTTTGCTCAACATTTGAATGAAGACACAAACACAGGTTTTTCTACTCATCACTGTCACTGTCGATTTGATTTAAAACCCGTCTTCGTTTTGGAACATTCTGCCCTTCTTGTGTGCTATTGTGAATATGGAAATTTCCACCGAGAATCGGAAAGCCAAAAATGTTGTTGAAACCGCCAAAGAGGGTTGGTGACCTAGATCTGTATAAGTGGCATAGGATCACTATGAACTGTGTTGGAATATAAAATTTTCGAAATCTATTTGAGCTGTAACAGTAATGGATTTAAATGACTGTGTTGTTGATAAACGAGATTTTTAGGACCTGATAACTGCATTATTTGATTGGATTGGATTGTTGTCATTCAGCTTTGAATCGTGAAAGGATGGCTGGGACCAGAGTAGCCGCCTAGCCGGTAGGTCTTTTTTCTGCACAAATGGTTTAAAATCTTGTAGATAATGATATTAACAGGACAGCGATCAGGATTTGTATATGACCAAACTTAAGACAGAACAGTTCGAACGTTACGTCCCATGGGGCTTCGCCTGACGTAGGTACTGGTTTGGGTTTGTCTCTCTGTAAACTGCAGATACTCGAGGTCAATTGTATCGTAAGATCCATACCGTACAAAATGTACCGACACCTCTGAATACCGTTAATTTTATTTTTCCTAGTCCCCTTCCGTCTTTTGGCACCCGATTGTTTCTAGCTAGGTCAGCCTCTGCCATTATTTTTGTTTTGACAGCGCGAATGAATATTATTCGGTCGTACATTGTAATAAAGATATGTGTGTTACCAAAATTAAATAATGGCTTTATCCACTTGCAGAGCGGGGGGATGTGTTATTATATGCCCTTATCAAACGCTATCGTATATTTAAAACAACATTTCAAACTATAAAAAAATGAAAAAAATGTGAGTTAAAATTTTCTAATAAATTGTAAAAATCTGACTCATAAAATTTTGCTTATTTTCGTTTTGTAGATTTTGCTGCCAGTATATTTGTTTAGACAGTATCCGTTTTATTGTTCGAGAGGGCGGGACTTGTGGATACGTTTCGCAGAGGAGACCGGGCATAATTATGTATTTTTCATTTGCGAATTAATCTTTGGAACTCGGACAGCAATCGGCGGATTTTTCAAAAAATGTTTTTAACCGATGTATGCCTTCCTATTAGCGGAAACAATCATTACCGACTAAAATTCGTCTTTATCAATGAAATAAATTGCAAGAAAATGATAGGATAATTTACTATCACCATAAAATAACTAAATCTATCACAACTAAAGTACATGTATTTAAAACTCTTTTCAGCATTTTTGTCGCCAACATCATGGACATCTAGTGCATATCGAGAGCGCAGATGAAAATGCTTTCCTAGCAGATTCCATACGCATATATAATGGTGAGATATTTTGTTAATCCTTTCCTTCATATTCAATGCAAATCAAATATATTTAACAATATAAGAAAGGATAATGCTTAAATCTAGAAAGTGAAATCGAGATTACATAGAGAAGTCTTGCTATAATGCCATATTTCCTTAAGTTATTCAAAGTATTCGACATCGTCAATAAATATTCATTTGAAGTGTTACATTGAGTAAATTGGTCCTTCCTCACAACAGGCCCTCCGTGCATCAACGCTTGTGACTATCTCCTAAGCAAAAGAAGTATGTCCCAATGTTTTCTCGGCTGCAATATCGTCTGCTTAACATTGTTGTCTGCTTTTTATCTTAAAGTTACACATTGGAAATAATAGTTTTAGCGTAAACGCGTTTATTTGGTACTTGTAAAAAAAGTTTTCTCAAATGATAGAGTACACCATTTTATAGAAATACAGATCATATTGCCACAGTGTAAATGAAACATTTTGAGATAAGAAGGCGTTTATGAATTAAACACAGTTATTGGAAAGCAGATAATTTTCAATCCTTAACCTTTTGAATGTGCACTCATCCTTTACAAATAGTTTTGTTTTGTTTGTTAACGTCCGTTTCTGCCATCTTTGGGCTAATTGGACGCCCCAGAGAGATGGGAGCTGACACAGAGAACCCGGGTGCGATGCCCTACTCTTATTATAGAAAGAGTTATCTGGTTCTTTTAGATGCCAGGTGTGAAACAATTATACATCGGACCTCGGTTTATAAAGTCTAAATCGAAGGACTTGGTCCGGCGAGGGATCGAACTCACAACCTCTGACGTCGTAAACGGGTGCTTTACCCCTCGACTACGTCCGACCGGTTTTACAAAAAGGGTATCTGTTGAGATTACACGTGTTCAATGAACACAGGGTAAAGAGCCCTCTGAGCAGGGTCTTAACTGTTTGTTATATTACAATAAAATGTAAACAAACAAAATTAAATATTCAAAACGTAATTTACTTCTTTTAATAATTAGAACATACAACGAATTATTTTGACGGATTATGCAAGGCATCATGAATATAAGAAAACCCCAAAAGATATTTTGTTGTATACTGCAAGTAACTGACAAAGTTCTGTTCAAAAGATCTGCATCTGGTCCCATGCTTATAAGCTTTTGGGTTGAGTCTGAAATTGTTCTCAAGCATATGATTGGTCAGATTTGAGCCTAGGCTCAAATCTGACCAATCAAATGCTTGAGAACGCACTTAGACTCAACTAAAACGCTTTATAAGCGCTGGGACAGGCATCTTTATGAGTCGATCTTATATAAGAAACTGGTTTGTTATTCGTGCAGAAAACTTCTGGATAGGCCTGACAGATGAGAAAGTTGAGGGAATATGGACATGGTATGGTACAGACAACAAACCAAACTATACTAACTGGTCCCCAGGAGAACCCAATGATAAACGTCACGATGAAGATTGCGCCAAAATGGACAAATTGAAAGACTTGAAATGGAACGATGAGACCTGCACTACACGTGCAAGTGGGCCAATCTGTGAAAAACGGTATGATTATAAACTTATTAAGATTTGATTATTTTAAAGATTGTTAGGTAGTCGAGCGAACTTAAAGTGAAACAGGATGCTCAACTAGGAGATTTCTGCTTTACTTTAATGCTGCTTTAAGCGGTCAGCTGCTGACATTTAAAGACCACGTCGTACGGTCCATATTCGCAACTGTAAGGAAAGGAAACCATTTTATTCTGTCTATTCAGTGGAGAAATAAAATAAATATGCTATGATGAGCATCTATAGAGTAAGAGGTTAAATGTACGTATATGCATAGTTATATTATGTTAAAATCACACACAAGATTGTAAACTCTTTGAAATGAAGGTAAAAAAAAAGTTAAAAAAGATTTTGATTATTGGAACCGAATTACAGCTAAGGAACTCTTTGTTTTCTGTCGCAGTGTATCACAGGTTGTACCGTTTAATAGGGTATATGTAACCTCGACTTTTAAGAAAACAGTGTACAGAGGTCCCTCCCTCAACGGCCCTCCAAAAATAAGATTCCCTCCTTACAATTACCCTTGCCGCAGTTCCCTTAACAGGACAAGTATGTATGTCTAAAGCTTGCACTACCGCAATATCGTCTGCTAAACATTGTCGTCTGTTGTTTTTCTCATAAGTGACATAATGGACATTTTGACAGAAAATAAATTAGTGACGAGTGACAAACAGGTTGAATCCAGATTAAACGCCGCATTAGGCGGCGTCTGACCTGGATTCAAGCTGTTTTCAAATGTAAGCCGATTTCCCTCCCTATAATGACTCCCTCCGAACAGCGTACACAATTTTTGTTTTCTATTTGGTGTCGTTATAGAGAGGGAGTGCTGATCCCTACATTCGAATAGTAGTAGCAAATAAGAGACTATAGATACCTACGAAAGACCGGCGGTGACATTTCCGCATACAAACATGTTTCACTTTATTTGAATGACTTTTTTGAAGTAAAACAAACTAATAAACATGCACCGTCACTAGAATACTGGTACATCAATTCGACATTTTGTTTTCATGTGTAACACGTATTACGTGACTGAATTTTGAGATAAATTGGGCAATTGAGAAATCGAGAAATTAAGAAATTGAGAAATCGAGAATTCGAGAAATCTGAAAATTAGGAAGACAAATTGATCAATTGAGAAATCGAGCAATTGAGAAATTGACCAACTGAAAATCGAGCAATTATGAAATCTGGAAATATGGAAGAGAAATTGAGAAATTGAGAAATTGAGCAATTGAGAAACCGAGCAATTGAGAAATCTGGAAAATTTGGAAGAGAAATTGAGCAATTGAGAAATCGAGCAATTGAGAAATTGAGCAATTGAGAAATCGAGCAATTGAGAAATCTGCAAATTTGAAAGAGAGTTGAGCAATTGAGAAATCGAGCAATTGAGAAATTGAGCAATTGAGAAATCGAGCAAATGAGAAATCTGGAAATTTGGAAGAGAAATTGAGCAATTGAGAAATCAAGCAATTGAAAAATTGAGCAATTGAGAAATCGAGCAATCTAGAAATTTGGAACAGAAATTGAGCAATTGAGAAATTGAGCAATTGAGAAATCAAGCAATTAAGAAATCTGGAAATGTCGAAGAGAAATCGAGCAATAGAGAAATTGAGCAATTGAGAAATTGAGCAATATGGAAGTAGAAATATTTCAAATTTGCAATCACGCAATCGGAATCGTGAATTCATGAAGATAAAATCGGGCAATAATGAATGCTTCTGTGTGAAATCCTAAAGTTTAATTGTCACCGCCGCGCTTCGGGATTTCACACATTTCGATTGCAAAGTTGCAATATTTCCACTTCCAAATTGCTCAATTGCTCAATTTTTCGATTTCTCAATAGTTCGATTTCTCTTCAATATTTCAAAATTTCTCAATTGCTCAAGTTCTCAATTACGGAATTGCAATTACTTTCCAGATTTCTTAATTGCTCAACTTCTCTTCTAAGTTTCCAGATATCTCAATTGCTCAATTTTTCATTTGCTCAATTTCTCAACCCCTTTCTATCCCGCATTGGTCGTTTTTTGTCTTCAAATATAAGTATATACCCGTATAATACACATAGTTAATATTATTGTTTTCTCGCCAACTTGCACATGGCCACCTAATACATGTATTTACATGCTTTCAAAACTTGTTTCGATGAATATGTATATAAAATTGAGACACATATATTTTCAGGGTAACGGGCTCTGTACAAACAGTTGGAAAATAAAGACATCAACAAATCGAATAGAATTTCAATTCTGTTGTAGATACTAAATAAAGTGTGATGAATATACTTTATGTGCTTAGATGTTTGAATAATACACCCAAGCGTCTAAGCCCGACTTGGCTAAAATTTGCGAACAGTTTGCATACAGTATAGATCCAGATAAGATGCTATGTTAAGCGGCGTCTGATCTGGATCCAAACTTGTTTGCCAGTCATATCTAAATTTTCTTAAGTTTTAAGGGGAAATTAATTATGTGTTTTTCTGCAGATGATGTGTTTGCAGCAGATGACAATTCGGCATGACAAGGGTTAAACAGCAACCTGTAGGACATTTTTCATAAAGCTTCTTCAAATATCAAGAAAGAGTAGAAACATGAAAGTTATTTCTGGAACTATCAGCAAATATATTTGGTAAATGATAATTTATTAATGAAAAGAAAACAAACCCACAAACTACACCGCAAATAAGCAGTCAGTGCTACGTGTTAGTGTGCGAGAATAGTGACGTCATTTTAGTCGGAAAAGTCCTTGGTAACGGCCGTATTATACCCTTTTTTCTCTTAGTAAATACTATAGTATTTTCCTAGAGGAAAAGTTAGACAAGAATATTTCTTGATAATGTAAGAGTTAGCAATTTTTAAACAAAATACTTAGAATGTTTCAGAATACGGCCAAAATCAAACTCTAGGTAACCCAACATCTGATTAGGCGTTGAACTCAGATTAAAATAAATCGTACAAAACGTTTTAAAATATGTCATTTTCTGCATTTGATTGCATTTCGTCTAAGTGGTAATTAACATCGTCATTTCCACTGTACAGAACACTATTAATTTCTGCATACAGTATTTCCCACCGGGGACCGTCACAATAGAGGTCTGAACCCCAACAGAAAAATAAATGTATAAATACTAGATAGATAGACAAGGGGTCGAACTTCGAATTTCCGAAATGTACCCCTCTCCCAAGTAATGCCTCTATCGACATTCGATCAAACGGTATATCGGGTAAAGCTATTTGCCAATAAGTAGTTTAATGTATAACCTTCGTAAATGCAAAGCAAAAAACTCCTAGTTAAAACGGTTCTCAGATGCCACAAGGCAGAATCCCGAGAAACACCGCAATTTTGACAGGTAGGCAACGACCTCGTAATCGCCCGCTTACCGACTAAACAGCAAGCGTTCAAATGACGTCACGTAAAATGGCTGCTCAAAGCTAAAGAAATGGTTTAGAGACAATTTCATTTGTCCAGCAGTGTACATGACGTTATTCGAACGCGGTTTTCACAGTAAGTATCATTGTTACCTTACCTGCTATTGCATGAAGCCCTGATTCCGACTGGCAAGCATTCTAATAGCCGTATTTTGGGTAAGAGTGCGTTTGCGAGGTCGTTGCCTACCTGTCAAAATTGCGGTGTTTCTCGGGATTCTGCCATGTGCATGCATGTACAAGACGTTACAGGGCGAATTAAGACACTTTTATGATTCGCTTTATCATCGCTATGGGTTAATGGGTTAAGAATATTTTATGTGACAAATTTGAAGCAGACTTATAATGGCAAATTTGCATTTTATATAAACCTGTATAAACCTAACTGCCAGTCTAAAATAGAATTGAGATTATTGATGACCCAATTCGAATATTGTGTCTTATCTCTATCTTACCGAGGTTACTCGAGACAGAAAGTGAAAATGGACGAAACTACTCACCGGTATTACATGTACTTGGAAATAGGACTCACATTGATGCTGGTGTTAGGTAACTACTTACTCATTATCGAATCTACATGTATAGAGTGGTCCCTCTCTACAACGGCCCTTCCAAGAACGACTCCCTCCTTACAACGACCCTTGCCGCAATTCCCCCAAATAAGACAATTATGTCCAACCCATTCACAAGATGCAATGTCGCCTGCTTACAATTGTCGTCTGCTGTTCTTCTCAAAGTTAAATAATGGACATTTTGACAGAAGAAATTTTAATGAGGAGTGACAAACAGCTTCAATCCAGATCAGATGCCTCGTTTCGCCGTCTCTGATCTTGATTCAAACTGTTTGCAAATGTTTACCAATTTCGCTCCCTATCACGACTCCCTTCGAACAACGCACACATTTTCTGTCTCCCATCGGGTGTCGTTGTAGAGATGGAACGCTGTTTTTGCATTCTTATGGTTTTTAGTAGCTGTGTTTATCCTGATTTAATAGGAGTTCGCGACAAGAATAATTAATAATAGTACATACGTGTAAAAATAAGTATGTTTGAATCCCTTCATTGTCAGTCAAATCAATGTACCGGTATACTGAAATTAAGAAACAGTTTGGACCAAGACAAGATGAAATGTGATTCAACAGGATCAAATATGCTTGACATTCATTTTCAAGATTTAAACGGTTAAACACATTTCACCATAGCGACGAGTATACTGGCCATTAAAAACAATGTAAACGCCAAGAGTGTAAACTGCAAGAGCTCTCTGAACGAGATCTCAACTGTTTGGCATTTTTCAATATACAGTGCTCCCTCTGTACATGTACAGCGACACCAAATAGCTTAAGGTGAAGACCCCTTACGAGATCGGGCCAATGTTGGTCAATAAATTCGGAACTCTACGAAGAGCTATATGCCATTCCTGTCAACTGTCGGCCCGTACCGAACGATGCTAAAGCAACGTTTGGAACGAGCCGCCAGTTGACGAAAGTGATCGATCGATTGGTCCAATTTCACTAGAGGTTCTCAAACTTAAGTTTGAAAGATAAGTCAGCAATTATTCAGCAAAAACACCAGAACGTAATTGTTGAATTGGGACAAGAACGTTTAATACAGCGTTCCATCCCTACAACGGCCTTCCAAACAACGACTCTCTCCTTACAACGACCCTTGGCACAGTTCCCTAAACAGAACAAATATGTCTAACGCTTTAACTGCTGCAATATCGTCTGCTTAAAATTGTGTTCCGCTGTTTTTCTCATAATTACATATAAGTGGACAGTTTTATAGAATAAATATAATTATGAGTTACAAACTTGAATCCAGATCAGACGGATTCAAGCTGTTTGCAAATGTAAGTCAGGTCTCAATTTTCCCTCCCTGTAATGACTCCCTCCGAACAACACACCCAATCTGTGTCTCCCATTGGGTATCGTTGTGGAGAGGGAACACTGTAATACCTTTTGCGTATACTATAGGCAGCATTGATCATCTAGCATGATTCTGCTGAGTTCTATTACGTAAAGGGATCTTAACAATATAGCATCTCCGCTGTAGATGTACATTTTGAAACTATTTTACTCAAAGGAAATGTATTTCTATTGTCCACAAAGTCAATGTAATGAATAATATAAAGTATTCAATGAAATAGTAATGTACTGGCTCCAAGGTTATACAGCATTTGAGATGAGTCAAAGTTTGTTCTCAAGCATTTGATGGTCAGATTTGAGCCTCGGCTCAAATCGGACCAATCAAATGCTTGCGAATGACTTCAGACTCATCACCAAATATTTATAACACTGAAACCTGGCAGGACTCTACAAATTGACATTTTGATAAAAGATTAAATTGTATGGGTTATATAAAATATCGCATGTGCTCTGCGTTGATCGTCTATTTGAAAATTCCATAGTTTGGACAGTTAAAATCATTGTTGTCTTTATATGTTAAAGGATCAGTGTACTCGACAAACTGCCCGGACACATGGACAGTCTATGAAGGTTCCTGCTACTTGTTTGCCCACGGAAAAACTATGAGCTTCTTCGAAGCAGAGGTAAAGTACTGGGAAGATCTTCACCCCCACCCCCCGATGAAACTAAACAACACCCTATGCAACGAAATATATAGAAACATGACTTTTAAGACAAATGATAATGATTAATTTAAATATTTAAATATCAATAACAAAAAGAGTATATCGGCGTCCGATATGCTTTCAAATGATTTGCAATAGACATTAAGAGTTTAGTATAAGCGCGTATATTCGTAAGGAAACTTACGTGTGATATGAGGTCGTAAAATATGGAGACAGCTTATGTTACATGCGGCGAAACAATAAAAACCTTCTTATCCAGACATGTGTGGGGGACAATATAAATTTCCCGTTTAGAGGGGTTTCCAGTTCGGAGGGATTTGACCCATTAGCCCATAGTATATTTCTAGTATGGAAGATAGCTGACCACTTAAAGCAGGTTGAAAGAAAAGTAGAATGCGCCTTATTCTGCTTTATTTGCAAAGCTATCATCTGCTAAAATGTATAAAGTGGAGCTATTTTCTTCAGTGTAGGAATGAACCAAAGACGTATTTATGGTGTAATAGGTTAAATAAAGAAGTTTTGGAAATGGGATCAAAGTTTGTGTCCGGTTAAGAGAGAATTCCGGTATTTAGAGGTTTCGGTTTGGAAGGTTTTCTCTGTATAGAAAGGCGTGTATGCAAAAACTAATATTCACGAACTCTTTCACTGCCATTACAACGCCGTAACCAGGATAACGTATTTTCTGTCGTAATATCGTCAGATCGACAACATAGTATAGTGTCTGCTTTTATTTCTAAACTTTATAATTTAAGACAGTTTGACTTAAACGCATTTACTAGTATATGGCAGACAGATTGGACCTTTATCAAATGTCACGCTACGGGGCCTCTGATCCTGAATTTAACTATTTTAGCCTATTGGTGATGTCGAGCTTGGAACGAGGTTATTTACTCATAAATATGAATACTTGTTGCTGTTTGTATGGTGTTCATGGTTTCTGCAACATCGTATTACTTTCCTAAACTCTTCTTTCAACTGCATGAAACAATCTATCTACATTCTATTGTACATGTACTTAACAGGCGAATTTGTTATTCAGTAATGTAAAATGATATGTTAAGTTAAGTTAAGTAAATTTCAATTTCATTTCAACTTTAAAGCCGCATTGTGTTTTTGAGAAACCTGCATAAAACGGTTGTGTGGGTCCCATTTGAACTACGTAGGACGTGATTCTTTCACAAAAACCGGCTTTATCTAAGAAAATCGCTTTTTAAATTTTATTTATAATATTTTGGTGCTGCACAAATTAAAGAGCCTCCCTTGTGAATAGAAATAAGGACAACTCTGTAAATACAGGGCTCCAGATAACGGCAGTATTTCGAAAACTAAAATCTTTATTTCTGCTTTTAAACCAAATGGTGTCATACTCATTAAAATTGCCTCGAAGAGACGGTTTAATCAGTAGTAACACCATAGCATTCGGTGCTGAAATGAGTGAGAAAATGTTATATTAGTTCAGATTACTCTCTCTTACATCTATAGCTGGAACACTTGAAAATGACCATGTTAACCATTATTCTGCTGCACAGACGTCTGCTTCGACATTGTCGTCTGCAAAATGTGTTCAGTTTAGATTTATGCATTGTTCTAATTAAACAAACCTTAAGACGAGTGTCAAATAGTTTGGATCCAGATGAGACGCCGCGTTACGCGGCGTCTTTTTAGATTCAAATAGTTTGTAAACTCCGTAAAGTAAGCACAGGGTTAAACACTATGAGATTCAATAACAACGTGTACATATATTTCACCGTGGGTAAACGGTTTAAATAAACTATGGAGAATCTATACCTTGAACTTGCTGAAAATGACTGTTTAAGCTTTGTCCGCTCTCTAACTAAAACACTTCTTTTTGGATATTCACCAAACTTGCTACAAATGTTTATTAGTACAGAATCTAGGTCAGGTTCAATAACTAGCAAAATCGCATAAGGCATGTCTGAGTTATTGCTGAAAAATGCTGAAACAGTCATTTTTAATACATAAAGGGTAAAAACTCAGATATGCCACATGCGATTTTTGTAATAATCAAACTAGACCTAACTCTTATATAATTAAACATTTTCAGCAAGTTTAGTGAATATCCGATAAAAACTGTATGTTTTAGAGTGCAAAAAGTGACTGAAACCGTCATTTTTCATTAATAAACAGGCAATAACTCAGATATACCTTATGCGATTTTAGTAGTTATGAAACTGAACCGTGATTTTATATCAATAAACATTTTCAGCAAGTTTGGTGAAGATCCAATAAAAGTATTTGTGTTAGAGAGCAAAACTTGCTGAAAACAGTCATTTTTAATACATAAAGGGCAAAAACTCAGATATGCCACATGCGATTTTTGTAATAATCAAACTAGACCTAAATTTTATATGAATAAATATTGTCAGCTTGTTTGGTGAATATCCGATAAAAGCTGTTTGTTTTAGAGTGCAAAAATGACTGAAACAGTCATTTTTATTATTTAACAGGCAATAACTCAAAAATACCTTATGCGATTTTAGTAGTAATCAAACTAAACCTTGATTTTATATCAATGAACATTTTCAGCAAGTTTGTGGAAGATCAGATAAAAAATAGTTGAGTTAGAGAGCGGACAAAAAAGTGTGATAGTCTAACTGACTGATGGATAGACGAGCGGAGATAGATAACGGTTGCACACGGTGCAGTTGTATTCGGCTGTATCACGTGATACTAAGCCGTGTGGAAATGTTTATGTCAGACGTTCTATTTTCGGTTTGTTATGATTTTAAATCGCCCTTTTTGGTGAATTAGGTCCGTCTTCATCATTTCATAGATCAGTTTGGCCCATAAGAATGTTCAAACATTATTATTAACCGTTATCGTATTTCAGGCATTGAGAAAAGGTCTTAAAACACAATGGGACTTTAATCTGTCGAAACTATCGTAGAATGATGCTTTGGAGTGTATTCCAAATATTTTTCAGCATTTTTGTCGCCAACACCAGGGACATCTAGTGCATATTGGCAGTGCTGAGGAAAATGCCTTCTTGGTAGATTACATACGTCCATATAAAGGTAAGGTACTCTGTAAACGGTTTTTGGACAAGGATGTAAAACGTTAAAAATCACTACGCTATCTAGTACCTACTAGTACATTTTGACGACGTCGTTTAAACTTTGGGAATTTGTTCGAAAACGTCCAATGATTGTCGTGAAATAATGACGTCATAACTGTTATGTTGAAAAACATAAACAACGTCAAGTAAATCCGCTCTCTGATCGTTTTCGTTAAGACCCTTCTGTTTAGAATTCAAGTTCTAGAATACGATTTGACAAGGACGCCAAACTCCTTCTCCCGCCATGTTTGAATAGATATAAGTTGCTAACATCAACGAGTTGCACGTAAAACCGATCGAGGGCCGATTATCCACACTCGACCCACTGGGCCATTATGGATTGGTCACATGACGTCCTTGAAGAAAGTTTTCATCGGCAATGTTGTTACTGTTCAAAGTAAGGTATTCAATAAGAAACTTCGTTGTAGCGGAGTGTGCAATAGCTGTAATTGTTGCTCGCCATAATACAGGGTTTTGCCCTTTTTCGATTTGAATAGGTGTTTCATTCTCGGGTAGCATTATTCCGAATACTATAATGATAATGATATAAGACCGTTAAAACACACATACATTGAGGCCGAGTGTAATGTGCCAGAACTTAAACGGCATTGGCATACGTTATGCCACTTTATATAATAATACTGTATTTTTTACCAAAATAAAGTATTTAAGAAATGGTCATAACTAGTAAATTTGCTTGTCATTTGAACAGAAGGCTTCTGGATAGGTCTGACCGATGAGAGAGTTGAAGGGCAGTGGAAGTGGTACGATACAAACAACAAACCGAACTACACTAACTGGGGCACAGGAGAACCAAATGATTCGGGCAATGGTGAAGATTGTGCCCACTTTCGAACTGGGACACACCTAAAGTGGAACGATGAATCCTGTACTGGATTCAAATCTGAGCCCTTGTGTGAAATAAGGTACGTTTGTTTTAACGATTAGAATAACTGAACTAGACTCAGTGCTAAAAGAAACAACGCACATCGTGCTCATGCGCAGATTAAGAGACATTTTATTGGAGAAAATTAGAATACTAAGACCGTATCTCAAGATTAATTTAATTCTGCAACACGTGCAAAGCCCTCAAAACATGGTGTTCACGTCACGTTTGGTTATCGATCAATCTACAATTGATAACTATGCTTTCCTCTTTGGTTGTGCAACGACAGACAGGGCTTAGCACTACATGATGATGTATCTCTAAAGCCGTCCTTAACCGGGAGAGTTATGTCGGATTTTCGTGCTTTGTTTTTCTCTTCCTCTCTGTCGTACCCTTAACCCATCCATGTCTTACAGTTACTCGTGACTACAGACTAGTCGCTTGAGTACAATTTGACCCGTTGCCATAGTGGGTTATTTTATACACGGGCTTGAATGTTTAATTCTTTCCCGTGTTACTAATAATCTTGTCATAGAATTTTTGTTAGATGTTTTACATATATTTACTTACTGTGCTGGCGGTCTTTATGATTGTAAGGTTGTGGAACAGGGCTTATGTTTTATGTACACTGTTCGTCTTTATAGGTGAATATAGGAGATAAGAGTGAGGTTGGGCGCCCCTAAACCCAGGTTTAACCCCCCAGTGGTTGTTAATAATTAATTTATAATGAATTATTGATTGCTGCTGACCGTACAAAGGCGGGCTCCTATATTCACTTTGCTTTATGTTTGTCTTGCGTGTTGTTTTCCATTTAGTGTGTAGATGAAGGAATGGGATTGCGCGCGCGCGCGCGCGCGTGCGTTGGTGACACTATCAAAGCGAGGTACGTCATAGGAGTACACAGCAACGAACCGAGGTACCTCCAACAAGCGAGGTAGTTTTTACTAATGCCTCGGTAGGTATACCTCGCATTTAGCATGCTCAGTTCAAGATACAAACGCACACAAAATATCTCGAGTACCTCGGTTTGCTTTTCTACTACCTGTTTGTGTGTCGGTGTGTGTTTGCACACAATCGATAACGATATGTGTAGGTGATGTGTGAGTGTACCTCGTTTTGTAGGTGATGTGTGTGTGTGTGTGTGTTTTTTACCTCGGTTTGAAACAGAGTGTTTGCCCATTACCTACCTCGTTTTGTCGGTCTAGTGTTGATCGGTAATTCTTTATAAATTCAATATTTTCTTCACATCATTTGAAACTGTGACTGTCCTGAAAACCTTTTGTCATATTTGCCTTAAGCGTTTTGGCTTATAAAGCGTACACCTCGGTATGAGGGTGTGAAACGTGTACCTCTGTCGGATAGTAAAACCAGTATGGGTGCGTTTGTCTGTGTGTGAGACGGCTTTGGAATAGTTTATCTTTCTTTTTTCTCTCAACATCAATGTCTTTCTATATAATTTTATATATACATATAAATAAATATATTTACGCATACAAATTGTCATTTGTGAGGTGTCTGTAACAAACTTTGGAGCTCTCAGAGAGACAATGGGAGGGAGCAATAGCACTCGGAAAGACATATAGAAGGGCACATAAACACTCGGAAGGACGCGGAGAGGGTTGCTGAACACTCGGAAAGACACTGGGAGGGATCAGGAACGCTCGGAAAGACGCTGGGAGGGCTCAGAAACACTCGGAAAAGACGTTGGGAGGGATATGGAGCCCTCGGAGAGACAATGGGAGGGAGCCATACCTCTCGGAAAGACACTGGGAGGGCCCAGGAACGCTCGGACGGACGCTGGGAGGGATCAGAAACACTGGAACAGACGTTGGGAGGGCTTTGGAGCCCTCGGAGAGACAATGGGAGGGAGCCATACCTCCCGAAAAGACACTGGGAGGGCCCAGGAACACTCGAAAGGACGCTTGGAGGGGTCACGAACACTCGGACAGACGCTGAGAGGGATCAGGAACACTCGGAAGGATGAGGGGAGAGCTCAGTAACACTCGAAAAAACGTTGGGAGGGCTTTGGAGGCCTCGGAGAGACAATGGGAGGGAGCCATACCACTCGGAAAGACACTGGGAGGGACCAAGAACACTCGAAAGGACGCTGGGAGGGGTGCAGTACACTCGGAAAGACACTGGGAGAGACCAGGAACGCTCGGAAGGACGCTGGGAGGGCTCAGAAACACTTGGAGAGACAATGGGAGGGAGCCATACCTCTCGGAAAGACACTGGGAGGGCCCAGGAACACTCGAAAGGACTCTTGGAGGGGTCATGAACACTCGGACAGACGCTGAGAGGGGCTCAGTGACACTCGAAAAGACGTTGGGAGTGCTTTGGAGGCCTCGGAGAGACAATGTGAGGGAGCCATACCACTCGCAAAAACACTTGGAGGGCACAGGAACGCTCGGATGGACGCTGGGAGGGCTCAGAAACACTCGGAAAGACGTTGGGAGGGATTTGGAGCGCTCGGAGAGACAATGGGAGGGAGCCATACCTCTCGGAAAGACACTGGGAGGGACCATGAACACTCGAAAGGACGCTGGGATGGGTGCAGTACACTCGGAAAGACACTGGGAGGGATCAGGAACGCTCGGAAGTACGCTGAGAGGGCTCGGAACCTCGCTTAGAGGGATCGGAACCACGCTGAGAGGGCTCGGAACCACTCGAAAAGACGTTGGGAGGGCTTTGGAGCCCTCGGAGAGAAAATGGGAGGGAGCCATACCTCTCGAAAAGACACTGGGAGGGCCCAGGAACACTCGAATGGACGCTGGGAGTGGTCATGAACACTCGGACAGACGCTGAGAGGGATCAGGAACGCTCGGAAGGATGTGGGGAGAGCTCAGTAACACTCGAAAAGACGTTGGGAGGGCTTTGAAGGCCTCGGGGAGACAATGGGAGGGAGCAATACCACTCGGAAAAACACTTGGAGGGCCCAGGAACGCTCGGACGGACGCTGGGAGGGCTCAGAAACACTCGGAAAAGACCTTGGGAGGGATTTGGAGCCCTCGGAGAGACAATGGGAGGGAGCCATACCTCTCGGAAAGACACTGGGAGGGACCATGAACACTCGAAAGGACGCTGGGAGGGGTGCAGTACACTTGGAAAGACACTGGGAGGGATCAGGAACGCTCGGAAGTACGCTGAGAGGGCTCGGAACCTCGCTTAGAGGGATCGGAACCACGCTGAGAGGGCTCGGAACCACTCGAAAAGACGTTGGGAGGGCTTTGGAGCCCTCGGAGAGAAAATGGGAGGGAGCCATACCTCTCGAAAAGACACTGGGAGGGCCCAGGAACACTCGAATGGACGCTGGGAGGGGTCATGAACTCTCGGACAGACGCTGAGAGGGATCAGGAACGCTCGGAAGGATGTGGGGAGAGCTCAGTAACACTCGAAAAGACGTTGGGAGGGCTTTGGAGGCCTCGTCGAGACAATGGGAGGGAACAATACCTTTCGGAAATACACTGGGAGGACCCAGGAACACTCGGAAAGGTCGCTGGCAGGGGTGCAGTACACTCGGAAAGATACTGGCAGGGATCAGGAACTCTCGGGTGGACGCTGGGAGGGCTCAGAAACACTCGAAAAGACGTTGGGAGGGCTTTGGAGCCCTTGGAGAGACGATGGGAATGAGCCATACCTCTCGGAAAGACACTGGGAGGGACCAGGAACACTCGAAATGACGCTAGGAGGGGTGCAGTACACATGGTTTTTGCTTGTTTGTCCTGCATGCCGGGTACCGGGTTTGAATCTCACCAGAGCGCAATTTTTTTTTATTGAAATTCATGTTTTTAAACAGAATTTCTTATCCTAAACTAATTCTTACCCATTTGTATAAGCATTTGACATACATTATATTTACAAATTACTATTTTTAATGCTAAATCTGGTTGCGAGCCTCTTTAAAGGGACTCGCAACCGGATGGTGTACTTGTCAAAATAAAATAAAATACTCAAATAAAAGCAAATTTGTGGCATTATTTGGCTTCTGACATTAAAAAAATATGATTAGTCCAAAAAAAGTCTCAAGAATCGTCACCGAATCTTAGATTTTTAGATATTTTCCATCGTTTTTCTATACCGACTAGTAGACGGTATAGTTGTTGTTGTTGCTTCTCTACACGGGCTCAGCATAAAACCGAGTCGAATTGTGAAGTTGTATGCACTTTCGATCGCTACACATTGAAATACGTTAAATCGATCCGAGATATTTGGATAGTTCCGTGGTCCATTGGTCTAAGCGGTTTCCCCTAGTTTGCCTTCTGTCCGCCAATGCCGGGCCCCGGGTTCGAATCCCACCAGAGACCAATATTTTTTTTTATTGAAATACATTTTTTTAAACAGAATTTCTTATCTTAAACTAATTCTTTACCATTTATATAAGCGTTTGACACATATTTACAAATCACTATTTTTAATGCACCATCTGGTTGCGAGTCGCTTTAAACATAAAGCCATTTATTTAGAAAGAATAACTTAGTTTTTATGTACAGTGCTCCCTCTCTACAACGACACCCAATGGGAGACAAACCTTGAGAGCGTTGTTCGGAGGGAGTCGCTATAGGGAGGGAAATGGGTAAACATTTGCAAACAGCTTGAATCCAGATCAGACTCCGCATAACGCGGCGTCTGATCTGGATTCAAGCTGTTTGTCACTCATCATTGAGCTTTTTCTGTCAAAATTATCATTATGTAACTATTACTCGAGACCAGTTAGTACTTGGATAGGTGACCTCCTAGGAATAACGAGTGCCGTAGAAATTTTACTATATTTCTGTCTTTTTTAATTGTTTTTAGAGTGGACATTTTCCAGTTTAACACATTCAACCCTAGCGACGAGTTAACTCGTCATTTACAAACAGTGTAGTG
This sequence comes from Gari tellinella, assembly GCA_922989275.2. Lineage (NCBI taxonomy): Eukaryota > Metazoa > Mollusca > Bivalvia > Cardiida > Psammobiidae > Gari > Gari tellinella. The sequence continues at coordinate 31,448,776 of OV277872.1, read as the reverse complement.
CACACGTTTCAAATGTAAACGGTGCACATGGCTTGATAACGGAAAATGACGAGTGAACACGTTATCAGGGATCAATAGGTCAAACAACCATACCATATCATTGACGTTTATATAGTTTGGATCCATATGAGACGCCAAGTTACTGACTACGGAAACCTGCCAGCAACCATCGCCCGGCTTAGTACAATTGTAATATTGTCAGGTACCTGGTTTGTAAATGACGAGTATTCTCGTCTCTAGGGTTGAATGTGTTTAAACTGCAAAACAAAGTCCAATATAAAGAAAAATCAACAAAAATCAACAACAAAAAAACAGACAAATAGGAAAAAGCCTGAGGCGCCCGGTATTACCAAGCGGTCACCCATCCAAGTACTGACCGGGCTCCACGTTGCTTAATTTCGGTGATCGGACGAGAACCGTAGTGTTTAACGTAATATGGCAGTAGACACACTGTTGGTCAATTCTTTATAGTGTATCTGTTTGTGAAGCATACCGCGTAGATAACCTGCAACCTACTCGTTGGTTAGGATTCAAATCAGTTTCGTATAAACACTGAACGTTATTATACAAGTGGTACTTTCGATATTTCCAAATTATGTGTTCTGAAATGTTCCAGTTTAAAAGCATTGTACTTGGTATAAACGAATAGTAACCCATGTACTATTTCAGCCAATCAGCTTTCTCCATTGCCATAGTTCGTTTGTCTTACTGTATTTTCTATGTCGAATATGTTCTATGTTAAATATTGACACACGAGTGTGTGTGGGTGTGTTTGTGTGTGTGTGTGTGTGTGTGTGTGTGTGTGTGTGTGTGTGTGTGTGTGTGTGTGTGTGTGTGTGTTATGGTATGACTGTGTGTGTGTTCTGCTTGAGAGGTGGGTGTATTGTTTGTGTTACGTTTCCTGCTTGAGTCGTTCGCATTTATTTGTCTTTCAATCCTTTCTCTCTTAATGACTCAAATTCAATATTCTATTTATAACATAAAGACCAAATGAAACAAAATTCCGAACGGAATTACTTTCACTTTTTCCTCAGCTGTTAGGAAAACAATTCGTCATAACTATTTTTTAAGATGTGTGTTTTAATCAATAGATTAAAACAGTTACAAACTAAAATGAATAAAAGCAATATCATTTGCTGGGCGGTTCTAGAGAGAGAAAAATGATATTGTAACGTACGTGGTACGTTGGTATATGCAAATGAAGCTTCCCAAACCGTTGTATGTTGGTAAGTGAGTGAATATATTTAGCGCAACAAACATCTCTTGGTGTGTGCTTAAGCTTTGCATCGACGGCGTTTGTTGTTGCTAGGTCACTCGGTTTGCACGTTACAAATGGTGGCACCGGTGTGATAATGACAACTACCAGACCGGAGTTGCCTTACCCACGGTTCTCCCAGGGTCCAAGTCACGGGACGAGACTTCTCATAGGGGAGAGTTATGTAACGTACGTGGTACGTTGGTATATGCAAATGAAGCTTCCCAAACCTTTTTATGTTGTGAAGTGAGTGAATATATAATTATAGCGGAACAAACGTCTCTTGATGTTACAAAGTAGCTTAAGCTTTGCACCGACGGGGTTTGTTGTTGCTGGGTCACTCGGTTTGCACGTTACAATGTAGTCCAGGGTCTAAGGATATAAATCATTTGGATTGCGTTTGAGTTTGTTCTCAAGCATTTGATTGGTCAGATTTGAGTCTAGGCTCAAATCTGACCAATCAAATGCTTGCGAATGACTTCAGACTCATATAAAAAAGCTTTATAACCTTGGAGCCAGTTGAACACTGAGAAATGTTTCGATCGGTCGTGGTGATCAACGTTTGTCAAACTAGATTCTCTTAACTGTTTTACAGTCGGTGTAGTAATACAGTATTTCAGTGAGTGTTTCTTAAATTAGTATATTATATATACACGGTAATTACACTGTATTTTTAACATGTTTACGAGCGTTTATGAAAAACAAATATATGTTTTGTTGCCACATTACTATTATCTAAGTTATAAAGTATATGCAGTATCTGATAATGCAGCAGGAGTTTTATATTTATTGCCAGCAGTACCCAAGTATCTGTTTTGTTTTATGTCCACATCATCTATTCCCATGTTTTCCCATATACACGCAGTCACTATGGTTACTTACTGAGGGGGAGATGTAATTAATTCCCATTCAAACGAATCACAATTTAACGCAACGAAATGAAATACAGAAAAAATGAAATACAGAAACGAACAATTCTTATGAATAGCGACTATTTACTAAATCTGAGTCTAAACAGTTCTATTCGGCATTGGATCAGAACTGTTTGCAAAAGAACATAATTTTAAATCAATACTCTTATAGAAATTGATAATGATTGGGTTCTTCACTGTACAGTAACAGTACAGACACATTATCTAAGTTACTATATGTGTACAACACTTATATCAGCATAGCCATAGTCTGTTTTACATTCTCAAAGATGTACTATTCAACACAAAGTACTTGGGCCCGTTTCATAAAGCTTCGTACGACAAAAACGGTCTTAAGGATTTAGAATGATAATGCTCTCCGAAACCGATCCGCAAAAGCTATACACCATCGTATTCGGTATTCAGTACTACATCATTTTCCAGAGTTAAAAGATTGTTCACCATCTATAACTGAAATTATGAGTATTTTTGTCTTGCTACCCTACTTTTCAAAAAACGTCCTAAAATGACTACCCCTCCTTTCTCTTTCCGAGGATAAAAATATAAATATTAATAAAAAGATCAAAATTTATTTACGCATTCATACCTAAGACATTGTTTTATACTAATACAATCAGAAAAATTAAATAGTTTGCATAATACGTTAAAATAAAATCTTATATTTCGGAAAAATTAATTTATGAGTCCTTTTTTTTCTTAAAAATCATTTTTTACATTTTAGTAAAATTGATATTTTTACAAAAATTAGGCAGGGGCATTCATAGAAACCACACTTAAAATTATCTACTATGTCTCTAGAACAAAATACAAAAAAAATTAGCAGGGTTGACCTGATGTAACTTGAGAAAAATGAAATTGTGTTTGAGAGGGGTCAAACTTTGTGGGAAAGTAAAATCAAGGAAAATTGAAGTTTGTTGGTGTAACATGCGCTGTCATTTGCAAATATTTGTGGAATTCACAAAAAATGTCAATTTAATAGCTATTGTCTGTTTTACAAATTATTTTCTGCAAGATAAACAATATTCTTCAGCATGAAATGTGAAAAATACAGTAATTCTTGTATAAAGCAACCACCTTGCGAATCAGTGTACATACCTCTTCATTATGACACTAGACTAATTAACTCAGGGTAGAAATAGTGAAGAAAACTCCTACTGAAGCATTCTGAATTAGTTTTATCCTGCATTAAACAGATAGCTCCATACCAGACAAAAAACGTTTCATAATAAACGGCTGGTATGTTGCAACCCAATAATTGCAGTAGATATTTAACCCTTTACTCCATAGCTTATGTTAAGTATTGAAGAGAGATGGTTGCATAAAGCAGGCTGAAATTAAAACAGGATTCATTCTGCTTTACTTTCAGTCTGCTTAAAATATGTACAGTCTGCTTAGATAAAGGATTTTTATTGTGCATATTCATGACTGTATAAAAATAAACTATTTACTTGAGTGAATGAATAAATTACATGTGTTAACATGAGTATCAATGGAGTAAAGGGTTGATTTAGGAAAGCATGTTTAGCATTTACCACAGGTTTGATTTACAGTCAGACCTGTATTTATTAGGCAGTCTGTTCCTCTACCTTTGTTGTGGTTGTCTGTGACGTATTTGTCATAGGGAATGTTTTCTGTTTATTAGACCGAAATGATCTCCTCTGCCACAGTGGAGAAAACGTTATTCTATCCTCTTTACACGCAAACGTAAAACACTAAAATGCAGAAAAGGACAATTTTTTGACAATTCTGACTTTTCATTGTTATCTGAGTGGCAAACAGTTTGGAGCCTGATCAGACGCCGGGTTTACCCAGCGTCTGATCAGGCTCCAAACTGTTTGCACTGGAAATAGTACTTTTAGCGTAAAAACGTTTACTGTGAAAGAATAGCGTTTTCTTCACTGTAAGAGCTAAAAGGAAGGCGGTACGAAATGACCATGCTAGAGGGAATTTGATTGGCGTGTTTATATATGGGTACGAAGTGACCAAGTACGTGGGTACGAAATGACCATGATAGTGGGTACGAAATGTCTTGGGTACGAAATGGTTTGGGTACGAAATGACCAAGATGTGGGTACGAAATGTCTTGGGTACGAAATGACTTGGGTACGAAATGACTTGTATCCTCCGGAAACACCGGTACTTTTTTATTTTGCCATAACTTCTGATTTCTCCATCTAATCGCGTCTTGGAAAAATAAATAAAAAATGAGACTTTTATAATCTGACTTACGACAACATTTGTCGTACGAGGTTTTATGAAACGGGCCCAGGTCACAACTGATCCATGGTTTACTATCTATCGAATTGAAAACATATTTTAAACAAACAACATGATCGCCTGTTAATTTGGGAAAATATGTTCAGTAAATATCGTCAGTAACAGCTTACACACCGTATTTCTGAAAGCACCTTTTCAATTGTAAAGTTGCCATAACCATAACCAGCATGAGCTGCAAAGTGAGCAAAACAGGGATATTATAGATCCCTTTCTGAAGAAAAATCGGTTAAATATTTTGCGAATGCAAATGTTGGCTGTTATTATTTGTGCAGTTCGAATAGATTTGAGCTACCTGTGTTTGATGATTGAAACATTGGAATAGTGTGCTTCTATTCAGTCAGCACAAATCTGATAATAATTACATGAATGTGTATCACCCCCAAAGAAACGTGGGCTAGTGAGGGTATTAGCACTAAGAGATGACTGTAAACTGATGTCTGATGATTAAAACTCGATTGTAATGACTGGTTGAAGACATCAAGCAAGTCCTTTCATTGATTCCCCCCATTGCTTGTTGGTGTCAAAATACAGGTATATACCGGTATACAGCATGAGAAAAGTCTTCAGGCAACGGCTCAGCTTTGAATAGAGGCCCTTACATAATAGATCTCAATAAGTTTTTCAAATATTAGGTGCGGGCCTCACATGAGACGCCTGGGTGATTCTTTGCCTGGACGCTACCACCGTTAGTGCATGCTCTGCATGCTTTGACTCAAACTAAATACGGGGGTAGGTGTTACCACCCAAGCTTGGTCATGTGATGTCTTTAAAGTGTGGTGATTTATTTACATGGTTTAATATAACCCTGCGTGAGGTTAGCGAATTAGCAACTTTTCTAACAGATACAGATTGGATGACGACATGCGTTAAAACGCGTTTATACTAAACAATAATATTAATTTGAAACAGTTTGGAACATGATCTGACGTAGGATGAACCGGTGTCTGATCTGGCTCAAAACCGTTCGCCACATAGATTTCATAACCAGTCAACATATAGCAATAAACATTAGTTATTATACGCAGATACCCTCCGCAAAGCTATTCAAAAAGTGTCCTCTTACGTCTGATACCGGACACTTTTTTCTGTTACCGGACAGTTTTACTTTCTGTTACCGGATACTTTTTACGGGCGTGGTGCACGTGGTGAGCATGCGGTCACCGGTTTAGCTCTTGCACTGCCCGGGAATTGACGAGGTAACCCTTGTTATGCTACAGTGGAGAAAACGTAATTCTTTCCCGTTTAAACGTAATCGAAACGCAAACGCAAAACACAAAATGTAGATGGCTAGAAAATAAGAACTTTTTTTTTTACATTTTTCATCATCTTTTTTCATCTGAGTGGCACACAATTTGGATCCTGATCAGACGCCGGGTTTGGATCAATATCAAACACACAGTAACTCAGCGTTTGAACAGGATCCATATTGATAGACACTTGATTCGTGCAATCAAATCCCGAAACTTTGCGTTGGAAAATAAGTGCATTCAGCAATTTCAATGCAGACGACAATATGACAGTGCAAGAGTAAACGACGCTATTTAATAGTGTGCCTGTTCAGGAGAAACATATCTGGTCCTTGGTTTGGTTATAAGGAGCGGAAAAGGAATTATATCGGGCTAAAATGATAAAATATTTATTGACCTTAAAGCTAAATGCTTAAAAAAGATGTCATCTAAATTGATAAATACAGCGCTTACCTTATACTAGCTGAATACTCATTCTGAGCGCAGATAAATAAATACATGTACGTAGTTATTTTACGGCATGACCCAGCACACAGGCTGCACGGAATGCTCGTGCAAAGTATAAAAAGGACCAATGAAAATAATAGTTGGTTTACGTGAATTTCAATATTTTATAAATAGATATATTAATTTGCAATATTACATTGACCGCGATCATTATTGACTCGGTGTAAGATATTTATTAAAATCTACGTATAAGTCAGATAGAGCGACTTGTTCGCCTTAAAAGTGTACGGTATGAATCGTTATCAGACTGTTTCGCTCTGACGAACAACAAATATGTCCTCGGCTTCGCCTCGGACAATTTGTTGTCGCCCTCGCAAAACAGTCTGATTACGATTCATACCGTACACTTTTAAGGCGAAACCCGTCGTGTATCTATTACTTATACATTGTCTTCACTGCGAAAAAATGAACTGGTAAGACAATTTCTTCTTATCTATTTTGTATGATGCTAGAAGACTACTTCAAATAACGATTTATATTTTCAGGGTAACGGACGGTGTAGAAATAATTGGAAAATAAAGACATAAGCAAAAAGCAAAGAATGTGAATTTTACTTTGGTTGTTATGACTGACTAGATTTGAATAAATGTACTGCAGAGATACTTTGATGTTTTCAATTCAACCCAGCGAACGGTATGTGATGACCGAACCGACAAACAGATACAGTGATGAATACAGTGTATTATATAGAGGATAATCAATTTCTTAGGATTGATATGAAAAATATATCACGAGAATGGGTTGTTATCTGGTTGAAAAACGAGTCCGCAGGACGAGTTTTTTAACCAGATAACAACCCATTCGAGTGATATGTTTTTCATACCTATTCCAAGGAATTTATTTTTCTATTTATTATATATTTTAATGACGTTTTTACAGAAAAAACACACACATTTGATAACCGCGACGTCACTAAACTTATTTTGACGTGACGTCACAAAAGTGATATCATCACTATACATGTAGTGATGATATCAACAGTGACGATATCAAATTTATCTAACTGAGAAATCTCTATAAATCATCGATAGGTATATAATAAATAGAGGATAATCAATTTCTTTGGATATGAAAAATAATTCACGAGAATGGGTTGTTATCTGGTTGAAAAACGAGTCCGCAGGACGAGTTTTTTAACCAGATAACAACCCATTCGAGTGATATATTTTTCATATCTATTCAAAGGAATAGATAATTCTATTTATTATATATATTTTAATGACATTTTTCTAGAAAAAAACACACACAAATTGATTACCGCGACGTCACTAAACTAATTATGACGTGACGTCACAAAAAGTGATATCATCACTACATGTAGTGATGATATCAACAGTGACGATATCAAATTTATCTAACTGAGAAATCTCTATAAATCATCGATATGTATATAATAAATAGTTTTTTTGAACGAGTGACCACTTACACTTGTAGTTTCGATTATACAGTGCTCTCTCCATACAACGGTTCTCCAAACAACGATTTCCATCTTATAACGACGCTTTTGGCTCTTCCCCCAAACAAGACAATTATGTCCAACCTATTCAAGGCTGCAATGTCGTCTTCTTAAAATTGTCGTCTGCTGTTTTGACAGAAAACCATGATGACGAGTGACAAACAGTTTGAATCAAGATGAGACGCCGCGTAACGCGGTGTCTGATCTGGATTCAAGCTGTTTGCAAATGTAAGCCAATTTCCCTCCATATATAACGTCGTCTTCCTCCTAACAACCCCCATAATGTTTGTCTCCCATTAGGTGTCGTTGTAGAGAGGGAGCGCTGTATACAAACATAACCGGTGATATAACAGATAAGTTGAAGAAGAAGATATTCTTCACTGTTTAAACGCAAACGAAACTCAAACGCTATGAACTAAAACGTAAAAACTTACAATCCTTTGAAAAGTTTGTCGATTCATTCTAATAGTGGAAAAACGTGTAATTATTGTGTTTTCAACCTGTCAAAGTTTAAATACGTGTACGCTGGCTGTACATGCTATATACAGCAGCGGTTGATATCGATTGTTTCCGCTACGTTTTATGGGTAGGTCATGGTTAAAATATGAAGTTCATATTTAGAATAAGAATTTGATACATGTACCTATATGTCACCGTGGTCGAGACAGTACAGTAGTGGTTTAGTAAGTATGGCTATGAGTTTGATACCCAGCGGATATTGTTTTCATTATTTGGTGTATACTAGTCTGCAAGAAGAAGAAGCAGAATGGATTGAACACCCCCTTGGATCTGATTTATGTACCATAGTTTTATATGGAGTAACCTTAAGAGAAAGGTATTGCTAAGACATTGAACCCTAGCGACGAGTATATTTATCATTCATAAAGAGTGTACATATACACTCGTCCAATACAAACAGTGATTTTCACGATCAGAGGGCTCGCCAAAGAGCCTTCTGATCAGGGATACACTGTTTTCTATTTTGCAGTTGTCATACATTGACTAGAATTAATTGGAAACTGGAAGAGTCCATTAAAAGTTTCAGTGATAAATGAGTTAAGGCATGTGTTATCTAGCAGCGAGAGACCACACCGGGTAACATTTTACATACATTTAAAACTTTCAATAATTTACAAAGTGTAACGTTTAGGTTTCTATGACACCGTTTGACTTATATAAATATATATGTTGAACAAATCAAATAAACTAAAAGTTTGTAGAAAAAAATAGATATAAAAAGTAATTGTAATAAAAAAGGGAAATTAAACCAAACGGAGATAGAACCCATACAATTCGGAAAGTATCGACTTTATAACGAAGCTAAATAAATTATTTCAGTGACATAGGAATATTCAAATTTTGACAGGTCAATAAAACCAAACAATAGCGCAATAGAAACGCACACAGAAAAAGAAATGTTGTTTTTTCTTCTTCTAGTTTTGAAGATTTGTTTTTATTTGAATGGCAAACATTTTGGAACCGGATCACCCGCCCTTTGATCTGGCTACATCCTGATTTCAATATAAATAATTGTTTAAGCGTAAATGCGTTTAATTGAAAAGAATAATATTTCTCCACTGTACTTGTGAGTGTACATGTATACAGCGAGTGTACAGTGGAGAATCTGTTATTCTTTCCCGTTTAAACGCAAAACGTATGCAAACGCAAAACAGTAAAACGTAGAAAAGAACAACTTTTGGACAATTCTGATAATTCTTGTTTATCTTGGTGGCAAACAGTTTGGAGCCTGATCAGACGCCGGGTTACCCGGCGTCTGATCTGGCTCCAAAATGTTGCACTGCAAATAATAGTTTTAGCGTAAACGCGTTTATTGGGAAAGAATAACAGATTCTCCACTGTATACAGTAGACAAAACGTACCCCCCCCCCCCCGCTTAAAACAGAAACGAAACGCAAACGCATTGCAATAAATGTACAAAATAACAACCTTTGAGAGCTCTGACTATTTATTTTTTATACAAGTGGCAAACAGTTTGGAGCCTGACCAGACGTCGGGTTACCCGGCGTCAGATCTGGCTCCAAACTGTTTGCAATGTAAATAATAGTATTAGCCTCAACGCGTTTATTTAGAAAGAATAACGTTTTCCACTGTACATAAAGTTATAAGTCGAAAAATACTACACGCAGATGACATACCGAAAAGGGAAATGGGTGTTGTATTTCACGGGGTGTAGATTTAATGATAAACATTGGAGAGGGGAATATGACAGTGGGGGACGATTGTGTAAACAAGATCATTTTATCTAAATTGAAAACGGTATGTGATCACAAATCACATGTCTGTAGTTACCCCTTACCCTGTTAATAGTAGTCTGATTTGCAGTTGCAAACGGTTTGGACCCAGATCAGACGCCGAGTAACTCGGCGTCTGATCTGGACCCAAACCGTTTGACGTTTCGATTTTACGTTTGGTCGTTAAAATGCATAATATTGAGTTTGGTGTATTTTGCAGACGACAGTTTTTAACTCTTTCACTGCCAAATTATTCGAGAGTTGTTTAACCGCTCACCGTTTCATTGTCGTCTGCTTCAATATTGTTGTCTGCAATATCGTTTCAAAGTTAAATATAAGGCAGTTTGATTGAAGAAATTTAAAAAATAATGTCAAACAGTTTCGATCCTGTTCAAACGCCGCGATCAAAACTGTTTGCAAATGCGCTTTTTGGCGTCATTGAGAGTGAATGGGGTTGAACAGACGATAATATGGCGGGAAATGGGGTAAGATAACACGCTAGAATTCCGGAAGAAGTTTCACTTAAGCTGGATTTGACATGTTTCATAATTTAGTGTTTGTGTAATGAATACCCAGGTATATAAACTCCTCTTCACTGTGATATTGTAAATATAGTATTCAGAGGAAAGTGTGCATCGAACTGCAATAATTCTGGATAAATGAAACGGCCCATGTAGTCTGATAAAGGTGAGTTCGTCTATCTGTCTGTCTCTCTATCGGTCTATTGGTCTACATATCTACATATCTGCAGTGGAGAAGATATTCGTGTCCATTCAAACCAAACTAAAAGTAAACAATATGCACCAAAATGTTAAAAAAAGATATTTTGCGAAGTCTTATAATTAATGTTTAGTCTGAGTGAAAAAATATTTAGGGCCTGGTTAGTCCACATTAGATAATATGGAGCTATTTTCCTATCTAACTATATTCCTTCCTGAGACGGCACCTGTCACAAAATTAAGCATGTCGTGTAAGAGCCTGGTCCGATAATATCTGTCTGTCTGTCTGTCTGTCTGTCTGTTTTTACAGTGGAGAATCTGTTATTCTTTCCCGTTTAAACGCAAACGTACGCAAACGCAAAGCACTAAAACATAGAAAAGTACAACTTTTGGACAATTATGATAATTCATGTTTATCTTGGTGGCAAACAGTTTGGAGCCTGATCAGACGCCGGGTTACCCGGCGTCTGATCTGGCTCCAAACTGTTTGCCATGCAAATAATAGTTTTAGCGTAAACGCGTTTATTGGGAAAGAATAACGTTTTCTCCACTGTATGTATGTACAAATGTACGTATGTTATATTCGTCGGTCCCTCGTCTCGTTTGTTTTGCTTGTTCAATGTTTTGTCAGTCGCTGTTTTATTTTGTTTGTGAAATTAAGCGACTACGTACCAAGTGCTGTATTGTAGATATCCTCGAAAACAAACGACTGCTAAATACAGAAAAGATATAATGCAGAAGACTCCTATATACAGTGGAGAATACGTTATTCTTTCCCGTTTAAACGAAACGCAAAACGCTAAAACGTAGACAAGTGCAACTTTTCGACAATTCTGATAATTCAATTTTATCTCGGTGGCAAACAGTTTAGAGCCAGATCAGACGCCGGGTTACCCGGCGTCTGATCTGGCTCCAAACTGTTTGCAATAGAAATAATAGTTTTAGCGTAAACGCTTTTATTGGGAAAGAATAACGTTTTCTCCACTATAGCACTACATTATTATGCACTTAGCAGCCACATGTTCAGTGGAGAAATGCGTTTACGCTAAAACTAGTTTTTCCTTTGCAAACATTTTGGAGCCAGATCAGATGCCGGGTAACCCGGCGTCTGATCAGGCGCCAAACTGTTTGCCGCCCAGATAAAAAAAGATAAAGAAAAATGTCAAAGAGTTGTAAATGTCTACATTTTACTGTTTTGCGTTTTCGTTTTGTTTGCGTTTAAACGGGACAGAAAAACGTTTTCTCCTCTGTATTAAATACGAGCATTACAAATGTATATAAATGTTAGAAAAAATGTGTCACCCATTCCCCTACATGTAAATATTAATTGCATGCAATAAATATGTTTAAACTATTTAATACTGCACATAAGTAATCCATTGAATGGACGCTTGATATTGGGATTAATGTATTTGTCGTTTCGATCGATAATAAAATGAAAACATATACTGTACTTTCAACTCCACTCTGGATTGGTTTCATGGTTACACTTATTCTGCCAATATGTTTGGCCTAAATATCCTTGTGCTTTCACAAAAACGCATTTATTGGGCAAGAAAAACGCGTTAGGCGGCGTCTGATCAGGATCAAAACTGTTTTCAAATGCGCTCTATGACGACAATGTGAGTGAAAGGGTTCAGCATGTCAAGTTATCCGGGTTCGACTGTATTAATAGTATTTTACCATGAACTATTAAACTTACTCATCTTACAACGGTATATATTACATTTACAATTTATTATATATTACCAGGATGTACACTGTTCAAAAGGTCACGTTTTAGCTTTGAATTATGGGCATGTCCACTCCAATTTACATTGTTTTTGCCAGTAAGATACAAAATCATCGTAAAACGTTTTAATAAGGTCGTCATTTTCTACATTTTATTGCAATATGTTTACTAGTAACTTACCCTAAAACGGGAAAGAAAAACGTAAATTGTCTACTGTACAACTAATTTATATAACCATTCATTATGTACAATGGGGAAAACGTTATTCTTTCCCAATACTAGTAAGCGTTCTCGCTTAAATTATTATTTATATTGCTAACAGTTTGGAGACATATCAGACGCCGGATAACCCGGTGTCTGACCAGGCTTCAAACTGTTTGCCACTAAGCTACGTGAATTCTAACAATTGTCCAAAAGTTGCTCTTTTCTTCTTTTTAAGGCTTTGCGTTTGCGTTTCGTTTTGGTTTAAATGGGAAGGAATATCGTCTTCGTCATTGTACAGTGGAGAATCTGTTATTCTTTCCCGTTTAAACGCAAACGTACGCAAACGCAAAGTACTAAAACGTAGAAAATAACAACTTTTGGACAATTCTGATAATTCTTGTTTATCTTGGTGGCAAACAGTTTGGAGCCTGATCAGACGCCGGGTTACCCGGCGTCTGATCTGGCTCCAAACTGTTTGCACTGCAAATAATAGTTTTAGCGTAAACGCGTTTATTGGGAAAGAATAACACATTCTCCACTGTAGCACTAGGATGTCTTTAGTTATAATGAAATAATGTGATATATTGTCATCCGTTTAAACTGGGTGTTCCATATTATGTCTACTATTTACGTTGATATATGGGTAGTTACACATAACTGTAAGACGAAGCGTTATTTAAACCGTTTTACTCTCAATGAGGTCATAAAGCGCATTTGCAAACAGTTTTTATCCTGATCAGACGCCGCGTAACGCGGCGTCTGATCAGGATCAAAACTGTTTTCCACTTGTTTTGAAATTACATCAGTTATACTGCCTAAAATCTAACTTTGAAACGATATTGCAGACACCAATAATGAAGCAGACGACAATATGGCGGTGAAGGGGTAAAATACTCACGATAAATTTGATCACGAAAGGGTTTAATGCGTTTATTGAGAAACACTGTATATGAGGCACTTAAAGCTAAAGAAGAAAATTAATATTAAACGTCGCAGAGTAGTTATATAGCATCCTGTAGGTTCATATAATGAAAACTGGGGTAAATAAGATTATTTTGCACTTTAACTTAATGCTGATAAAGAAATAGTTATTTCCGTAGTGCATAATTATCGCCGTATCAACTACAGTGGAGAAAACGTTTTTATCCAATAAACGCGTTTGCGCTAGAACTATGAATTCCAATGCAAACAGTTTGGAGCCAGATCAGACGCCGGATAACCCGGCGTCTGATCAGGCTCCAAACTGTTTATTACTCAGATTAAAATGAATAGCTAGAATTGTCAAAGTGTTGCCATTTTCTACATTTAAGTGCGTTGCGTTTCGTTTGCGTTTAAACGGGAAAGAATAACGTGTTCGCCACTGAATCAAGTGATGAAATGCCTTACGAGGTGTCGGATATAGGCGAGCAGTACTTATGGCAGTGCAAGAAAGAGATACCCCGTAGTGCATACTTATCAACCTGTCAACAGATACATATAATGTAACGGTATTACAGTGGAGAATCTGTTATTCTTTCCCGTTTAAACGCAAACGTACGCAAACGCAAAGCACTAAAACGTAGAAAAGAACAACTTTTGGACAATTCTGATATTTCATGTTTATCATGGTGGCAAACAGTTTGGAGCCTGATCAGACGCCGGGTTACCCGGCGTCTGATCTGGCTCCAAACTGTTTGCACTGCAAATAATAGTTTTAGCGTAAACGCGTTTATTGGTAAATAATAACAGATTCTCCACTGTATTAACCTGTCAACAGATACATATAATGTTACGGTATTACCCGTTTAACCTCTTCATTGTCCTACCCCGAGTACTACAGTTATGAACACGTTATTCTTTCATGTTTAAACGCAAACGAAACGCATCGCCGTAAAATGGAGTAAATGATAACTTTTCGAAAATTTTGACCATCTATTTTAATCTGAGTGGCAAACAGTTTGAAGCCTGATCAGACGACGGGTTACCCGGCGTCTGATCTGGCTCCAAACAGTTTGCATTGGAAATAATTGTTTGAGCATAAACGCGTTTATTGGGAAAGAATAGCGTTTTCTCCACTATATGGTCATTTTGAAAACCGTTTTGATCCTGAACTGTTTGACACGCAAAAATGCACGAAAATGTTTGCTTTTGTTATTGTTTTAATATTTTTTTTGTTATTTATAATCAATAAAATAAAATGTGAGTTTGGCATTTTAGCAAATACGTTCATGCTAAAACCTTATAGCTATGGCAAACAGCTTAGAGCCAGTTCAGACGCTGGGTAACCCATCTTCTGATCAAGCTCAAAACTGTCTACATGTACCACTCATATCAAAAATCGTCATTATAGACCCATGCTTATTTATTTGCTACCGTTTTCTTGCATTGCTATTACGTTTAGCGTAGATCTACGTAAAGAAAATAATACTTGTGTCTTCTCCATTGTACTTTGTACTTTTATGGATGAAGACGAAATAGTAACAGGGGGTTACGACAGACCCCTTTGCACCCAAGTATCCTTTCCCCCCAATGTCTGACGCTGAGTAAGGTTTCCATTCTCTAACCAGGTACATGTACAGTGGTTAAACACAAACGCATTGCATTTAAATGTAAAAAAGTACTTTTTCGAACTTTCTGACCAGTACTTTTAATCTGAGTGACAAACAGTTTGGAGCAAGACCAGGCGCGAGGTTTCCCGGCGTCTGATCTGGCTTCAAACAGTTTGCAATGGAAATAATAGTTTTTAGCGTACACGCGTTTATTGGGAGAAAATAATGCCGTCTCCACTGTTACAATGCAAATCTTTCCGGACGTATAACCATTTAGCGACTTCGGTCGAATTTGAAACAAAAAGTGTGGATCCTGATTAGACCCCGAGTATCTCGGCGCCTGGTCAGAATCCAAATTTGATGACACTTGTATCGGTATATTTACATTCAAACACTAAGTAATTTTGGAACAAAGGTACGGAAAACACTAATACATGTAAAAACAGACGATATGATTTAACCCCTTCACCGCCGTGACATCATTAGCTTTAAACAAGTGTCGTCTGCTATTATTTTTTAGATTTAAATATCAGGAATTTTGACTTCAGAAATGTCAAATTGAGTGTTAGACAGTTTGGATCCTAACCAGGATCCAAACTGTTTTAAATTAACCATTTTACTCGGAATAAGGCAGTGAAATGGTTACATGTACAGTGGAGAAGACGTTATTCTTTCCCAATAAACGCGTTTACGCTTAAACTATTATTTTCATTGCAAACAGTTTGGAGCCAGATCCGGCGTCTGATCAGACTACAAACTGTTTGCCGTCAATGTTAAAATCAACATTCAGAATTGTCGAACAATTGTAATTTTCTTCATTTTATTACAATGCGTTTGCGTTTCGTTTGCGTTTAAAACGGGAAAGAGTAACATATGCTCAACTGTAAGTAGACGGTAGAATTCAACGATGTGAAATGGTTAAACAGCAATGTATAAATATGACAAAAAATCTGATTGTTATTAAATAACGTTTTATGACTTTCCATGTGTAAGAATTAAATATACACACATTGTGGGTGTTTTCCTAAATAAACTTCTGATCAAGATGAATTCCGATTAACTTTGTGTCTCATCAGGATCGAAAATTATAGCTACTTTGAATATGTTTACGGGACTTGTTTTGCAAAAGAAAACAGAAAAAACACTGTTAATAGTACACACTCGTATACGTTTGAGGGTCATACTCATAAATCAGCTCGCACGTAATACAACACTTTATTCAGCAATGTGAATTCCTCTTACTGGTTCTCTTGATTAAATAAATGGCCCCTAAGGTATACCTAAAGTACACCTGTGAGGGGAACACTAAAGTCTTGTTCCTCTTGAAATATTCTAGACCCAGATCTGATCAGGATCTGCAATGGTTTTGCAATTTATATTGTATGGAGACGTTTGGTTTCACGGCCCTGAGACACACAATAGGTCATATAGCGCCTTATTGCATTGCATCATTGTAGCACCGTTAACATCTGCACCTGAGTGTAGTCTAAACTGCCTACTACAGTATACAATGCAAGCAAACGACATTTGTTTTAAAGCTGATGACGTCAGAAGTGAAACTTTATCACGTGACAGATTCATCTGCTTTAGTCTTTCAATGACGCCATGAAGCGCGTTTGCAAACAGTTTAGGTCCTGATGAGACGCCGCGAAACGCGGCGTCTCATCAGGATCCAAACTATTTGACATTCGTTTTAAAATTTCTTTAGTTATACTGCCTTTGATTTAATTTTGAAACGATATTGCCGACAATAATATTGAAGCAGACGACAATGAAGTGGTGGAGGGGTAACATCTCACGATGCATTTAGTAGAGAAAGAGTTAAACGGTCGTCTACACACATTTCAATATTACGGTTAACCCCGTTACTGCCACAAGGTCATCACTTTTAAAAAATAATCGTTTGCTTTTATTTTTAAAAATTGACACATGTAACACGACGTCTGATCAGGATCCAAAACGTTTGCATAATAACCATACTCGGGGTAAGGCAGTGGAGTGGATTTTATAAAATCTATGTTTTGACTTCCGAAACATGAATACGAATATGAACTCGTTATGCGCCTCGTAAATCGTGTATTATCATGTCACACCTATTTGCAAGGGCCGACCTAGCTGCGCTGAGCATGCTTAATGGTTTCAGACGTCCGGAAGCATTTCTTGTTTAAACATGGCACATGTTCGATAAGTTTATTTACATAATAAATAAATGGCCTTTTCATGTAATTGAAAGTAGAATTCATCTCTATCATCGTCATAATACTTATAATAATAATAATAATAATAAATCAATAGTCGTCGCCATTATCATCACCATCTTCATCAGTATCAACGTCGCCGTCTTCATCATTTTATCCAACATCATCATCGTCACTACCACCAAACTTTCAAACCAACCATTTCGTGCATTTCTTGTTTCCACAACTGCCGTCCTGTTAATCACAATGACACATATAAAGTGGAGAGTAGGTAATACTCTTATAATACACGCGTTTATGCTGCAATGTTTCTCTCATTGAAAACAGTTAGGATTCAGATCAGGTTCCTAGCTGTTTGCCGATCGGATAAAACAGATTGTCAGGTTTTTGACTCATTCACCCCTGAACATTTTAATGGATAATTCCAGTTCCAAAATAATCTAGTCGATTTTTGACTATTTAGGGTTGATTTTCACAATATAATTATCTCAAAATGACAAACAGTGTAGACACTGATCAGAGGGCTCCTGCAGGAGCCCACTGGTCAGGATTTACACTGTTTGCATGGGACACGTGTAATCCTTACAGGTACTCTGTAATTGACGTATGCATATAGTCGTCGCTAGGGTTGAATGTGTTCAGATATATCCGTTATTACCTCAATTTTATCGAATGGCTTTCTCATTTATCTCCATGTACTGTATATGGGAACAAAATTGAATACACTCGATACTTCGAACTCGCTTAAAATCGAATTGACCAGTATTACAAAGTTATATGCAGATCTCGCTCAAAGGGAATGGCATCAAGATTTAGCATAAAATAGTTATTTGTAAATGTTTATCAAACGCTTATAAGTATAAACAGGTAAATATTAGTTTAAGATAAGAATTCTGTTAAAAATGCGTTTCAATAAAGTAAAGAATTAGCTCTGTTGGATTCGAACCGGGACCGGGTGTGCGGGGACGGAAAATGAAAAATTGAGTCAGACGACTTACCGACTGAGCTAACCAGGTATTTAATTAAAGGCGATCGATTTAACCTACTTCAGAGTACAGCGGTGGAGAATACATCGGTGTATGCATGCGCTTGCGCAAAGGATGCGAACTGATTGGAATCATTTCAGTTGAGTCTAGTACATGTATACTCAATTAAAAAAGCGATGGAAAGTATCTAAAACACTACAATTTGGCGACTTTTCTTGAGGATGTTTTTAGACTGATCGCATTGTGTTAAATGCCAGATGCTCGATAATGCTACACATTTGGATTTTTTCAGCGTTTTGCACATACATGTATTCCATTCGGTTTTCAGTCTCTTAAAGCCGAATATACCAGTGTTTTAAAGATAAAACGTGGCTAAGCCACGTTTTAACTTTGAACTATGGATATATTTGAATTAAAGCGAGTTCGAATGATCGAGTTTCGTCTGTACCATATTCTCCATTGTACGGGCTACCAAGGGATCATCAGTGTAACATTAGACTTTTCCTGCTATTAAATGCACGGTGTCACATGCTTAAATACACACCAAAAGCTTGTTTCCAGCCTATGTGTTATTTATACATATTAAACATTGACTTTTGAACTTTACATGTATCTCTTGAACTGTTCAGCCAAACTTCACTGGCAGTAGTGAGAACACACGATTCGTTCCCGTATTACATATTACAGTGGAGAATCTGTAATTCTTTCCCGATAAACGCGTTTACGCTAAAACTATATTTTCTTTTACAAACAGTTTGGAGCCAGACCAGACGCCGGGTAACCCGGCGTCTGATCAGGCTCCAAACTGTTTGCCACCAAGATAAACAAGAATTATCAGAATTGTCCAAAAGTTGTTCTTTTCTACGTTTTAGTGCTTTGCGTTTGCGTACGTTTGCGTTTAAACGGGAAAGAATAACAGATTCTCCACTGTACCTAAATCAAACGCCCTTTACGCCCTGTATTTACTCCTCCACTGAAAGCAATACATGTACATGTACAGCGCTCCATCTCTACACCGACACCCAGTGGGAGACAAACATTGTGTTCGTTATTCGGAGGGAGTCGTAATAGGGAGGGAACTTGGCTACATTTGCAAACAGCTTGAATCCAGATCAGACGCCGCGCCAATATTCAATACACTGACAAAATCAACCCTAAAAAGAACAACAAATGGACTAAATTGGAAAATGGAATTGTCCATTTGAGAAATTAGGGAAGAAATGGTTAAACTTACACTGAACTTTTGACATAGTGTTCGATTAATACCTCTTACATGTTAGTGCACAGTGCTGTGTAAAGTGTTGTTCTTCATCAACGTATGCCAATAGCTAAATGGACTATCAGTACATCGTCTTTTGAATGGTCGTTTTACCAGTTTATGCAAAGCGGATTATACATGTACCATGCTTACAATGTACATGTATATATAGGATAAGTCCATTTTGCATTTTTGTTTCGTTTAATGTTAAAATTTCTATCAACAAAAATGTAGACTCTGATCCCACGCCGCATAAGGCGGTGCCTGATCAGGGTCAACACTGTTTGCCTATGACCCTTTTAAAGGATACATATTCGTGACTGTAAAACGACAAAACTCAAACGCGTTGTAACAGAATGTAGACTGGCTAAATTGCGAATTTTCGAACGTTCTTTGATATTATGAATTACAGACAATTCGAAGCCTGACCAGACACCGGGTAACCCGACATCTGATGTGGCTACAAACTGTATGCAGTGGACATCATGTGGTTTAGCATTAACACTTTTATGGGGGAAATAATGATATATTATACACTTTAGCATAAATGCTGTTATTTTGGAAATCATGTTTCATACTATAGCATTCCCCCAGGCTGTTTTTGATTACTAAATCCGATGTTTACTAAACGAAGATTGTCCCTTATGGCAGGGAATGGTTCTTGTCCTTGCTTTTATGGTCTGTAAATGTGTCTCTTGCCATTACAGTGGAAACATATTATTATTTCCTATATAAAACGTGAACGAAACGCAAACGTATTACAATGAAATGGAGAAAAGGACACAGTTTGACAATTTGATTATGTTTTTAACAGTAAAAAGAGTAGCAAATAGTTTGACACCTGATCAGACGCCGGATACCCGGCGTCTGATCAGGCGTCAAACTGTTTGCAATGGAAATAATAGTTTTAGCATAAACACGTTTATTGAGGGAAAGAATAACGTCTTCTCCAGTTTACTAGTAATTTGGGTGTAGTAATCAAGACAGCGTTCAGCAACCTTTCATAAAACGGTACGCTGACAATCCTTATTAATGTAAGAAATTGCCTTACACGGAAATGTCATCTATTTCTGTTGAACGTAGTTAACAAAATGAGCATTACTTTCTTTTGTACTGGTCTAGGTCTTCGTTAAGTGGCAATATCAAAAACGCACGATGTTTTCGTGCGTGTTAAGCAAATGTGTATAGGTCATTAACCTTATGGAGATCCGTAGAATAACATACATTAAATCTATTAAACTTTCATGGCAGATATTTCAGTTTATCAACAGTCGGTGACATTTATATTTGTATGATTTTCGATGGAACAGTATACACAAATGTACATTTGTTTCTTAGGTACTGCGGGAACAGTCAAATCGTTGACCCTCGGTAGCAGGGAATACCTTGAGAACGGTTGCCCGAGGCCATCGGCCTCGGGCAACCGTTCTCAAGGTATTCCCTGCTACCGAGGGTCAACGATTTGACGATTCCCGAAGTAAATATGAAACAAATGATTTATTACCTGACTCTCTATTTAAGATAGATCTAATTCCTGAATTGTACAAGGCTGGGTGAAAAACTAGATCTAGATCTACATGATTTAAACTGCTGTATAGATTCTAATGATGATTTATTTATTATATCTTTACATATCTTTAACGCAAAACCACTGTGTTTAGAAACGTTTTCTCTACAATATTTATTTTTTCAATTACGATTTGAAATGTAACCATTTTTTCATTTACTAAAATTGATTGACACTTAGTTTGATTTTTTTAATTACGTCATGAATTCATGATGGCATGACGTCATTTATAATATAACGTCATAATTTGGTTAACAAAGGAAAATGCTAGATCTACATGCGGTTTAACAATCTTTTTCGGAGTCACTCTTAATACTAGATGATCTATATGTAGTCTTTTTAGGGAATGGTTCGATAGAAACATTGTGGCTCGAACAACTCCGTAAAAGGCTAGATCCCGATGCAGAAAATGTTTCCGCACCATTTTCGCGCAGGCAACAGTGCCGTGCAACAGTCTGTTGACCGTGCAACAGTCACTAAGCATAAGTCTGGGAAATCTTTATGGAAAAACAATCAAAATTGCTTGATAAACACCTAAATAGCGAGTCCGGAAAAAACATTGGTTGATAATTTAACTGTTGTCGGATCTGTATGAGTGCCATAATCATTCTTATAATGAGCATGACATTATAATTATATGATGACATTCGTGTTTTAAGACTTGTTCAGATACAGTGGAGGAAAAGTTATTCTTTACAAAATGACGCGTTTACGCTTAAACTATTATTTCAGTTGCAAACAGTTTGGAGCCAGATTAGACGCCGGGTAACGCGACGTCTGATCAAGCTCCAATCTGTTTGCCATTCAAAATAAAACAAGCATTCAAAATTGTCAAAATATTATTATTTTCTACATATTATTGCAAATAGTTTGCGTTTAAACAGGAAATAATCAATTGTACGAGAAACACTTCTTCCTTCAAAAAGGTAACATCTTAGATGCATTAGACCTATTAATTTATTTCTGTGTAAATGTCGCTTTAATGGATTCTAGCCGCAAAACATAAACATATTCCTAAGACAGCGAATTAAAGATTGGTGTGAATGACCTTTCCTATACGCACACTCTATGCAATAATATGTAGAGACTCGCAATGTTTTTGCTACGTTAACTTTGGGTAGAGGCTTGCTTAGAAACGGAGTTTACTGTTATCTAATGTGTTTCATCAACCTGTTTGTAATGGAAAACCGGTTCCATGCTTATAACACGTTTGATGACCAATCTGAGATCGTTCTAAAGTCTTCGGTTGGGTTAGATGTTAGCATCTTGCTCATACTTGACCAATCAAAAGTTTGAAAACGTCTCAAACATTTTATAAGTACACTTTGCAAAACAAGTTTTTTTTTATTTTCCATGGATGGTGATAACGTAAAGGTACTTCTGATTTATGAATTATAATAATACTTTAAATATTTCATGGAAAAGATAACCATGTGTGTGGGAAAATGATTTTGTACATGTAATACTTGATCGTGACACAGTGCCACATTTTCGGAGCATATGTCAATACCGTGTACATGTATTGCCACCGTTAGCCCTCAGTACAGCCGTGCAGCGAGCCCTAATGAATATGGTGCAATTCCTGATGCGAGCAGCTACATTGTTATGATATTGTTCCATTTCCCACGGACCTTTCACTGCAACTCTGAGATATTATGTGACACATTATTTCCCTGTGTATGCGTCGCCTACTGTGCTCTATTTGGGTATAGGGTCGGGTGACATTGACGACGATGGTGAAACATTAATACCGTAGGCATGAACAGGTCCTGAGACATGTTGCACCGTTGTGCATCAAAGTCGTTCCCCTATATCGCTGCACGAGCATCAGTAGTAAGTTAATGAGAGCCCGCTGCATGGGTGTAGGGAGAGCTAACGGTGGCCAAACAAGTTATTGACATATGCTCACAAATGTGATATTACAATTTGCACAATGCCATGTTCTTAAATTCAAAGCATAATTTTCTCGAAACATTTTTATGTTTCCATGAAATAATTACAACATGATTATATTTCATAAATCAGAAAACACCTTTACGTTATAACCATCCACGAAAAAGGCAATTCCAAAATAGTCCCTGGGGTCCTTTAGCAGTTTATAAGTATACATATACACCCTGGTTTGTAGGGTTCATACATGTTCCACTCCAACTGACTGAAAAGATGTATTATACGCAGATACCCCCCGCAAAGCTATTCAAAAAGTGTCCTCTTACGTCTGATACCGGACACTTTTTTCTGTTACCGGACAGTTTTACTTTCTGTTACCGGATACTTTTTACGGGCGTGGTGCACGTGGTGAGCATGCGGTCACCGGTTTAGCTCTTGCACTGCCCGGGAATTGACGAGGTAACCCTTGTTATGCTACAGTGGAGAAAACGTAATTCTTTCCCGTTTAAACGCAATCGAAACGCAAACGCAAAACACAAAATGTAGATTTCTAGAAAATAATAACTTTTTTTTTTACATTTTTCATCATCGTTTTTCATCCGAGTGGCACACAATTTGGGTCCTGATCAGACGCCGGGTTACCCGGCGTCTGGTCTGGTTCCAAAATGTTTGCAATGGAAAATATAGTTTAAGCGTCAAACGCGTTTATTGGGGAAGAATAACGTTTTTCCACTATGAGTACCGCTTGTCTAACATTTGGAAACAGTTTAGATCCATAGAAGACGCCATGTAACGCGGCATGTGATCTGGATCCAAATGTTTGGCACTGATTTTCATTTTTGATTCAATTTGGAAAGCATAAGAAAGATTTTGAGATTCTCCGCAGACGATAAGTTTGATGCAGACGGCAATTCAGCACGATAAGGGATAACGAACTTTTGCAAATAGTTTGGATAAATATCAAACACACAGTAACTCAGCGTTTGAACAGGATCCAAACTGATAGACACTTGATTCGTGCAATCAAATCCCGAAACTTTGCGTTGGAAAATAAGTGCATTCAGCAATTTCAAAGCAGACGACAATATGACAGTGCAAGAGTAAACGACGCTATTTAATGGTGTGCCTGTTCAGGAGAAAAATATCTGGTCCTTGGTTTGGTTATAAGGAGCGGAAAAGGAATTATATCGGGCTAAAATGATAAGATATTTATTGACCTTAAAGCTAAATGCTTAAAAAAAGATGTCATCTAAATTGATAAATACTGCGCTTTCCTTATACTAGCTGAATACTCATTCTGAGCGCAGATAAATAAATACATGTACGTAGTTATTTTACGGCATGACCCAGCACACAGGCTGCACGGAATGCTCGTGCAAAGTATAAAAAGGACCAATGAAAATAATAGTTGGTTTACGTGAATTTCAATATATTATAAATAGATATATTAATTTGCAATATTACATTGACCGCAATCATTATTGACTCGGTGTAAGATATTTATTAAAATCTACGTATAAGTCAGATACAGCGACTTGTTCGCCTTAAAAGTGTACGGTATGAATCGTAATCAGACTGTTTCGCTCGGACGAACAACAAATATGTCCTCGGCTTCGCCTCGGACACTTTGTTGTCGCCCTCGCAAAACAGTCTGATAACGATTCATACCGTACACTTTTAAGGCGAAACCCGTCGTGTATCTATTACTTAATCCATTTGCGCATAGGGGATTATTCCATGCTTATATATTGGACCAGTCAATCTTTAATGTAATGGGTGTCTGATATAAATTGTCGTTTTTATTTTGTGTTATGTTGAAATTCCTATAAAAAAAACAGTTTAGACTGATCGGACGCCGATCAGAGTTTACACTGCTTGCATGTGTCCCTTTTATAGGACACTAGGCATAAATAGGTGAATATTCTCCCTTGCACATGTACGACAGAGCTGTACTTTTAGGTGCATCGTTAAAGTCCCATTGTGTTTTCAGACCTTTTCTCAATGCCTGAAATACGATAACGGTTAATAATAATGTTTGAACATTCTTATGGGCCAAACTGATCTATGAAATGATGAAGACGGACATAAATCACCAAAAAGGGCGATTTAAAATCATAACAAACCGAAAATAGAACGTCTGACATAAACATTTCCACACGGCTTAGTATCACGTGATACAGCCGAATACAACTTCACTGGGGGCAACCGCATGTACCTCCGCCCGTCTATCCATCAGTCAGTTAGACTATCACACTTTTTTGTCCGCTCTCTAACTCAACTAATTTTTATCCGATCTTTCACAAACTTGCTGAAAATGTTTATTGATATAAAATTAAGGTTTAGTTCGATTACTACTAAAATCGCATAAGGTATTTTTGAGTAATTGCCTGTTAATTAATAAAAAATGACTTTTTCAGTCATTTTTGCACTCTAAACCAAACAGCTTTTATCGGATATTCACCAAGCATGCTGAAAATATTGATTCATATAAAATTTAGGTATAATTTGATTATTACTAAAATCGCATGTGGCATATCTGAGTTTTTGCCCTTTATGTATTAAAAAATGACTGTTTTCAGCAAGTTTGGCTCTCTAACACAAATACTTTTTATTGGATCTTCACCAAACTTGCTGAAAATGTATATTGATATAAAATCAAGGTTTAGATTGATTACTACTTAAATCGCATAAGGAATATTTGAGTTATTGCCTTTTTATTAATAAAAAATGACTGTTTCAGTCATTTTTGCACCCTAACACACACAGTTTTTATCGGATATTCACTAAACTTGCTAAAAATATTTAAATATATAAGATTTAGATCTCGTTTGATTATTACAAAAATCGCATGTGGCATGTCTGAGTTTTGGCCCTTTAAGTATTAAAAATGAATGTTTCAGAATTGTTTGCTTTCTAACACATACAGTTTATATCAGATATTCACCAAACTGGTTGAAAATGTTTATTGATATAAAATCTAGGTCAGTCATCTTAACTACCAAAATCGCACAAGGCATGTTGGAGTTATTGCCCTTGAATGACTAAAAAATCATTTTTTAATTATTCAAGGGCAATAACACAGACATGCCTTATGCGATTTTGCTAGTTATTAAACCTCACCTAGATTCTATACTAATAAACATTTGTAGCAAGTTTAGTGAAGATCCAAAACGAAGTGTTTGAGTTAGAGAGCGGACAAGGCTGAAACAGTCATTTTCAGCAAGCTCAAGGTATAGATTCACCGTAGTTTGTTTTATCGTTTACCCCTAGTGAATAATTATGTACATGTTGTTATTGGATCTCATAGTGTTTAACCCTGTGCCTACTGGTCGTAACTTTTAGGAGTTTGCAAACTATTTGAATCTAAAAAGACGCCGCGTAACGCGGCGTCTCATCTGGATTCAAACTGTTTGACATTCGTCTTAAGGTTTGTTTAATTAAAACAATGCATAAATCTAAACTGAACACATTTTGCAGACGACAATGTCAAAGCAGACGTCTGTGCAGCAGAATAAGGGTTAACAGGGTCATTTCCAGTGCTCCAGCTATAGATGTAATCGAGAGTAATCTGAACTAATCTAACATTTTCTCACTCATTTCAGCACCGAATGCTATGGTGTTACTACTGATTAAACCGTCTCTTCGAGACAATTTTAATGAGTATGACACCATTGGGTTTAAAAGAAGAAATAAAGATTTTAGTTTTCGAAATACTTCCGTTATCTGGAGCCCTGTATTTACAGAGATGTCCTTCTTTCCATTCACAAGGGAGGCTCTTTAATTTGTGCAGCACCAAAATATTATAAATAACATTTAAAAAGCGAATTTCTTAGATAAAACCGGTTTTTGTGAAAGAATCACGCCCCACGTAGTTCAAATGGGACCCCAAACAACCGTTTTATGCAGGTTTCTCAAAAACACAATGCGGCTTTAATTTCAATATTACCGTTGTTGAATCCTTATAGCTGTTTATACTATGATATTAATGTTAAACTGATGAGAACCTTCTTTCCCAATAAACAAGCTCGTGCTGAAACAGCTACAGTATTACTGCTCTACAACGTCCCTCCAAACAACGACCCCTCCTTACAACGACCCTTGCCGCTGTTCATCAAACAAGACAATTATATGTCTAAAACTTTTATTTCTGAACTATCGTCTGCATAAAATTGTCGTCTGCTGTTTTTCCGAAAGCCACATATTGGTCATTCTGACTGATAAACATAATGACGAGTTACAAACTGTTTGAATTTAGATCAGACGCCGCGTTACGCGGCGTCTGATCTCGATTCAATCTGTTTGCAACTGTAAGCTATTTTCCCCATCTATAACGACTCCCTCCGAACAACGCACACATTTTTGTCTCCCAATGGGTGTCGTTGTAGAGAGGGGGCGCTGTTTTTTCACTGAATACAATTTGGAGTCAGATCAGACGCTGGTTTATCCGGCGCCTGATCAGGCTCCAAACTGTTTGTCATTCAAATTGCAATAAACATCGTCAGAGTTTAGCAAATGTTTCTTATTTTTTATCTCATTGAATTGCATTTGAATTTAGTTTCGTTTAAGACACCGATTTACACAGAGCATCCCATATATAGCTTCATTAACTACTTTTAAAACGCAGTAACTCTAACGAACTGCAATTAGAACTTCTTAAACTTCTTGTGTAAGGATGGTATTTCTTGACAAAGAAACAGTGCTAGAAAGTGTAAACAATTATAGTAATTCATTTTATTATTGTTGCAGATTTATTTTAATCTTAGTGTCAACCAGTTTGGGGCCTGACCAGACATCGGGTTCATCAGTATCTGATCTGAACTGCAAGGCTGCCATAAGTTGACATGAAAAATCCTAAGATTCCCAAATTTGCATTTTTCAAGTGCGATTTAACGAATCATACCTTTACCCCATCGCCTGTTTCTAGTTTGGTTGACATGTGACTGCTTAAAGCAGGCTGTAAGTAAAACAGAATGCGCCTTAGGGCGCATTCTGTTTTACTTTCAGCCTGCTTTAAGCTACCATATACTGGGAACAAATCTGGAGATTTAGGAAAAATCCAGAGAAATGGCAGCCCTGGAACTGTTAGAAATAAATATTTTTTTGCATAATTGCCTGGTTTGTTTATAAATAGAGGATATTTTATGTGTGCTCATTATTTATAATTTTTAATAAACGAGTTGACTAAAATATTAATTTTGGTCAACAAGTTTATTTAAAAATGATAAATAATGAGCACGAATATGATATTCTATTTATCATGTAACAATTTTAAGCCCCTATAAAACTAACTGAGGCCGTAGTTTGTAGACCCTCTGCTATATAGATTTTCCGCCAAAACGTTACGTTGTTTATGTTAACGTCATCGCAATTGACGTCATTTGGTGTCCTGCTACTTGAAGTGCTTGTAGACGAACATGCTGGGCCGGTGTAACGCAGTAGAATGACAATCCCGTGCAAAAGGACACGGGTCTTTATACTACGTAGAGAAATGACCCCAAACCGTGAGGGGGTCATTCTACTACGAGTCGATGGGGTCCTTTTGCTACGGTCTGGGTACATTTTTCTACGTAGTAAAATGACCCGGGTCACTGTTCTACGTAGTGACATGACCCATTGGCCATTTTAGCAGGGGTGGGTCATTCTACTGCGATACACAGGAGCCCAAAAACGATATTCCACTAGAGGATTACGATATTTACATAATGGCTTTATGCAACCCCTAGACCGCAGGTTGTATGATAAATTTTATTTAAAGTCGGTTTGTCGTTACTATACCATTATAAATATAAACCATGTATAGATTTTGACTGACATTACTATAAATATGTTCTTCCTTGTGGAATAAAGAATGAAATATAGATGTACTTTCAGATGTGCCACCCTGATTCCGAATGGATATCAGTTTGAAGCCTGTGAAAGTTATGTTAAGCGGCCGTTCAAAATACGGGCAGCCGACAAGCCCTGCAGGGATCTACAGTAATCCCTCTCTACAACGGTCCTCTCAATAACGACTCCCTCATTACAACGACCATTGTCACTGTTCCTCAAACGAGACATGTACAGTGGAGAATGTGTTATTCTTTCCCAATAAACGCGTTTACGCTAAAACTATTATTTGCAGTGCAAACAGTTTGGAGCCAGATCAGACGCCGGGTAACCCGGCGTCTGATCAGGCTCCAAACTGTTTGCCACCATGATAAACATGAAATATCAGAATTGTCCAAAAGTTGTTCTTTTCTACGTTTTAGTGTTTTGCGTTTGCGTACGTTTGTGTTTAGACGGGAAAGAATAACAGATTCTCCACTGTATACCTAATCCTTTCACTGCTGCAATATCGTCTGCTTAAAAATGTCGTCTGCTGCTTTTCTTAAAGTTACATTTTTGACATTTTGACAGAAAAAAAATAATGACGAGTGACAAACAGCTTGAATCAAGATTAGATAATGCGGTGTCTGATCTGGATTCAAGCTGTTTGCAAATGTAATCCCATTTCCCTCCCTATAACGACTCCCTCCTAACAACGAACACATTTTTTTGTCTATTTTGGTGTTGTTGTAGAGAGGGAGCGCTGTAAATAATAATTCAGGAAAAGCGTTATACAAAATTCTAATGAATTGGCGTTATGCTAAAATCTTTACCAACACTAAAACTAGGATCAACAATGATAAGTTCATGTAGTATTCGGTCACTGTAATTCCTTTTAACCGTACACTCATGAACAGACTTAATCATTTCTCGTGACATGTTGTCAAGCCAAAATCTGACATGGCAGCTAAAACATTAATAAGGTTTCCATTAAGTAGATTAACCAACTCGGTCGTAAACAGACCCCCAGAGTAACTACAGTTTGTAAATATGTCACACAGTGCTTTCAGCTATACTACTGGCTTAATGAAACTAATATTATAAGATATAGTTGTGTTTCCAACAGTTTTGATGCTGATCAGCGACCAAGTTTCTCGATCTATGATCCTGCACTCAGATTTTTCCAACCGCGATTGTATCGGCAATGTAAATGAACTCTATCCGTTCTTATACACTTCAAAATGATGCCAATATTGTACGTAGATCTATGGTGTCTAGTTTAATTCATTTGAGCCCATTATCTCATTTATGTGCCGCGGGCAAATAGTGTAGATTGTGATCAGACGCCGCATAATGCGGCGTCTGATCAGAGTCTACTCTGTTTGCTGACATGAATTTCAATATAAAACAAACACGAAAATGCAAATGTAGACCTGTCACTCCTTAGATCACAAATGAACTAATCCAGTATATAAGCATGGCAGAATTCACTGAGCGTAAATGGGTATACATCAACATACAAAATAGTGTATTTTCGCGTGGGATGCTGTTTGCAATTAACTCTTGTACATTCACCGTCTCATTATACAGTGAAACCCCTCTAAACCGGAACCTCTAAAAACTGGAATTCTC
This sequence comes from Gari tellinella, assembly GCA_922989275.2. NCBI lineage: Eukaryota > Metazoa > Mollusca > Bivalvia > Cardiida > Psammobiidae > Gari > Gari tellinella. Next base: position 31,418,331 of record OV277872.1, on the reverse strand, counting down.
TCTAAACCGGACAAAAACTTTGGTACCGTTTCCAACCATTCTTTATTTTAACACATTACACCATAAATACGCCTTTTTACGTCTTTGGTTTAATCTTTACACTGAAGAAAAAAACTTGTACATTCTAGCAGATGATAGCTTAAAGCAGTTTGAAAGTAAAGCAGAATGCGCCTTAAGGCGCATTCTGCTTTACTTTCAACCTGTTTTAAGTGGTCAGCTATCTTTCATACTAGAAACAAGTCAACACCCCTCTAAACCGGAAACCCCTCTAAACCGGACCTTTTTGTTGTCCCCACACATATCCGGTTTAGATGGGTCTCGTCATATTTTGTGATATGATATTATAGACAGATAGATATTACTTTTTTGTAAAATATCACTTTGACTAAAATAAAAAGGATAGATCCGTAACACAGGTGTGTGATGCTAAAATAAAGCTACAGTAAAGCTGCGAATTACATTACTACATGTATATAAAGACATATTCGTACGATATGTATTAGATACTAATGTAGAAATATTACAGTGGAGCATATGTTATGTTTTCCCAATAAACGCGTTTACGCTTAAACTATTATTCACTGCAAACAGTTTGGAGCCAGATCAGACACCGGGTAACCCGTCGTCTGATCAAGTTCCAAATTGTTTGCCGTCAATATTAAAATCACCATTCAGAATTGTCGAAAAATTGTAATTTTCCTCATTTTATTACATTGCGTTTGCGTTTCATTTGCGTTTCATTTGCGTTTAAACGGGAAAAAATAACGTCTTCTCCACTGTATTAGGATCGATCCGTATATATATTCTCGTTAATCTCGACACAAGCGGCGCACGTCGCCTCTACTTATACAGATGACAGTTTACTAACTTAAGGACTAAAAACAATAAAACAGTAAAAACGCATACCGGAATATTCTGCTAATCATTATCTCGCTGTCTATATTGCAAATAGTAGGATATAGAATGTGCGCGTAGTCCACTTATTTCTAATTTTAACCCATTACCCCATGTTCTGTTTCTATGAAGGGAAACAACAATTAACCACTTAAATCTGGTTGAAAGTATAGCAAAATGCGACTGAAGGCACAGTATTATTCTCATTTGCTTTCAGTTTGCGTTAAGCTACCATCAACCAGGACATATAACTGGGTTCTTATTATGCATATTCTTGACTGCGTAAAGTGGAGCTAGTTTCTGTATATAGTGGAGGAATAAATAAGGGCGTATTCGTGGTATTTATGGAATAAAGGAATAAAACGCTTACAGTATGTTAGAAACATAATCAGACAAATTAAAAAAACGGCAAGTTGTAACCTATTTTAAGATTTTAACTCCCCCCACCATCCTCCACTGCCTTACCCTAAGCACAAGTGTTATTTGCAAACTACAAACTCATTTCAATATTTCTAAAATGAAAATACCTAAACTTTAAATTTGAGAAATAAAAAGGCGACAATTGTTTAAAATTGCGTAGGTCATGGCAGTGATTGCATTAATCGTACTGCGAACGAAAGTTTTTGAAGCTGGTACAATGCTCTCTCCCTACAACGGCCCTCCCAACATCGAATCCCTCCTTACAACGACCCCTGTCGTAGTTCCTTAAACAAAACAATTATGTCTGACGCTTTTACTGGTGCACTATGTCTGCTTAAAATTGTCGTCTGCTGTTTGTCTTAAAGTTATATATAAGCAGACATTTTGCTAGAATAACATAATGACTAGTGACAAACAGCTTGAATCCAGATCAGACGCCGCGTAACGCGGTGTCTGGTCTGGATTCAAGCTGTTTCCAAATGTAGGCCAATTTCCCTCCATGTAACGACTCCCTCCGAACAACGTATACAATGTTTGTCTCCCATTGGCTGTCGGAGAGAGAGCACTGTAATACTGATTAAGCTTTAGCCGCCGTGTTATCGTCTTCAAAATTTTTAATCCTCAACAGTTTTAAAATTTGATTTAGACCTAACCTTATTGTCTTTCCTGAAATATCACAATGGTGTCAAACAGTTTGGAATCAGATGTTACACGGCATCTGGTCTGGATTCAAGCTGTTTGCACTTGTCATTATAATTCGCCTGGTCGTGAATAAGAGTGAAAATAAGTTCAGACAGAAACAGTATACCATCGTTATATAACTCTGTTGCTTTTATCATGTAAAAGGCTTTTGCAATTACCCTTTTCACTGCATTTGGCCGGATGTACTTACCTTTATAAAACAGTTCGAATCCTGATCAAACTTCGATTAGCTCGGCATCGGATAAGCATCCGAAATATTTGACATACTTGTCGATGTTTGTATACTAGATATGCTTAAAATCTAAACTTTGAGAATTAATGCAAACGGCAATACCTAAGTAGACATTATGGTGGCAATAAAAGGTACCAATGTAGGATCACGACATATTGGCCCATTATATATTATAAAATAGACGAGATTGATGCGATTCATTGTACAGCTGCTGTGACAGATTTTACTTTATTGCGCATCAGACTTTTCCAGATAGCCAGTAAATGAATACATTGATTGCATGGTTTTGTATGGTTTGTGTTTCCAATTTGCAATTTAATAAATAGATAACCATAGCAAAAGCTTTTATTTAAATTAGTTTAAACAAATTTGATTCCAGAATTGTTTTGGCCGATTACATATTTATGCAAACGTTCACACAGTAGGGCAGTCGCTATTTATTTCTATTCGACTCTTATCATGGTAAATTGGCGTCTGCTTCAATATATCGTCTGTGAAATATATTGGAATTTGTTGTTATGCTTTTTGTTACTGAAGAAAACATGAACATGAGTAACAAACAATTTGGAAGCAGATCAGACGCCGCGTTACGCGGCGTCTGGTCTGGGTTCAAGTTGTTTGCAAACGTTAACAAAGTCACATTTAGCACGATAGGGGGGTTACAAATTTGAACGTAAACTCATTGCAATAATTGTAACTGATAATAATTCATTTAAACGTTGAGGACATTTAGTGGTAAACAGTTTGGAGCATGATCGGGCACCGAGCTATGCGTTGTCTGACATGGATCTTAACTGATTTCTACGGACACATATTTAATTAATAGAGCACGAAGGCATTTATTTGGGACAATATCATCTTCTTCACTGTACAAGATTAACGTACAATACTAGATATGAAGTTTAGTGAGACAATTAACAGTACTTGCCTTTGCAAGAGAATTTACCATTTTAAGCAAAATATTTGATGCATCGATTTTTATAGACTGTCGGATTTAAAAGTCTATACAATATAGAGGATTGAAGATATTATTTCCTAAAAAACGAGTTTATAACAAAACTTATGTCCGCGGCAAACAGTAACGCGGCGTCTGATCTGGATTCAAGCTGATTGTCACTTGTCATTTTGTTTTTTCTATCAAATTGTCCGCTTATATATTACTTTGAGAGAAACAACAGCAGACGACAATTTTCAGCAGAAGATAGTGCATCAGCAAAATGCGCTAGACATAGTTGTACTAGTAGGGAACTGCAGCATTGTTCGTTGTAAAGAGGGAGTCGTTGTTGGGAGGGATGTTGTACGGAGGATACACTGTAGCATTTTATTTCATTTCGTTATCTTTTTTTTTTTTTTAAATAATATTGTCCCCATGACTGGTTTGTTTTTCTTTGTTGTATTGTATTGTTATCATGTTTACGATTAAAAATGTTGTTACGGTTATTATCCATATGGTTTGACCTGTCGGTCATCACTTTCCGTCAACTTTCGTTGGCACCATCGGAAGTTTCCGTATACTTTATTTATAGATCAATGAAAACTTCAGGAAGTATACTTCAGTCGATGATCTAACGCCACTGTCGCAATAGCTTAGTGGATAGTGTCATTGACTCGTAGTGCAAGGGCCGTTGGTTCGATTCAAGGTACTGTTTTGTAAACGTCAGCTTCAGGTGTATTTTTTCGATAATTATATATTTTACTTAAAATAAAACAGTTAACGTTTGGGTTAAGAAAAACTTGCTGCTTAACGAAATACAGAAGTAACAAAGAGTGCTTTTTGCCAGAGAGAGCTTTGCATAACGTAATGTTGCTACAGTGGAAAAAACGTTTTTCTTTTCCAAGAAACGCGTTTACGCTAAACTATTATTTCCATAGAAAACAGTTTGGAGCCAGATCAGACGCCTGGTAACCCGGCGTCTGACCAGGCTCCAAACTGTTTGCCACTCAGATTAACTTGAATAGCAAAAATTGTCGAAAATTGTCATGCTCTATGATTTATTGTTTTGCGTTTGCGTTTCGTTTACGTTTAAACGGGATAGAATAACATTTTCTCCACTGTATACGCACTTCTCTATCCAAGTTTCCTAAGGCAAGTTCACTGCACTTTATTTTATACAATTGCATGTTTGTGTCTACCATAAAAAAGTTATAAAAAAGACACACTAAGGAATATTACAAAATTAACTCTATCGGATATCGAACCTATAACCCTTACGTTGGTAGCGCAGACACATAACCACTGAGCCATTACCGACTGTAGATATGTGTAACAGATAATATGATCAAATTCGCGTCATCCTTGAATGGTTTATTTACAATACACTGTTTTGTTTTTTCCGGAAGATAAAGATAGTTTACGGAAAAAGACGGAATATTCAACAACCGACAGGTCAAACCTTATCGACAATATAAGAGGAGTACAAAACATGACAACACTTGATTTATAAATAGTAACCACATTTAGTTGTTCTGGCTTTCATAATCATTTTCTTATAATATGTTATGGGGAAGAAAATTGAGCGGTGACATGACAAAGCCTGTCTTATTGCACTGCAACATTGTACATACCAAGCACCGTTGTCATCACAGGTTCTGCGTCTGAGTTTAGTATACACTACCAAATACTGTATAATCATACTGCTAAATACAAAGTTTTAGATAATTATGGATGTCAAACAGCTAGCATTGAACTACGCGGTTTGCAATGCAATAAGGCAGGTTTTGTAATGGCACGTCTCAAATATAATACAGAAGTACACCATAGGAACTTTCTGTTTCAATAGTGTCCTGCAATTGGGTACTCATGTTCCTCAATGGCTTCTTCATATTTCCGCTGATTGATTCTATTGGGCATACTAAATGAAATCGCGAAGCGGTTTCATACAAAAGTGTGACCAGGTTTTTGTTCATACGTCCATGAATACAATAAATGTTCCGAATTATACCTTATAATTTAATATCACTACTGAATTCAAGAAAGTAGTTAAATTGAGAATCGGACACGTGTGTTCATAATTTTACACTTAAAACGTAGACTGTAGTCCCTCCGCCATATATATTTTCCACCAAAACGCGACGTTATTTTGTAGTAACGTTGTCGTAAATGACGTTATTTGGCTTTCTACTTCATGCAGCGCTTGTTGAGAGCAGTTGGACTAAGAGAAAGTAGTCCGGACGAGGCGTGGACTGATTTGTTTTGTTTTTCATGGGGTTAAGCAAAAGTAATGAAAACAAACAAACAATATTAAACTATAAACGGTGACACTGTACAATATAACCAACTGCTGTAAATCCGTTCTTGTCATTATACATTATGTTAAACGTGTGATACATGTGGCAATGAAGTTATCTTTATGGCCATGAATGATACTTTGAATGCATTATCATATATAAGCAAGCAATTCCTAAGCTTATTGCAGCATTTGCTAGAGATAGTAGGACTATATCATGCAAAGCGTTGAATATTAATTTCAATGTGAAGATTTATATATCATCATGTTGTCTATTGCCAGAATAGAGTATAAAATATTGCTTTGATTTAATCATTTTTCTTATTAAAGTTATGTAATACAGCCAGACTGCGATATCTCGGACTCGCTTAAGTCAAACGTATACGAAACTAAAATTTAAAGCATGGATAAACTACGTTTTCATTTTGAAATAAGGATATGTTCGACTTAATCAAAAAGATGATAAAGGAATTCAACTGCAGAACTACGGAAAACTCCAGTTCAGCGAGTACTATATACCGAAGGCAAGACTGTTGTTCATACGAATTTTGTACTTCAAAAATACTTCATATAGTATAAAACAACTTCAATTTAGATATGGGATATAACTTGAGTGTTCAATATGTACTGGCTGTATATAACGCGATATTTAGAAAACGATGAAAAACGAGGAGTTGTCGAGTTGTACGTTTTTCCGGAAACGTCGAGTTTGATGTACCAATACAATATTGTGTTTGTTGTTCGGAGGATGCACTGTATGGACTGTAATACAGGTACAATGGAGAATGTGTTATTCTTTCCCAATAAACGCGTTTACGCTAAAACTATTATCTGCAGTGCAAACAGTTTGGAGCCAGATCAGACGCCGGGTAACCCGGCGTCTGATCATGCTCCAAACTGTTTGCCACCAAGATAAACAAGAATTATCAGAATTGTCCAAAAGTTGTACTTTTCTACGTTTTAGTGCTTTGCGTTTGCGTACGTTTTCGTTTTTACGGGAAAGAATAACAGATTACATCAATAGTTCAACTGATTGCTCAGAAGGAAACTATGGATATCAGTGATGAGTTCAGTAAAGAAGTCGATGGTCATCGATTGCGAGTTGGCTACCGGTGTGAACTTCAGTTGAGAAAACGTTAATCTTCCGTTCAAACGCAAGCTATAGAAAATGACAACTTTTTAACCATTCTGATTACCAGTTTTAATCTGAGTGACAAACAGTTTGAAGCCTGATCAGACGCCGGGTTACCCGGCGTCTGATCTGGCTCCAAACTGTTTGCAATGAAAATTATAGTTTAAGCGTAAAATGGGTTATTTGAAAATAAAACGTTTTCTTTACTTTACTCTGCACGCTGCACACGGGGCACAAACTGCTAACCTAAATAGTCAACAGTGGTAATTGAATATGCTACTGTTCCGGTATTTGTGGTATTATATCCTGTACACTAAAAGCAACGCTATTTCAACGTAAATGCATTTTACATCTCAAGGTCATACTCGCGGTTACGGAAAGTTGTTGTCTGATTTTATTATTGAATTAAGATGTTATACAAATGGAATAAAGGACAGCTGATACATATGGAATAAAGTACCATGGTATAAATGTCAAACAGTGTAGATCCTGATCAGACACCGAGCTACTTGGCGTCTGATCTGGAATTTATTACTTGCTATTGTCAATGTGCTACGGCCTTGTCTTTTAGGGTTTGATTAGCTCCATACCTTGACGTGTGTTCCATTCGGTATTGTCAAGGACGTAAATTAGATAAAATATTGTTGATATGGACACGTGTATGTTGTCCAAGCGAATCTGCTACTCATGTGATGTGTAAATGGGTCAATAACAAACTTCTCTGCGCCCGGTTTTCGTCAATATATTTCATCGTGCTTAGACTTTCTCTCAATAATATGTTATCGTCTTGTAACATCGTGAAATAATAGTTTTTGGTAAATATTTGTTTTACTGGGGAAAGGTAAACACGAATGTGAAAAAAACTGGACGTTAATCAGAAGCCATTCAGTGTCTGATCAGGATGCAATATTTTGGTAACTTAAAGAAAATGGAGCTGAAAAGTGATAAATGTTAATTCAAAATCAGTATTTCTATCAAGTTCAACCTCTTAGTCTACCGTTAAAACTGTATGTCTAAATCTATTGAACATTTATGTTTAACTCTATTGAACAGCTTATGCTAGTATGGAAATGAAACTTGTAGGGATACAATAGATAAGAATTTATTATTTCTTAAAAATGCTAAGATAAATTAGTTTCATTGCAAACAGTTTATAGCAAGATCAGACGCCGGGTAACACGACCTCTTAGCAGGATCCAAACTGTTTGCTACTCAGATAATATGATGCTATAAAATGGCTTTTATTTCGGATAATGTGTGTTTCCTGGATTTAGGTTGTATAGTTTAGTATTATACGAGTATGTAATTAACACTTATTCTGAGTATTTTAGTTGAATTAAGTCCTAAACATGTTAAAGCATTTGTTTAGTATTTGTTTGATTCCATTTTTAATGCATTTTCAGGGAAAACACGTTACCAATAATATTCTGACCATACCAATCTAATCATAAAACTGTTAGAATTATAGTTTTTGACGTTTAATCCTCAAGATGCTGAGTGCTTATGTCGAAATGTCGAGTTACCTAAATCATTGTGGGTTATCCCAATACAGCGTGCCACATTGTACAATATATAATGCAAAGATTGCGACTTCAAAAAACACACCAAATTACTCATATGTGAATAATTCTTCATCTAGTTCTGAAAAAGACTTATAGAGTCGAATACATTCGTATTCAAAGTTAAAAGTGGCCTAGCCACGTATATATTTGAAATAAGAATATGTTCAACTGAGCGAGACTAAAATGATGTTTAAACTGTGGAAATACAGACAAGTTCGAGTTCAGTCAATACGAGACATCGAAGTTTGACTGTATGTTTTTTGTCCACACAATAAAATTACATTCATGTCAGAGCTATTCACTATTAGTTTGTTGTAGCAACTTGTTTGCTTTCATTCCTTGTGTTGTAATTATTATTGATGTAACGGGGATCACAATTGATGGCTCGTACAATGTAACACACAGCACGTCATACATAGCTAGTTTATTGTTTTATTGAAATAGTAACCAAATACTGTTCATTCATCGCACGAGCCATAAATCATATGGCATTATGTATAATTGATAGTATTCATTATCAGATTTTTTTCATAATACAAAAGACAACGCTATAAATTACGGTGGCTAGTTAACGCAATAAAACCAACTGGAGCCTGACAGTTAATCCTTTCATGATCAAATTATTCGGGAGAGTTTTACTCATTCACCGCTTTATTGTCGTCTGCCTCAGTATTTTAGTCTACTATATCGTTTCAAATTTAGATTTAAGGCAATATGATTGTAGAATTTCGAAACGAGTGTCAAACAGTTTGGGTCCTGATCAGACGCCGCAAACTGTTTGCATACGCGCTTTAAGGCGTCATTGAGAGTGAAAGGGGTTAATGGCCTGTTATTGAGCTGATTAATGGTATTCATTGTTAACCAATACTCTTGACACTCGCCTACAACGTACAAATAAGCATAACCATCTCATTCTGTAGTTCGTCATGGATAACTGCTGGATAAGGCCGTGCTATCTTTTAACCCTTTCATGGGCATTTTTTTTTATAGAGAGCTCATTATCTGCGCCGTCATACTGTCGCCTGCTTCAATTTTGTTGTCTGCAATATAATTTCAAAGATAGATTTAAGGCAGTGTGACCGACGGAATTTCAAAACGAGTGTCAAACATTTTGAATCCTCATTAGACACCACGTTACGCGAAGTCTAATTAGGATCAAAACGGTTTGAAAATGCACTTAATGACGTCATTGAGAGTAAAAGGTTTAATTTTGCTTTAGAACTACTAAAATTAGTTTCAAAATGTTTGGATTTAGATAATACACCACTTTATGCGGCGTCTGATAATATAGTAATCCAGTGCACTCCGAGTAATGCAGCGGAAGGGTTAACCAACCTACAGTGAAAAAGAAGTTATTATTTCCTAATAAACGTGTTTACGCTTAAACGTTTATTTCCATTGCAAACAGTTTGGAGCCATATCAGACACCGGGTAACCCGGCTTTTGACCAGGTTTCAAACTGTTTGCAATTCAAATTAAAGCAAATAGTAAGACATATCAATAGTTGTAATTTTTCTACATATTAGTGCTAATGCGTTTTGGTTGTGTTTAAACGGAAATTACATGTAATAACGTCTTCTCCACTGTTAGGGGGGCGTCTTGGTACATGTATAGCAGATGACATGATGTTATACCCTTTCCCGAATAAACCAAACTAAATTATATTAAAAAATAAATAGATACATTTGAAATGTTATGCTTAATTTAAAGTGTACGTTTTGCGCCTGATCGGACTGTGCAATTAGAATGTGGTTTGTTGATTTAAACCAATCATGGTCCAATTCATCGTAAATTTTTGATCCCTTCATTGTCAAATTATCGTCTGCTTCAATAGTATAGTCTGCAGTATCGTTTCAGAGTTAGATTTAACTTAAGGGTGTATCAATGTCATGAATTTAAGAAATTTTCAAAGTATATGAAAACACTTTATGATGGTTTTGTATTGAAGAGCTATTTAAGATGAATGAAAAAATAGAAAAAGTGTACATTTTGGTGAACAACAGTTGGCTCCATGGCCATGTCAAATTTACCCCACCCACTTTCTCTTATTTTGTCCTTTTCAAACAGCCCGCTTCAATAAAATCCATTTTAAATGAAAACAAATAAGATAATTTGGTTTTGTGTTATTTATTTTCTATCTATGGTAGTATTTCTTCATACAAAAACTAATTTAAGAAAACACAGGCACCCAATGTGAAATTTATAAAGCTCTAAATATCATCGATATGGTACTTTTTGTAAATTTTGTAAGGGGAGATAACTCTTTTTACTTTAATAACTCAAAATTTTCAACACTGACCTTTCAATTTCTTTTCATATTTTGAACTGCCTTAGCATTGGCTTTCATTTGGTAGAATATAAGAAAAAGTTTAATACTAGAACTATTTCTTTTTCAAACTTTTTTACTTTTTTTTTCATAACATAAAAAATCCAATAAAATCATGCCCTATAAAAAGCATATTTTTGATATTCGAGGATCCATATTGTTCAAACCTAGTGCCTACTTTGTCTAAATTTGGTTTCTATATGTGAAAATACCACCATAGACATGAAATAAATAACGAAAACCCAAATTACCATGTTTGTTTTGTTTTGAAATAGATTTTACTGAAGCTTGTACTCTGAATGGGTAAAATTTGAGAGAGAAAGTCCAAATTTGACATACCTTTTTCAGATCGCTGTAGCTCAAAAAAAAGGACACCACCATATATATTTTTTCTTCCATTTTTTCATTCATCATACCTAGCTCTTCCAAAAAAAAAACAATGATAGAAAAAAGGTTTGATACTTTGAAAAAATCGCTTATGGGTTGGATACACCCTTAATGCAGTGTAACTGACGGCATTTCCAAACAAGTGGCCAACAGTTTTGATCCTGATCAGACGACGCATTTCGCGGCGTCTAATCAGGGTAAAACATGTGTGCAAATGCGCTTTTTGATGTCATTGAGCATTTCTGGCATTCAAATCACAGAACCGTTGATTCGAGTTTCAAACTATTTATTTCTTAATCTGATCCCGAAACATATTGAACTCTGGTCTGAAATCGAGCATTTTGCGATATTTGGCCGAATCTCCATTAGGAGTGAAACCTATAACTTGAGGAGTTAAGTTCGTGTCTGCGAATAACTCTAACCAATCACCCTTATTGCACCCTTTCACTCTCAATGACGTTGGGAAAGAAGTATGTCTTCTACATTGTACATTAACACATATTTTAGGGGGACCACTAATATCACTAATGATATCTCGTGACAATGTAGCATTCAAAGCAATAAACCAGAGTAAGAGCAAATATCTCCACAATTATGTTATTTACTGAATAACAGAAGTATTCCACAATATAAATAATCGCTATATAATGTATTCATTGCAATAAATAGAGAGGCAAAATTGATATTCATGCTAAGTTTTCGTAGGATCATGATACATGTACATGTATTAGCATTTTGACACACATAATGAAAAGGCTTTTCTTAACCTAAATGTGCGGCTTTTCTTAACCTAAATGTGCTAAGTGCTTCATTAACAGGACACAGACAAGCTGATCTCAAACGAGTCTAGAGTTGAAATGTTATTAAGTGAGCCTTGGCGAGCTTAATACTTTTCTATTCTAGACGATTTTGAGATCAACTAGTCTTAAACATCGACGAGTAACAGATTATGTTTTCTCACATAAACTATCGTAACGATTTTAAGCTATTTTCCAAACAAATATGCAATTTTTGAAATCCCGGTGACGTAAAAACGTCTTTATAAACAGTGACGTTAAAGTGACGTCATCAAATTGATGTCACACATGTTGGAGATAAGGATATTCGTGGTCGATTGTTCGCTTTAGAACACAAGGGTAGTAATGTGAGAAAAATCAGGTTCTGCATATTGTGTCGTATACACGGTTTGCTAGTAGGAAGCTCTATCGAAATATAAACTGAACATGAACAATTTGACAAGACAATACTGGAAAAGATGGCAGGACACATGTAAATTAGCATCTTAAAACTGATTGGCATATATATGTTAGTTAAACTACTATTTTTGTTTAATTGTGCAAGCCAAATACAATTACACCCGCTGCATCTGAAAGGTCACTATGGTACAGGTGAGAAAACGCTATTCTTTCGCAACAAACGCGTTAAGGCTTAAACTATTTTTTTCATTGCAAATAGTTTTGAGCCTGATCTGATGCCGGGTGACACGGCGTCATATCAGGTTCCATACTGATTGCCACTAAGATTAACATGAATAGTCTGAATTGTCGAAATAATATCCGTTTCAACATTTTGTTGCATTGCGGTTGCTTTAAATTTAGCACATACGGGTGCTTTACCAAACGTGAGTGGAGAATCTGTTTTTCTTTCCCGTTTAAACGCAAACGTACGCAAACGCAAAGCACTAAAACATAGAAAAGTACAACTTTTGGACAATTCTGATAATTCATGTTTATCTTGGTGGTAAACAGTTTGGAGCCTGATCAGACGCCGGGTTACCCGGCGTCTGATCTTGCTCCAAACTGTTTGCACTGCAAATAATAGTTTAAGCGTAAACGCGTTTATTGGGAAAGAATAACACATTCTCCACTGTACATGTGAAGAGTATATGCGTCCTATGAAGACTGAAGTCCTGACCAATCAGAGACTTCACTGTTTATAATTTTGCAATTTATTGCCAAGAATAACCCTTAATTGTCTAAAATAGACCAGCCTTTACTGCAAACTAGAATGGTTTATTTGATGTTTCAGGGGACAATGAGTTAAACTGGAAAGTATACATCTCCACTGTACTGTTGACTAAATGCATGTAATGTACAAGAACGCACGAACGTTTGATTAGCCATAGTTATAAGATAGAAAAGGCGGTTGTTTAGAAAACAGTGTTAATTTTAACCCTTTTACATGTAACATTAGTTTTGTTCGTGAGATTTTTACCCCTTTCACCGCCATATTGTCGTCTGCTTTATTATTGTTGTCTTCAAATATCGTTTCAAAGTTAAATTTAAGGCAGTATAACCTACGTTATTTCAAAACAAGTGGCAAAAAGTTTTGACCCTGGTCGCGGCGTCTGATCAGGATAAAAACACTATTTGCAAATGCGCTTTATGACGTCATTAAGAGTGAAAGGGTTAAAACATTGGCACATCCGATATTAGTTTCATTAATTCATACAGTGGAGAATGTGTTATTCGTTCCCAATAAACGTGTTTACGCTAAACTATTATTTGAAGTGCAAACAGTTTGGAGCCAGATCAGACGCCGGGTAACCCGGCGTCTGATCAGGCTCCAAACTGTTTGCCACCAAGATAAACATGAATTATCAGAATTGTCCAAAAGTTGTACTTTTTTATGTTTAGTGCTTTGCGTTTGCGTACGTTTGCGTTTAAACTGGAAAGAAAAACAGATTCTCCACTGTATGTGGTTAAAATGGTTTGTATTAGATACATGTATTATGTCATAAAGATTAAACAAATCCCCCTTGAGACTTCAAATGGATACTTTCAGTATACAATTGAGTCTAGTCCATGTTTATATAAATTATTTAGTATTGGTCAATACAATATATTGTAAAATGACAGAGTCAAACCCGTTCAGAGGGTTCCTTGAGGAGCCCTCTAACCAGGATATATTCTATTGTATAGGACAAGTGTACTCTTCACATGCACGCGTACATTGTTTGTAAATGAAGAGTATACTCGTAGCTTATGTTGAGCGTGTTAATAAATATTTCTCCTTTTCTTCAAATAAAAGACCTGATATCAGACATACCACAAATAACTTAACGTTAAAAATCTGCACCGCCTCACCATTTGAACTCGACTTGCACTTTTTAAGTACAACATGTTTGCACACATTATAGTGAAGGTCGGTTTCTGAACCCTTTAACTCATGGCCAGTTTTGAAATCAAGTGACTACTTGTTAAGTTGAAATTAACACAGAACGCTTTACTTCCAGCCTGATTTAAGCTACATGTACCATCTGTTACAGTGGAGAATGTGTTATTCTGTTAGGGAGAATGGACAAGTATCTCTCCATTCCTGAAAAATAATGGAGACGAGGCCCCGAAGGGGCCGAGTCTTCATTATTTTTCAGGAATGGAGAGATACGAGTTCATTCTCCCACTTAAAATACACCTAACATGAATTTAGCATTGTTAAATAACAAATGAATTCCCGCTGGTTCCCTCAGCTAAATATTGTGTAATTGCACTGTTAGTGATACTCATGCTGATGAGCATGCTTTATTCAAGAAATTCTAGCAATTATATATAACTCTCCATTCCTTAAAGAATGTCGTGTACAATGACTGTGTACAGTGCTTTAAAATCACCGTAGACAATGGCTGACCAGAACCTATCTGGCTATTCTCAGTCTGTGTTAATATGACACCGGGAAAATATTTGAAAACGTTGGATTTATTTACTTATCTGGATTTTCTTTCTTTCGAATGGGACTTATACTTGTGTTTGAGTGTATGTTTAGCAGCTTGGAAATATCTTCTTAGTAACATTAGTCAAACATCTTAGATCCGGATCCGTCGTCGACTTACCCGGCATCTGATCTGGATCTAAGGCGTTTGTTCATGTTATTATGGTCACAATTGTAAGTACGGGTTACAACCCATACCATACACCATTTGAGTAATTTATACAGTACACTCCTTCTATCACGACTACTAAACAAAAGGCTAATTGATTGTATAAAAGCCAGATGGGGCTTACAGAAAGATGAAAGTAAAAGAGAAAGCTCCAAACGGTGCTTTCTATTTTTCATCAACCTTACTTTAAGCAGCCACCTGCCTTAAACACACTTTTTTTTTTAAAAATAACCTAGTTTAGTGGTCGTAATAGAGAGGTGTAATTGTATACCAAAGCCAGTAGTGTCTCTAAAGTTATCGTCTGCTTCACTTTGAAAGCTAACCAATATCAGTTACACGTATATGGATATATTAATCAAGTGTAAACCAGTATGGATCCACATGAGACATCGACGTATTTGGTGTCAGGGCTGGATCCAAGCTGTTTGCAAATTTATTATAATCTGATGTTAAATTGATTGGATTCTGTTAAGACGCCAAATTTTTCGGCGTCTTATTACATTCCAAGCTTTTTGTAAGGGTATTCGTTTTAAGTGTCTAGTCGTTTGTAGCTGGCTGAAGGCGAATAAAATACAAGTGACAGGTAAAGGAAGATGTAAGTAAAACAGAAAGCTTCAAAATGAAATGTCTGTGTTACTTTCACTTTCCTTGAATGGATCTAGTCACCGGCCTTAGACACCAAATAGTAAACAAAGAATTAGTTGTAGTAATAGGGAGATTTTACTGTATGAACAGTCAAACCTGTCTTCAGCTACCACTAAAATCGACATACATGTATTTGGAATTTTCACTGCAGGTTGCAGCTTAATGCAGGTCAAAAGCAATACAGAATGTTCATATAGGAGCCTTCTGTTTTATTTTTGTCCTGCGTTTAGCGGCAATCTCTCTTAAAAGATCACCCTGCATCTTCGATCAGTGGTCGCTTAGCAGTCTCTTTTTACAGTGGATATTACGCTATTCTTTCCCGTTTAAACGCACACCAATCGTAAACGCATTGCAGTAAAATGGAGAAAATTACAACTTTTTTAAAATTCTGAGTATCCGTTTTAATCTGAGTGGCAAATAGTTTGGAGCCTGATCAGACGCAGGGTTACCCGGCGTCTAATATGGCTCCAAACTAATTGCAATGGAAATACTAGTTTTAGCGTAAACGCGTTAATTTGGAAAGAATAACGCATCCTCCCCTGTATTCAGAAATGGAGCGTTCGGAACAATAAGCCACCATTACTTTTTCCGACACAATTATGTAACTATTACACACTTGTGTAGGGAAAAGTAATGGAGACCTATTGTTCCGAACGCTCCATTCCTGAAAAATAATGGAGCGCTTTTGAATGGGATAATAGCACAGGTGTATTTTAATTCCAAATAAACGCGTTTACGCTAAAACTATTATTTCCAATGCAAACAGTTTGGAGCCATATCAGTAACCCGGCGTCTGATCAGGCTCCAAACTGTATGTCACCAAGATAAACATGAATTATCAGAATTGTCCAAATATTGTTCTTTTCTACGTTTTAGCGCTTTGCGTTTGCGTACGTTTGCGTTTAAACGGGAAAGAATAACAGATTCTCCACTGTAGGATATAGAGAACATGTTCTATGTTACGAATTTATGACTCTACATGGAATTATTACTATTCAGTGGGGGAAAAAACTTTGCGGCATAAAAAGACGTCTTTATAGTTAGGTAATGTTTTTAGTCAAATTACAATGTTTGTCGTTAATCAAGTAAAAGTTTCAATTAATTTTTTATCAACAATTCACACCAGATTACAGGCTTCTAATCGGCTTAGTTGCCGCAAGTATTGCATTACAGAAGAATAAACTTGCATGTTTGTGACTATTTCAAACACAGTGGGCATTTTAATCCGCTTTGAAGCTTTTCATGCTTGTAGGGTATTTGTTTTATCTCACTGAAAATTATTCTCATGTGGCGTTTGAAATGTTGATTGAAATTCACTTAATAAATTAATTGACATTAACGCTATTGAATGAGAAAATTCCAGGTAGTATGCCCCTTATAATATCGGGCTAATATCATTCAGTGTCATTACGAAAAGCGGTCGGTCATTCTAGTCAACTTAGGCTGCGTATTGCACTATGCACGGGAATATTTTGGTATGTCCCGTCACTTGACGAGGATGACCGATCGGTCTGCGTAGAGTACATGTAGCAATATCGCTCGACATTGGTCTGATTCCATTTGGTGCGCATTCCCTTAAACATGTTTTCTCTAGACAATTATGGTTAAATTGCATGTTGTAATAGTACAACATGATCAATACAAACATAGCAAATACCTTTCTACAAGATACATGTATGTGACAAAACAGTATTTACATGATTAGGCTACATTTATTCCCTCCCTTGAGCAATACATTATTGTTTGCTAAAACGTGTATGTCCTTTGCAAACAGCGTGATGTCAAAACAGACGTCGGGCGATCCGGCGCCTGATCAGGCACCGAACTGGTTAATTCATATTAAAACAAATAATCAGAACTGTTCACAGATTGTTATTTTCTACATCTTATGGTAATTCATTTGCATTTCGTTTGCGTTTAAACGAAAAAAAAAATTAACTTCTCCTCCATTGTATATACGTCACTTACAAATAGCGTACTGTGGATGGTACACGTCTTCTGTGCAAACAGCAAATATTTGTCATTTTGCTATAAATCTTTGCACTTTAGAACCAGACTAGACATAATAAGAAACTTGAAACTTTCATTTGAAGTGTAAAGAGAGAATGGTGTAAGAAGATGGGAATCACGTGAACAGTAATGTTCTATTTTTCTTAATAAACGTGCCACTATATCTAATATTCTAACACACTTCGCGCACGCCCCTATATAAACAAAGAACGAACGTTTCATGTTTGAATTTTCAATAGACCACTCACGTGCTAAGACTTTCTAACGTTATGCCATATGGCTTCGAAAATGCGTACGCCAAGACATGTAGCGCCGTTGCTTCGGTGCAAACTAAGGTTAAATTATGTGTTAGAATCGTTAAGATGCTTTTAATTAAACCACTCGGCCTAAAGGCCTCGTGATTAAATCACTACGCATCTCAACTCCTACCAGTGTTCGATTGCACGATAAAACACTAGTATGAATTTAGTATTTCTTAAGTAAAACATGTGTCTACTGAATGGCTGTTGTTTTTTTCAAATCTGTCTGTGAACCGTCTTATCTAATGGCGATGAAAAGCTGAAGTTTTTAACCCATGCCTTTTTGTTTTTTCAGGGTGCAAGCTGTATTTTTATTTCCTAATGATCAACACTTTCAGTGTCATTTGTCCTCAGCAGCTTTAATTTGGCGTCATATTTTGACTGATATAATAATGATATAGGCATCACATACATATGAGCCGTGTCATGACAAACCAGCCTTATTGCATTGCAAATGTACACAAACCAAGCACAATTGTCATTTCAGGCTCTGCATCTGAGTTTGGTCTTCACGTCGAATACAGTGAAGAATCTGTTATTCTTTCCCAATAAACGCGTTTACGCTAAAACTATTATTTCCAATAAAAACAGTTTTGAGCCAGATCAGACGCCGGGTAACCCGGCGTCTGATCAGGCTCCAAACTGTTTGCCACCAAGATAAACAAGAATTATCAGAATTGTCCAAAAGTTGTTCTTTTCTACGTTTTAGTGCTTTGCGTTTGCGTACGTTTGCGTTTAAACGGGAAAGCATACCATATTCTCCACTGTACATACAATGGTTTAGATGCATGTGGGTGTCAAACAGTGTAGACCAAAGCCAGCCGCCGCATCAAAGACGCGGCGGCTGGCCTTAATATACACTGTTTGCAATGCAATAAGGCATACTGTGTCATGGCACGGCTCATATGTAATTTTAACTACTCGGTATTTAATCATTGTTCAAAATGCTGCAAATGTCAACAAACTCTGGTCAAGCCAGTAAGGGATGGTTAATTCATATTGGAATAATCACGTATGATTGACTCACTTTGACATATGTTTCTGTGAAACAAATTCCTGGCAATTGATTGAGATGTATTATTTGTGGATTTCATGCAATACATTCTGACATTATCGCTCAACTTGATCAATACACTTTTGTTCTCAAAGCTCGAAATCTAGGACGGGAACACCTTCCAGTCAAAAACAAAACAATATTGGCATGTTGTCAGGGAGTGCAAAATTAGCTTAACATATCAATATGCCTTAAAAACTAAAACGTTTTATCTGATACCGTGTACTTTTGGCAACTAGTATTGTAAAGTCAGAAAACCTGTAACTCTAGCGTTTAATTTCTGCACTTTTGTGCACGTGCGTCATAACAGTATTAAGGCTTCAGATACGTCAGTATATTAAGTATTACATTTCTTGATATGTCAACTAATCACTCATTAGGATTATATTTAGATGACGATTCTAATGAGTGATCACAACACAAAGTTTGATGGAGACACAAATTAATCTCAATAGTTAAATGTTTTTTGTTGACCATACACCTGCCTAGTGTGTTACGAGCAAGGTTTGAATTTCAAACGTTTTGTTGTAATTAAGCATGTCGAAACTGACTAATTAATACAGCGCCCCCACTCTACAATGGCATCCAATGGGAAACAGAAATTGTGCGATTTGTTCGAAGGGAGCCGTTATAGGGAGCAACATTCACTTACATTTTCAAACAGTTTGAACGACATGCGACGTCTGATCTTGATACAGCCTGTTTGTAAGTCGTTATTAAGTTCTTTCTGTCAAAATGTCCAATATTGCAGTCGTGAACAGGTTGGGCATAATTGGCTTGCTCCTGGTAAGAGCGGGAAGTGTTGTTGTAAGGAGAGAATCGTTGTTGTGAGTGCCGTTGTAGGGAGGGAACACTATATGAGTTATTTTCAGTTCCATACGTACAAAGAAGTTACTTAGCACATCATCTGGTTCCCGTTTCATATATCGTCGTACGATAAATGTTGCCGTAAGTCTGATTATACAAGAATCAATTATTAATAATTTCTCCATTCAATCCCGTCTTCTGACATCTCTTTAGACTCGTCTGAAAAGACAACTCCAACTAGAAGCCAGAAGACAGTGTGAGATACAGAAATCAGAAATGAACTGTATTTTAAAGTTTTGCCGGACCAAGAATTATGAAACGGGCCCCTCGATCTCAAATGTTTGCGAATGTTACTGTTATTCTTTCCCAATAAACGCGTTTACGCTAAAATCGTTATTATCACTGCAAACAGTTTGGAGCCAGATCAGACACCGGGTAACATGTAAGCTGTTTGCCAGTCAGATAAAAATGAGTTGTAAGAAATATATAAAATTTACATTTTCTACGTTTTAGTGTTTTACGTTTGCGTTTCGATTGCGTTTAAACGGGAAAGAATAACGTTTTCTCCAATGTAGGCTTTTCTCATTGAACCATACTGACGAGTATATTCGCCATTAACTAATAGTTAACATGTAAATAGTACACTTGACATAATTATGCAAACAGTGAATACCCTAATCAGAGGGCTCCTAAAAGAGTCATCTGGTCAGGGGTTGGATTGTTCACAATTGTGCGAGTGGCCAAAAAGGACTAGACTTGTCAGGGCATTTAAATTTGCCATTAAAACATTCAGGGGTGAATGAGTTAACAGATGTTCCATTGCTCACATTGTCAGGGAAATATGATGCTATTGTCACACACAGTTCACCAGGCAATCTGTTATCTACGGCACGTAATGTGTATTATCAATTTTATATAAGGATGATATATTGTCCAATATAGAAAGCGTTTTGTCGGGTCATATTATATATATCATTTTGAAATATGTGATAGCCATGAAATATTGTAACAATGGTTTTTATGACACACAAATCATGTCAGATGAAATCTGAAACTAATTCATTGTAGCATACGTTTCCTTGTAACAAAGCAAACGAAACAAACTCGTAAACATTTCAAAAACCTTATTTACAGGAATGAAATGTTGACTTCCCACCAGATACCCCGAGTGTAATCAAAACACCGACGCCAATTGAATACAGAGATAGGCAATGTCTGGTCATGCCAATAATTTTCAGATTAAATGTACACGAATCGAACGTCATTTCTTTCAATAGATTTCAAGAGACTGGGGCGAGTGTAAATATTTGATATGTATACTGCTAAGTATACATTGATCACAATAATATCATACTGTCTTTAGTTATTTCAAGGCTCTGTTACAATGTCCTTCTGTAACATAAAAAACCCCAATTGTTTTCACATAACATGTTCAATGATTGAATGACAATATTCTTGAAACATTAAGCGCGATAGGTCTGATGGGTTTTTTTCCAGGGAAATTAGTTTATCTTGAAATATTTTACAGTTGATCGAAAACAAATTCTATAAAATTCTAAATCGGATTAATATTCGCAAAGATGACTAATTTCAATAGCTGAGACAAATTTATCGTGAAGTACATACCCATGAGTATAGCTTTCATGATCTTTTTATTGTAGCTTCAGAGCTCCAGATAAAAGGGAGTAAACTGAACAAATCCAACATTTTCTCGCTCATTTCAGCACCAAATCCTATGGTGTTACTACTCATTAGAATCGTCTCTTAGAGACGATTCTAATGAGTAGTGACACCATAGGGTTTAATGCAAAAATAAAGGTTTTAGTTTTTGAAATAACCCCCCCCCCCCTTATCTGGAGCCCTGAGCTTTAAACATACAATTCTAACATGACATGTGAATTCTTCTCTATAAACAAAGAACAGATCTATCGTGGTATACCTGAGACGGTATACCACGCTCTTCCCTACCCCGCTCCTCCCGCGGTTATATGGCATGACGTGACCTCGTGCGTTCATACGTTATGTTTTTTAAATTTCTTTCGTTATTCATACAGCCCGTAAAGACCATATACTTTTAACCAGTAACGTTACAGTAATATTTTTATTCTTCTGTCTTGTTTGGTGTAATGTTTGTTCTATGCCAGATTGTGGATCGGTAAATGTAAATTTGCTTATGGGTGTTAGATTCTTGTAATGCCGCGGAAAAAGTTATTCGGTCGAAAAACTTCATCCGCTGAGGAAATAAGTATGGAACATTTGATTTCCTTTCTAATGAATTTCTTTAAATCTGGTCATGTTAGAATCGAAATAATCTATGTTCTACCGTTGTGAAACGGTATTTTACAACGGTCGATCGTTGTGGTGCGCAGGAATTGACCACTCAGGCCTTCGGCCTTCGTGGTCAATTCCTGCGCACCACAACTCCCGACCGTTGTAAAATACCGTTTCACAACGGTAGAACATAGATTATTTCTTAATTATACACCTCTATTACGACCCAAAACGACGATCAATCAATTGTATAAAAACCGGTTGTAGGTTAAAGGAGAGTTCTGCTTTACTTTCATCCTACTTTAGAATGCCTCCTGCTAAGTATTTAGTGGTTCTTATACAGAGGCTTTACTGTATTACGAGATAGCCAATAATCGCAAACACGCTGCAACTAATCTGCAAAATAGTAAAGGCCATGGTATTTCAAATCAAATACAACGTTGTTGCTCATGTATATCAAATTTAATCAGATAATTCAATTTAGAAATCAAATAAACAAACAAAGTTAGGCTCTGGCTGAAAGCATGATGGGTTGGAGAATTACAGTACTCCTTCTTTACAACGACACCCACTAGGAAACGATTGTGCTTGTTGTTCGGTGGGAGTTGTTATAGAGAGGGAGGGAAATTGACATACATTTGCAAACAGCTTGAATCTAGATCAGACGCCGCGTCACGTGTCGTCTGATCTAGATTCAAGCTATTTGTCAATCGTCATTATGGTTTTTTGTGTCTAGCAGACGATATTGTAACAATGGAAACGTTAGAAAAAATTGTCTTGGGATGAGTAGAAAGCGTTGTTGTTAAAAGGAAGTCGTTGTTCGGAGAGTAGGGATAAAGCACTGTACTATTAACCCTTTCCCACATAGCCTGTTTCTAATATTGAATATAGGTGTCCTCTTAAAGCAGGTTGAAAGTAAAGCAGAATGCGCCTTAAGCGCATTCTGCTTTACTTTCAGCCTGCTTTAAGCTATCATCTGCTAGAATATAGAAAATATTTTGTATGATACATATTTATGACTGTATAAATTGGAACTATTTTCATCAGTGAAGGAATAAAATTAATGCGCTAAAAGGCGCTTCTATGGGGGAAAGGGTTAATCAAACAGATCCTTGGCAAATTGATTGTTTGACGGGTTCAAGGCCCAAAGCCAGACATACGGACATTGATTCAGCGAAAACAGATTGGTGTATCCTCTTTTTTACGAACATATCTGTCTTACACTGCAAATAAAATACCAAATTTGAAACCAAGCGTTAAATAATACGATTGCATGCCAGCGAGACTGTAAAGTAATATTATTAATTCGATCGCTAATCAGCGCATGAACTGTTGATGGCGTAATTGCACATTTATTTTGTAGTACAGACAATATTGGATTGAGCGTTAACTGCAACAGAGAATACACAATTCTTTCACAAAAAACACGTTTATGCAAAATTGAGTGTGTCAATTGCATAAACGTTTGGTTCTATTTCAGATGCCGGATTTGACAGTTGGATTATAAACGATTCTTTATTTTGTAGCCATTTTCTACAGTTTTATTGTAATGCTTTTCGTTCACATTAAAACGAGAAAGAATAATCAAGTCTTCTCCTCTTTAATTGAAGTAGTGTGACATTCTAAGATACAATCTCTCTGTACTATTTCCTGCAATAAGCATTAGATTTAGATTAGATTACAGTGCTGATTTGCCTTTATTGACTTCTGATCAGGATCTAAACCGTTTGATACCCATTACAATATTCCTTTAGTTAACGCAAATGAACTTCTTTAACTCTGAGAAATAAGAGCAGACGACAATTGTTTATAGCAGATGACGTCATAGAAGAAAGGGGGTTTAGAAGATAATATGCTGACAATAAAGGAGTTGCGTCAAAGCTGTAACATTCCGCTTATCTTTATGTGGTGATTAGCTGTGTTTGGTTTATGAGTTGTACACTGTGGTCTAGAAGCTTGATGTGTCAACTATCCTGATAAGAAGCACGTTTGTAAACATTGTACAGTGCTCCCTCCCTACAACGACCATCCAAACAACGACTCCTTCCTTACAACGACCCTCGCAGTTATTCCCGAAACAAGACATTGATGACCAGCCTATTCCCGGCTGCAATGTCGATTTCTTAAAATTGTTATCTGCTGTTTTTCTCAAAGTTACATAATGGACATTTTGACAGAAAAAAACCCATAATGATGAATGACAAACAGCTTGAATCCTCAGATCCGGATTCAAGCTAATTGCAAATGTCCATCCCTATAACGACTCCCTCCGAACAACGCACACACTTTTTGTCTCCCGTTGGGTGTCGTTGTAGAGAGGGAATATTGTCAGAATATTGTCTAATACTTTCGTGATGCGTTTTACATAGATTAGTTGTTTTAAATGAAACTGGCTAACCTGCAAATGCATTCTGACAATATCATTCATCTTGATCTCACATACGTTTTTGTTTTCAAATAACTCAACACTGTAGAAGAATATTTCACTATATGATGCTAAGTTTTAGTATATGTGGGAGTATTCGAAAGACAATAACAGTTGACGGGCATAGAACGTTCTCTTTGAAGTATGATTCAGTTGAAATAAAGTCGTTCAAACGTATTTGTAATGCCATAAATATGCATTTAAGTATCTGGTGTTTCTCACAACTCTCGTAAGACATTGCAATCCGTATATAATTACTACACGACGCCACTCTTATTTCTTACCTTTTATCCATACAGAAGATGCATAAAGCAGGCTGAAATTTAAGTAAAATGCGTCCTAAGGTATATTCTGTTTTTTACGCTAACATCTGCTAGAATATAGAAACTATTTCTTAAAGTTCATACACCGTATATGATTGTAGATGTATATAGTAGTACCATTTTGATCAGAGAAGGCATAAGTTAAAAACGTATGTAGTTGTTACGGAAAAAACGGGTTAAAATTTATATCGAATTGTATTTTGAGATACTTTGAAAGTTTTAAATGCTGATGTTTCGAAAGCTTATAATACAAAAAACCCGGATCGCATTGAGATTTGCGCTTAAACACTTTTTCTATAAATCACTACAAATGATCACCTTCATATCAATAGTCCGGTACTTTCTGAAATTTATCTTGAAGTTTACGATTTAGACTGTAGCATGTTTTTCACGTTATTTCTTTGTTCACATAAGAACACCATAAGCCGGTAGAGATTTAAACGTCATTGGTTCCCTAAAATGTGTTTGTACGTCAATAGATGTTTGAAATCAGTAAAGATTGAATCTAGATCAAACGCCGAACATAGTCTGGATTAAAACTCGCATTTAAGTTTATAACGTTTTCACCGCAATAGGTAACCTAAGTTGGTTTTGCAAACATTTTATATCCTGATCAGAAACACTATAATGCAGCGTCTGAAGATCATGATCCAAACTGTATAAATATTTATTCAAATTGTTCAGAATTTTACTTTGAAATGATAGTTTTTGTCAACATCTTTGATTTTTTCGCTGCCAAGCTTGAACCGTCTTATCGCCAAAATATCGTTTGCATTGTTGGTACATTTGTGTACCGTCTGCAACAAGTTTAGAGTCAGCTTTAAAACTGTTTTGAGTGAACAATTGTCGATTTTGCAAAAAAATAACATTACTACTATTTCTTCCCTGAAACCTCAAATGGATAAAACTATGTTTTCAATTTATTCCAGTCCATTTCTTATTTTTAGGGATGAATTTTACAGTGTATGTAAAATGATAAACATTGTAGACCCTGATCAGAGGGCTCCTTAAGGAGCCCTCTGATCAGGGTCTACACTGTTTGCATAGGAAAGGTGTACTCCTTACATGTACGCTGTTTGCAAACGACGCATATATGCGTGACAAGGGTTCAAAGGGATACAATCAGACGCCGCGTAACGAGTGGTCTAAACTGATTGACACTCGTTTCTAAGTTTAATTTAATTGCCACAATGCATACATTTTAATTTTACTAATTTTGCCACGACAGTTTCACGGCAGACGCAATTTGCGGGATAAGGGTTCGGCAAAATATTCCTTGAAACTGAATGAGGACTGCATGGGACTAAATGATGTTGTTTATTACGTCTAGAAGGTTCCAGATCAAACAGGGTGTATACATGACAAGTACAGACGACAACAAACATACCTGAAAGGCATTGCCATTTGTAGCCAGTGCTAGTGTTATGGGAAATTCTGCAGACCCTGAAAAGAGGGCTCCTGAATATAGTTTGCCATTTTTGAAAATGAATTTTAGATTTATTTACTTTACTCCCATGCATTTTTTGATAAGCAACTGAAAGCTAATTTCCTCAATATAGAGGAAACGGAATCATTCTTTCTAATTTAAACGCAAACGAAACGTTATTCAACAAATTGTAGAAACTCACTATGTTTTGGAAGTTCTATCGGTTCATTGTTTATCTGAGTTGGAAAAATATCATTGTGTGTAACAGGATTAGACACCGGTGTCTAATCTCGCTCCAATCGGTTTGCAATGAACTAAGACATTTTAGCATACACACGTTTTTTTGGAAAGAATAATGTATTTTCTTCTGTACTATTCACTTTTAATAAGATAAGTCATCGAACTATCCATTAGTCTATACTTAACAAATGGCTATGTAGCAGCATATTCTATTACACATCTGGTAAGAGGTTTGAATGAATTGTACGTTCGGTTATTAACGCTTTTATATATATCGGAAAAAGACGTAATGAAAAATCAGCCGCCGCGGCCGGTAATCGAACCACGGGTCTCTGGATTGCCGGTCCAGCATGCTAACCACTACAACACAGCGGTCAGCTGATTCTTCTTTTATAGGTTTAATATTACAGTTAGAAAGATTTACATCTTTTCTTAGACTAATAAATACAATAGTCCAGTCATTCTGCGATTTGACCTTCAAATAATTGCAACAAAAACGATTTTGTCGAAAACTACTAATATATTTGTTAAATAATAACATACTAAAAGTATAACAAAATCATTTAAGGGGAAATTTGTAAAAAAAGCAATTGAAAATTAATAATTTTCCTTTTATTTTTTTGGCGCATATTTCCCACCATAGCCTACCATGCCTTAATAGTTGTCTTGTTGACCCTCGACTAGTACGATCAGCTTTGGTGTAAGTGTCAAGATGAAGATGCCAAAATATGTGAAATTGCTTACCTTGTATTTCAGCCATCGGAAAACTGTATAATATTGAACATTTTGCCATATTATCTCTTTTCCAAATACATCGAATAATGAAAGGTGTTTACACACCGCCATTTGTTTTGCTACGTCAGTAGTATGACGTCACGATTTTCGTCACATTTCGTCACTACGGTGGGTTATGTGTGACACTAAGATAAAAACAATTTTCTGCATATTTTACAAATTTTAAACTCATTTTTCATGAAAATGCACAGGAATTGTTTTGAGGACTTTTTATACATAACATATCAGATATATTAAATTGTAATCGCTAGGCGTAAATATTGTTTGTGAAGGAATTTGTTTGACCTTGGAGGTCTATATTGACTAGTCTATATTGATATCACGATAAAGGTTGTGTGTTAATCATTGCAAAATATGGGATAAATAAATAATTGATTGATTTGTGTTTTACGGCCCATCGACACCAAAGGTCATTTAGAGCCGAAAAATATATTGATGAGAGAAAAAAGTTATGGAATCAACTTTAAAATGTCATTTTATTACTTTACAATTTGGAATAAATATTAATTGTTTTTTAGAAAATCAAATATCTTTAAAATTTCAACAAGTTAAAACAGTTCCCGAAGATAATCTGCCTGAAAAAATCTCTCTCTTATTAAATAAAAATCAGCACATTCAAAAAGAATGTGCCGGATTGTATAAGGTTCAAAACAAAACAAACATTCAGGTTGAACGTCGCGTTTAATTAAATAAGAGTGTGTTATAAAAGAGTGACCAATTTTGAGTCTTGCTAACACTACCTCATCTCGGCGAACCGGTCGGCACGAGTTAAATGATTCACCTAATACAGGTTTTACAGCATGGAGCTTGTTGTGAGTTTCCTCATTCCAAGACTCCTGCCATTTTTCAAAAATATAACAATACACCCATAATCAAGTTTAGATCTTACTAAACTTCTGTACAATCTGAGCATTACTTTGCGATCTGCACCCCAGTCAGTGTGTGCAAGTACGCGAAGTAATTTTAATGTTTTCAGGCATTTTGCCTTTAAATATTTAATATGAGGGATAAAGGAAAGTTTCTTGTCAAAGATGACACGTAGAAATTTCGCCTGATCCATGACAGGAATGGGGTTACCATCCAGGTGCAATTCAGGATCAGGGTGAAACTTTCTAAGTTGGCAGAAATGCAAACAATTTGTTTTTGATCTAGAACATTTAAAACCATTCTCAGTAGCCCATTTTTGGACTTTATTAATGGACTGTTGAAGTTGACGTTCAACAGTATTTAGGCTTTTAGAACGGTAACAAATCAAAAAGTCATCAACATACAATGAACAATCTGTGTCCTTAGTTATACACTTAACAATGTTATTCATAGCAATATCTCTGCAGATGCCAAGATCGATAAGGAAATCGACAACAGACTGGCGAAGGCAAACAGTGCGTTTGGAAGACTCTATAAGCTTGTGTGGAACAACAAGCATCCGAAGAAGGGTACCAAGATAAGTGTCTACAAGGCAGTCGTACTAACCACTCTGCTGTATGGTTCAGAGTCATGTGTTGCATATCGCAGCCACCTGCGAGTCCTTGAGCGGTTCCATCAGAGATACCTACGCAAAATCCTAAACATCCACTGGAGCGACTTCATTACATATGTTGAGGTCCTCAAAATTGCAGAAATCACAAGCACTGAGGCCATGATTTTGAAGTCGCAGTTACGCTGGGCCGGACATGTTCAAGAATGGAAAGCTATCGCCTGCCCAAAATCGCTATGTACGGTGAACTTTCAACTGGCCAGAGGAACAGAGGTGCGCCAAAGAAGCGATACAATGACTGTCTGAAGAAGTCCCTCAGTGCTTGCCAGACCGACCATAGGAATTGGTCAACCCTTGCAGCAGACCGTGACAGCTGGCGACACACCATTAACAAGGCTGCTCTCTCCTTTGAGGAGTCTCGGAGAGCCTCTCTTGTGGAAAAACGCCACCGAAGGAAAGCCAGAGCAGCTCCAGACCCTGACCAGGTTTTGCAGTGTGTCAATCTCGTATTGGACTTGTCAGTCACATGCGAGCTTGCAGCCGAGGTGGTCTGCCTCCTTCCCAAATCTTCGTCAGCGAAGTTATGCCATGATGATGATGAATTTTAACATTAAAAAGAGTAACTGACAAAATACTTCCTTGTGGAACACCCATTTCCTGCTTGTGCATATCGGAAAGAGTAGTTCCAGCTCCGACTTGAAAATCCCTATCATTGAGAAAGTTTTCAATAAAAATCGGAAGTCGGCCTTTAAGACCGTTTTCATGGAGGTCTTTCATAATACCATACTTCCAAGTTGTATCGTAAGCCTTCACAGACAGCAACTAAATGCTTATTCTTGACAAAAGCTTCACGAATAAAAGATTCCAACCTAACCAGATGACCAATTGGGCATATGGTTAACATTACAAGTGAATAAACAAATCTACATAGGTATAGTGACACCTCATTTTGTTCAGACATTCATTAACGAAAAAATGAAAAATATCACATGGTGTACACGTGTAGTCATCAGTGGTCTTTATACGTTTTCATTTATTCCTGGTTGATGTTTTTGTTGTCACACTGAAATAATTGGGCAAGGAAAACAAGGACATAAAGTCAGTCTTACAAATGACGAAAAAACTTCAAGAGTTCAAAGGCACAAATCAGTGCCTAAAGGTCAACCCATTAGATGACTCTTTTGTTACAGAAGGGGCATTTAAAACCTTAATGGTTACGACCATGATTCCAAAGCATCGTTAACAGTTGAGAACCACCCATACTTGCAGACATTATAGGAGCGGATGCGAATCTTTACATTACTACCAAACCCTGGGACCTAGTACATAAGTCATTTCTGCAATACAAAGGCTTAGGAATTGGAAATCTCAAGGAGAGGATCGAGTGTGTGCTAAGATGCTGAAAGTAGAGGACCAAGAAAACCAAAGGCTACTACAACATCGTACTTAAAGAGGTTTAGCTAAAAGGGCATTTGATGATGGGAGAAAGGAGTCATTGTAAAGTTTCCAAAGAGTGGTGACATGGGAAGCTGCAACAACTGGAGAGGTATCTCATGTCTTTCTCTCACCATTAAGGTCTTCAGAAGTATCATTCTGAAAATCATTGCTCCAATTGACACCAAATTTCGTCATAGAGATCCGAGAGCTTTCAGGAAAGGAAGATCGTACAACTATTTCTGGTTTTTCTTTTAGATAATTCTTTAAGTTGAATGGAATAGCTCTCTTCAAGTGGTGTTCATCTACTTGGAGAATACATGTGGCAATCTAAACCGTGAGTAACGCAAGTTGTGGTGACACATTAGGGCATACCAAAATAAAGTGATGTCAGCCGATTTTATTTATTGTACATAAACTATTGAATGTTGCGTAATACACGACAACCAACCCATAGAGACATTCAAGGTAAATTAGAACACATAAAACATGGCACCCTTTTTTTCCTTATGTTTATAATTATAACAGTTTGCTTTTCATTATCACAAAAGAACATAATGTACACACATTTCATATTTCCTGACAAATGACCCCGGCTAGTTTCAAAACCCCAAAGTTATTCAAACCTCTACACACGATGCGATTGGATTCTCAATCTGCAGATGTATATTTGTGTCATATTTAATAACGTTAAAATGCCCATTTGTGAGTGTACATGTTCTGGCTCTAATATTAATAGATCAATTGTAAAGCTCTCTTGACTCTTGATTCAATACACATACTGTGGTTACACAAGACGAGCTAGAAAGCACATAAAAAGTGACATGATAAGCTCTGAAATGTTTTACTGGTAGAGCTGCTTAGGAAATAAGAAAAATAGTACACACTATTTGCTAGACATTGGTCGAACATTTGCAATTACTAATGTGTGAGTAGGCTCAGTTGTCTCCGGTACGTTATTCAAAATCATTGAATTACCAATTTCTATGTGCTTCTTTCTGGGTGGAAATTTTCGTTTGCAATAATCTCTGCCAATTCAAATGGGTTTGGAAGAATTTCACATGTGGAGTACATGTTTACTAGAGTATATAATTTCGATCAAAAACTATGAAAATCATTAGAGAAAATCGAAAATGAAATTTTTCATCAAGAATGTAATTACTGGCAGAGGGATTAAACTAAACAAATCCAATATTTTCTCAAATATTTCAGTAGTAAATCCTATGGTGCTACTACTCATCAGAATCGTCTTTTCGAGACGAATCTAATAAGCAATAAAACCATATGGATCATGCAAAAGTAAAGATTATAGTTTTTGAATTACTCTCCTTATCTGGAGTCCTGGTGTAAAAGCGTTTTCGTTAGTGTTCAGCGTATTTCAGTAGTACTGTCAGTGCTTTGATAATAATTAATCAAAGAAGCAGATACTTGAAGCAAACAATCTAATGTCATTTAACGAATGCAATATATTAAATAAACATACTTAATTTGTTATTCTGCAATAACCTTACTGATCAGAAGATTTAGCATAACAACTATATGTGTATTTTGATTATAAATAGAGTTAGTGAAATAGTGGGTGGGGTAAATTAACCCCATAAAACATAGACACAAGACATATATCGATGAAAAACGTAAATAATGAAATCAAAAATAAAGTCAAATATGTTGCTTCTAAAGCAGTTTTGTTTTTATCATATATAGTGGTTCGAAATATGCCAGTATTGCTGCCTTCTTGCGACTTATAGTACTATACGCAATGTATTTGGGGGGAGAACACTAGCTTAGAAAAAGTGGAGTTTAAACCACTTTCCCCTTAAAAGATTTTTTAGACTTTTTATATGTTAATTATAATACCCTAAAGATAACATAATAAGTTGAATTGCTTCTGTTGCAATTAGTTGAAGGTTAGGTCCTATTTTTTCGTAGGATGACTGGACTACAATGTCATAGTCTCACATATCGTTGTAATTAAATTAGTACCAATGTACTAAAGAAGACGATATTGCCGAAATGTTTGACTAATTCATTGGCATTAATGTATAATTTATAACAATGATATTATATTACAGTACTTAGAATAAATAACTCTGGGGTCAAAGTTATACGTAATGCAGTATTCATCTTATGCAATTCATTTAGTACATATGCTTTATGACCAAACGCTACATTAAATAATTATGTGAATAAAGCATTGAAGAAAAGACAATATATCATATGTTATTAGTTTTTACGTTCATGATTAGAATGTAGTTTTATATTAGAAAAGATATTCAAAAAACAAATTAGTATTTGAACGTTATGCAACAGTAATCAATTTAGTACTTTTACGCCATATTACATTTAAAGCATCTGAATTGCACTGAAAAATATGATAAAGGTTGTATGTATTAAGTAATGTTGAAAACTCTTGAAGCCCAATTCCTTGCATGCGCACATGTACATTTATTCCCCTGATTGAGCCATCTTGCCTACAATATTGAGCACTGATAACATATGGTGCGATGGAAGTACTGGCTCAGGGGCCCGTTTAATAAAACTTCGTACGACAAATGTTGTCGCAAGTCAGATTATAAAAGTCTCAATTATTATTAATTTCTCCATCTAATCTCCTGTCTTGTGACATCTCCCTGGAATTGTCTTGCAGAGACGATTCCAAAGAGATGACACAAGACAGGATTAGCTAGACTAATAAGAAATTTGATTTCTTTAACGATGTTTTATGAAACGAGTCACTGAACCTTTTCAGATACCCATCTTAACCCCTCTGTGGACAGGAGCAATCCGCGGTGGATTTCTCCTTCAAGGATATTAATGTACATCATCGGAGAATTGAAACAAAAAACAACTAGCCAGACCGCTGAATCGGCACGGTCTCAAACTCACGACCCCTATAAAATCAAGCTTATTCAGGGTTCATTTAACAATATATTGCAAAGTAACAAACTGTACAGAACCTGGTGGTAGGCCCTTACATCAGGGTCTAAACAGTTGGCATAGGACAGGTATACTCATCACGTGTATATTGTTTGTTAGCGACGAGAATACTCGTAAAGTGGAGAATCTGTTATTCTTTACCGTTTAAACGCAAACGTACGCAAACGCAAAGCACTAAAACGTAGAAAAGAACAACTTTTGGACAATTCTGATAATTCATTTTTATCTTGGTGGCAAATAGTTTGGAGCCTGATCAGACGCCGGGGTACCCGGCGTCTGATCTCGCTCCAAATTGTTTGCACTGCAAAAAATAGTTTTAGCGTAAACGCGTTTATTGGGAAAGAATAACAGATTCTCCACTGTAACTATTGTTGAATGTTTAATCAAATCACATTTACGGACATTTCTCATTGTTTGAAAATAATGTGCTGATGTTCCATTTCAGTTCACTTTTCGAAATGTCTGATATTTAGCTATATTTTGCAACATCAATTCAACCGCAAAACTATAATTGCTTCTTCATTCAGAATAACGCCTTTTGCTTTTAGCGATGTCTGGCCCTATGTCTTTCTGAATTAAGCAAATATCTATAAGGGTGCAGGAAAAGTCGTCTATGGCTTCTTAACATGTCATCAATCTTATATCTTGTAATCACTTAATATAGTGTTTTTTTGTAGTTCGTATAACATGCGATTACTTAATGCAGGGTCACACTTACACTTATAGAAATATCATACAGGAGGTTTTGTTTGCATTATAGTTATTAGACAGTCACTTGTGTTATAACGGTAGTCGCATTTTTCTCAAGCAATGGGTTGCAAAATAAAATACTCACAGTAGCATGTGTTTAAGTATAAGGAGCGCGGTTGAGGCAGCGGAAGTTTCTAAATACTGGAAGCGGATAATTCTAATTTATTTTCATGATTTATTACTTTCTTACAATTTCATAGCTTAGGGATTAATGTGGTTCACACCCTACCATAATTTGCCATTTTAACACAGCCGTCTTAATTTGTAAAGTGTTTAAAGTTGCCTAAATAAACGTCATTACCTGAACTATCGCAAATTTGTAAAATACCCAGGGCTTCAAAGCTTTGTTAAGAGAATAACTAAATAATGTTTACTTTCGTTCTAATCCTAATGTATATTTATGTATTGTTCCTAAAAGATGTATATACATGTATTATGAAATAAAAAATGTTTCAATTAAACCTAAGTTTTGATAAGTAACATCAAAGTTAATTTACTGTTTAAAGTCGACATTGTATAACGTAACGCTTTGCTGAGGGCCGCTGGATCAACATATCAAAAATCTAAGACACTGGTCACCCGAAAAGATAATAATTATTATGTTTTAAGCCGCACGAAAATCCAAGGCTAACTGTGAAAGTTATGTATGTTAAAAAATGCCGCTTCTTTAAAAGAAAATGCATTGACAACAGGTATGTTATAGGCAAAGTTAAATATTTAAAGACAGAAAAATAAATGTTAATAGTAATGATGAGGTAATTATTTGATTGAAAGATAAATTTATTTGAAAACTGATATTGTCCATTTGAAGTTTCAAATATATTAATATACATTAATAATAACATAATTAGGTTCGTGTCCTAACAAATGTGCTTTAAGGATGACATAAACTCATCATTTAAGGATGACATAAACTCATCATTTAAGGATGACATAAACTCATCATTTAAGGATGACATTAGGTCACCATATACAGTCAACAAAAGCCCACAGGGATCAGATGTAGACACACTTCTTAACACATATACAGATAAACTTTCCTTGCTTGTTGATAAACATGCACCTATGCGGACGAAGACTATAGTTTTGAGGCCTTCTTGCGAGTGGTACACTGAGGAACTGCATAAGGCAAAGCACTTAAAACGAAAGCTAGAACGCAAATGGCAAACATCCAAGCTAACAGTTGACCATGGCATTTACAGACATCAGTGTGCCATTGTGAATAAATTATTGAAACATGCTAGAGTTGACTATTATTCAGACAAAATTGAGTCATGTGGTCAAGATCAGAAGAACCTATTCAAAATTACTAAAAATCTGTTGGGCAACACGAATGAAGTTGTTCTACCTTCAAGCAAACCCTCGAATGAATTAGCTCAAGAATTTAGCGACTTCTTCATCAATAAAATTAAAGACATAAGAACTGAAATGACTACACAGACGCAACCAGTTTTGAATTCATTGTGTACTGAGCCAAATTTACCTTCAACAGTGAACTGTTTGGATCATTTTATCCCTGTTACACAGGATGAAGTTAAACAGATCATACAGAGATCTCCAAATAAATCCTGTGAACTGGACCCAATACCGACGTGGCTTTTGAAACTGTGTCTGGATGAACTACTTCCAATTTTAACAGGAATAATTAATACTTCGCTAGAATCTGCACAAGTTCCAGCGTCTTTCAAAAGTGCACGTATCAGACCTCTTCTGAAAAAGCCAGGCCTTGATCAAAACATTTTAAAGAATTATAGACCAGTGTCCAACCTACCATTTGTATCCAAGATTCTCGAGAAGGTAGTTGACACGCGCTTAGAGCAACATTTAACATTAAACAATCTTCATGAAGAACATCAATCTGCATACCGCAAGTTTCACTCTACAGAAACCGCACTTCTGAAAGTACAGAACGACATCCTCCAGTCATTAGACCAGGGCAATGTCACAGTATTGGTTCTACTTGACCTATCAGCAGCATTTGACACAATTGACCACAATATTCTTCTTTCTCGCCTGGAACATCACTTTGGAGTTACAGGAAATCCGCTTAAATGGATGAACTCATACCTAAATGACCGTCACCAAACCGTGTGTATCGATGGTCACCTTTCAGAACCTGTGCTAATGCAATACAGTGTGCCACAGGGGTCTGTTCTAGGTCCCAAAAGTTACACGATGTACACAAAGCCGGTTGGTGCTATATGTCGTAGCCATGGACTGAATCACCATTTCTATGCGGATGACTCCCAACTGTACATTTCGTTCAGACCAACTGATAGTTTGACAGTAAGGGATGCCTTGAATCGTATCGAAGGTTGTCTCAACCAAATTGTGTCATGGATGCATGAAAACCTGCTTAAACTCAATGCTGACAAAACCGAAGTCATACTGTTTTCCACAAACAACATTCGTGGATACACTTCTGATATATCTATAAATGTTGGGGGTGCAAACATAAGACCATCAAACTGTGTTAGAAATCTGGGTGCCTGGTTAGACTCAAAAATGACCATGGAGCAACATATTAACTCAGTCTGCAGGTCTTGTTATATGCAACTTAGACAAATAGGTCACATAAGAAAGTTCTTAACCTCTGATGCCACAAAGTCACTCGTGCACTCTTTAGTAACCTCACGTCTGGATTACTGTAATTCTCTCCTACATGGGGTTCCACAGACAATCTTGAGCAAACTACAACAGGTTCAAAACACAGCTGCTCGACTTATTAGTAAAACTGCTCGCCATAGTCATATCACCCCTGTCCTCAAGGAGCTGCATTGGCTACCTATTCAATTTAGAGTTCAGTTTAAGATACTTGTGCTGACATATAAAGCTTTGCATGGTCAATGCCCTGTATATATCAGACGTCTTGTACACGTATACATGCCAGCAAGAAGCCTGAGATCTCAGAACAATGCCATTAGACTCATTGTGCCAAGAAGTAACAAAGTCATGTCCGGAGACAGGAGCTTTTCAGTTGCTGCTCCCAAACTTTGGAATGCTTTGCCTGAAGGTATCAGAGACTCTGAATCTCTAGAAACTTTTAAAAGGACACTGAAAACACACTTCTTCGTGCAAATACATGGACAATAAATGTCATATTGACTGTGCATATGTAGAAATATATTTTTATTCCTGACTAGACAGAATTATATTTGTTTTATATAACTGCCAATATGCCATCTTTAAATGTAGTTATGCCTGTTTTAATGATTTATTTATTTAATTAATTATTTTTATAACGCAATGATTATGCTTTAAACTGTATAGGTAGTCTTATGAAATGTTTATTTTAATTGTTACTCTCATTTCATGTTTTATTTGTGTTTTTATAATTGTAAAGCACTTTTGAACGTATGATTATATATGAAAAAAGTGCTATATAAATATGGTATATAATATAATATAATAATAATTTAGCTCCTAAACCTGAAGTCAATTGCAAAATAACCGGCTTCATATTGACTGAACAAATAGTGACCTTTGACAGCAGTTATTGAAGTACAGTGCTCCCTCCCTACAACGCCCCCAACAACGACTCCCTCCTTACAACGATCCTTGCTGCTGTTTCCTAAACAGGACAATTATTTCGAACGCTTTTACCTCTGCAATACCGTCTGCAAGTGTGGTCTGTAATTATCTCTCAAAGTTAAATATGAATTGACATTTTGACAGGAAAATAAATTAATGACGAGTGACAAACAGCTTGAATCAAGATCAGACGCTGCGTTACGCGGCGTCTAATCTTGATTCAAGCTGTTTGCAAATGTAGCAAATTTCCCTCTCTAAAAATACCCCATCCGAACAACACCAACAATATGCGTCTCCTATTGGGTGTCGTGGTAAAGAGGGAGCACTGTAGTATGTTTTGTCGCCTATGTGGTGTAATCGTGTATAGCGTTTTATCATTGTTTTGATTTGTTTGTTATACATACAAAACTTTATTGTGATAAACCATGCAGCCAACAATACACAGACATATTGAACAA
This sequence comes from Gari tellinella, assembly GCA_922989275.2. Taxonomy (NCBI): domain Eukaryota; kingdom Metazoa; phylum Mollusca; class Bivalvia; order Cardiida; family Psammobiidae; genus Gari; species Gari tellinella. The sequence continues at coordinate 31,380,690 of OV277872.1, read as the reverse complement.
CCTTTATTATTCCCGACTCCATTGGTTGTCGTTCACAATCAGGCAGTTTTATTCGTTATTTGTTTGATTAATCATTTCAATAAAATGCATTAGTCTGGTGTTATTCCTATAAATGTCAGTAAAGCGTAATATCGTACGTTTCAATATTCAAAGGCAGGGCATGAAGCATCACTGACGTCCAAAGATACGACAGAAATCAATTTCATGTTTTTTATATACATTTTGTTTCCGTTCGCATTATCCGGTTTTTATTACCCGCACAACCAGGATTCAATAAGTTAACTACAGTGGAGAATCTGTTATTCTTTCCCAATAAACGCGTTTACGCTAAAACTATTATTTGCAGTGCAAACAGTTTGGAGCCAGATCAGACGCCGGGTAACCCGGCGTCTGATCAGGCTCCAAACTGTTTGCCACCAAGATAAACACGAATTATCAGAATTGTCCAAAAGTTGTTCTTTTCTACGTTTTAGCGCTTTGCGTTTGCGTACCTTTGCGTTTAAACGGGAAAGAATAACAGATTATCCACTGAAAAAACATATTGTCTGCTCAAACACTTCGTCTGTATAACATGAGGATACGATTGCATGTTATTTAGAAATTAAGACAAACTAAAAAACTAGTGTCAAACAGTTTTCTTCCTGGTATTTTGATGTGAGCTTAGTTTTTATCCAAATTGTTTATAAATGGTCGCAAAGTCGCGATTTGCAAATATTATGTATAACAGACGCCAATATTTTTAAAACAAGTCTTGTACAATATTCGTTTAAATATCCTTTGAATACTCTTCCATCTGTTAATATTTTCTTTCCTGATTAAGGCCTTTCGCATATAAGAGTAATGTTGTAGGCGAGCGGAAATGGGTCTCAACGATAAAGACTTTGTTCGCACGTGCTTATACTAGACAATTTACATAAAGAAAATGTCGATTAGCTTCATTGTCTTCCTCGGTAGCTCAGACGGTAGAGTGACTAGCGCTCCAAAATTCTAGATTCGAGTCCCATTTGATTCAAAAACTTATTTTTTAAAAAGCAGTGTCCGATTTTTTCGACTTGTCAGTTCATAACGCAGTGATCATGACGTGCTATGATTAGTCTTTGTTGGTTAGAATCAGTGTCTACTATATTTTTTCCAATTCTGTATGTCCATTTCTGTATTCGTTTAATGGATTACAAGTCAATAAAATCAGAATATGTAATAGATACACGACGGGTTTCGCCTTAAAAGTGTAGGGTATTGAATCGTAATAAGACTGTTTTGCAAGGACGGCAACAAATTGTCCGAGGCGAAGCCGAGGACATATTTGTTGTTCGTCCGAGCGAAACAGTCTTATTACGATTCATACCCTACACTTTTAAGGCGAAACCCGTCGTGTATCTGACTTATACGTAGATTTTAATAAATATCTTACACCTAGTCAATAATGATTGCGGTCAATGTAATATAGCAAATTAATATATCTATTTCTAAACTATTAAAATTCACGTAAACCAACTATTATTTTCATTGGTCCTTTTTATACTTTGCACGAGCATTCCGTGCAGCCTGTGTGCTGGGTCATGCCGTAAAATATACTACTACGTATTTATCTATCTGCGTTCAGAATGAGTATTCAGCTAGTATAAGGTAAGCGCTGTATTTAACAATTTAGATGACATCTTTTTTTAAGCATTTAGTTTTAAGGTCAATAAATATTTTATCATTTTAGCCCGATATAATTCCTTTTCCGCTCTTTATAACCAAACCAAGGACCAGATATTTTTCTCCTGAACAGGCACACTATTAAATAGCGTTGTTTACTCTTGCACTGTCATATTGTCGTCTGCTTTGAAATTGAAATGCACTTATTTTCCAACGCAAAGTTTCGGGATTTGATTGCACGAATAAAGTGTCTATCAGTTTGGATCCTGTTCAAACGCTGAGTTACTGTGTGTTTGATATTGATCCAAATTATTTGCGAAAGTTCGTTATCCCTTATCGTGCTGAATTGCCGTCTGCATCAAACTTATCGTCTGCGGAGAATCTCAAAATCTTTCTTATACTTTCCAAATTGAATCAAAAATGAAAATCAGTGCCAAACATTTGGATCCAGATCACGTGCCGCGTAACATGGCGTCTTCTATGGATCTAAACTGTTTCCAAATGTTAGACAAGCGGTACTCACAGTGGAAAAACGTTATTCTTTCCCAATTAACACGTTTGACGCTTAAACTATATTTTCCATTGAAAACATTTTGGAACCAGATCAGACGCTGGGTAACCCGGCGTCTGATCGGGATCCAAATTGTGTGCCACTCAGATGAAAATATTTTCTACATTTTGTGTTTTGCGTTTGCGTTTCGTTTGCGTTTAAACGGGAAAGAATTATGTTTTCTCCACTGTAGCATAACAAGGGTTACCTCGTCAATTCCCGGGCAGTGCAAGAGCTAAACCGGTGACCGCATGCTCACCACGTGCACCACACCCGTAAAAAGTATCCGGTAACAGAAAGTAAAACTGTCCGGTAACAGAAAAAAAGTGTCCGGTATCAGACGTAAGAGGACACTTTTTGAATAGCTTTGCGGGGGGTATCTGCGTATAAAAGATTTGATCGAACTATTAAGCTACAAACTGAAGCTTATCAATCTTTTTTTCTACATTTTCAAGATCGATATTGCCCATTATAATGTTTACACAATATCATTAACCTTGTATGCAAGACTATGAATACCTTATAATGCATTGTAATGACAGAATTCGATTTTGAAGGGAGGTAACTGTTTCTAGTCTTCAAAGTTCCCAATTTTCAAAAGAAAAACTGTAATTACAACAAATCCATAATATTTCTATTATTTTCTGACCAACTATTTCCCCAACATTTTGTTTGAATAGAATATGAAAAAAAACAACATTGATTGATTCATCTTTTGTAATTCAAGTTTTTATGAAAAATAGGCAGTTTACTAATTTAAACAGCAGATAACATCTTACTGAATACCTTTATTCAAAATGTGTCTTGAATTTCTTGTAAGGAATGTTATGAACAACTTATTGCATAACATTTAGAGTAATTAGCTTTATTTAATTTTGAGAAATACGTTCTCATCAAACTTCCAGGCTTTTGCTAACAAAGAGATCTTGAAGACAAACCAAACGATATTATTTGCCTATATTGGCACATATTGTTTCTGAGACTAGTATTTGTCTTCAAGAAAAGCTTCATAATACCTTTCATGAAAAGTAAACTCACTAGCGAGCTGAATGTAAAAGAAAGCAACCTTTGAATATTATCATTTTCTTATTCTAATAGCAGCCTGATAAAACTCGGGGTTTCCGTGTGTCTGATTAAATCTGAATAAGAGGAGGCCCCAACTGTTCCCATTGACATAAACATAGCAGAAGCACGTAAAGTTGGAAATAACAAGAGTTGTCAGAGAGACAACAAAGCTCGCCACCGGCACCTTTAGAAGCTTAAAAGCACACTCAAGGTCACAGAGGTCAACCTTTTTGCCTGCATGGAAAAGTCTTGTCCATATACACTGGCAAATCAAATATGAAAATAACACCTCAAGGGACATAGGAATTATAAGCATTTTTGAAACCTAAACGCATATTTTGAAACCTAAACACAGGCCCTAAGTTCAAGGTCAATGTCACAGGGGTCTCAATTTTTCTGTGCATGTAAAGGTCTTGTCCATATGCACACACATACCAACTATGAAAGCAATACCTCAAGGGACATAGAAGTTATAGGCAATTTTCGAAACCTAAACACAGATTTCGAAACCTAAACGCGGGCCCTAAGTTCAAGGTCAAGGTCACAGGGGTCCTTTTTTGTGTGCATGAAAAATTCTTGTTCATATGCACACACATACCAACTATGAAAGCAATACATCAAGGGACATAGAAGTTATAGGCAATTTTCGAAACCTAAACACAGATTTTGAAACCTAAACGCGGGCCCTAAGTTCAAGGTCAAGGTCACAGGGGTGACATTTTTTCTGTGCATGGAAAGGTCCTGTCCATATGCACACACATACCAACTATGAAAGCAATACCTCAAGGAACATAGAAGTTATAGGCAATTTTCGAAACCTAAACACAGATTTCGAAACCTAAACGCGGGCCCTAAGTTCAAGGTCAAGGTCACAGGGTCCTATTTTTTCTGTGCATGAAAAGGTCTTGTCCATATGCTCACACATATCAACTATGAAAGCAATACCTCAAGGTACATAGAAGTAATAGGCAATATTTGAAACCTAAACACAGATTTCGAAACCTAAACGCAGGCCCTAAGTTCAAGGTCAAGGTCAAAGGGGTCCAATTTTTTCTGTGCATGGAAAGGTCTTGTCCATATGCACACACATACCAACTATAAAAGCAATACCTCAAGGAACATAGAAGTTATAGGCTAGTTTCGAAACCTAAACACAGATTTCGAAACCTAAACGCGGGCCCTAAGTTCAAGGTCAAGGTCACAGGTGTCAAATTTTTTCTTTGCATGGAAAGGTCTTGTCCATATGCACACACATACCAACTATGAAAGCAAAACCTCAAGGAACATAGAAGTTACAGGCAATTTTCTAAACCTAAACACAGATTTCGAAACCTAAACGCGGGCCCTAAGTTCAAGGTCAAGGTCACAGGGGTCCTATTTTTTCTGTGCATGAAAAGGTCTTGTCCATATACACACACATATCAACTATGAAAGCAATACCTTAAGGGACATAGAAGTTATAGGCTAGTTTCGAAACCTAAACACAGATTTCGAAACCTAAACGCGGGCCCTAAGTTCAAGGTCAATGTCACAGGGGTCAATTTTTTTCTGTGCATGTAAAGGTCTTGTCCATATGCACACACATACCAACTATAAAAGCAATACCGCAAGTAACATAGAAGTTATAGGCAATTTTCGAAACCTAAACACAGATTTCGAAACCTAAACGCGGGCCCTAAGTTCAAGGTCAAGGTCACAGGGGTCAAATTTTTTCTGTGCCTGGAAATGTTTTGTCCATATGCACACACATACCAACTATGAAAGCAATACCTGAAGGGACATAGAAGTTATAGGGATTTTGTTCAAATTGTTTACGCCATTCACGACGACGCCGACGACAACGACGACAACGACGACGACAACGACTACACCGGGGGTATTGCAATAGCTCGTCATGTACTTCGTACAGGCGAGCTAAAAATGTATTTTCAAATTTATCTATTATAGATCCAGCAATCTTACTGCCTATCGGATCGAACTTGTATACTCATTTCCTGTGAGATTACAGTACTCACTTCCCACAAGGGTCCTTCCAACAACCACCCATTTTTGCAACGATATGTGCCACGGTTACCCAAACGAGACTTTTATGTTTACACTTTAACTGCTGCAATATAGTCTACTTAAAACTGTCGTCTGCTTTTTGCCTGAAAGTTACATATAAGTAGACATTTTGACAAAAATATAATGACGGTTGACAAACAGCTTGAATCCAAATCAGAAGCAACGTTACGCTGTGTCTGGTATGGAAACAATCTGTTTGCAAATGTAAGCCAAGTCTTGTTTTCCCCTCCCTATAACAACGAAAAACATCTCTTTGTCTAGAGTACAGTGGAGAATGCGTTATTCTTTCCCAATAAACGCGTTTACGCTAAAACTATTATTTCCAGTGCAAACAGTTTGGAGCCAGTTTGATCAGGCTCCAAACTGTTTGCCACCATGATAAACATGAAATATCAGAATTGTCAAAAGGTTGTTCTTTTCTACGTTTTATTGATTTGCGTTTGCGTACGTTTGCGTTTAAACGGGAAAGAATAACAGATTCTCCACTGTAAGATGTTGCTGTAGAGTGGAAGCACTGTATACCATTGCACTTTTCAGCAGTCATTTATTACCTGTCATTTTGATTTCCCATTCACTTTCACTGTCACATTAGAGGAGATAGTGTGAAGATATCACATGCAAGAATCATTGAAATAAATCAATTTTATCACTAGATCATGCATTACGCGAGGCGCCTTGAATTTTAAAGAGGCAAGTAGCATTTGTTTTATGTAAGCTAGCGTTTAGAATCCGAATGCATTAAATAACATTAAAATTGAGCCCATACACGTTCGCTGCGTAAATACCGAATAAAAACTACACCTCGATAACAATTATCATTTAGTAGTATACGTAGAGTAAAGAGTAAATTATTATTTTCCTTTCAAACGCAATAAGTTGGAAGACTGACAGACACTGGGTAATCTGGCGTTTGATCAAGCTCCACATTGTTTGCAATGTACATGTATAAAACTGCGTTAGCATCAACGTATTTATTTGGAAGAAATATGTTGTCCCCACTGTCGGCAGTAACACATTTTGTCCTGTAATACTTATTCAGAGGTGATCGGTATGCACCTTCATTCGGAAAAAATCACTTTATAATCAAACTGTTTTTTTATCCAGATCCTCATTGGGATCCGAAACATTTGAAACAAGTATCACTAACTAGTGTGCGGGATGTTAAATCGGCTATTAACTCATTCGCTGAGAAAGTAATCGTAAGATCTTTACTCTGTCACCGTTTCATTGTTGTCTGATTAAACTTGTGTAGTTTGCAATATCGTTTCAAAGTTAGACTCAATGTAGTATGACTTAAAACATATCAATACGAGTGTCAAACAGTTTGGATCCTGGTCTAACGCGGCGTCTGATCAGGATCCAAACTGTTATCAAACGCGCTTTTAAGCGTCATTGATGGTGAAAGGGTTAAACAGTTGGTTTTGATTTTTTGTAACTTGTTATATTAAACATGATGCTCTTTACTTGTAGAATATTTATATTTAATTCAACACCATGCTAACAATTTGTTGATAAACTTCAGTAGCACAGTGATAATTAACTCTTTAACGCCAAATATTACTTATATCTTTGACATTTGTTGTCTCCTACTAATCTAGAATACGAAGATGATAATATTTGCTTTTATATATGGTAAAAGTGTCAAACAAGTTCAATCCTGGTGAGAAACCGAGTAACTCGGCGTCTCATTCTGAATGATATTTGTTTGAAAAGGTAATAATAGTTTCGTCGTTAGCTTGTAAAGCGTAAACAGCAATTTATAAACAGTGGTTTACCATAAACTCACATGTTTTCCCCAGGCAGTAACCTTTACTACATTGTTGAAACCATTCTAGCTTATCTCTGTTTCCAAATGCATTTTCAAATGCATTAGACAAATGTTAGTAGCGTAAAAACAATATGGTTCAATTAGATGGTATTACTGCCGTGCCATTACGGTTATCTTGAAAATCTAAAGCTTTATATGTCTGATAATTGTCATCATCCACTCCACACATACAGTGGAGAATCTGTTATTCTTTCCCGTTTAAACGCAAACGTACGCAAACGCAAAGCACTAAACCGTAGAAAAGAACAACTTTTGGACAATTCTGATATTCCATGTTTATCATGGAGGCAAACAGTTTGGAGCCTGATCAGACGCCGGGTTACCCGGCGTCTGATCTGGCTCCAAACTGTTTGCACTGGCAATAATAGCTTTAGCGTAAACGCGTTTATTGGGAAATAATAACACATTCTCCACTGTAGTAGCTTAATACGCTGTTCAGATGTATTTTACCACCATCAATGACGTCATAACACGTATTTGCAAACAGTTTAGCGACGTCTTATCAGGATCAAAACTGTTTGCCATTTGTTTTGAAATAAAATCATTTATACGCCTAAATCTAACTTTGAAACGATATTGCAGACAGCAATATTAATGCAGACGACAATTAAGCGGTCAACTGATAACGACTAATGTTGCAGCGAAAGAGTTAATGCAATATTAAACAGTTTGAAGTACTACATGTACAGTGGATAATGTGTTATTCTTTCCCAATAAACGCGTTTACGCTAAAACTATTATTTCCAGTGCAAACAGTTTGGAGCCAAATCAGACGCCGGGTAACCCGGCGTCTGATCAGGCTCCAAACTGTTTGCCACCAAGATACACAAGAATTATCAGAATTGTCCAAAAGTAGTTCTTTTCTACGTTTTAGTGCTTTGCGTTTGCGTACGTTTGCGTTTAAACGGGAAGGAATAACAGATTCTCCACTGATAACGATAATTTTGCAGCGAAAGAGTTAATGCAATATTAAACAGTTTGAAGTACTATATGCATCTGAAAACAAGTTGGTATGAGCGCTTACAGTTTTGATACCCGGCGTTTGTTCTTGGTCCGAACTATTATAAATTTGAATTAATTCGCCTTTGGCGATAAAATGGATACATACTAGGTTGAAATTAAAAATATACTCAATATAATGCATCAATTTTTAATATATCTAATATTTTTTTGATTTTCAGCTTCCTTTAGGAGACATACATGAAAGTTAACAGAAAGAGGTAAGTTGGTACAAATTTAATATGCTTTAACGTTACTATAAACAGTGGTTATCACTTTATTTTGTGTGTCTAAAAGCATTGAATGCAAACGCAATGTCATAAAACATTGAAAATGATTGGGCTTAAATCAGTTCGAGCAATGAACGTTCGATTGTACCTTTGTCACAATATACAGTGCTCCCTCTCTATAAGGGCCATCCGGACAACGATTCCCTCATAACTACAACGTTTGCGGCTTGTCTCTAAACAAGACAACTATATCCTAAGTTTTCATGGCTGCAATATCGTTTGCTTAAAATAAACGTCTGCTGTTTTTTCTCAAAAGTCACATTTTGGACTTTTTGAAATATAAAAACATAATGACCAGTGGCAAACAGGTCAAATCCAGATCAGACGCCACTGTTTGCAAATGTAAGACAATGTCTATCCCTATAAAATCTCCATCCGAACAACACACAGAACCTTTGTCAACCAGCGGGTGTTGTTGGAGAGGGGAAATAGATTAACATGGACATTGTATGTCAATAACTGACTATTGAGAACTCAGTGGTTGCCTATAATGCATTAACACTTACGAGCATCTTTGCTCATATTATGTTTTCATGGCGTATCATGTTTCCATTGTGTAATGTTTGCTACCCTTTATTTTAAAATCAAGTTCGTGTTGTAAACACACATTCGTCTAAGTCGAACATGCACGTATCGCAATATTAAAACTTGGCTTCAACTTTGACATACGGGTATACATTATCACGTTGAAATTGAATTGTTAAATTAACAAGTAGTTGAAAAACGGAAGTTTCGGTGATCGGAATTCGATTACATTTTTGATATTGATATATATATGTAAATTTTGAAAGAAAGACAGTTTTAAATGCCAGGCCGAAGCCATGACACAATCTCTGCCTAACCAAGTGATCACTAGTAAGCAAAAATAAATTGTAAAACAAATAATTCTTGAAATAATGTACAATACTGCAAAGAGTCTGTAGACCGGTTTTGGCATAAATCCTTTTTTGTATATGATTTCATGAAACAGGTGAATACTTTTCAAGCTTAATAAAACAAATATAGGCAATGATTCTTTCATCCAAGCTTCAATCAGTTTCCATTCACATCAGAAGCAGACCAGATGCTGAAAAAGTCTTGCAGAGTTTTTCAGCATCTTGTCTTGATGCCACTTCTTGTAAATTCCGTATTTCTGCATTTTTGGTCTGGATTCAAACTCATACTTTTACCACTTAAACGAATATCTATTACATTAATAATACCATTAATTGATAGTTTTGAATTCCTAAACATTCGACCAGGATTTATACTGTTTGTACAGCAAGTTTTAATTTAGGTCTGAGTGTATGCATTAGAATAAGGTTAAAGAAAAAGATCCAACAAATGGATCGAAACGTCCTATCTCTATAAAACAACCTATGCCGGAGCAACCAAGGGCCAAAAAGATCAGCTACCATGGATCTCATTAAAAGAGAGCGCCGTTACCATTCGTACACAAACAAAAGTGAAAGTACTTTACTAATTGTGTGATCATCTTATTTATATCGGAGTGTTATGTTTATTGATTAGAAGTTCATTATTTTGAATCGTATTACTGTTTCCCCTAATACAGGGTTTAAAGTAAATTGAATTTTTGTTTTTAAGCGATATTACTGGGTGTTGCCTTGTTGAGTTGATGAGTTCTGAGTCAACGTTTTGGAAACGTATATGACTATATTTGGTTTCAAAGATTGAAACCATCAAAAAACAGCAAACGACAATTTTCAGCAGACGATTTTGAAGCAGTGAAAGCGCTAGACATAATGGTTTTGTTTGGGGGACAGAGGCAAACATTGTTCTAAGGGGGAATCGTTGTTCGGAGGATCGTTGTAGGAAGACAACACAGTATAGTTGGACACTGGAGATGGTCATTTGTATTTTCGGAGAGCTATCAATTAATCCAGCTAAGTGACGCTAAGCAGGTTATGGACTAATGCTAACTGATATGTAGTGCCACTCAAAACCCATTATCGGGAGTTATTAGAGCACCATGATTTTTAGATACGTTTCTAGCCACTCGTATGCCATGAAATAGGATCACATTGATGTCCATTATCATTTGCGATTCGAAATCACTACAATACAGTCCTATTTTAATGGCAAAAGTCCGGTAAGAGTCATCGTAGGAAGTAACTCATTCTCCCCTGAATGTTGATATGGACAACACCAGTTTCCAAATGTAGTCTAGTCATTTTTTCCTATATATGGTTGTTGTTTGCTATACTTTGCAAATTGACAAACAGTGTAGACCCTGATCAGAGGGCACATGACAAGTGTACACATCATATGTACACAGTGTGTAAATAACGAGCATACTCCCTGCTATGATTCACTTTGTTAAAGCTAGTATGTTAAGGGAATTAAGAGGTTAACCCTTGGACAGCCATACATTACCTATGTCAACTTGCTAATATCATTGATCTTGATCTAAATAGATGCTGTGTTTCTTTAATACTTCGATCAGACTGCTTTCATTCTTACTTTGAAATTATTTTAAGTTTATCAACCACTAGCAACGGCCTTAATTTAGTGTCCAAATAATTGCGTCTGTTATTATGTAATACTACAAAAATTCCACACTGCTATGTGTGCCATATAAGATAGATGATTGATCGGCGGTCGTTTTTATTTATATTGATATTATAATAAAGGATGCCTCGATGTGTTACCCGTTCGTTCATTTAAATAATTCAACGCCAGTAAATATATACATTTAAGTAAAACACTCGTAAACATACAGGTCATAACTTGTATTTATAAGTAGAATAACGTATTCATCTATAACGTATTACTTTCGACCTATTCTGTACTTGTTGTCATGTAATATGCATTTCATTGAACTGTTAAGGGACAGGAGGTAAAAGCTTTGTTTCTTTATAGTGGCTTTTCTATTGAAAGAACCAGTCAATTTCGACTAACATTTAAGAGACACCTATTTTTACGCGCACAGTACATCTCTTCTTCGTTGTCTTATTGCCTGGCGTCTGGCAGAGATAGGCCTCTGGTTATCATTCGGTTAACTAAATTGCGGCTCAACAACCGTCCACATCAGTTCTAACCAACCTTTGCATGCATTCAAATCTTCGATATCCCACTTCCGAGGCGTAACCCTAATTCCCGTGCAATGGTCGCTATAGTTGTTTGTGTCAAACCAAATATGTATTTACTATTGTTAGCTGTTTGGAATTTAACCCTTTCAATCCTACATCTCTCTATAAAGTTAACTGATTACATATGCAAATATGAACTGGGTCTGCACTGTTTGATACTTACATGCGTTTTTGTTGTCATATAAAAATGCAACAGTAGACTGGTTCAAAATGCCTATCCTAGAAGAGTCCAAAAGTATAGTAAATACCAACAAGAGATATTTAGGGTTAAAGGGCTAATCAGACGACGATACCTTTTAAATTGTATGACGAAAATGAGAAGTATCCATATTTGCACATGGCATTACATTGGGAAATATTAATCTTCACCCTGTATCCACATTGTCTTCTCGGCATCATAAAGGGTATTCTACTATTCGGAGTAAATCGGCTGTACATTTTGATAAAGCTTCCCCTCTGTACACCTTTCACGTACCCTCCTGTTATTTATCGCTATTGATGTTTATTGGTATTAAGTGATGCTTTTATGGTTTTGAACCTTTTAAAATATTAGTTTAATGATAGCTTTCATATCAGATAACTAGTTGATGCATTGTCGCTATCACATAATACTTCATGTTGTTGTTCTGAAGTGCAAAACATAACAATAAACATATTTTTGTTAACTCAATCAGTTAACAGTTAACTATCAGAGATGAATGGATAATGTAAAGCAAAAAAGGATAAAGATATAGGCGTTGGATGTAAAGAAAATGAGAAAGGAAAAGAGAGAGACAGATATATATATATATATAGCATCTCCAACTGGTATGCCATGTAAACTACGATCGAACTTCGATTTGTCGAACTTGTTTAAGTCGCTGAATTCATATGTACTGCACAGCTTATTACCACTTAGAACCACAGTTACACCCCGATATTTTAGACTAAAAGGTGAGTTTCAAATGATGATATCCTATTGTAAAGCTATGGATAAGTTCGTATTAAGCAACTTTTTGATATCAAGGTTCGACCGTATTTTATACGCTGTTTCAACTATATGTGATACATCCAACGCACGTATAAACCGTTCACTCTCACTGACGACATAACGCGCATTAATTTTGCAAACAGTCTGACCAAAATCCAAACTGTTTGACACTCGTTTTGAAGTTTCTTCAGTCATACTGCTTTAAATTTACCCTTGAAACGATATTGCAGACATTAATTATGAGGCAGACGACAATGTGGTGGTGAAGGGGTTAAAACCTCACGATACATTTGATCATTAAACACTTTAATTGGTACTAGCTGATAGTATGCTGTCTGAGCATATGTCAGGACATTAGTTGAACAGTATCATATCGACAAATAATGTGGCAAAATGTTTGCACTGGTGATTGTTATCATACCACGTATAAAAGAAATCATCGCGAACATATTACAGTAAAACAATTCTATTGCGACTACTAAATTGTGTCATTTATCAGGTTTGTGAGACAAATCAATTATTCAAGCAGTGCTAAAGTAAAACAGAAATTATCTTTCTGTTTTACGCTCACCTTGCATTAATATTTAATCTGTCGAGCGGTCGAAATAGAGATGTTTAACTGTATATTGTTTGGTAGTACTTGGCAGTCTGTTGGCTACGAAAACTACTTCTAGTTCTGATATTAAAACCTTAAAGAGACTCATTCAGCGCTAGATGTATTCACCTGACTCTATATTACGATCGAACTTTCCTGTCATTAATTGCTGAATTTCGATAATTCGAAATCACTAAGTTCAAATGCACCCCGTTTAACTTTGAAACAAATTAATATTTGACTAAATTTAGTTTAATTTATGACAATTCAATCAATGAAATATACAGGGCTGCCATAAGTTGACATGAAAAATCCTAAGATTTCAAAATTTGCATTTTCCACGTGCGATTTTACGAATCGTACCTTTACCCCATAGCCATTTTCTTGTTTTTTTGTCATGCGACTACTTAAAGCAGGCTGTAATTAAAGCAGAATGCGCCTTACGGCGCATTTTGCTTTACTTTCAGTCTGCTTTAAGCTACCATAACCTGGGAAACAGCCGGAGAAATGACGGCCCTGAATATAGATTACTACGACTACAGTGAATTCGAATTATCAAGTTATCGAGGTTTGAATGCATAGGTAAACGATATCAGGCCCAGCGCTTTTAAGAGCTTGAGTTGAGTCTGAGTGTGTTCTCAAGCATTTGATTGGTTAGATGTGAGCCTATGGTCAAATCTGACCAATTAATTGCTTGGGAACGACTTCAGACTCAACTAAAACGTTTTATAAGCATGAATACAACACTCGCGATACAAACGCGATTGAAATAATTGGCTAACTGTTAAAGTCCCATAGCTATGGAAATATCTACGTTTTTTTATGTTGTTTTACTTCTTGGCTAAAATAGGCACCTACATTTTGAAGGAGAGGTGGAAAAAGTACAAATACTCGGTCATCTAGTTGTGCAATAATGTTTTCAGTAATGTGAAGTACCCTGTATCTTTATGTGATAGGATAACGATTAATTGTACCCAATAAACGAGTTTATGATCAAAGTATAATTTTATTTATGTGGGAAACTAGTGAGATAAGAAGGCAAGACATTTAACAATTATTTTCGTTTCTTCTATAGTTAAGAAAATAGCAAGTTATTGATTAAAAGCATGCACTAGGTTAAACAAGTATCACACTTGGTATGTATACAGTTGATAATACGTTATTATTTCCCCCTTATGCCAACGGGTGTGTAAGCGATGCGCGTACGATGCGCTATGTGAACTCGTTTATAATTGCGTCCACGTTTGTATTTTATAAGTTAACTTAAGATAAGTTTTACGCGTTTATGCCTCTGCGATAGCTGATGCACATTCCGATCACCTTTATTTAATCAAACATGTCAGAAATATACAAACTTAAGATATATAACGACACAAAATGTTGAAATAACCAATATTTTGTATTTCAGCAGGCTATAATCAAATATTACTTCAGCGACCTGTTCAACGATTCATTTCTTTAATTGCCGTATCAGTCGCCAGTGAGTTTACTTAGTATTATTTCATATTCTTCTTATCAAAACCCCTTTAGAGTAACAGTGTGCAATTTATGTTTAATGACTATATTGCCTGTAGTTGTGTTATTGTTGCTGTAGTCTTTTTGTGCTCATTTTCACAATGCGTCAAAACGGAATTACGAGGGGTGTTTCATAATTAATGCAACTAGATCAATAACTTTAACAATATAAGTGCAAAATGCATGTGTGATACATCATTCGTAAGAGTAATTCTTCGCCTACACATTGGTATAATGCACAGTAAGATCACATGACTAGACAAGTCACACCATAAGCCTAAATGACCCCAAGTCAAGGGCACTGGGCCGTTTTTTGTGTATTTTTTAAGTAATGTTTCGAACAAATTTTGATACTGTAATTACCATGACGGTTTTATTATTTGAAATAATTTTATGAATCTTTTGGTCAGATTAATTTAGACAATTATAAACACATTACGCAATTTAAAATTATATTATTTCACAAAATGGTAATATTTAACTCTTACTGAAAATATCATAAAAAAATGACACTTCTGTTATGTTCAAGAGGTTTTGTTGAAACCTAGAACACATTTTGGTTTATCAAACCATGCTATACTTGAAGCAATTGAAACAGATGTTCATGGTTTAAAATCAAATTACAGGTATACGAATCCAGAAAAATTTCATAGCGTTCGAAAATTCATGTCAACTTTTTTCATTAGCAAAATGAGAAAAATGAGATTTAAAAAAGCTGAGCCTTTTAATTGTAATGAAATCTTATTTATATCAAAATTCAGACATAAACTGAAATATTTCAAAAACAAAGTATAGACATTTTACTTATCAGGTCAATAAGTAAAGTCTTCAAAAGTGCTATGTTCTAAGTGCCCTTGAGGAGGGGTCATTTAGATAAATGTGATCTAATAGTGCATTATACCATCGTGTAGGTGAGAAATTGCCCATTCCAACGATATATCACACATGCATATTACAATTATATATCGAAGTTATAAATGGAGTTGCATTAATTATGAAACACCCCTCGTATCTGAACAAGGACGGTCACATCGAAACTACTAGCACAAATCATTATATTAAGTTCAGAATCTATGTGAAATCAGGGTTCTGCGACTTTATGAATTATATGACATTTTATGCAGTCCAATATACCAGTTTATGTATGCTATTCGGTTGATTACCGGGAAATCACTTGATTATCACTTGATAATTTCACTGTTTCAAGCAGTGGGATTATCTTCACGCGTGCTTCTATTATGAGTTTTGTCTGCACAGGAATATGTTATGACGCAATTTTTAAAACTCAAACAGTGATTGAACATAACAAAAAATTATTTCCAAAAATCATTTTAAAGCATAAATAAATAGAATTAGTTATTTTTTCAGTGTAATGTCGAATTTGATTCATTTCGTTAACATCAGACTGTTGTATGTTCAGTCAATGAATTAAAGTTCGATCTTATACTGCAAAAAGTTATATTCTATAGCATGCTTCCTTTATATTATTCTCACTCAACCGTATTCTTCCATTTTGGACAAATATCGCTGGACGCAAAATGCGAACTGCGTAGAATGCAGTACTTTTGTTATGTTCAATCACTGTTTGAGTTTTAAAAATTGCGTAATAACATCTTCCTGTGCAGACAAACATGTCCACTCTAATCGGCAGAACTTGCCTCATTACTTGTCATACTTTGTTTTGAGATATTATCGTTTCTACATTTGTTATATCTGGAAACTATTGAAGTGTCCTTTCCTGAACATCATCATAATGTCTATTATGCAACTTTTTCTCTCTTCATGTGGAAACCTGATATGACGTACCGACAATTGAAATAATAGAGTGCGTCGACGAATTGAGAACTTTAAGATGTCCTTTGATCAATTGAAATACCGGTATAATGACCTCATGAATGGGACTCCAGTTCCTGTTTTGTTATTGGCCGCATGCAATCAATGATGATTGCAGACCAATGATCTTTCGGTCACTGGATTGCCTAACTGGTCAACAGGGCACTCTCAACCTGTCGAACGCAACATTATATTTAGTTAAAAACAGTTGAGTAACTCGTTCTAAGTTCATAATCGAAATGATTTGACAGTTGTGCTAAGTTTCTACAGTTAACGCAACCCAAATGAAATTCAAAAAATGAACATTTACAGGTTTGTGAATTTGTAAACGATTTCCAATTTCATTTAATCAATTTACTGCCTTAATGAACTACAATAAGGCAAACAGTCAAACTACCTTTAAACTTGAGAAATAAAAGTAGACGACAGTTGTTTAAATTTGATGACGTCATGGCAGTGAAAGGGTTAAACGGTCACACAGTTTGGAGTCTGTCAGCCACAGCGTTGTTTGTAATGGAACTCCGTAGGCAGAGAACAAATGCATTTGTTTTGGAAAGGAACATCGATCTTTAAAATGATAATTTATGGTTATGGACATAAATGTTTTATTAGTTCATTAATCAAAATTTGTGAAATTTACAATTCAAATCGACATGCAACTGTAAACGTTATGAGAGACGAAACAGATTCATACGCAAGAGTGCTATTTGAATAATAAAATATGCATGTATTTTCTACGACTTGTTTAGGAATAATTTACTCGGAACAAGCTTTATCAAGATTGTTATCGCTTATCATGATAAATGGACGTTTGCTTCAAAACGCCGTCTGCGGAATATTTCGAAACGTTTTTTTTAATTTTGTTGAAATAAAGGATATTTTCAAAGTTGCACCTTGATAAGATGCGTAGTAAATCTGCATCTGATCAGATTCCAAACTCCTTGAAAATCCTAAACAAGCCATGCTTACCACGATAATAGTTAAAGAATATGTTTTGCATAATTTTGAATTGCAGGGGCTTGCAGACGAGACTTGTTCACTCAACAATAGCATGCGAACATAAAAGAGCCATTCATGTCAATTCATACAGAACGTTGCATTCGCTAAAACGCACTTTCAAACATCCGTCCATTAGCATCAAAAATACTTATGCAAGCCATTTTCGTCTTGAATTTGCATGTTAGTGTACGTAACAGTGGCGAAGATTTTATTCTTTCCCATTGAACGTGTTGTTCTAAATCTAAAGAGGTGTCCTTGCTCTGGATCAGGCATGATTATTTATGTTCTTTTACTCAGAGCACAAAATAGTTTCCTTTACCTTGGAATTGTCGGATATGTCACATCCCCTTCATAGGCAAGATTGCACCAGCTTGGATCACACGTGTCGAAATGTCACATCCCCTTCATCAGCTAGACTGAACTGGCTTGGATCACGCGTGTTAAGATGTCACACCCCTTCATCGGCAAGACTACACTGGCTTGAATCACGTGTCACGTGATCCAAACCAGTGTAGTCTTGCCGAAGACGGGTGTGTGACATCTCCGAAAATTCGAAGGTAAAGGAAAATATTTTGTGATCTAAGAAAAAGAACCTAAATACTCATGTTTACCTGGCCCTACAAATGCCGACAACACTGATATTGTCAACCAATAGACGCTGCGCAACGTATTAATTTCTTCAAACATACATAAAATGTCAAATTCATATCATGTAAAAGCAATCAGACGATATATGGCATATACAGTACTATACGGGTTATGTCGTCACAAAGTCAATGAACTGTTTAATAACAATCCAAAATTCCTGTGTTTATATGTACAAGAATAAGCCATCATTCGTTTTTAAAATGTTTGTTTAAAATGTAACCATTTCGATACATAGTACCGACTGGCTTAGATTAGTGTCGTATTCTTATAGAAGCAGCAACATGAATATCAGACCCTTGTCATTTGGCGCATGGTAAAGACCAGCAGAGTTTGCACATATCAGAGTGGATATCATTGACAGTGACAATCAACTATGATATTCTGATAATACATAAACCCTTATCCTGTCCAATAGAACATGACTGGTATTTATCTTTAAAATAGCTTTGGTCCAGATCAGACGATGCGCTATGCAGCGTCTGATCTGTTTGAAAGCTGTTCGACACTCACTTTTAGGTCTCATCAATTTAAAAATGCATAAATCTACATTTTACTAAATTTGCAGACGACAATTCTAGTGCAGACGATTATTTCGGTAGAATAAACATTAATATATACCACACACGAGATGTCAGCAAAATACACCGGTGTACATCAATCGAACTAAAATAGATGAATGCAACCAAAGAAGCTGTATAACATCTATTTGCGAAAACATATACCATCCTTTACTGTCATCATGAATTATTCTTTAGAGAAAATAAAACCCATTAAGATTCTAACGATGACAATGCAAATGTCATGATAGTATCCGTTTATGATGCATGGTACTACTCAAGTATGTTTTATATTTTATTTTTGATGTTAATCAAGCCTGAACAATTGAGACTCTTTGAATGGCATTAAATGGTATTCACGAATACTCAAACAGGCGTTTTATGCACAAACATGCTTGACAAGAATAGATGAGCAATGTCCTGTTAAACAGCATTGTATAAACGCCGTTTGATGATTTTGTTAAAAGTTCATTTAACGCTTGAACTCTAAAGGACGCCAAAAAGCACGTGTGCAACCAATTTGGATTCATATCAGACACCGCGTAACGCAGCGTCTGTTCAGAATCCAAACTGTTTGACTTTCTTTTTTATAATTCATCAGCCATACTGCCTTAAACGTAACTTTGAATCGATATTACAGACAACCATATTAGAGCAGTTGGCTATAAAACGGTGAAATGGTACAGTTGAGAACCTGTTATTCTTTCCCAATAAACGCGTTTACGCTAAAACTATTATTTGCAGTGCAAACAGTTTGGAGCCAGATCGGACGCCGGGTAACCCGGTGTCTGATCAGGCTCCAAACTGTTTGCCACCAAAATAAAGAATAATTATCAGAATTGTCCAAAAGTTGTTCTTTTCTACGTTTTAGTGCTTTGCGTTTGCGTACGTTTGCGTTTAAACGGGAAAGAATAACAGATTCTCCACTGTAAACATTTCCCGATTAATTCGGCAGCAAAATAGTTCAACTGTAAAGTTACGTTGTTAATCGTTAGTTTATATAATTATTACTCTGCACGCTAAGTAATTGTGACCTGCATCTTTTATCTAAAAACTATTGTTTCGGCCAAATGGATTAAAATCTCAAACAGCCTGGATCCAGATGAGAATCTGGGTTACTTGACGTCGCATCTGGATCCAAAAGGTTTATAGCAGTTTAAACATTTTTTGCCAGAATATTGAAATGGACTATGTGAATGCTTGAATAAGCCCCTCCACACTTCTCTCCCCCTCCCTTTCCTCAAACCAAACCACACCATTTCAATTCTTAATATCATATTAGTTTTTCGTTGCTTTTTGTTATTGCTATTGTTGTTTTTCGTACCATACCGGTACCGCATAAATATATATATGTCGTAGGCCATATTAGAATCTAGGCAGATCCGGATCTGCCTAGGCCATATTAGCATCCCAATATGGCTAGGAAGATCTGGAATATGCCTAGGCCATATTAGAATCTAGTTGTTTAAGTAGTAACATAGGTTTAACTTTGTCAGTTCTTGGTTATAACAGGTATATTTTAACACTTTTTGGGTATTTTCCAACAATTCTTGCATTAGAATCTGGTTGTTTCAGAAATAACAAAGGCATTTTTAAACAGTTCTATCATTATCATATCCATGATTATTTATAAGTTTTTTTCTTTATAGTTTTCTATCTCTTTAATACATAAGTTTACTTTTAAAATTGTGTTTACTTTTAAAATTAAGTTTGACATTAGTATGTGTGGAATACAGTCAAAAGTGAATGGTTAGTTGGTATAAAACCACTACTTTAATATTTTTCTGAAAACCAATATAGATGCTTAAATGACCGTTATCTTGCTACGCTAGAACAGTGTGAAGTACAATTGTTAAAGTAAATGGGTTGTTGTTATAGAGACGCTACTTGTGTTTCCTTCCAAAGCCAAACTAATTGCTTAAAATATACCCTTTTTTAGAATTACCCATACACTGCTATTTTATAATATTCACATAGTACTGTAGCTACCCATAGTAATACATAGAGAAAATAATCAAAATGTTACTTATGAATTTATTGTTTCGTTTCTTGCTTTAAAATCTAAGGTCCTTTGAATTAGGTATAGGCTATATTGTTATTGTGCGACAATATTGACTTGACGTTAAACTTTATGCATGAATAAATAATTGTAAGATGACGATGTATAAATCAATAATCGATAGCGGATCGTACAGTGTCGGGTTGTTTCGGCTGATTACGTGAATTTTGTTACAGTTGTGATCCTCAGTGGATTAACACACCACATTGAGCAAGTTCAAAAAGTTGTTGTCTATTAGTATAATCGTATCTACTAAAACGCATCATGTTGCCTCGCGTGGGTTTTAATTCAGGTAAGATCATCGATGTCCTCACCTGCGACTCTTGCCAATATATACCTAATTTACACCCCTCAGATGTGACTCATCTGCAATAGGTGTGTCGGTAGAGCAAAGGATTAGTAACATCGAGGTTCCGGGTTCGAATCCTGATAGAGAGGAAATATTTTTATTTTATAAAATGTAATTTCTAGACAAAACAGGCGCTATGACATATTTTTTTAAAAAATAACAAAAGAATCGTGTTCCAATCGAAATAGATGTTGTATGAATACTTAAAAGAAACAGTATAAATTATAAAAAATGTGAAACAATCTATGAGTATTGCATGGGATTCGAACCACTGACTGTACGGAAAAATAATATATAGTCGTCTTCCTTACCACTTGCGCTAAATACCTGTCGATATTCGTGAAACCAGGCAATGCTATATTTTCTCGATAGCGATGTGGTTACAATATGCGTTCTCGTATAAATGATAACGAAGTGTTCCGAAGCTATGTTTAGAAATGCAACAAAGTGTAAAATTATGCTGATAGAGGTCACCAACGTCAGGTCAATATTGTCGAACAATACTTAAACAACTGGAATTCTGTTCTGGACTATTTTATGATTATATATGCAATTGTTATCTAAGGAGACTGCAATCTTTTTCAATGCAATATAATAATTCATATGGACACTTAACCGAGTTAATACGAGTACTTTCGCCAATTTCGGCGTGAAGATGCTAAAATGATCAATGATGATGCAAATTGAACAATACAAGAAAACATATGTGTCAATCATAATAGTTGTATTCGGTGTTTCTGGTAGAAAGCTGTTAAATTGAAGATAAACGTGAAGGCGACAGCTCTCCGAGAGGTGTTTGCCCTACCGACATCTTGGGTTGGGATTTTATCTGCATAAACACTACCAACAAGTCTGCGTTATTAATGAAGAACGACTATAACTATTTGTCGTAGAAATGCTAGGGGTTTGATCATGTTATGGTTTCGTTTTTCACTGAATATGTTGACTTGAAATTGGGGGGAACGAATACAGTTTTCACCAATATAATTGCCACTATCGAATAATTGTTTTCTATAATATTTCTCTGCAACTAATAGTGACTCTAACCATTTCAAAACATACACTTTTCAAAGCTATATGAATTAAGTACCATTGAAATGGTGTACTCAGATATTAAAAGAGAGAGTAATATTGCCCTTGCCAAATGTTTAGGAGGACTTAAATGTTTACTGGATATTTCTAAGGCAGTTGGTAAAGAATAAGCCATCAAAAACAAAACTTGAATAAGAACCTGACGTGTGTAACCCTTTCATGACAAAAAGACGGCGAGGTTTCCTCTTCATCGCCATATTGTCGTTTGCTTCAATAATGTTGTCTGTAATACCGTTTCAAAGTTATAACTGATTTAATTTCAAAACTAGTGGCAAACAGTTTTAATCCGAGGACGGCATTATAACGTCATTGAGAGCGAAAGGGTTCAGCGACCAGTATATTAAGAAGCATAGTGATCGTTAACGCATTCACCTCTGACACTTTTAATAGAATTTCCAATTTAAAATAAAAAGGGTGTTTTTTAAACAATAGTTTATAAAATGACAAACCGTGTAGACCCTGATAAGAGGACTCCTTACGGAGCCCTCGTATCAGGATCTACACTGTTTGCATAGAACCATGGATATAACTTGTTCATGACAAGTATACTCGTCGCTAGGGTTCAATGTGTTAAAGGATGATGACCGCGCTAAATGCAGGGCACAAACAATACGTACAAGGAGCCTTGTGCATTATTTTTGTTCTGTATGAAGCTGATACCATTCATAAATACTACTTACATGTATCACATGAAAACGCCTCTGGCAGAATAATACAGCCATTCAATAAATGGAAGCGAACAAT
Organism: Gari tellinella; assembly: GCA_922989275.2. Taxonomy (NCBI): domain Eukaryota; kingdom Metazoa; phylum Mollusca; class Bivalvia; order Cardiida; family Psammobiidae; genus Gari; species Gari tellinella. The sequence goes on along the minus strand of OV277872.1, from coordinate 31,357,803 downwards.
CATATTTTGAGTCCGGCACAACTTGTTCGTCCACAAGGGCTGCTTGACGCGGGACGCCAATGACGTTATTTGTCATAACGTAACCGTAAACAACGTCAGGTTTTGGCGGAATATATATATGGCACAAAGGCTACAAGTCAAGGATTCAGTTGACTTAATAGGGTTTTAAAAAAATTATGTGATATTATTTATCCATTTTAATAAACTCGTTGACTACAATAAACATAACGCTCGTCAAGGGTCGCGTCATATTATTTTAGTCAACTAATCTATTACAAAATGGTTATTAATGAGCAATCATGTAAGATCCCCTATATATATAATGCATCGCATTTTAGTGGTCGCTTAATACTGGTATGACTGTGTCTTTTTATTAAAGTATTGGCATACTCCGCGATAACCCCATATTTCATCCCTATTCAACGATATTTTAAAATGAGATACACTTTATATGAATATTGAAATATCATCGTCTATTGCAAATACGTATTCGCAGCAACGTTTAAATGGATTTGTTTCAATTTCCCGAGAGTGCATTTATGTATAACTTTCTAATTTGAATAAATGATTTGGCTGAAAGCAAATGCATATCGCTCGTAATGCGTTGTTCATATTTGAGTATGCAAATGGCTTGGAACTTGGTCAAATAACACGGATTTGTAGTCAACTTTGGATCGACCTGTTCGACACTTGTATTTACCCTAATCATATTTACAGAAATATACAAATATCCACTTCAAAAACAGACAGCAAGCCTAAATCAAACTATAATTTCTTATGGTAAGCATAATTTAATGTATCGTTTTAGAATATATGATCGATCACTATTTGTATACGTACCATGATATTACCTAAATGATAAACGGTTGTGATACTATTATTTACATTTGATCACTGCAATAATATACAAACAGCCGTGCAACCTAACACGATATGTTCAAAATGTATCCCTTTCACTGCCAAATATTTCGCGAGATGTTTACCCCTTCGCCGTTTCATTGTCGATGGCTTCTATTTTGTTGTCTGCCCTATCATTTCAAATTTAAAATATAAGGCAGTATGACTTAAGAAATTTCCAATCGAGTGTCAAACAGTTTGAATCCTGATCAGACACCGCGTAACGCTGCGTCTGCACAGTATCCAAACTGTATACTAACGCGCTTTTATACGTCATTGAGAGTGAAAGCATTTAAAAGTTGATACAAAATGCATACTTTCAGTACAAAGTCCTACCATGCATTAACTTAACGTTTTGACATAGTTTCACATATTAATCCTTTTTTCATTGAATATTCAGATATAAAACTCCACGTAATAGCACAGATACAGCGGAGAAGGTGCTTATGTTATCCATACACATTACCTGTTGACAGTGCGATACAGAGTGATGTATTTAGCTCGAGACGTTTTTGGCGGAAATGGCCGATCTGACGAGCGCCTTGGCGCGAGTCCGATCGGTTGTTTCCGCCAAAAACGTCCAGAGCTAAATGCAACACTCTGTTGCGCACTGCCAACTGGTAATGTGTTTATTATATGCATTGAATACAAACCAGAAACAACTAAATAGTTGTTTAAATCATTTTACATGTATATCCAAAATTTATTAGTTATTTGAAGCAGAACAAGAATGTCTGTATTCCACAAATAATAACGCGGCACCCGTACATGTACGTAAATGACGTCACGTTAAATCGAAAGCGACGTCAGAATAAAATACAAACTGGCTGATACAATGTGGCTGATACAGACTCTTGTATTTTACTGGGCAGATACACGCGGAAACACTCGATATCATTCGAAGGCATATAATAAAAATAGTTATCAAAATAACTTGCAAACAAACAAAAAACAACACTCAGTATGACAAATGTTGTTCAAAAACTGACATTTTCTACATTGCATGACATTACATTTGCTTTCAGTTTCGTTTAAACGATGAAACAAGAGATTTTCCACTATGTCATTTTGACCATTACATTGGCTTAAAACAATGAGTTTTGCAAAAGGAATATTTGATATTTAAGAAATATAGTGCGTACATGTAAGAAACCACCGTATGAGATAGGCCCAATTTTCTTTTCAGACGGTCCTTCTAAAGACCCCTCACTTGCCCGAGGTTAGGGATCTATAGACGGAACCCTTTTCAGAAAATTGTCCAAACGGAAGAGATCTAGCTGCCTCTTGAAAGAATGTGTAATTACAGTCGTTAAAACAGACGGACATCTAATAAAGGACAACAGTCACAGTCTTGCACAAATGTGATGTGTCTCTCCAGGATGTCGGAACACTAGCACAATATCAGGCATAGGGTCAATTACTTGAGAATGTAATGCATTACATTACAATTACATTGCCAAACCAGTGCATTAAATTACAATTACAATTACTCAACTTTTAAAATTGTAATGAATTAAATTACAATTACATTGGCAAAGTAATGCATTACATTACACATTACATTTTGATTTCAAGCTATGATACCAATCCAACATTATGACCGAAAAAGAACCAAATACCCATATATTATCTAATTGATAGGTTGTTATCTACAAGTTAATTGTCAGATACATTTATTGAGATTGGAAACATAAGACTGTATTTGATATCTTGTGGTACACTGACTTTCATGATAACAATTGTAAAAACCTATTTTGCCTTGATATATGCTCAGACTTATTTCATATCAGAGGCTAAAAATATGTGCCTAATGATTGTAATTGAACTAAGAACATATCTCTTTTCCAGATGCACCTAATGGTTTTACCCATGCACTCTCAAAATTTACATCATAAATAACATTTGCAAACAATAATGATTCTGACCAGACCGCGAACAACGCAGTGTCTGATCAGGATAAATAAGCTCACCACTTCTTTAGGTATTACGTCAGTTATATTGCCTTAAATCTAACATTTGAAACAATATTAAAGACAACAATATTAAAGAAGACTACAGTATGGCGGTGAAGGGGTAAAACTTTACGATACATTTGATTATGAAAAGGTTAATACAGCGTTTAACCATGTCATCGCCATAGACGTCTATAGACATAGCGCGGTGTCTTGTCAGGATAATTACAAATTGACATTCGAGTCGGTATGCAGTCAACTTACTTCAAAACAAATTCGTATTTCAAGGTTAAAACGTGAGTCACGTTTTGTTGGTTAGATACAGATGTGTTCGACAAAAGCGACGCAGAAATCATGAAATTCAAACACAAAATATACAAGTTAAGTTAGTTCAAGATATCGAAGATCAATTGTATCTTCTTTCAAAGTGATTTAAGCTAAAATATGTAGACAACAGCACCAAACAGACAATGCTTTGATTGAGAGATCTTTAAAGCAGATGATAAAATTGATGGTAAACGAGCTATGACTGTATGTATATTTACAATTTAAAAACTGTTTAGACCCATTTCAAAGGACTCTGTTGAGTCAGCTGTGTATTACGTACTATAAACAAGTTCTTGGATAAACCGTTCGGACGTTCATAATTATAATTTTACATTATTTAGAAAAATGGAAGATTCCACGTGAACAGGTTTCAGATTGCAAGGTTATCGTCATGGGCACGTCTAAGCCTTAGCAATACACTGATGATTTATGACTGTCTGGCGCGCATATAATACATTTTTTCATTGCATGACAGACTTATTATACACAAGTCATAATACCGTAAAGAGGTTTAGAGTTTCATATCATATTGCTATAAGATGTCAGAATGGAGACAGACTTTACAGTGCACAAATGTATTGTCTGTTATTAGATTCTAATCTCAGGTATTATCCATAAGTTTTGACCTGTCAGTCATCACTTTCCGTCAACTTTCATTTATGCCATCGGAAGTTTCCGTATACTTTATTTATAAATCAATGAAAACCTCAGATAAGTATGGAATTCCATATACGACAGCCAACTGCTAGCTGCTAACTGTCAACTAGTTGCTACCCATCATCACGTATACAGTAAGCATTTGGCGGTTATCAGTTGACAGTAAGCAGTTGACAGTAAGTAGTTGGCAGTAAACAGTTTGCTGTAAATAGTATATACATTTTTGTAAATTGCTGTTTTTGTCTAATATTTCGACTTTTTTTATATATTAATATTAATTTAATTTTCCAGGGTTCCAGATAAGGGGGAGTAATCTGAGCAAATCCAACATTTTCTGACTCATACTGCACCAAATCCTATGGTGTTACTGCTCATTAGAATAGTCTCTTCGAGACGATTCTAATGATTAGTGACACCATAGAGTTTAACGCTGATATAAAGATTCTAGTTTTTGAAATACTCCACTTATCTGGATCCTTGATTTTCTATCTGGAATATTGAAAACAATTATTGTAAACAGTAGACAGTAAGCAGTTGACATTAAGCAGTAGGCTGTCGTATATGGAATTCCATAGATAAGGTACTAACTTCAGCAGGTAATTAAAGTCACTGTGTTGCAATAGCTTAGTGGACAGTGTCATTGACTCGTACTGCTAGGGTCGAGGGTTCGATTCCAGGCACTGTTTTGTAAACGTCGGGCGGGATTTTTTTTATATAAGTATACTAGAATAAAGCAGTAAACGTTTTGGTAAAGGGAAACTTGCTGTTTAAAGAAATACCAAAGTAACACGGAGTGCTCCCTGCCGGTGAGTGTTTTGCATAACGTGATGTTGATAAGTAAGCCATTTTCTATCCATGTTTCCTTAGGCAAGTTTCACTGTACTTTATTTTATATAATTGCACGAATGTCGTGGTTTGTATGTGTCTAGTATAAAAAAAGATTTAAAAAATACAAGTTCAGAAATATTACAAAACAAACTCTATCGGGGATCGACCCCACAACCCTAACGTTTGTAGTGCAGATACATAACCACTGAGCCATTACTGACTGCGGTTACCATATCAGATAATGTAATCAAATTCGAGTCATCGTTTAATTGCTTATTTACTATACACTGTAGTTGTTTCCGGAAGATAAAAATAGATAACGGAAAAAGACGGAATATTCGTAAACTGACAGGTCAAACCTTATCGACAATATGTATATCGTAGCAGCAGATAATGTTTTGTAATGAAACAGGATAAACGCTCGTAGTTAGCCGCCATGTTAGATGATATGCAATATTTTATTCACGTCCATTCTGTTACGCGCTATATGACCTACCCGTATGCAGTGTCGCAGTTCCAAAAACCAAATGTATCCATCTATTAGAACTGCCATAAACAATTATACTTTTATCCTACTCGTTAGACAGAGAAGACCTTGCTCGGTCGCCGTACAAGGGATGACGACTATACTTGGTCTAAACTATTTGTCAATATAAGCGCCGCTCATATGTCTTATCGGGTCTTAAGCAAGGGCGTTTCATAACAATTTTGTTTAAATCATGTCTCGAACTTGATACTCATAGTGTGTGATAATACGACCATTTTATCTCTAAATTAGTGAGTGGTTCTGCCACAAACGAGACAATGAATTTTAAGGAAGAACTAAGTTGGTTGCTGTTTTTCTATTCGTAAAATCGACAAAATGGTGACCAATATATATGAATGTTGATTGATGAAAAGCAACTATAAGTTTTATGAAGTAGCAGCATTAAAATATATCCATGTGTCCTTTTTATAATGCCGGTTTTACATTTGTGTTTATAATAAATATATAAAACATTCATAACAAACTATTTCTGTTTAAACATTTTATTTTTGTATATTTCTAACACTTTTAACACTTGCAACAAGTATCCATGAAATTCATAACACTAATAATTATGATAATAAACTCTTACTTTATAAAAAAGGTAATACAGTGGAGAAAACGTTATTCTTTCCCAATAAACGCGTTTACGCTAAATCTATTATTTCTATTGCAAACAGTTTGGAGCCAGATCAGGCTCCAAGCGGTTTGTCACCAAGATAAACATGAATTATCAGCATTGTCCAAAAGTTGTACTTTTCTACGTTTTAGTGTTTTGCGTTTGCGTTTCGTTTCGTTTAAATGGGTAAGAATAACAGATTCTCCACTGTAGTACAGTATGTGTAGCTGTAAAGAGTACACTTGTCATATGCAAACAATGAAGGCACTGATAAGAGGGCTCCTATAAATACTTTTCTTAATAAGCAAACAATGTTGATCCAGATCAAAAGGCTCCTATAGGGACCCTTTTATAAGGGTCTACACTGTTTGTCACTTTGCTTTATGTTTCAAACTTTAACCCTACATTTCAAACACTGAATTAGGCTTATCCACTTAAAATAAGTCTCAGAAGTGATGAAACACCAAGAGAAGGTATTAAAACTGTACGCCGAATTTTCATCCATTTATTGTGAATTAAGTCAGTTTGCGTATCCATATAATGTATCAAGGGTGAGAGAGGAACGTATACAGTGGAGAAAACGTTATTCTTTCCCAATAAACGCGTTTTACGCTAAATCTATTATTTCTATTGCAAACAGTTTGGAGCCAGATCAGATGCCGGGTAACCCGGCGTCTGATCAGGCTCCAAACTGTTTGTCACCAAGATAAACATGAATTATCAGCATTGTCCAACAGTTGCACTTTTCTACGTTTTAGTGTTTTGCGTTTCGTTTCGTTTAAACGGGAAAGAATAACGTATTCCCCACTTAGTCCTGTACCTGACCTGAAGACCCGTTTGCAAAATGGTGTTGAGAGAGTTTCTCACTTGATGTGAGTTAGTACAAGTCATGACATTTGGGCACTGTTAATTATGTGTCATGCTCATATTTTTCCAGTGTGATACTTTATTAACCCTTTCCCCCATAGAAGAGACTTTTAGCGTATTTAATATATTCCTCCGCTGAAGAAAATAGTTCCAGTATATACTCTCATTAACAATAACCATTATACATATTTTATATAGCCTAGCAGATTTTAGCTTAAAGCAGACTGACAGTAAAGCAGAATGTGCATTAAGACACATTCTGCTTTACTTTCAACCTGCTTTAAGTGGTTACATGCTTTTCAAAACTAGAAACAAGCTATGAGGTAAAGGGTTAAGACGACTAAACGAACATTAATTAATTTACTATAATAGGTTTCATTCAGATTAAAATGTGACTTTTTTGTCAGGTTCAGTGGTATTGCATTCGTATATACTTTATGATTAAATAAACTTATTGTTACAGTGGATAATCTGTTATTCTTTCCCGTTTAAACGCAAACGTACGCAAACGCAAAGCACTAAAACGTAGAAAAGAACAACTTTTGGACAATTCTGATAATTCTTGTTTATCTTGGTGGCAAACAGTTTGGAGCCTGATCAGACGCCGGGTTACCCGGCGTCTGATCTGGATCCAAACTGTTTGCACTGCAAATAATAGTTTTAGCGTAAACGCGTTTATTGGGAAAGAATAACAGATTCTCCACTGTATAAACTTTATGATTAAATAAACGTACTGTTTAGGGCATAACTACAAATGTGTACATTTTTTCTGTACGTATACATTAAATTTCACATAAAGCAAAATAATAGATTATGGATAATTTCAACCTTTTGCAAATTAAATCAACTCCTACTTCAGTCGGGAGTCTAGTCAATCGTTAAAACATTCGGCGTTTGATAAGGCTCGACACTGGTTGTGATAATTATAATGCGTTAAGCATAAACGTGGTTATTTGATAGTTATAATGCCTTTTTACTGAGTGTATTACAAACATATGAGTGAACTCTTTCAACAAGCAAATAGGGAAAGTTCAATGAAATATCCAGGCATAAATTGGTTGACCCGAACAATCAGAGATAACTCTTTATTACAGGCGTTATGTGCTGCACTACTTCTGTCAAAGACCTGTTTGTATAGAATTGCATTGCAGTATTATATACCGGTATACCTTAACGAGACCTGTGACATCGGCTGAATAAACGTTTTATCTTCTACATCTGGCGGTTAATTTTGGTACATGTAAACACATTTATTGCTTTGAACCCACGCCTGTGTGGAACAAGCGCGATATAACTATGGTGTAATAGTTCCCTGGTTATAGTAGGGAATTCCATATATGTACATACCGGCATCAACTAAACTGAGTTCATTGTGGTTCTGGGCAGATACTGAGTTCTTTATTGTCCGCTTTTTCTGACCTGTCAGAGGTTTTTTTAACAGAATAGTTCATAATGGTAAATATATAACAGGGTAACATCGGATCTATATAGTCGTATACTTTCCAACTTGGGATAAGCATGATCCTTGTGCAGAACGAGAAAGCTGCGCTAATTTTACTGATATGTTATTAATTCTCAATAAACGTGTATTTTGTCCATTGCAAACAGGTTGGGGCCAGATCAGACGCCGGGTAACCCGGCGTCTGATCAGGCTCCAACCTGTTTGCCACCCAGATTTAAAATATTAAATTATTTTTTTACAGTTAAGTGCATTGTTGTTGCGTTTATTCGGGAAATAATAATGTATTCTCTACTGTACATTACGCACAAAAAATACAGCTTTCCGTATCCCTGGCTGACTGTACGGAAAACAACGAGTACGGTTTATCACCCCTTTTAAAATTTTTGATTGTTCTAATCTAAAAATAACCCTGACAGGTCAGAAGAAAACACTAATACATGGTGACTGACCTTGATCCTAATATATTGACACTCGTATGGATTTTTATTGAATTTCAAATGATGACGTCATAACAGTAAAGCGATAAAGCGGGTTGTGTAAATTTATTTTGCATTATACATATAAAATTTAATAGTAAAAAGTATCGCATAGAAAACTTGAATTATGTGTAATGTTTACCTAATGTTACCTTCCATAAGTCCTTACTCTGCTGTTATATCAATACCGGTAGCTTTACATTTGTCAACGGCAAAATGTTGTTACAGTCTGATTAATGTATTTCAATTTAAGAAACCAAAAGGAGTTAAACAAATCATTTAAATCTAGATTATGTATGATCAGATTTGGATCTAAATCGTTTACAAATGGTAGTCACGTAGCGTTCGACTGACAAAGAGCTAAATACATGCCATATCACTCTATTACAATACAAGAATAGCTTGAGGCTTTCTGAACAAATGTTTTATGACTTTCTACAGTGCATGGCAGACCATCTAAATTTGGTCGTACGGAAGTTAACCAGATTTGACGACTGCTACCTTGCAAGCGAAAAGCAGTGAAAGTAAACTAAAGATATTGGTATATACCATTGCATGCATCATAATGCATCTGGCAACAAGACATAATTATGGTCTTCATGACATTTCAAAACTAGGTTCCCCCGTTTTTGGCTGTCGTTAAGTCTGAGCCGAGTGCGGTGACACTGTTCTATACATTCGGCCGAGATATGATCATTTAACCCTAGTGACGAGTTTACTCGTCATTTAAAAACAGTGTACCTGTGAGGATTACAATTGTCCCATGAAAGCAGTATCGACCCTGATCAAGGGGCTCCTTAAGGAGCCCTCTGATCAGGGTCTACACTGATTGTCATTTTAAAGTATATTGTAAAAATCAACCCTAAGTAGTCAAACTTTATTTTGAAATTGGAATTGTCCAGTAAAGGTTTCAGGGGTGAAAGGTTAAAAGGACACGCAAATGAGGAACAAAACAGCGTTGGACAATGACATTTCCAACACCATTGCAAGTTTATTTTTTAACCCTTTCATGATCAAGTTATTCGGGAGATATTTTACCCCTTCACCGCCATGTTGTCGTTTGTATCAATATTGTTGTTTGCAAGACACGTTGCAGAGTTAGATTTAAGGTTGTATGAATTAATAAATATCGCTAAGAGTGTCAAACAGTTTGGGTCCTGATCAGACGCCGCGTTAAGCGGCGTCTGATCAGAACCAAAACGGTTTGCAAAGGCGCTTTAAGGCGTCATTAAGAGTTAAAGGGTTAATATATGAATCAAACGGAATGATATCCAATCATCTCCTAGTCAAAGACCATCGTATCGTACGCTCGTATTGCTAAGGTTACACTTTGGGTATCTAAAATTGAATTTCAATCAAGCATGCATTACGATATTGTAAGTGTCCCGAAAATGCGTGTTTGGCGTCGGTACCACGATTACCTTTCTAAAATTAAATTGATGACGTTCTCTAGCAAAATATGTCGCCAATTCACCAACTATTTCTGCACTGAAACTGTATGGAAGGTAATTGCAAAATAATCAAATAATTCAACCGAGTTCAAGTTTACTCAGCTTTTGAGATAAGTCGGAGATCGATCTCAAACATTTGATAGGTCGGATTTGAGCCTTTTGGTAAATCAAAACTTAAAACTGATCAATCAAATGATGAGGAATGAAATCAGACTCAATTAAAACTCTCTATTAACCTGGAGTCTGGCTTCAAATTGTTTTTCACTGGAGTTGTGTTTATATTAATAATTGAGTTAACGAGCATGCGTTAAAATTCATTGATTGGTACAATTTAACATTGAAAGGTACAGCATTGATTTTACTAACAAATATTATCTCATTACAATGTAGTTTTCAATGGATTTGAAATGTTTGGTGAAGTCTAAGAAACTTAACATTTTGATAATTTCCTCGGTTTTTACATATATGACGTAGACACATGTAAAAGTTAGAAATCAGAATCTTTAAAGTGAACCATTGGAAATGATATGCCAAAATTTAGAAGCAATCTAACACAAATATGGGGAATTATGCGATGAGAAAGTGATATTATTACTGCATTGGTACCTAAGGAGGTAATACCACTGGTACTTAGCAAACTGTGTGTAGTATATTTCTAACGTTACGGTTTATAATTTAGTTCGATATATATCTGTTGAGTGTATTTAGGACTTTTGGTTTGGGGTCAATCTGACCTTGTTTGTGGCAATGCGTTTATATACATCATTTATCCATTATCTTTACAGTGGAATTGTCTTAAATAGGGACATAAGACACTAGAAGAAATGCCTTCAGACAAAACAACTTGGAACAAGCATTTGTCAAGACGAATGTTGATCAATATCGCCACTGTTTATATATGTACTGTAACCCCAAGCTTTTGCGACCACATTTTAAATCGAGAAGAACATAAAACAGACCACTCATTAGTGTTCTGTCTCACTTCCGTTTAGCTTTAGCAGCAATCTGTCTTTAACACGAAATAATAACTATCTACAGTGGTCGCAATAAGAACATGTTACCCAGGGTTGCCATAAGTTGATCATAATTCCTAAGACTTCAAATCTGCAATTGTTCAAGAGCGAATTTACTAATTTACATTTGCCCTATAGTCTGTTTCTAGTTTTGAAGACACATGACTTCTTAAAAAAGGTTGAAAGTAAAGCAGAATGCGCCTTAATGCGCATTCTGCTTTACTTTCAGCCTGTTTTAAGGTACCATCTGTTAGGATCACGAGAAATGTCAGTCCATACAATGCGATTGACTGTTATTTCATTACAGTGTAGACCTTGAACATAAATTATCTTACTTTTTCAATGTGATGAATGGTTTTCCCAAAAATTGTTTACAGTGTCTGAAGGTCAAATGCAGTTCAAATATGTCATATACTAAAACAACATGTCAGCTCTTAATAGAATATAATTTACTTATATGGAAATAGAAATGACAGAAAACAGCTACCAAGGTCAATAAATAGTTGATCAAGTAAACATCTCATGCAGTAGGGACTATTTTCTTCTTCCAGTTCAATCGGAACCAAATACAGTGGAAAAAAGTATAATCGTTTTATAATACATTACCCACAAAGCCGATGTATAGTTTTGAAAACAGGTTTCCACTTAAAACAAGTTGAAATAAAGCGGAATGCTCCTTAACGCATATTCTGCTTTACTTTCAGCATTCCTAAAGCAACCTTATGCTAGGATAGAGACACTATTTCTAATTTTGTATCGAAAGGCTGTTATAAGTGTTTTCACTTGAATAATAAATTAAAACAAAAAAGCGTATACATTCCAAATGGGCTAAAACATACTAAAAGGAGTTTGGAACCAGATTATACACATTATGGAGAACTGCGAATCTATTAAGCTGCATTGTAAATCAAGCGTAGCGCGTTTACCAATTTCCTCCCTGAAACTTCAAATAGACAGGTGTAGTTTCCAATTTAGGCTAACACATATATAACTATTCAGACTGATCAGTTGGCTCCTGGAGCTAACTGCACTGATACTGTTCTATTTGCAAGGTACAAGTGTGCTCTTTACAAATGCACTGTGAGCAAAGGACCTGTGGCTTGGATTCAAATGGTTAACCAATCACTGACGTAGACATGGAACAAGAGCATTTTCTTAAATATACATTTTTATCTATCGAATCGCACGATTTTAAGTACATTTATAAGATTATATGTATTTTTACATTACAGTAACCCGAAAACGTATGGTTCAATGCAGTGCGGTTGTTTCTAATCAGTAATCAAGTTAGAATGTCTCCTGTATTTAAGAAGATGCCGTTGATTTAAATTGATGTTTTACGTTCGTTTGATAGTTTTTATTTTATTGCATTGGCGTACACCACAATCGGAACAATATGCCACTAGAAACAAGACAATAAAAACAAGAGAGATAGAAAACTGATTGACCATAAAGCATAAATATATTATACCCATTAATAGTCCTCCAAAAACGTATGTGTATAGTGGTTAATTCTTACCCTGTCACGGTGTCATATATTATAGCGTTTAGTGCTGAAACCGACTTATCTTAACCCTTTCATGATCAAATTATTCGGGAGAATTTTACGCCTCTACCGTTTTATTGTCATCTGATTCAGTAGTGTTGTCTGCAATACACTTTTAAAAGTTAAAGTTAAGGTTGTTTGACCTCATAAATATCAATGCTAGTGTCAAACAGGTTGGTCCTGATCAGACTACGCGTTACGCGGCGTCTGGTGAGGACTCAAACCGTTTGAAAACGCGCTTTCAGGCGACATTGAGAGTAAACGTGTAAATATGTGAAAACGATTCAGATCGTGACAAGGATCCAAACGCCCTGACACTTGACTCGCACAACACCATATTGTATAGATAAGAAACAGGTACACTGTATAAAGAGGATATTGTATGAGAGCTCATTATTTATCATTTTTAATAAACGAGTTGACTAAAATGATATGACGCGAGCCTTGGCGAGCGTCATATTCATTTTAGTCAACGAGTTTATTAAAAATGATCAATAATGAGCACGAATGTGATATTCTTTTTATCACATAACAAATTCAAGCACCTATTAAATTGATTTGAAGCCGTAGTTTGTAGACCCTCCGCTATATAGATTTTCCGCCAAACGTTACGTTGTTTACGTTAACGTCATAGTAAATGACGTCATTTGGCGCCCCGCTACATGCAGCGCTTATGGACGAACAAGTTAGGCCGGAGCCCAAAAAACGATATTCCACTAGTGGATTACGATATTTATACAATCGCTTTATGCAACTCCTAGACCGCAAATTATGTGATAAAAAACTTTACAGCATGCGGTGAATATTTTAATAATTATTAATTTCCCCTGGGTTATTTGTTGCAGACTACAGTTTATTGTGTGTCTAGTATAGGCCGATTTGTTTCACCTGGTAGGGTGGGGATTACCTTTGGCAAGGACAAACAAATTTGCATTTGATTTTAGGGGTGATAGGTATAAATCCGTTTTATATCGATATTGTCTGGTACTTTCAACATGTCAACCTGAAAATAGTATATATACATGTAGTGTAACCTCTTTACAACAACAATCAATGGGAGACAAAGATTGTGTGTGTTGTTCGGATGGGAGTTGTACTAGGTATGGGAAATTATAACTTGGCTTACAATTGCAAATTGCTTGAATCCATATCAGACGCCGCTTCACGCGGCGTCTGATCTGAATTCAAGCTGTTTGTCACTCTTCGTTTTATTCATTCTATGGAAACATCCACTTACATGTAACGTTAAGAAAAAACGGCAGACAGCAAAGGTACATTTAGATAATGAAACGAACGTGCTGCAGCCGCACCCAAAGTTGAAATGCAATAATCCTCATCGAGACTCCGCCCTGCCAGGTAAAATATTCGACCTATATTCGGGTTATTTTTATATGAATTTTATATGTAAATAACGTTTAGTTATGTCGCACTGGCATTATGAAAGTTAATACGCGATTGAGAGATCTAGTAGAGAATACGGAACCGAAACGCAAAAGCAATGCCATGAAATGTGAAAATACGTTTTCATTATCTTTCTACTATTTATTATTATCTGGATGGCCAACAATTTTGAGTCTAATCAGCCCCCGGGCTACATAGGGTCTGTTATGGCTACACACTGTTTGCACTGGTAATAATTGGGTTTAGAATAAACGCGTTTATTGTGAAAGTAAAACGCATTCTCTTCTGCACTAAGCCATGGAAAGACACTTACGGGATCCTGGTAAGTAGGATTGGGACACCATTAAAGGTATTGTAAAAAGCTTATATGGCAGCTGGGAATCTTCGGAAAGATTATACTAAACGATACATTATGTCTTACTACATGTAGCACTAGTTTTGATTCTAGAACAAGGTCATGCCATCAACTGTATGGCCATACTGACCTAAATAAAGGTCGTAATTGTGTGTGAAGTATATATGAATATGAATAGTACAATACGGGCACCAAACAATTTAAAATCGAAACTGGTATTGTGGTCAGCAGTGATTGTCATGTATGATTGGGTAGTATATAAGTATAATATATTATACTCTCATCACTTATTTTCGGAATAGATCCGTATATATTTTGATTGGAGACACCCAATGAAATCAGGCAAATATTGGTCAATATCGGTAAAGATCTATATACTCTACGTTACTCCACATAGATCGACCGGTCATTCTCGTCACTTGTCGAACCGTTCAGAACTATGCTAAAGCATGTTTGGAACGGTTCGTCAGTTGACGAAAATACCCAATCGCTGTACGTAGAGTACTGGATTAGTTTCAATTCCATTAGAGGTTCTCACTCTTAAGTATGTTTCATCAATGAATTATTCAAGATAATTGACCCCATCACTGCCACATAATTACAGTGGAGAATGTGTTATTCTTTCCCAATAAACGAGTTTACGCTAAAACTATTATTTGCAGTGCAAACAGTTTGGAGCCAGATCAGACGCCGGGTAACCAAACTGTTTGCCACCATGATAAACATGAAATATCAGAATTGTCAAAAAATTGTTCTTTTCTACGTTTTAGTGCTTTGCGTTTGCGTACGTTTGCGTTTAAACGGGAAAGAATAACAGATTCTCCACTGAAAGCACAAATAGTGTTATAAATCTGAATAAGGGGAGATCCTTTGAAAGCACAGAAAACAAAGCAAATACTGAAAATTGCAGACTCGGTTTAATTGAGTCTGTTCATGACCAATACTGAAATGTGCAACAGTGCTCACGCCCCCTAGCACCGGCTTAAGCGGAATTCAACCTTCAACTGTAAATGCGCTGAAATCAATGATTCCAAAGGAATAGATTGCCTTTCTTACTGAATAAGAGAAATGGGTCATTTATGTCTCCGAAACATGTTCCACGGTCATATTACATATAGTACCAGGGGATTTGTCATGTCTTAAGACAGAGAACAATAAATACTTTACGTCCAGCCGTACTGCTTACTATTACCTTTTCCCCATTGAAGCGCATTTTTTTTAGCGGATATGATTTATTCATCCGCTAAAGAAAATAGTTCCAGTTTAACT
The DNA here is from genome assembly GCA_922989275.2 of Gari tellinella. Classification (NCBI taxonomy): domain Eukaryota; kingdom Metazoa; phylum Mollusca; class Bivalvia; order Cardiida; family Psammobiidae; genus Gari; species Gari tellinella. The sequence goes on along the minus strand of OV277872.1, from coordinate 31,342,157 downwards.
AGCCATGAATATATAGTATTTGGGAAAATATTCTATTTTTTAGCACAAGGAAGCTTAAAGCTGGCTGAAAGGTAAAGCCGAATGCGCCTTAAGGCGCATTCTGCTTTACTGTCAACCTGCTTTAAGTGGTCAACTATCTTCAATACTTAAAAGGATATCAGGTAAAGGGTTAACAGTGTAATTTTCTCTAACAATATCTGTTTTATTATTTTGCTTTTAAAACAAAAATTATCGAATGAGGTTTAAAATTATTACTTTTTTGAGTGCTAAAACCATTGAAGGTCAAGTTCTTCTGCTTATAATATGGAGCGGCTAGTTTTGAAAGTGTTGTCAAATCAAGAGAATCGGGCAAATGGTTAATAGTAGCATTAATTCGATCTACATCGTGGCAAGTACAGGAAGGAATTAATCAAATTATACACATGGTACAATGGAGAAGACGTTATTCTTTACCAATATAGTGCGCGTGTACGCTGAAACGATTTTTACTCGGAGTTAAATGAATCGTTAGGAATTTCTACAAAATATGACATTTGCTACATTGTATTGTTATGCGTTTGTGTTTACGTTTGAACGGTAAATAACAATGTCGGCTCCTCTGTAAACGCATGTACATGTACCTTAGACACATGATTTCAAACAATCCTTTAACTGCTATAATATCGTCTTCTACGACATTGCCTGGTTAATAGGTGCTAGGTAGTTTAATCCTTTCTATTCACTCTCAATGATGCTTAAAACGCGTTTGCAAGCAGTCTGATCAGGATCAAAACTGTTTGGCACTCGTATCGATATATTTAGGTCATATCACATTGAATTCTACTTTGAAACGATCTTGAAAACAACAAAACCGAACCAGACGACAATGAAAATATAAGGCGTTCAACACTTCTTGAAACTTTTGAGAGTAAAAGAGATAACAACAGTCATATCAACATGAGTATCCAACAGTTGAGCTCCTCATCAGACACTGTAAAACTCGGCGTTCGATCTGAATACAAACTACTTGAAAGAATTGAAAAAGTCGTGATCAATATGTTCGTGTCGTATCGTGCAACGTCGTGTACATGTCAATGTGTCGGTGGTACAGCGCTCCCACTCTACAACGACATCCAATTGGAGACAAAATATATGTTCGTTGTTCGGAGGGAGTCGTTGTAGAGAGGGAACTTAACTTACATTTGCAAACAGCTTGATTCCAAATCAGACGCCGCGTAACGCGGCGTCTGATCTGGATTCAAGCTGTTTGCCACTCGTCATTAATTTATTTTCTGTCAAAATGTCCATTATGTCACTTTCAGAAAAACAGCAGACCACAAATTTAAGCAGACGCTATTGCATCAATAAAATCTTTAGATATAATTGTCCTGTTTGGGGAATTTCGGCAAGGGTCGTTGTAAGGAGGGAGTCGTTGTTGAGAAGGCCGTTGTAGGGAGTACTGTACTACGAAATATAACCCCCCGTTCTTAATCACTGCCACAATGGCTTGAACATTTTAAATCAAAACAATAGTGTACATCAGCGCTAAAGGTCTGTTAACTCTTTCATGATCAAATATTTCGGGATAGTTTTACCCTTTCACCGCTTTATTTGCATCTGCTTAGTATTGTTGTCTGCAAGAAACGTTTCAAAGTTAGAATTTAAGGTTTTGTGAATTAATAAATATCGATAAGAGTGTCAAACAATTTGGGTTCTGAACAGACATCGCGTGACGCGATCAGGACCCACACTGTTTGCAAACACTCTTTAAATCGTCGTTTAGAGATAAGGGTTAATCCTTTTGACTTCACGATAGGCAAGCATTGTAGACTCTGATGAGACGTCGCAAAATGAGGCGTCTAATCAGAGTTTACACTGATTTTTGATAGGAATTTCAGGAAGATCAGAGTCCGCACTGTTTGCTAATGTCCCTTTTATAGGAAGTTAGATAAATTCTTGTTGACATGAGTGTGCAATTGTTGATTTAGATTCGGACAGTTTAATAGAATATACAGGTACGCCTTTGCAATTTGGATATACGTGTATGGATAAACCTTGCATTTTCTGATACTGTATTTTGTTTATGATGCGTGCCTGTAGGAAATAGGTCAAACAAAACTCAACTTTGCTATCACAGCGTTATGACTTATTGAGCAGTGAAGTTATGTCAATGTAACATGGTTAACGTGTTCCTTTGAGCCAAAGAACATAACTTTGTATCATAAATGACGACCTTCCGTGTTATATCGTCTTAGTCTGCGTGTCGTGCGGTGCTAGTTATCAATCTTTTGAACGCTATGTATTGTTTCGTCTGCAACCATTGGCGATTGCTACCGTCATATGATCTGATATTATATTTGCCAATCCCTGCCTTTGTAACATACGACTATGTGCCAAAACAGTTTGGATCCTGCCGCGACACCAACTTTCTCTGAGTTTATCTGGATTCAAGAAACTATTTGGAAAGTTATCATGAACGCACCATTAGCGGGAAAAAAATGATAATCTTTATCAAAATAAAAAAGTCACTATACGCTGAAAATGTATAAACAAAGTTAGTGTTCAGTTGTCTTAAGGTAGTTCACGTTATTGAAATGCAAATTTACATAACGCATATGTTGTTTTGATTTATATACACATACACTAAAGTGTACTGACTTCCAAATTGCAGTAACGTTTGATGTTCGAAATAGTCCATGCTTATATAATTGTACTGATTTATGTTTCGGTTCTGTTTTGGGTTATCCCCATGTGACTGCATATTCGATTTCGCATTGCAATTAACATAGTTAACAAAGTATACCACGGAATCACCCCGGATTTAACGAGAACACGTTTATTTTACGCGACTTGCATCTTTGTAAGCGGATTAAACCTCTCACTGCCCTGTGGGAATCAATTTAAAACAGTTGCTTTAATTTCTCAAAGTTGAATTTTCGGTATATTGACATCAGAAATGTTGAAATAAGTTACAATAAAGTTGAATCCTGATCAGACGCCGCGCTAAGCGGCGTCTGACTATGATTCAAACTGTTGCAAATAACAAGTGCACTCGGGGTTGACATTGCATTGAAAGAGTTAACAAGCAAGCCACGTAGGCCTATAATTCGATTAGCTTGGAAATGTGCGAAGCAAGCCCTTCCCTGCCTATTAACTATTTCAGCTGGCAAAATTTAAATCAGTTGCATTTATTGTAAGGAGGAGGACGTTTAACAAAAAGACTCGACACACTGATTCATATAAATTGATTAGAGTTTCCTGCAGTTTGTATCCTGATCAAACTTCAAAACGTTCGACTTCCGAGTGATTAGCTTCCAAAATGGTCTCACATGACATGACATGGCAGAGAAGGGGAATTTTGCAACATTGCATGATAATGGTTTTGATATATATGTATTTAAAATCATAAGCTATTGATAAACAACACATTTAGTGCACATACAACGTTTTGAGAGAAAAGCAAAACAAAACCAAATCAAGCCAGGTGTTTTAATCTATTGTGGATTAAAATGAGTGTCTTATATTTCGTATTAGTGCGCGAAAGGTGAGTTAATTAGAAACATCATTAAGCTCAAAGGAAAATGTAACATTATTTGGATTGATAAATGCCTTCAAATCATAAATATCTGTTTTGAAAAACAAACTATTTTGTGTTGCAAACGCCTAATTATAACATTTGAAATTTATAAACAATATGCTTCATTTTCCTCTCTTTATTTTCAAACGTAAAAACCTTTACCATCTACTATTGACGTTTTGGTTATGTGTTTATAGTTTTGAATTTACCTGTACTGATGGGTCTATGGCCTTTTGTTTCAATAAAATATATATCTATCTATCTATCTATCTGTATAACAATATTTGCAATCAAGATGTTGTTTATTTGTTTTTATATTGAAAATGCTTACTGGCTAATTAATTCGGAAGCTCGAAATAGTTTTTAGACATGAGGTGTTTATATAACAAATTTTGTTCTGACATTCTATCCGACGGAATGCTGATCTCAATAGCAATGACAGTCAAACCTCGATAACTCGAAATATTGTATTTGTCGATCCCGATTGTGTAGTTAAATTCCAAAATTCGAGCTCGCTTAAGTCGAATATAACCGTACGTGTTGATCAAATTGAAGATCAGGGGCAGTCAAGACCTAACCTTCAAAAACCCAATGAATTAGGACAAAGCGAGTTTGAGTTCTTGAAATTCGACAGTATCAAGATATGGCAAAATATAACTTCTCTAGAGCAACAAACCGGTTTGATCGAAATGGATTCAGTCTTGTAGATAGTTACTGCATGTAGGATAAAGGTATTGCCTGAAATATACAGCTGCCTTTAAGACAGAAAACACACACTACATTCAGTGTTCCTTTACAGCAAATGTAAAGTGTATTAAGCAGATAGGTTGGTTTGTATTAAATTTCGAATTCAGCATGCTAAAATAGGTAAGTCAAACGGCTAAGTGGTTCCGGATTAATTTTCTTTTTCCGATTATACGAAACCATACACAAACGCAATGCAATATATGGATAAACTACTGTGTAACAGCTGTCTAAATGAGATGGTTGTTTAATAACAATATTGGTAGCACACAGTTTGCCCAATGTCATTTATGGGACGCCAGATATAAATGGTTTAAGTCTGCAAGGATAGCATATGTACAGTATAAGGATGCTCATGATATCGGCGTTTATTAGATAACTTGTCTGCACACGCTGTGTATAATCGTATACTGGTTATAACGACTAAAGATGTTATACTTTAGCATTACATGTAATCGCAGCAGACATTAGAAGAGCTAAAACTATTTCAGACAAAACTGTGGAAGAAAGAGAAGGCATGCTATCACGTATTCTCAAGAGTATAATTATATGAAGAAGATAACGAATTCATTTCAAGCTTCTGTTATCTAGTGTATACGATTTGGTGAAAAAGATGAGCATATCTACATGTAAATGCATGAAAAATGTCGAGTGTTTTAACATGACCTCTAATATCGTACTCATGTGCACTGGTATTTGCAAACATCGCGGACCCTGATCAGATACAGAAGTAATCGGTGCCTGACCTGAGTTAAAATTATTTAACACTCACATAGATAATTCTTAAACTAAATTGACGAATACTTGGCATTTGATAATTACAAGAAGAGTAAACAGCAAATGATACATTTAAACTGTCAATTTTCCGGTAGTGATTGTGTTAATCCATTTCTGAATTTACAGCTTATCTTCGACACATGTCTGTTTCCAATTGCCAACTCCACAGGATATATTTCAAACATAATCGCATTCCCGAAACGGATGAATAGTATTTAATCACCTGGTTTCGCTCAACGCTTCTGTTACCAGATTCTGTTTGAGAGGTTGCAAACGGAGAATTATGTGAATCATCGTCCTTGGATTTAATGTAAGGTTTAATCACAGAGTTGTATGGTTTCAAACATATGTCTCTTAGTTGCCTTTTAACCCTTTCCCCCTTTTAGCGAATATGATTTATTCACCCGTTGAAGAAAATAGTTCCAATTTTATCAGTCATGAATATATATTACAAGGAATAGTTTCTATATTCTAGAACATGATAGTTTAAAGCCCTAAGGCGCATTCTGCTTTACTTTCAACCTGCTTTAAGTAGTCACCTACCTTCAATATTATAATTAGGCTATCGGGTAAAGGGTTTAGACAGGCGATAGCTAAAAAAATCAAATATCTATATCTTAATGCACTACTAAAGTAATGCCAAACTGATAGCAATTATCTATACCCGTCATTTTAAACAGTTTCCATTCTAAACGGACGTAATCATTGACTAATGCTGGCGTTGTAATGAAGAAACTGTCTTCATTACATTATTCTCATCACGCTGTGCTTAAATCTTAATTCATGTATTATATAAGATAACTTGATATATGTGTGTTGGAAATGCAACAAAAATCTTAAACTGATTAATTATTTTGATTTGGTCGGTATTCTTCTTTTATCTTCCACATTCAATTGGCTACCTTCCAACGTTCAAACTCGATAAACCCTTTTTTCGCCATATACAAGTATTGGGTCTACTTTTATCATTAAAGTCGTTAATCTCGTCAAGTCAAAATTGAACTCATTTTATCTGTAGATATACCATTTCTAGCTGAAAACAGATATAATCCAGATCAGACGTTCTCGACGTCTGATCTGGACCATAACTGTTTTCAAACGCCTTTGTAGCTGCATTTGTCAGTGAAAAGGTACAGATGTTTATTAGTCTGAGCACTTTCCTATCTGTAATTTAGAAGTATTCACGACCTAAGACACACTAAAAAGACTGTGCAGTTGCTGATGTGAGATAGAGCAGATGTCTCCGTGATTTCCATAATATAAGTTTATGATACAGTTTGCTTCAAAAGTACTGTCTGCAAAAACACTTGATTTCGTTTTTGTCTAATATTCAGTACAGTTAAGTTTGATGTGATCTCCGGATTTTAGATCAGTAACCAACACCAACATTATCATTATGGTAACCGCGACTTGTTTTATATTTGCAAACAGTTTGCATCCAGATAAGACGACGTAACTGGCCTCAGCTTCTCCAAACTGTTTGTTACCCATATTCAACGTTTTGTCAGTTTAAGAAGTATTAGACTAATTTCTTTGCAGATAACGTATTTGAAACAGATGACAGTTCAGCAATATAAGGGTAGTTGTTTGTCACAACAATGTAGTGTCATTCAATAGGTTAAAGATAGCATGCCAGTAGGAAAGATAGCTGACTTTCTTCGAATCATTAAATACATTTAATTGTTGAAATTGGATGTACTTTTGTGTATATAATCCATAACAGCTGCTGTGTAGATGCGTATACGAAACACCATTATTCTGTAAACGTTGATCCACATTAATCGTCAATCGTCACTTTTAAGTACTGACAGCACACAGTAATTTTGAAGTAGCGTAACTTACAATTGTTGGGTTTTAATATACTTTAATAGGATCAGTATTTAACGCTCCAGTTTTTTTTCTGTTGGCTTTCCTTAAGCATTTAGTCACACACTTCCACCCATACGAACTAAATAAATTATCGTTTTCAAATGAATGGCCGATTAACGAAAGTGTTGTGTGATTTCCTTAATATACGATTCATCTTCAATACGTTTTACACTTTATCAAGGCTGACCCATATTGGATGAGTAAAACAAATCCCAAAGGACAGTGTTAACCCTTTACCCAAAAGTATGTTTATAGCTTTGAAAACCGGTGACCACTTAAAGCAGGTTGAAAGTAAAGCATAATGCGCATTGAGACGCATTCTGTTTTACTTTCAGCCTGTCTTAAGATATCATCTGATAGGATTAAGAAAATATTTATCATAGTTAATTTTCATGACTGTAAAAATTGGTACTATTTTTTTCAGTGTATGAATAAATTAAATGCGCTAAAAGGCGCTAAAAAGGATTAAATAGTGGCTCGCGATGATTGATAACGTAAAGTTGCTGAAAAGTAATGATCACATTAAACCCATGCGTCAAGTATACTTGTTCGTTACAGTCAGTGTGGTTGTTAAGAGCACACTTGTTTAATGCAAACAGAGTAGATAAAGCTCTTAGGACTTTTACGAGAAGCTCTCTGATGATGATTTGCACTATCATTTTACAATATACTGTACAAAGCACCTCTGAATTGTGAACAATGGGCTAGATTTCATTAGAAATCGGAATTGGCCAATTAATGCTTTAGAGGTGAATTGTTTACCTTTCGCATGTTAGTTATTCGACGTCTCATTTTGATCCGAATTGTGAGCAACTAATATTTTATATTCGCCCGTACCGTGCTCAACGCATTCACCCCGAAACTTTAAATGGAAAATTCCGACTTCCAGTGTAGCCTAGATCAGTATTCAGGGTTGAAATTTACAATACATGTACATTGCAAGAACAACCATTGCAGACCCTGAACAAAAGGCTACTACGAGCCCTCTGATCTACATCTTCACAATTTGCAATTGAACGTTTCAAGTTACAGTATGTGCTAATAGTATACTCGTCTCCAGGGTTAAATACGTTTAAGTTATGTATTTACCTGTCTTGCCAACTTCTTGGCAGTTTGAGTTTTTGTGCAATTTTCGTGTTACATTTTCTTGGCATGCAACATATTCATGCTTATAAGCTGGAGTTGTACAATCACGTTTAGAGTTCAAACAATGTGAATAGTGGCAAATCGGCTCAACATCAAATTCATGTATCGCGTTTTTTACTTGCACATCTCTGATTTAATTGGTTCGACAATTACAAGGACAAATAACTGCCTGTTTGAATACGGTGTATGCCATCATATTTAAACCTTTAAAGTAAAGAAAACACAAATGTACTTGAAGCTGATTTGTTCAGACACAATGATGGAAAATATAATACATAATAAGTTAATATGATACATATAATGTTTCCCTATAAGTGTATTCAGTCACGGAAAATTATCAATTAGATAACATCTTTATATCATGTTAAATTTGGTAATTTATATGACGACTAAACTAAAAATAATTAGTTTACTATAATGGGTTTCATTCAGGGTGAAATGTGTAGTACTTTTGACAGGGCCATTTGTATCCCTTTCGCATATACTTTATACTTTTAATAAACAAAATTTTCGTTAGGGGCATTACTACAAATATATGTATTGTTTCTGTTCGTAAACATAACAATCCACACAAAGCTAAATACTAGAATACAGAAAAGTTCATATTTTTGAAAATTATATCAACTCCTACTAAACTCGGGTGTCTGGTCAAAACGTTGAATGTTTCGGCTTCTGGTAATCAATTTTGTTGCAATAAATATGATAGTTTTAACACAAACCCATTTATTTGGAAACAGTGGTGCATTTTCCCTAAGAATATTACCTATATTAACCTGAACAATAACAGATAATACTCTATTAAAATACCAATAGCAATACAAGGCATTGAATAATGATCTACCTTTAGATGAACTGTGACATCAACCTAATGTACATTTGATCTACTACATCGTACAAATGTGGCAATAATAGTGGTGCATGTAAACACAATAAGCGGTTTTAAACAATCAGTTCCTGCGGTAAAGGAGCGCGATATAAATCTGGTATAGTAATAATAATAATGATAATAATTTTTTTTTTTTTTATAGGTTTCACTGTTAACAGCAGTAAAGTCCATATGTATAATGCCAGCAACAATACCTAATGTAATCATTGACATCGGCTGAATATACCTTTTATCTACTCCATGTGGCGATTAATCGAGGTACATGTAAACACATTAGGCGCTTTAAAGTTCACAACTGCGTGAAAGAGAGCGATATAAATCTGGTAGAATAATAATAATAAAGAAAGTGATCACTGGTTACAGCAGTGAATTCCGTATTTATAATGTCAGCTACTAAACTGATATAACTGTGATGCTAGGCAGAATCTGATTTTCTAAGATGGCGACTGGCCTTGATCCCAACATACTGTGTCGTATAGTGTTTTATTGAACAGTTTAACGTTTTCGACTTCAATATATAAAGCGCACCCTCTCTACAGTGACAACAACTCCCTCCTTACAACGACCCTTACCGCTATTATCTAAACGGGACAACTATGTCTTACGCTTGTACTGCTGCAATATCGTCTACTAGTTAATATTGTCGTCTGGTGTTTTTTCTTAAAAATACATATAAGTGGAGATATAATGGCGAGTGACAAACAGCTTGAATCCAGATCAGACGCCGCGTAACGGATTCAAGCTGTTTGCAAATGTTAGCATACTCTTAATTTATCTTCTCTATAACGACTCCCTCCGAACAACACACAAAATATGTGTCTTCCATTGGGTGTCGTTGTAGAGAGGAAGCACTGTAGATCCATTACACTTATAATTACAAGCAATTTGTCCTGATCGGACACCACGTAACGCGCCATCTGACCAGGTGACTAACTATTTGACACTCGTTTCAATATTTATGTAGTTTAATACCTAAAACTGAAACTTTAGAAAATGTCACCATATATAAGATAGTAACCAACAAAGAGTGATAAGCTTGTGCACTGATATATTTCTATATTGCACAAATTATGTTTATCTGACCTTTAATAAAAAAGTAATTAAATCAATATAAAAATGACAGCGTATGATCAGAGGAGGACTCAATGATTTTTCTGATGGTTGAAATCTATTTTGATAACATACATACATATCTGAATGTTACAGAAAGCCTTGTATCGGGTTACTGTCTCTTCTCAGGTTGTGGTTGGACTTTTTTGCTGAGACTCACAGTCTGCTAAATGTTTACTTACTGTATGTGGTTTTAATTTCTCACATAATTAATAATGGTCTTCAAAAACAGGTTACAACTAGATTAGATTCCAAATAAAAAAGCTGTAGATCCAGATTCAGCCTATTGGTAACTACAATATATACTTCTTAAGAAAGTAAGAAGCAGAGAAATAGTTTCATTTGTGTTAGCACATTGTTTCATCTTAGCAAAGAACTGGCAGTGCACATTAAGGCCCTGGCCGACTTATCTATACTTGTAGGAAATTTTCAACAGATCATGTAATTGGTATATAGATTATAATTCTAAGGGGTCAGGTGGTGATATAAAGCTTGCAACATCAATTATTACCGCATGCAATAAGAAATGATGAAACAACCTGTACTAAAAGAAAACGACACTTGTTTAAAGTTGATGACGTCATGGCGGCGAAAGACTTAAGCGGATGGTGATATGTTCTTTGTATTATACATGTATGTATGAACAAATAGGGCACGGGACACTTGAATGTATTTCTAATGTTTACCATAATATTACAATTAATGAGCGCGTATTCTACTATAATATGGTTAGCTTTGAATTCATCGTCTACAAACTTTTGTAAATCTAGCAAAAACCTAAAGAAAAAGTGTTAAACATTTTGGACCCAGATTATGCAGTGTCTGAAGTGGAACAAAACATTTTGAAAGATCTAGGCAAGTCGCGTTCGGACGGCAAAGGGCTTAACACATGCCATATTGTAAATGTTTCATACTTGCTTTAGCCTTGCTGAACAAAGGGTTTTATAACGTGTTGCAGTGCATTCCAGACTATCTTAATTGTGTCGTATGGCTGTTAACCAGATTTACCCACTGATACATTGGAATGGACAAGCAATGACAGAAGAATATCGATAACCGTACACATTATTGCGTGCGTCATAATGCTGAACCGCAGACAATGATACCATCTGGCAGTAAGACAGATGGTCTACATGACATTTCAAAATAACCCTGACCTAGTATTGGATTCCGTTAAATAAGAACCGAGTGCGTTTAAAATGACCTGTACATTTGGACAGGGTAATGTCATTATATTCTTATGAAAGCAACGAAACGAAACAACGCAAATGATGAGCATAAAGTGACGGACAATGACATTCCGAAAATCATTGGAAATTTATTTATTCACCATCTCAATGTCATACAGAATGAGATCCAACCAAGCGAATGGTCAAAAAGCCGCGTATAGTATAGCTCCTACATAAGTGTAGTTCAATAATCTTAGACAGCAACGTCAATCTAAGTTGATAAAAACAGTTCATATGTTGTCTTTTAGATATAATTATATTCTCAGGCTGGGGGTTACAATGTTGTGCTCAATTTAGCTTGCTTTGCGATAACCATAGTGAAAGTATTTGCTTGACATCAGTAATCGTCGTCAGGAGCCAAGTTAATAAAGGTTTTCAGTTGAGTCTGGGATTGTTTTCAAGCCTTTGGTTGGTCAGAGATGAGATTTTGCTGAGTAAAAACTCACATCTGACATTTCAAACACTAGTTTATGATCTCAGACTTAACTCAAAGCTTTATATCCTTGGGGTCAGGCTTCAAATTGTTTGTCACTGTAATCTTTTTTATGGTAAACTAGTAGAATTGCAGCAGACTCTAGTTACAGTGGAGAATCTGTTATTCTTTCCCGTTTAAACGCAAACGTACGCAAACGCAAAGCACTAACACGTAGAAAAGAACAACTTTTGGACAATTCTGATAATTCTTGTTTATCTTGGTGGCAAACAGTTTGGAGCCTGATCAGACGCCGGGTTACCCGGCGTCTGATCTGGCTCCAAAATGTTTGCACTGCAAATAATAGTTTCAGCGTAAACGCGTTTATTGGGAAAGAATAACAGATTATCCACTGTATAATAAACGAAATATATTCAATATTGATTAATTCAGAATGAAGAACAATTACATGTCGAAACATTTTGAAAGATCAAGGAGACAGATACATAGTGATTCTAGTAATCTAAGTGTCAAAAGATAAAATCTTGTTCAGACGAAAAAGAACACATTCGAAACTCACTTATTCGAACTAGCTTTAGTTCGGACATACCCATATTTCAAAGATAAAACATTTCTTAGCGACCTTTTAACTTCGAATTGTATAGGGTATCTCGAATTAAGCAAGATCGAGTTATCGAAATCAAACTTATAAAATACTGGTAAGATAGATTTAAACAAGTTCGAATAATCATGTTTCGATTATACCATCATTAGTCAATATGTATGCGCCTTTGTCCGAAATCTACAGACAATATATACCGATAAACTGTATACCGTCAGTGAGTAATGATAAAATGCCTTTATTTGAAACTTCAACAATAAAGGTGTTTTGATTTATCAATTTTTAAATGGAAATATTTGTATTTATGTTGAGTGTCTTACAGTACAGAGCCGTATTAGATGCCCCGTTACTCGACGTATGATCAGGCTTAAGCTGCAGTCATTTGTAAAACAGAGCCAGATAAAGTAAAATACTTAAAATCTTGAATAGATATGATTATCACGTTAAATATATTTCTACTTTGTGTTTCAAGACTCTTCCGTTTGGGTCAATCCGACCTTGTTTGTGTCATTGCATTTACAAACACCATTTATCCATTATCACCACAGTGGTATTATCTAAATAGGGAAATAAGACATACTACGAAATGCCTTTAGACTAAACAAACATTTGTCAAGACGAAGGTTGATCAATATCACCACTGTTTATATGTGTACAATTAACCCAATATTTTGCGACCGCAGTTTAAAGCGAGATGAACAAAAAAACAAGGCGAATTCTACATACGTTTTCTGCCTTACTTACGTTTTGCTTTAAGTAACCAACTGTCTTAAACACAAACATAGCCCCGTTAATGATCGCAAGTAAGACATGTTACCATGGGATTGAATATTCATTAATCTACAACAAAAAGTATCTTACTTTTCAATGTGGTGTTTGGTTAAATCAAAAGCTGTTTACAGTTTATGAAGGTCAAATATCTTAAATACAGTTCAAACACCGGTACATGTATGCCATAATACTAAAACAACACATCAAGTTTTAATAGGGTATAATTTACTGACATTATAAATGAAAATAGAAATAAGAAAACAAAACATCAACCGAAGTCGTTAGGTACAGTAAAACATATCTATATCGACCAATTAAATGTGTTGAATAGTATATGTGTAAGTCAGGTGACTGCCTAAAATAAATTGACAGTAAATCAGAAAGCCTCTTAGTGGAACCTTATGTTAAGCTATCATTTGTATTTTATATTCAATTAGACTTCGTGTAAGTGCCAAAAAAGTTGTCGCACTAGAGCGGCTGTACTGTAGTTGATCAAGTTAATTCCTAATGCATTAAGTATTTATTTATCCTTTAAGTTCAATCGGAACCAAATACAGTAAAATCAAAACCTCTATTATTACTAAGAAAATGGCAAATTTACTGCATAAAAGACATGCGACATATTAAATCAAGGTGCTTTAAGCACCACCTGCCTTAAACACCTGATAGGTAATACATTTTAGTAGTCATAAGAGAGGTCTAACTATGCCGTGCAGAAAGTATACTTGATTTATAATAACAAAATCTACATAGACATTTGGCACATTTAGTGTTACATTTAGCCTTCTTTAAGCCACCTTCTGCTGAGATATAGAAACTATATCTAAGTAATCATACACATGTATGCTTAAAGTGGAACTAAAGAATACATTTAATGCGTAAACAGTGTATTAATGGTAAATTAGTTAGTACATACGATAACGTATATAGAACAAGAGGGAGAACCGATAATCTAATAAGCTGTTTTTTAAATCAAGAGTTGTAAGTTGACCAATTTCCTCCCTAAATATTGAAAAGCGAACTATAGTTTCCAACCAAGTCGTTCCTATATCTAACTATTCAGGTTTTTCGTCGCCATGGTCGTTGTATCCAAATATGACAATGTGTTTACAGTACAGTCCCTGATCAGTGGACTCCTTGACGCAGCAAGACTTGACAATACCAAAAACAAGATAGATAGTCAACTGACTTATCCGAAAGCGTAGATATTTCATACCCAATAGTGTATACCTTACTATAAATAGTAACATATTTCCTTTGATAATAATACAATACGCAAAACCGGTTATTGGACTGCATCCGGCTATTGGCCCGGGGGCATCGGATCTTATGCACGTGAAAACGTTAGCAACGTTACGTAAAAAAGCCGACGTCCGAAATTTATTGGCAAACTGGCTCTTAGAACTAGATGGGTGCATAAGAGAGAGGAACAAACACGTATCTGAAGAAGAAACAGTGGATTTCGTAAAGCCATTGAGGAATCTAGCTTTAGTGGCCAAAGCGAAAAGTGATGTTCGGCGAGCTAATGACTGGCTGTAATCGAGAGGAGACAAGGGATATATTTGACATTCATCCCGAAGAACTAAATCTTGTATTACTATTAGCCAAAATGATTTTAGGATTGCGGGAACATGATGGAACAGAATGTAAACTAGAAACACCTAAATCCATGCATCTGATTATAAAATCGCACCTTGAAGAAAACAGTTACAGCGCTCCCTCTCTTCAACGACACCCAACGGGAGACAAAAAATGTGTGCGTTGTTCGGAGGGAGTCGTTACAGGGAGGGAAATCGGTTTATATTTGCAAACAGCTTGAATCCAGATCAGACGCCGCGTAACGCTGCGTCTGATCTGGATTCAAGCTGTTTGTCACTCGTCATTAAGTTTTTTCTTTCAAAATGTATATTATGTAACTTTGAGAAAAACAGCAGACGACAGTTTGACAGCAGACGATATTGCAAAAGTGAAAGTGTTAGGCATATAATTGTCTTGTTTGGGGAACAGAGGCAAATGTCGTTGTAAGGAGGGAGTTGTTGTTGGGAAGGCCGTTGTAGAGAGGGACCACTGTATAACCAAAACATTACCAAATATTTATCTTTTAAACATTCTAGCAAAAGACAGTCACTGAAACAAGATGGTTTAAGTAACAAGAAAAAACGCTCAGATCCATTTCCTTACTCAGCGACGTTACGCATTTCATATAGGCCAAATTGCATTGTTAACATTGAACAGATGAATCGAAGATTTAAGTAAGATCTACATGGGTAAGATATATTGCCATGGTCGTTTCTGATGAGACGGGGTTATGAAAAGGGAATGATTTAAATAACTAAATAGCAACTATCAGCTTACCGTCAGATCCAAAACATTTAAATCTCGATATTCAAGTCTATATTTATAAAGCATTGTGCACTTTGTCATTTAACAGAAACTGTTGCTTCACTCAAGCTATGACGTAGTTCATGAATTTACAGTCCATTACATGGAGTATTGTTCCAACTTTCACATATATTTTGTTTTTCTACACATATCTACATACAAGTACCAGTAAATCTATATTCTAATTAAATAACTATTCTCGATGCTGCTCAGTTGTTTCATGTTTTTTCTGGTTTCGGTGATGAAAATACACAGCTTTTTTGTAAGAAAATGTGGAAACTTATGTTTTCGTTCTTTTGTACGATGTGTTTTATATCTGGACGACAGACAGTTTGGAGCTTGATCGGCATCTGATGTGGCACCAAACTGTTTGCCATTGAATTAATAGATTTAGTTCAACGCTTATATAAGTTAACATTTGCAAACAGTTTGAAACCAGATCAGACGCCGCGTAACGCGGCGTCTGATCTGCATTCAAGCTGTTTGTCACTCGTCAGTAAGTTTTTTTCTGTTAAATGTCAAATATGTAACTGTGAGAAAAACAGCAGACGACAACTTTTAGCAGACGATATAACAGCAGTTAAAGCGTTAGAAATACAAAATGTTAATGTAATTGTCCTGTTTAGGAACTGCGGCAAGCGTCGTTGTAAGGGAGGGCCGTTGTACGGAGGGAGCACTGTACTTGTGTTTATATAAGAATGAGGTCAGGTCATCAAATATATAGTCATACTGCCCTAAATAGTATTTACCGTACTTGTGATCATTGCAAGTGCATGTATTTATTTTTGCATTGTTTGATAAGCTCAGTGCGGGCGCCATACACTTTTAAATCGTTACTGATATTGTGCTCAGTGATTATTTCCTTGTTTTATACACACATGGTGTATTGAATGAGTGCATTTTTGGTACTGAATTTATTGAACGAGTTAGACAAAATATGATGCGAGACATTGTTCTTATTGACTGAAAATGATAATTTGATTTTAAGTTTCGTTTTCAAAATTACGTCATTATTATAACATTCTATCATTATGATGTAACGTCTGAATTTAAAAAAAATGTTCTGAGTCACTGTTCATACCAGAGCTCTATGTAGCCTGATTTGTAGCCCGATTTACGGGACTGTTCGGGAGAAAACTTTTTAGGGCACTTGGAACTGTATCAATCAATCGTGGTGATCTAAGTTTGTGTATATTCTCTTAACATTTAGCGTAGTAGTACAGTATTTTCGTTTACAAGAATACGACATTATTATAACATTAAAAAAATGTTCTGAGTCACTGTTAATACGTCGCAAATAATATTAAATAAGAAATACGTATTTTTGTATCTATATATATTGTCTTTCTCACTGAAATGGTGAAATGAGTCCTTTACGTCTCTGGAATATGTTCGACGGTCATATAATGTGTACTAAAAGGTATTGCGCATGTACTACGACTGAGAAGAGGAATTATTAGACACACAGCTGTACATCTACACCTAGCCTTCTACTGTGCCGTTTCTTTAACAATATTGTAAACGGACTGTGTTCAAATTTAGCTGTTATTGAATTAATTTGAAAACAACTACCATCATGAAATGCTTTAACCATGTAATGTCTACTTATTCGGCGTATGATATGGGGGGTGATTGTACTTTTTGTGTGAATTCGAGAGAAACAGACTAAGTGTTAATAGCATTAGCTTGATTAACATCGTAGCAAGTACAGCAATGAATCAAATGATACACATGGTACACTAGAGAAAACGTTAATGTTTCCTTTACAAACGCGTTGATGCTAAAACTATTATATCAGATTTAGATTCCCTCTTAATGTTAAATGAATAGTCAGAAATTTTTCTACATTTTTTTTGCAATTCGTTTGCGTTAATGTTAAAACGGGAAATAATTACTTGTTCTCAACTGTATACGCTCCTACAGTGGAGAATCTGATATTCTTTTCCGTTTAAACGCAAACGTACGCAAACGCAAATCACTAAAACGTAGAAAAGAACAACTCTTGGACAATTCTGATAATTCTTGTTTATCTTGGTGGCAAACAGTTTGGAGCCTGATCAGACGCCGGGTTACCCGGCGTCTGATCTGGCTCCAAACTGCTTGCACTGCAAATAATAGTTTTAGCGTAAACGCGTTTATTGGGAAATAATAACAGATTCTCCACTGGACATTAGACACATGTTTTTACGATTTCCCCAATTGAAACGCCTTTTAGCGCAGATGATGTATGTCTCAACTGAAGAAGATAGTTCAAATATATACAGTCATAAACATGTACCAAAATATATATTTTCTATATCCTAGAAGATGATGGCTTAAATCTTGTTGAAGTAAACCAGAATGCGCCTTCAGGCGCATTCTACTTTCCTTTCAACTTACTTTAAGTACTCACCTGTCTTCAAAACTAGAAACAAGATATGAGGTTAAGCTAACCGTTTTCCTTTGTAAGGTTATATTCTACGACATTAACTGGTTTATTTAATCAGAACTAGGTAATTTGACAAATGGTTTATCGATAAGATCATCGAACAATTTAGATTCTGATGAAATGTTGCATACCACGGTGTCAAATCTGTTTACAAACAGTTGAAAACGTTCTTTAAATTTCGATTTAGTTCGTAATAAGGTGAAAAATAGGTCACACAGAACTCACGTTACCGTCCCAGCGTTATTACGTATTGAACACTGAAGTTATGTCAATGTAACAATGTTAACGTGTTCTTTTAAGCCAAAGAACAAAACTTTGTATCATAAACGACTACCTTCCGTGATACATCGTCTAACTGTGTGTGTCATGCTGTGCTAGTTATCAAGCCTTTGGACACTATTGTTTGTTCCTTCTGCGGACATTTGCGGTTATTTCTATAATATAATATGATTTTGTCAAACCCTGCCTATGGCCAGAGTGCAAAACGTAATTGATCCTGAAGAAACACCGAGTAAATCGGCGTCTCATATTGACTCACAACATTTGGAAAGGTAATAATGCACCATTAACGTGCAAATAAATTATTAGTGTTTTCTACTGACCTGTCGGAGTTATTTTTAGATTGGAACATTCAAAAACTTTAAAAGGGATGAGTTTTCTCTACATCCTGTTAGATATACGGATAGTTGTAATTTTTGTGCGTATTGTACAGTAGAAGATATATTATTCTTACCCGTTTAAACGCAAACGCAATGTGCTAAACTGTGGAAATTTACTTTTAGAATTTGTTACTTTATTTTTAATCTGAGTAGCAAACAGGTTGGAGCCTGATCAGACACCCGGTTACCCGGCGTCTGATCTGGCTCAAACCTGTTTGCAATGGAAATAATAGTTTTAGTATATAATTGCGTTTATTGGGAAATAATAAGATAGTAGTAAAGTTAGCTCAGCGGTCTCGTGCTGCACGAGGATCATACTTATCTCAAGTTGGAAAGTGTACGACTATATAGATCCGATGTAACCCTGTTATCCTTTTACAATTATGAACTATTCTGTTCTTAAAATAACTCCGACAGGTCAGACAAATCAGACAATAATACTCGCTGAAAAAGAACTGTTGTATATAAATATATATAACAATTTAAACAAAGCTATTCGAATTCTTTCCAGTGTTCAATTATTGTCTTTGGCTAATTCACGTCATAGAAATGCACATTTATTTAATGCATAAGGTATTTTGATTTATATACAATTAAGCGGACTTACTTTAAAGGAAAACAAAAATGTGTCGTCAAACTGCCCTTGAATATCCTTCAACAGAAACTTCCAGCAAGCACGCAGGGAGGGAACGGTTATTTCAATATCTAGGCATGCATTGATTAAAATACGTAGGCCAAAATGCTTAGTGTTTTTCCGTTTAAACGAATCCACACACAAACTCAACGCTATAACATGGGTAAATCACAGTGTTTTAAAAGAGTTGGTTTTAAACTATATTCTTGCATAAAAAGCCGTTCCTAGGGGGTGCATTAACGAGTACTTTAACGTGTATTAACAAGGCGATTCACGTGCACACGCGCCGTTAATGCCCGCTATAGTTATGATTGTTCCGGGGCCCAGTATAAACAATAACAATGACGGTTCGAACAGCGTTCTGGCCAAACTTCAGCCTACACTGTTAGTGCAAAGATGCTGGTGAATGCATTGTAATTGAAAATACAATTAATTACCGTGCGCCAAATACACATAACGGTCATTAAGGCGAAATGCGAAAGGGTTTTACTGTAATAACCCCAAGTATTTGGACAGACAATAGCTAACAAATGGTGGAGACTCCCGAGGGAGCATTCTGGTCGGGATCTAAACAGTTTCCCATTCAATTTGCACCTTTTGAACTCATTACGATACATAGCATTACGCCTAGCCAGAGATGTCTGATTAGTTTCTAAATCTATTTCAAGAAATAGACAGTGAAGAAGACATTTTCCCCCCGTTTAAACGCAAGCAAAACGCAAACACAGTGTATTTACAGGTGGAAAATGACATTTACTTTTTGGCAATTACGTCCAAAATAGTTAGGAGCCTGATCAGACGCTTAGTTATCCGGCGTCTGATCTGTTTCCAAACTGTTTACACTGGTAAACTATAGTCAAATATAGTTTTAGCATTAACGAATTTATTGGGGAAAAATAACGTCTTCTCCATAGTATACAGTACAATCAAACTTGTACAACTAAATAATTCTGTTGACAGGTGACATTATTAGGTACATGTACAGTGGAGAAAACGTTATTCTTTCCCAATAAACGCGTTTACGCTTAAACTATTATTTCCTTTGCAAACAGTTTGGAGCCATATCAGACGCCGGTTAAGCCGGCGTCTGATCAGGCTTCAAACTGTTTTCCACTCTGAAAAAAATTTAAAGGTCAGAATTGTCAAAACGTTGTCCTTTTCTACATTTTAGTGTTTTGCGTTTGCGTTTCGTTTACGTTTAAACGGGAAAGACTAACGTTTTCTCCACTCTAGGATGAATACAAAGCAGAACACACCATATAAGTAAACACACTAGGCAAAGCAAATTTTGATTTATTATTAAAACTTGCAGTTAACTCATTAATAAAAGCGATAAAAACAACTTAAATCCCATTTTTCGTATACGAGTTATGTATACATTGTACCGTAATTGTGCACATACATGTACATATTTTTAAAATGCCGAACTTTCGACGGCAGCGACTTGCTATCACAGATGACATGAAATTGACACACTATTATGATAAACTTTGTGTCACAGTTTGCGGCCGTAAACCCAAATCAATCAAATTTGAAATTGACAAAATCGGCCATCTGACACTCCGATTGGTCTACGACCAGATAGTTCATTTCAGTAAAATGTCCATGACAGCGACTATTTGCATACGTTGTCCACAATTAGGCGAAACCTCTCATTCAATAACCACTGAAACTTTAAATGTACATTTAAAATCAAAATAAAATTTTGTCCATCTTGTTTAATTGCGTTCTGTTTAAAGTAAACATGTACACCGATGCATTGAACATTATTCTTCGTGTGGCGACCTTGATCAGAGGGCTCCTTTAGGGAATGTTCTGTTCAAAGTTTACACTGAGGTAGAAGACAAGTGCATTCTTTGTAAGTACACTGTTTGTAGTGAAGCACAATACTTGCAAGATATACAGTTGATGTGCAATTAGAATAAAGGAAGCTGTGATATGGAAGAAAATGACTGATATTAATAAAAAAAAATGGAAATGGATCTCAAATATATAGACAAAAGTTCTTGTTATGATTTATATCTATGCAAATATTGTGCTTATTGAAATATATTTTATTTGAAATGCTGGTTTAATACACATATTTCAAGTTCTTAAGAAATTACATAGCTCAAGATAATAAATGAACTTGGTAAGATATGTTCTAAGAAGTTTGAGTAGCCAAAGTAATGCATTTAGAAAATAATTATTTTTTAGAAATGGAATTAAAAATGAAAAAATAGACATTAAGAATATTTGAAAATAAGATAAAAATCATGCCTTTTACCTGTAGCTCTGTAGTAATTTGATCTTTCAGACTATGTCTGTTTAACCCATTACCCCTTATCCAAGTTTTTTTATTACAGCATGTTGAAAGTAAAGTAGAAAGTACCTAATGGTATATTCTGCTTTACTTTCAAAATGCTTTAGGCTCCTTATAGTGCATACATTCATGATTCCATAGTGTGGAACTATTTTGCTCAGTGGAGAAATAAATAAGAGGGGTAAAACTGCATATTGATTGAGTGATAGGTTAATGTGCAATCAAATTATGTACATGTAATAGATGTCTTGGGTTAGCTGTTCCTCATTAAACTAAGACTGTTCCTGTTATTTTGAAATCAGCCGGGTGATGACTGTGTAAACATACATTTTGTAAATTCATCATGAATTACACTTTGTTTTGTTAAATCTGGTTCATTCTAGTTATTGTCACTGTTCTCTGTTCAGTAAGCACCAAACACATTCTGTTCACAGTCAAGGAGAAAGGATGACTCCGGGGTTAATATTGCAGACTTCTCAAGATTAAGACCAACATCCAAGGCTGATGGTGACATCTGGTGATAGAATCTGAAACAACAAAGATGTATGAAAATAAATAATAACAGTTTAAACATATAGACAGCTTTATCATCTTATTCAGAATTATCTTTGATTCTTTAGTGAAAGCATTGACTGAATGAGACAATTCAAATTCAAATCTTTATTTAAAACCTACAAGTAAATCTAACAGACACACACATTTAGAATCTATAACGTCAATATTAATAAAATAGCATGTCAACCCAAATTCCGTTCCAGCTATTTCAGTAACTGACCCTTAGTACGCTCCTAATATTTAAATGGCTTACAAAATTATCAAAACATATTTTTAAAATTATTTTAAATTCCTAGACAACTGTATTATAAAAATGGTAAAAGTTAGACGTATAGAAAGTTAAAAGGTTATAAAGCTTTTAAGTTGAGTCTAATATGGTTTTTAGACATTGATTAGTCAAATTTGAGTTTTTGCTCATCAAAAACTAAAATCTGACCAATCAAACGCTTTAGGACGATTTCAGACTCAACTCATATCTTTATAACCTTGGAGCCAGGGTCTCTGACGTAACATTCTAGCACTCTAACGACTGAGATGTAGGGACTTGTTGAGTTTCTACTAAGATAACAGTGGAAAAAAAATTATTCTCTTAAAGTTTGAACTTTAACTTAAACTATTGTTTCCATTGCAAACAGTTTGGAGCCAGATCAGACGTAGGTTTGAAGCCAAGTCAGACGCCGAGTAACCCGGTGTCTGATCAGGCTCCAAACTGTTTGCTACTCAGATTAAAATAAACAGTCAGAAGTATAAAAAAGATGTCATTGTCTCCATTTTAGTTCACTGCGTTTGCATTTCTTTGCGTTTAAAAACGGGAAAGAATAACGTTATCTCCTCTGTACCTGTGGTCGACAGGTACAGTCCCAATGGTGCATCTAAAAAGTGCCCCTTCTCATAATCATCAGAATTGATTGAGTAGAAGTAATAAATAGAAATAGAAATAGACTACTCTAGATCCCGCTAGACTACATTATGGAACTGCAATCGACTACTGGTGTTTTAATGGGAATCCATTCATGTGTCTGATATTTATTAATAAATATAGCATTATAAATAAAGTCCTACCCTAAACATGCTAAATTGGAAATCGGTGTACCTGTATTTCCATAGCATTGGTCAAGAGAAAACCTCTGACGTTCTGTGTTGCGTCGAACCTAACCGGTCTCACATTGTACCAAACCAACTCATTCAACGTTATTCCAACATCCAACTACACAATTTCTCCTCATGTCCAGACATATTGTAACATTTTTAAGTCCTTGAATTAACAGACGAAGAACAACATGATGTCTTTTTACGACAGAATAGTCAGCAAGATGACGGCGGCCGTTAATTGGTAGACCTAATTGGTAGAAGCCAAGCGTAAATTACACATGCGAATCGAGTCGCTTTTAAAAATGGCCGACATTGATAAATCCGGTGCATGTGGCCCTGTTTCTAGGCGGCGGATATATAAAACACATGAACATTTTGTAAACAAACTTGACCTCGCTAGGTGCGCTTGTATTAGAGAACAGAGTTAGGTGAAATCCAAAAAGAAGGGGAAATAGACATATTTTTATGCAAGAATAGTGTCAATACACCTGTTTTTCGTGCATTAACATCTGCAGAAGCCCTTGTGCTGTCTTGGAGCCCTCGGCTAAAGCCTCGGGCTTCAAATACAGCCCGCGGGCTTCTTCAGACGTTAATGCACGAAAAAAGGTGTATTAACCCTATATTAGTTGCACAGTTTCGAGACTGATAACACTACTAATTATTGTACACAACTGGAAAGCTACTACCGGAACTCCAGTTTTATCTTTATCAAGCATTAAGTTTTATCATGCTCAGTTTTCGTCTGCTTCAACTATATCGTTGACTAAAATCTAAGTTGTTCTAAGTTTGGAGCCTTATCATACGCCTGGTATCTGCTTTGACTCTATGTTATTTGCAATGATTATGCGTAAACGCGTTTATTGGGAAAGAATAACGTCTTTTCAATTGTATAAAGATGAACATGATATCGGCGTTGGCTTCACACGCTGTGTATAATCGTATACTGGTTATAACGACTCACGATGTCATACCTAAGGATTACATGTTATCGCACTAGTCATTTAGACAGATAATACTTTTTCAGACAATCAGTGGCAGACAGAGAGTGCATGCCACATCGTACAGTGGATACTTTGTTATTATTTCCCGTTTAAACGCAATCGAAAACCCAAACGCATTGTAATCATATAAAGAAAACTACAATTTTCGACAATTCTGAATGTTGATTTTAATCTTGAAGGCAAACAGTTCGAAGCCTGATCAGATTCCGGGTTACCCGGTGTCTGATCTGGATTCAAACTGTTTGCAAAGAAAATAATATTTAAAGCGTAAATGCGGTTATTTTGAAAGAATACTTTTTTCTCTACGGTACTCTGCACACTGCACATAGGCCACACACTACTTACCTAAACCGCAAACAGTTGTAAATGAACACGCTTAAGATCTTATCTTCGACACATAAAACATGTTGCCAATTGCCATTTGACTGGATATCTCCAACAAAATCTCATTCCCTAAACGGATGATTGATTTTGAACCTAATGGTTTTGCTCAAAGCTTCTGTTACATAATTTTGCTTAGAGGTTGCAATAGGCGGACTATATATACAAAATTTACTTTGGATTTGAGTCTAAGGTCTGTTCACAGATTATGAGTCATGTTGTCGCCTTTTAAAACGGATACAAGTCATTTCGTACTCAAGACATTTCGTACCCACATCTTGGTCATTTCGTACCCAAACCATTTCGTACCCAAGACATTTCGTACCCACTCATGGTCATTTCATACCCACGTATGTGGTCACTTCGTACCCATATATAAACACCCAATCAAATTCCCTCTATCATGGTCATTTCGTACCCACGTACGTTGTCAATTCGTACCCATATATAAAAACCCATCAAATTCCATAATTCAATAATTTTGGTGAACATTTTCAACGAATTTTGTTGCTTTGAAATGCCATCTTATCGATATTTGCCTCAATTAACCGTCTTAAATTGAATAAAGATTTTAGAAAATAATTACATAGTTTGTTATGATAACATTATGTTACAAACTAAACATTCCTATCACTGTATGTGTTAAAAGAAGCGCCTTTAATCTCGTCAAATCAGTGGATAAGTATGCATGTTAATTATCGGATAATGTACCAATTAATAGTCAATTAATTGCAAAAATAGTATATTATAATTGCAACTATACATCGTTTGTATTGTTTTACATACTTAAAAGATCCGTACCATGTGTACTTTAGAAGTGTGCCGCTAATCCCGTCAAATCACGAGGTAATTAAGCACGCGACTAAGTGTGATATTCCCGTGTCGTAGTTCAATAGAAAGCAAAAAAAAATAGAGTGAGATTTGTGAATTAGAAATACACGTTTTATGTAGATTAGAAAAAAAAATTGATAAAAATCGTGTTTCGAAAAGGCAAAAACTGTTTTATACAATACCTGAGCTTGTAATTCAGAGTTGAATTTTAATTCGTGGGTACGAAATGACCACGTTAAAAAAGCCCAAAAAATATTTTTTTTTTCCTTTTCAATTTTTTGTTGGGTTTGAAACGGGACTCCTACTGCCTTTTTTCACCAGTTAAAAATTTGTTTACAAGACAATCTATAAAAACCCGGTAAATGTTAGTGTGGGGTAGATTATTATATGGGTACGAAATGACAAAGGTAATGGGTACGAAATGTCTTAGGTACGAAATGACCATGAGTTCAATTTGGGTACGAAGTGACCAAGATGTGGGTACAAACTGTCTTGGGTACGAAATGACTTGGGTACGAAATGACCAGTTCCCTTTAAAAAAACTAGTATCATAATGCACCACTATATCAATATAGCTTAATGAACTATTAAAAGCATTTTCACTTTTGAATGGCCGTAATTATTGATTATTTATATCGTTGTAATTAATCTTGAGATGTTCTTTGCTACATCATTCTAATCACGCTGTGCTCAAATCTTAATTTATATTTTATATAAGATAAATTGATATATTCTTGTTGGAAAGGCAACAACCAAAATTTAGCTGATTAATTATCTTGATTCGGTCGGTGTTCTTCTTTCATCTTCCATATCCAATTGGCTGTGTTCTTATCTGCAAACTCTATAAACCAATTCCCCTCCATACGTTAGTCTTTTCGTATCATGTAGCCTCGGTAATCTCGTCAAGCCAAAAGTAATATAAGTTTGTCTATAAACATACCATTTCTGGCGAAAAAAAGTTGAGATCCAGATCAGATGCCGAGTTACTGACGTCTGTTCCGGAGCATAACTGTTTGTATAGGCGACTGTAGCCACCTTTGTGTAGGAAAAGGTGCACATGTTTATTAGTCTGAGCACTTTCCTATCGGTAACACCTTCTAAGACCCAATATTTACAGCACTTTTATTGTGACATAGTTAGTTGCCGTAGCGAACTTCTTCTATGATGCCGTTTGCTTAAAAAAATATTAGCATCAAACACGTTGGATCTGTTTAGCTGACATACAGTGGAGAATCTGTTATTCTTTCCCGTTTAAACACAAACGTACGCAAACGCAAAGCACTAAACCGCAGAAAAGTACAACTTTTGGACAATTCTGATAATTCATGTTTATCTTGGTGGCAAACAGTTTGGAGCCTGATCAGACGCCGGGTTACCCGGCGTCTGATCTGGCTCCAAACTGTTTGCACTGCAAATAATAGTTTTAGCGTAAACGCGTTTATTGGGAAAGAATAACACTCCACTGTATAACAAAGTATACTTGAATATAAGGTCCGGTTAGTTTTAATCCTTAACTAACATCGATATAATCTTAACCACTAGCATGCTATGCGCGGATTGGTCATCATTTGCAAACAGTTTGGCACAGCGTAACGCGGCGTCCAATCTTGGTATAACATGTTTTCCACTCATGTTCAACGTTTCTTCATTTGAAAACTTAATTCTAAATTTCTCGCAGATGACACTTCAGGGGGAAGGATTCTAAGGTCGTTTGTTTTTCACTAAAGGTGTTGTTATTTAAAAGGTTGACGATACCGTACCATTAGAAAAAAATAACTGAATACGTTCGAATCATTTAATACACCCACTTTCTGAATTGGATTGTATTGTTGTGCACATTATCCGCAGCAGCTGCTGCGTACAGTGGAGAATCTGTTATTCTTTCCCGTTTAAACGCAAACGTGCGCAAACGCAAAGTACTAAAACGTAGAAAAGTACAACTTTTGGACAATTCTGATATTTCATGTTTATCTTGGTGGCAAACAGTTTGCAATAGAAAAAATAGTTTTAGCGTAAACGCGTTTAATGGGAAAGAATAACAGTTTCTCCACTGTAGATGCATATACGGGCCATCATTCTCCTGTATATTTTAAAACTTTACCATTGTTCTATATTACCACGCCAATGACTTTTGTATGACTCGTTGGTTTGGATATACACTGTTACATACATGGTAAATACATGTAAGCATGATTTCTTTGTTTTGCCCAAGAAACAACTTTGTTCTTTAGCTCCGCACTATAATACACTATATCATACTCTGTGTATATTATGTACTGAATGTTTTGTGTATGGGCCGGAGGCCTTATAGCAAAAAAAGAGCTGAGCTGAACTATGTTAACTTTCAATCGACATTAAATTAATTAAGTACCGAAAGTTCATATTCTTTGTGTGGTAGTGTGACACATGTTTAGCTCTACTGGGCTTTGATACAATAAGTAACTTCGTGCATCTATACAAAATGTGTAGCTTGACGTCGTTTAGTACTTGGTTTCAGGAACTCCAAACGCCTTTAAATGACTTCTTTAAGACATACGTTCACAAATGAAATCTCCATTAGAATGTCTTTATACTTTGTTAACATATAAATTCAACCATTCTAAGAAAGAAAATAACAAGAAAGTATAGGGTTATCGACCCTAAATTTAAATATAGGCTTTTACAAATATGACCCTCGGTTATTTTTGAACAACGTTGAGAAATAAATTTCAAAACTGCAGCTGATTCGTTTCTCTCTTCGCTAATTTGGTGATATTTAAGGTATGATAAGTGTTCCTTCATAGAATTAATAAGTATATAAAAAATCAAAATTATTCTACTGGTAAAATGAATAGTAAAGCATAATTTGGAAGCACAATTTACACTGACACTCTCTTTTATATATTTTTGTTCTATTTTCGAAATGAAAATGTCATAAAATTACTAAATATTTATAATCACACATACTAATTGTTTTCTTAACTTGGCAGAAATGATTATTACTCCAATACCCATCAGAAAATGTAAAGACAATTATGTGTCATAATGCTTTTTTATAAAATATAGTAAACAAATAACCATACCCCTAGATTTTATGCAGAAAATACAACCTCACTACCCCAACGAGGTATCTGTTGACCTAAAGTGAGAACTATTCATCTAAGTATTGCTTAAATTGGTTAATATATGAGTGTATGTTAATAAAAAAGAGCATTTAATAAGTTTTTAGTTACTTCAAGATTTTACAGTGCTGCTGATATTAACAAAAACATGTTTTCTACAAGAAATGCCACTCTGGACACTTTTTTTCAAATCGTGAAACAGTGCCTGTACGAATGGTGGTTATAAATGCATTGCAAACCATAACATATTTAGCAATCAAGGTATTTAAGAAGTTTATTTTCAACAGTTTTGATTTGGGAGCGTATGTCTTTAATTCAGCTTTCTGATCAGGGGTTGCATGAATAACCACTTTTTGATTGTCAAAATGGACTACATTTACTTTGTTACTGGAATTGTCCGTTAACATGTCAGGGGTGGATTTGTTAAAGTTTAGCATGCGGAGTTTCATCTGGATGCAACCGATGGAAAACACTCGCCCGTTCCATGATTAAAATTTTATATTTACCTCTCTTGCTATATACTTGGCGGTTTAATCAATTATGTTAAATTACTACTGTCTGCTATAGTAATAGAATATCACCGTAGTCTAAATTATGCAATCAAGAGCAAATATTTCAAATATATTACACGTAATTCTACAACATACCTGGCGCATCTGATTCGAAAAAAAGGACACTGTAAGTGCCAATTAAGAGTGATGACAGAAATATATTGCATTTGTCGGATTAATTAAAAGAATTTATCATCACTCTGATCGTTTTCATGCTTTTTAAACCAGACCCATTACTCAGTAATTTGAAATGTTTTTTGTTAATATCATTTACCTTGGCAGGCCAACCCGCATACCCAGATAATTATCAATTATTCCCAATTGCTCTTTAACAGTTTTTGCGAAACTACTAGATGTTGTATGCATCTGCATTTGAATATATTTCAAGGATATAATATTTTAAATGAATAAGTTTGCTACCTTTGTCATATATAGGCATATCGAGATAATTGTTTAACCCATTCGTCACTAGCGTCAAATAAAAGGGACATATGCAAACAGTGTTGACTCAGATCAGACGCCGTATAATGCGGCGTCTGATCTGAGTCTGCACTGTTTGCTGATAGGATTTTCTCTTATAGAAATGTTAGTTATTGTCGCATGCTATTTTTCTTAGTTATGTTACATTGGGCGGCCTGCATTGGGCGTTCTGCTATTATTTCTATCAGTCGGCATAAAGAAGCCATTTGCTTCGTTGCTCTCGATTGTTAATGTAGTGCAATCGCCGTTTTGGGGGCTGTCTTCTGTATGTTTAGTGGCCTTCATTGGGCGCTCTACTGTTATTTCTATCAGTCCGCATAAAGAAGCCATTTGCTTCGTTGCTCTTGATTGATGGGGTAACGTGATCGCCATTTTGGGGGCTGTCTTTTGTACGTTTATTATGTTTATTTTATATCTAATTGTAGTTATTTGTCTTTTCCTGGCGGCCTGCATTTGGACGCTCTACTATTGTTTCTATCTGTCGACAATCAGATGCCGGTTGCTTCATTGCTGATTGATGGGAGTAATGTGATCGCCATTTTGGGGGCTGTCTTTTATATGTTTATTCATGTTTATTTTAAATCATATTGTAGTGATTTTGTCTTTTCTTGTTTGTAGGTACATTTGTGTAACTTCATGTGAAGACCTTTTGAACGCACTACCCCTGTGTGAAAAGAGCGCTATATAAATCTGGTATAATAATAATAATAATAATAATAACATAAAAATAAATAAAATTAAATTAGGCATCCCTTAGATGCAAAATGGACTTATTAAAATATAAAAGAATCCATTCGGCACACACGAGTTGAATCCTTCTATTGCCGTTAAAACCTCTGACATAAAAATGTTGCCTGCAAACGTTATCTAAGTGGCAATTACATGTAGTAAACTGGAAAGCAGCTTGAGCATTTCAATTCGTCATTTGACCGTCGTAGTATAGTACATCTACATGCATTTATCGAAAATATTACACTTGCTTTCTTCACTGAAAAAGTTAGTGTCTTCTCTGTATTTCAAGACTTGAATCTGAAGTATACAACTGTTTCTTATAATAACATGACACTTAAATATACCGAGTGTTGTTTTTATGTTGGTGCAGAGAGGAATAACAATTATTTGTGATGTGAAAAAGTACTCACATGTCCATTGCAATCAGTTTGGAACCAGGGGCCCGTTTTACTAAACAACTTACGCAAAATATTTGCGTAAGTCAAAATCGTTTTACTCTTATTTTTCTATCATAAACGTTTGCAAACAGCAAATAGCCAGATCAGAGGACGCGCTAAAAGCGCGTCCTCTGATCTGGCTATTTGCTGTGTGTAGCAAGTGTTAATAAAAAATATAAATTTAAATTTAAAATTTTGACTTGCGTAAGTAGTTTAGTAAAACGGACCCCAGGTCTGGCGCATTCTTGGACACCGTATGTGAGCCATGAACCTATTTGAACAGTTATTGATCCGACATCTTAATTACTCTGATACAGTACTAGACATTGCAAGTCGTTTACTTGTAATTACCATTTGGTAAAGACCATCGGAAGTATTTTATGTAATGTTTACTTCAAAGTGGGTGTCACTTTAGTACCATGTTCATTAATGAAGGGAAATTGCAATAAAATTGTCTAGACATACTTTTGAACTAAATCACTTTGCTGATTGTCTATCATTTACTTAACCTTTGCGTTTGTTATATTTATTAAATTAAAGTTTTAGCCTATGATACTTCTACTTAAGAACATGGATATGAATATTCGGGTCATGATCAGCCGATGATTTACGTGGCGTATCTGTTTGCCTACTTGGACAAGTGAAAGGAGTCAGCACGTAAACGAGGACTTTGTCATTGCAATACTTTACCAACAGTTTTGCTCAAGTTATTACTTGAGGTAGTTGGATTTTTCATGAGAAAAAAACTATTCGACGGTGTGTTTATCTAATTGTTCCACACCTACACACCTAGCAACAATATATACTTTGTAATTTACATGATCCTTTGCAAACAGTGTAGATCCTGATCAGATGGTTCTCGAAGGAGCATTATTTGTCAATGATATTGTTTCAATCCACCAAAATAGTTTCGAATGACCAAGACATTAATAAAATTGGAATTGTCCATTAATCGTTTCAAGGGTTTATGTCGATAGTCTAGTTTTTGATACAGTTAAATACAGTACAATATTGAACAATTGCAAATTAATCCAATTAAACTTGGAAATGGCAATGAACTTTTCATGTGAATTCGCTAAACCATTTTTCTAAATTTCCCTACATCAGAACATTCCATATGAACAGCAAACAGTGCAGACCTTGATGAAACGACGCTTAACGTGACGCCTCATTAGGGTATACACTGTTTGATAATGTCTACACACTAGAGTTGAATGGGTTAAACTTGCCAATGGGAATAATAAAACTTGGCAAAGACCTGAATGTACAGTTAACCCTTTCTATTACGACTACAAGAACGAATGTTTATTGAATGTATAAAGACAGGTGACAGCTTTAAGCAAGGTGACAATAAAACAGAAAGCTCCCTTAGGAGCTTTCTGTTTTATTGCCACCGTGCTTGACACGATCACTTGCCTTAAAATATTATAATTAATACAATTAAGTGGTCGTAATTGAGAGATTTCTCTGTAATTAAATTGACGTATAATGGTGCGTGTAACCAATATAGTAAAATGTAATAACAGTGTATAAGACTTACTTCCTCTTACGTTTTTTGTTGTTTATAAATTTGTCGTTTTTCCTTCTAGCAAATCATTTGTCACTAATCATATACTTATACATACATAATAAAATAAGACATAGAATATTACTATTTATTTTCTTTATTACATTTCTTGTTTCTAAGTTCGAATACAAATTCAAGCGAAATGCGTAGTTGATGCGTAGTTGATGTTGATTGTTCTTAACCCATTTACGCCTAGTGGATTCTTCCATGTTTAAAAATTGGATTAGTCCATTTTTTATCAAAGGGATGCCTGGTCAAAATTTTGTTTGATATTGAAATTCCTATCATCAAACAGTGTAGACTCTGATCAGACGCCGCATCAGAATCTACACTGTTTGTCTATGTCCCATATTTGGGATCTTGGGCACAAATGGGTTAACGTTATAGAAAGAGCTGCCATAAATCAAGATAAAAAACCAACGTTCTATATCTTGAATACACTTAAGACGATTCGATCAGTTTTTCTACAATTGGGTGTCATTATTTCCAAACCCGGTGTGTCTGAGTTTGAACTGTTTTAGTTTTGATATACGGATATGTTGAACTTAAACGGTTTCCAGATACCGATGTTCTATTGTAATTTTATTATTACAAATGAAATCAAATTAACCCCTTTCCTGTTCTAAATGACATAAATAAGGATGTGGTCGCGTAGCAACTATAGCGTAATAACTTACAATTGTAACTTATTAGAAGTGACACGCAAATAACTGAGCGAATTGCGATTAATGACAGGAAAGAAAAAATAATAAAAACGAATAAGGACTTAATTGTTTTGAATATCGTCTATTTGCAACATGACAAGAAAGGTTGATAAGTATGTTTATTTAAAAAGCAGTTAACTAAATGAATGTTGCCCATCACAGTGGAACTCTGTATCTAGTTAAGTTACTGTTTAACCATCATAAGATTAAAATTAATTGTCTTTCACCCTTTCATTTGTCAAATTTATCGTGAGCCCTTTACCCGTTCACCGCCATATTGTCGTTTGCTGGAATATTTTTGTCTGCAATATCATTTCGAAGATTGATTTAAGGTAGTGTGACTGACGATATCAAAACTAGTGTCAAACAGTTTTGACCCCAATCAGAAGTCGCTTTACGCGGCGTCTGATTAGGAACAAAACTGTTTGCAAACTCGCATTTTGTCGTCATTGACAGTGAAATGGTTAAAGACTGTCTTGTTTTTTTTGTTTCTTTGCAAACTGTTTGCGTTTAAACAGAACATGGTTAATTTTTGCCATTGTATGAAACATCATACAGTGTTCCCTCCCTACAACGGCCCTCCCAACAACGTATCCCTCTTTACAACGACTCTTGCCGCTGTTCCCCAAATTATACATTTATATCCAACCTTCCATGGCAGCAATGTCGTTCACTTGAATTTGTTGTCTGCTGTTTATCTCAAATTTACATGTAAGTGGACATTTAGATAAAATACATATATTGACGAGTGACAAACACTTTGAATCGAGATCAGACGCCGCGTCTGATCTGGAGCCAAGCTGTTTGCAAATGTAAACCTCTCTATTACGACTGCCTCCGAACAACGCACACACTCTTTGTCTCCCATTGGATGTCGTTGTAGACAGGGAGCGCTGTAACTTGTTTGTGAATGATATATTGATATACACCTGAACAACTGGAAAATTATGCATTTGCCGTTTTCCATTTTATAACCCTGTGTCTGATCAGGCTTAGAACTGTTTAGCACTCAGATAAAAACAACTCGTACGTAATGTGATAAAGAATGTGAAATTGTGTTCCTGCTGTCATCAACCACTCGTCTTAGACATTAGTCAGAGTCAATAGCTTTCTTAAATGTTCAGACAAAACGATTTTCTTTCTGACAAAAACGAGTTGAAACTAATATAATTGAAGTTGATTGCAAACATCTCGAATATAGACATTTTATCACTACAGTTATACTCGTTTTCGAAACACTTTTTAATTTTAGATGTTATAGAATTTATCACATTACGTTTGTATTTGGTGTATAGTCCGAACATATTGACCTGACGTTGAACTTTATGCATGAATAAATTAAAGTGAAATGATGCAGTATAAATCAATAATCGACAGCTAACCGTACAATTTCAAGAAAGTTCAGTAAATTACGTGAATCTTGTTACAATTCTGATATTCAGTGTATTATCACTTTACTTTGAGCAAGTTGAAAAAAATGTTGCAAATAAACTATTATTCCTCAGTCTTCTATTATTATCGTTTCTACTTAAAAGCATCACATTGCTTTAGAGGGAGTTTAAATTAATGTAAAATAGTCGATGCCCTCACCTGCGACTCACGTCGGTTCACAATACATACCTATTTGACAACCCTTTGACGTATATAATCTGTCATAGGTGTGGCGTTAGAGCGAAGCATTTGTAACGACAAGGTCCCGGGTTCGTATCCCGTTTGTCGGGAAAATATATTTTTTTATAAATGTTATTTTATAGACCAAAAAGACGCTATGACATAATTGTTGAAAAAATAACAAACAAACCATGTTCCAATCGAAATAAATGTTGTATAAATAATTAAAAGAAACAGTTTACAATGGTAAAAAAGTGAAAAAAATGTAAGAGTATTGCATGGAATTCGGACCACTGACTGTACGGAACAAATGTATAGTCGTCTACCTTACCACTTGCTCTAAATTCCTCACGATATTTGTGTGACCTGGCAATGCTATACTTATTCGGTACTGATGTAGTTACAATGTGCGTTCTCGTATAAATGATAACGAAGTTTTCAGAAGTTATATTTAGAAATGCAACAAAGTGTGAAATAATGCTCATAGAGGTCACCAATGTTAGGTCAATATGTCCGGACTATAGCTACATGGGTAAATATAAAACTTGCAAGCTAGCTGTTGTGACGACGTCACGAGTTGTGGCCCTAGTACAACCGTCCCTAGGTGCCTTTCCACTACTATGAGGAACTGGTGAAGTCAGAACGATATCAAAAATAAGGAGGATAACTGTATATTGCTAGGTTCTCATTACACTTCAATGCGTCATCCCTACAGCGGCCCTCCAAACAGCGACTCCCTCCTTACAACAAAGCTTTCCGCAGTTTCCTTTACAAGACACGACGTATGTCTAACGCTTTTACTGCTGCAATGCCGTCGGCTTAAAAGCGTCGTCCGCTGTTTTCTTAAAGATACAAATATGTGGACATTATGACAGAATAAATATAATAACAGGTGTCAAACAGCTTGAATCCAGATCAGACGCTGCGTAACGCGGCGTCTGATCTGAATTATAGCTGTTTGCAAATGTTAGCCAAGTCTTAATTTCCCCTCCATAATACATGTATATCAACTCCAAGCTGAACAACACACACACTATGTAGCGCGTTCAGTTACCGTATTGATGGCCATTGATTGCATTAAAAACCGAATAACTTAACGAAAACGATCTGTTTGCACGAAATCGATTGGGAACGACAGGAACGGCCTCGGAGGTAGTAAGCCATCGTTAACAAGAAAAGAGAAAATGGCGACCAAATGATTTTTCAAACTAGCGAACAGTCCCGAGTTAATTTGTCACCAATAAACCAACATTTTCCGATACTCAATGTATCAAACAAAGCAGCTTACATCTAAGCAGCTAAATCTTATTTTATATGCGGCAAATATGATGCATTTCAGTTGAATAGTACACTTTTGCTAGTGTTATTCCGAATTATACATAAATCGTTCGTACCCTTGAAAAGTAAATAAACATGGGGATCGCAATGATTTATTATTGGAGAGTATTTGAGAACGCTTGACTTAGATGTCTTACTATAAGGGTTGTTTGCATCGGTAAACGTTGCCGTTCTCCGATACAGTACTTGAACGCGCTACTGTGTGTCGTTGTAGAAAGGGTTTAAACTGTAATTCTTGACAAGTAGTAAATAATTCTTATAAATGGTTGATGCTGGAATGTCGATATTAACTTCATATGTAGAAAATAGCTTTTGACCTTTTGATAACCTTGTGGAACACGCACTAGTTCACTTATCTACATGATCTTAATAGCCAATTATACTAATAGAACAAGAGATCCATCTTATAGCGAGTGTATCTTCTGAAAAAATACCTTTATTGACTTAATCAACAAACACAATGAAAATAATTCAATGTTTAGTATGGAAGGATAAACACAAACATTGAAGATAATTAAATGAAACCGTTTAGGACTAGACAACCATTTTAATAATTTTATACTTCTTCTTGTGGATAACAATAGTTTCTTGAAGTTTGACAAAAAACAACTATTAATATGTGATAACAGTCATGTGCAATACGTGTATTTATCTTATCAAGTTTCATGGCTGTTCCACTATAATACGTGTATTTATATTTCTCTTTATATTTTAAAGTGGCACACAGAAACCGACTATCAATTCAAAACATCCAACATAAGCAATTAAAATGTACAAACGAGACTGAAAACACGACAAGACACGTAACACATGCAAATACTGTGGCGAAAATATTACTCTTTCAGTTTAAACACAAACACAATGCATTTAAGGGTAGAATATAACATTTCAAAATTTCAAAAT
Organism: Gari tellinella; assembly: GCA_922989275.2. Lineage (NCBI taxonomy): Eukaryota > Metazoa > Mollusca > Bivalvia > Cardiida > Psammobiidae > Gari > Gari tellinella. The sequence goes on along the minus strand of OV277872.1, from coordinate 31,305,346 downwards.
TTAATGATTTATTTTTTTATTGGTGGTAAACAGTTTTGAGATCTGACGCCGTGTTACTTGGTCTTGGTCTTCTAGGGGGCTCAACCTGGTACAGTGGAGAAAACGTTATTCTTTCCCAATAAACGCGTTTACGCTAAAACTATAATTTCCCATACAAACAGTTTTGAGCCAGATCAGACGCGTCTGATCAGGCTCCAAACTGTTTGCCACCAAGATAAAGATGAATTATCAGAATTGTCCAAAAGTTGTACTTTTCTACGTTTTAGTGTTTTGCGTTTGCGTACGTTTGCGTTTAAACGGGGAAGAATAACAGATTCTCCACTATATTTAACGTCACACATATCCATACTTTTTCTATGGTGTTTAAAGCATGATAATTCGCCAGCCTTTATACAGCCATTTGCTTTCACCCCCTAAAACATGTGGATGAAAATGTATACAATGAAGCTATTCTGTCCCATTTGAGCGAAAAGAAATGCATACAATAATGAAATGTAGACCAATATACTGATCTGAAACAAAATATAATAAGGTTGGCAGTTTATTGAAACCAGTCTGGCAAACCGAAACATGTTCTCCAAACTGTTTTCAACGGAAATAATTTGTTTTAGCATAGAATGTATGTCTTCGATATCTTCTTGAAACATACATACACAGTGCAATCTATTTATAGCCAAAATACGCTAGTAAGGAAATACACTTTCTGAATTGATGGTATAGTTCCATGTAAGAATGTTTTTGACGTAGTATTGCTCGCTGTTAATATGTTTGTATAGTTAAATCTTAATTTTCTGGATTGAAAATCGGAAACTAATTACGGACGAACTTTGATATCTCTAACTCGTTTAAGTCGAACATACCCGTAGTTCAAAGTTAAAACGCGGTTAAGCCGCGATTTAACTTTGAAACACGGGTATGTTCACCTAAACCAAGCTTGAAATAAGGCAAATTCATGTTTCGAAAGATCGATTAATTCGAGTTAAGCGAGTTCGAGATATCGAAGTTCGACTGTATGTTGAATCGAAAGAAACTCACCTTGCAAACATGTCTATTGTGTTTGTACATTTTGTATCATTTTGTCATCCATGAATATTTGTATTATTATCTTGCCAAATTATCTAGATCTACCTTCCGTCAATTATCAAAAGTACAGCGCTCCCTCTCTATAATGACACCCAATGGGAGACACATACTGTGTGTGTTGTTCGGAGTGAGTCATTATAAGGAGGGACAATTAAGGGTTGGCTTATATTTACAAACAGCTTGAACCCAGATTAGACACCGCGTACGCTGCTGTTTGTCATTCGCCATTAATCTATTCTATCAACATCTCCACTTGTATGTAATTTTGAGAAAAACAGCAGACGGCACTTTTTAACAGACGATATTGCAGTATTAAACGCATTAAATATAATGGTCCTGTTTAGGTAACTGCGACAAGAGTCGTTGTAAGGAGGGAGTCGTTGTTGGGAGGGCCGATGTAGGGAGGGAGCACTGTAATCTATTAGCAGTATGCAATATCATTGCATGCCAAGTTGCATCATGCTGTGTGAAATACCACAGGATTTGAGAGTTAAGATTATGTATTGAAAAGTCTTGATCTTATCGACAAGCGATCGCCATTTATTCTGAGGAATACCTTCCAGTCTACGTTTTACTGATTTAGCATATAAATATATTCAGCAGGTATTCATCCGGTATGATTTGAAACGGCATTGTGCCTTACTATAATTAAAACGAGAATAATTATGAAGCTTATCTGAAAAGTGAAGACTAAGTTATAAGGATTCCTGTAGGAACCGTCTGAACAGGACCTGCACTGTTTACCATACTTGTACAGCGCTCCCTCTCTACAACGACATCCAATGGGAAAAAACAAGTTTGTTCGTTGTTCGGAGGGAGTCGTAATAGGGAGGAAATCGGCTTACTTTTGCAAACATCTTGAATCCAGATCATACGCCGCGTAACGCGGCGTCTGATCTAGATTCAAGATATTTGTCACTCGTCAATAACTGGTTTAACTGTCGAATTGTCCGTTATGTAACTTTGATAAAAACAGCAGACGACAATTCTAAGCAGACGATATTGCAGCCGTGAATAGGTTAAACATATTTGTCCTGTTCAGAAAATTGCGACAAGGGTCGTTGTACATTTGTAAGGTGGGAGTCATTGCTGGGAGGGTCGTTGTAGGGAGGGAACACTGTACATCCATGAAAAATTGCCATAAAGCGGTCGGTTTTCAAGAATAAAAAAGTGCATTTGCAAAAAAGCATTTCAGGCGTATACGCCAATATAAATCATGTGTAAAAAATAACAAAGTTTGAGTATTCAGGTGTGCGAAAAACATGGTACACTATCTCCAAGTGTCTGCCATTTTACCCTGAGGAATAGTCTTCAATAGACAAACAGGATTGAGTATCATGTCTGCAACTACAACTACAACTGATAAAATGCTAAGCACCATAAGATCTTTACACTTTCAATAATACGAGCGACGAGTGCACTGGTCATTTACAAAACGTGTCGTATTTTGCTCTTTGCCCTCTGCAGACAGCGTGAATCCTCTTATGATGGCTCTTAGGAAGGTCACTCCTTTATTCATCTCTTGATATACAGTAAACTACTCAAAAAAGAATGAACAAGACAATATCATAACCTTGAATTATTTCTTGAACGTTTCAAAGCCGAGTGAGTAATCGATAGCCCCAGAAGAGCCTCACGACAACTCATATAAACACTTGAGTTCAACCTTTTCTTCACCTTCACCTATCCCTTAGTCCGGAGGACCGTAGGGGCACTGCAGATGACCTGGCAACCAGCTCCTTCCATTCCGCTCTGTTTTCGGCTTTCCGCACTGTTTCCTTCAGACCCATGCCTGTCCAATCTGCAATGTTGTCTTCCCAACGTTTTCTCTGTCGACCTCTTCTTCTCCCTCCGCTTACTGTGCCTTGTAGAATGGTCTTTGAGAGTCCTGAAGATCTTGTAACATGACCGTACCATCTCAGCTTGCGCTTTTTCACAGTTGTTAGCAAATCCTCAAATGGTCAAATGGCTTCCCTTATCCTGCAGCAAACTTCTTCATTTGTGATGTGCTCAGTGTATGATATACACAATAGTTTTCTGAAGCACCTCATCTCAAGTGCGCTTATCCTGCGTTCCAAATCTGCGTTCAAAGTCCAAGATGCACTTGCATACATGAATATGGACATCACAAGTGCACGCATAAACCTTATTTTTGAGCTGAGGCTTATGCTTCGGTCATCCCATATTGGCTTCAGCTTTGCAAGTGCTGTTGTCGTCTGTGCTGCTCTTGCAAGTATCTCCGGCTTTGATCCTTGATCGCTGACTATGTCACCCAGGTACTTGAAACTATCAACCCAACCCAACTTCTCTCCCGTCACCTGTATATCTGTGCTGATGCCATTGGTATTGTTGGTCATGATCTTAGTCTTCTCTGCACTAATTTGCATGCCATAGTTGATAGATGACTCATCTAGGCGTTCCACTAGCTTGACTAACTCCTCTTCCTTCCCAGCTAGGCCGTCTATGTCATCAGCGAAGCGTAGATTGGTTACTATCCTGCCACCGATGCTGACGGTTCCTTCGTGGTCTGTCAGAGCGTCTGACATAATTCTCTACAGGAAGATGTTGAAGAGGGTTTGGGAGAGTAAACATCCTTGCCGTACACCCACTGTCGTTCGGAACCACTCTCCTACACTACTATTGAAGTACACTGCACTTGTTGCTCTTTCATACATATTCTGTATAGCTTTTGTAAGGTTGGCGTTAATATTGTACAGTCTCATTGTGGCCCACAGTGCCTCATGCCATACCCTATCGAATGCCTTCTTGAAATCTATAAAGACATGGTACAAGTCTTGTTGATGTTGCAAGTACTTCTCGCACAGTATTCTGAGGTTGAATATCTGTTCAGTAGTGCTGCGCCCTGGTCGAAACCCAGCCTGCTCCTCAGCTATTATCTCTTCAGCTTGTGGATTAAGTCGGTTGAGAATGACTTTCAGCATTACTTTACTTGGATGACTTATGAGGCTGATGGTTCGATAATTCTGGCACACTTGAAGGTTGCCTTTCTTTGGAAGAGCTATGACAAGCGACTGTGTCCATGTCGTAGGCCATTATCCTGTTTGCCAAATTCTATTACATATTGTATGAAGTGCACTTATCATAGCTTCTCCCCCTGCTTGGACTAGTTCACCTGGGATATTGTCTACTCCTGCTGATTTCCTTTTCTTCAACGACTTCACTGCAAGCTCCACCTCTTCGCGAAGGATAGGATGACTGTCTGTGTTGGTCGCTGGCGGGACGTTCAGAACTTCTGGATCTCCTGAGGCTCTATAGCTATACAGTTCAGAGCAGTATTCAGTCCATCTGTTCAGTATTTATCCTTCTTCTGTTAAAATGTTCCCACTTTTATCTTGTATTGTAGAGGTTTTAACTTGTTATGTGCTTGTTAGGTCTTTTACTATTCGGTATGCTTTCCTGCTGTTGTTTCTCTTGAGATTGTTTCAATGTTCTGGCACTGCTCTGCTATCCACTTTTCCTTTGCACCTTTCACTGCTTTCTTGATGTCGCTGTTCACCTTCCTATACTGAATTGCACATTGTGCAACATTCTTTTTCTTCTTTAATTCTCTCCGTTTATCACACAGATCTAATATATCAGCTGTGACCCAGGGCTTCTTGATAATGCGCTTTTTCCCGCGGATCTCAGTGGCTGTGTCATTGACAGCTGTGTTGAATGTGTCAGTCAACTCGTCTGTGTCACTCCCGTCAACATCAAGAATAGTCAGTGCTGCAAATTTCCCTCCAATCACTGCTTGAAAAGCTTCCAATACTTTTGGGGCTCTCAGTTTCTCAAGGTCAAACTTGATCCTGGTGTTTCCCGGCTTCTTGACTTTCTTTAGGTGAAGTTTGAAGTTCATCATGACAAGTTCATGGTCATTGCCGATATCGGCGCCTGGGAAGCTCCTTGTCTTCATTACGTTTATGCTCGACTTAAAGCGGATTTTCACCATGATGTAGTCTATCTGATTGTGATGCTCTCCGTTTGGACTATGCCATGTGACTTTTCTAGAAGTTTTGTGCTGGCCGAGTGTGTTAGCTAAGATAAGGTTGTTGTATGCAGCAAATTCCAAAAGTCTCAGGCCTCTTTCGTTTGACTTGCTGTTGCAGTACCGACCACAGGTACCTTTCCAATTTTCGAAGGCGTCTTCTCCCACTTTAGCATTCCAATCTCCTTGTACCACAATAATATTTTGCTTTGGAGCTTGATCTATGATGTCTTGTATTTGTGCATAAAACTCTTCGACAGCCTCGTCGTCATAGTCTGTTGTTGGTGCATACGCTTGTATAATGGTGATGTTAAACGGCGCTGCACGTAGACGAAGGGTAATGAGTCGACTAGAGATAGGTCGACATCCTATCACACAATCAGTTACAGACTTGTGAACAAGAAATCCAACACCATGTTCATGTTTTTCCTTGCTACCACTGAAGTAAAACTTGTGACCCTCCTGGGTGGTTGCCTCTCCAATGTTTTTCCAGCGAACTTCACAAAGCCCCAAAATGTTCCATTTGTATCTGTCCATCTCGTAAGCGAGTATTTCCAATTTCCCCTCTTCCCTTCAATGTACCAACTATGACAGTGTTTCTTGTGTTGATCCTACTCGTCACGCCAGTAACACACTTTCCCCTTCCACCCTGGCGGTCAGTGGAAGACGCGGCCCTTGGTAACCCGGGCGACGACCGATCCGGTATGGTTCTGTTTCTGGTTGTCATTTTCATCTGGTGTATCTAGGGCATTTGTTACATGGCGGAGCCCATCCCTCTCCATGCCTTAACCACAGCCGATATCCTCTAACTAACCTTTTCTATAATCGTAATAAATAGCAGAAACACAACTCGTATACAAAGGATAATGTGTTGTTTTTCCCGTTTAAACGCAAATTAAACGCAAACGCATTTAAGTTAGATATACAGAACGGTAACCTTTGGACACATCTGATTAACTATTTTAATTCAAAACTGTTTGCTAAAGAAATCATTGTTTTAGCATAAATGCTAGAAATAATAACGTCTTCATTTGTACAGACATACTGATGGATTGTTTTCTCGTTTGTTTATCTTTTTCATACAGCCTGCCCGATACACTAGTGCGTATCAATTAAACACGTACCTGTTAACAGACATGTCTTGAACTCCTCTAAAGCTTGCACACTTGGGGAAAACTCAGTATTTTCCGCTTAAACGAAAGCATTACACTACAATCAAGAAGATAAATGGTTATTGAAAAAGTGACGATTTATTCAATGTAGATGACAAACAGTTTGGCGTCTGATCAGGCTCCAAACTATTTACTATTGACACACTCCTTTTAGCAAACCCGCGTTTATCGGAAGGAATTGCTTGTGGTGTCCATGATAGATAGTACCTGGGAAGCATTTCACCTAATTTTATGGGGCGTTATCTATGGATATCAACGAGGTAATAGGCATGAATAGAAACAAAACGCATAAAGATACCCACACCCAGGTATTTAAGACCCCTACAATTAAATCTCTTTGATGGTATTTAAGGTAGGTCGTAGTTTTCATTAAGATAAAAGAAATTAAACTGATATGTATTTTTAAAAATCATAAACAGTTTCAACTTCTCTACTATTTTATTGTTGGTTTATATGTTTTATGGTGGGTAACTGATTATTGTTTAATAAATAATAATTATCGTATGTGTACTTCCTCCTCATCAACTGGAATACCTTACAATTATAAGTGGGGGAAAGCACGATCGACATTTCGATATCAACCGAAGCTATATATAGCGTGTTCAGTCAGCGTATACTTATTTACATTTTGAAAGGTTAATAAAACACTACAATTACGCCGAAATAATGTTGTTTACAGTTAAAGCGAGAGTAAACAGTAAAATATGCCACTCAATATAAATATACCATCTGAGTAAGTTCTTACATAATAGCATAAACACATGCGCAAAAGGCGTAATGCAGACATATTATGTTAACCCTTACACTCTCAATGACGCCATAAAGTGCGTTTGCAAACAGCTTAGGTCCTGATCAGATGCCGCGTAACGCGGCGTCTGATCAGGACCCAAACTGTTTGATACTCGTCATTAAGCAGAAGCAGACGACAATAAAGCGGTGAAGGGGTAAAAATCTCCCGAATAATTTTATCATAAAAGGGTTAAAGCTGTCTGTACTCCTCGCCTAGTGTTATGTATTTATATATTGGTGGTGTTTATATGTACTTATGCTCTGTATTAACCCGTCACTCCCAATGACGTCATAAAACGCATTTGCAAACGGTTCTGAGAGCAATATTGAAGCAGACACTTAAATGGCGATAATGGGGTTAAAACCGTACGATAAATTTGATTATGAAAGGGTTAAACGACCCACTGGGAACATGGTTTATTTAACCCTTTAAATACATGTTTGTTTTGGGAAAATATTAATGACCGATCGTAATTTATTGTTTTTGATAAACATGCAAATGGCATGCAGTTGTACTCATTGACTGTGTACTTTCGACGCGAATGACGTCACGACAGTGGAGTAATTAATTACTAAAATATAATGTGTAAACGTCGTTTCGTATTGCATGTCAACATCATCTGTGGCACAATGAATACAATCGTATCACTTAACAATAATTGATTGTAATTACCAGTTTAATAAAGACCTTGCCATCTCACTGCATTCAGGTTTTGTTTGTTGCAAAAGGCGGCGTGTGGTTGAGTTCAATTGCTAGAACTAGCAAGCATGTGCCTCTGATTAGGATTCGACCGTTTGGCTAAAGTCTCCCTTGATGTTTAGTCATTTGGCACTTTAGCTTGCCTAAAACTGTTTGCAATATGTTTATTGAAAGCTTATAATTTACCTCAACAGATAATTCAAAGAATAAAGAAAAGTTAAAAAGTTGTCAAAATTTTCATTTTCCAATATAATATTCATATCAATCCAGATACAGTACAATAGACGAGTGGCATATTCTACATTAAGCAAGGCTCATTAAATATAAAAGTACAAAACCAAAACATCATAAAACAATTAGTATTACAGTGCTCCCTCCCTTCCACGGTCCTCCAAACAAACATACCCTCCTTACAACAACGCTTGACGCTGTTCCTCGAAACAAAACAACTATACCTAACCTATTTACGGCTGATGAAATGTCGTCTGCTGTTTTTCTCAAAGTTTCATAAGGGACATTTTATCACGAGTGACGAACAGCTTGAATCCAGACCAGACGCCGCGTTACGCGGCGTCTGGTCTGGATTTAAGCTTTTTCAAATATAAGCCGATTTCCCTCCCTATAATGACTTCCTCCGAACACACACTATTTGTCTCCCATTGGATGTCGTTGTAGAGAGGGAGCGCTGTAGATACTGATTGGCTGGCCGAATTGTGTAATAACTGTCGGTATTAGTAGTGTTTATTCTGTTTACAGTTTTACTACAACAAAACAGTTAATCTTCAAGCTGTTACAGAAATGAATTAATGAATCAGTATTTTCCTTTAATTTTTTGTTTACAGCAAAAAAGGGTTAACTAAACACTAAATCAATTCATTAACCTTGCGGCAGATGTTATTGAAGGTAACCCAGTATTGTCCAACAGTAACGACTGAACGTATTCATCAGAACACTTAAAACCATACAAGTAGCAGTTCAACGTATTTATCCTTGGAACTTCTGATCGACATATTCAATTTCCAATAAAGATTAGTCCATTTAATGTAACTGACAACTAGATTGAGCATAACAAAAAATACTCTAGTACATTCTATTAGATGTATATTTTTTATGAAACCGGCGACAATTCGGCGACTGATATGGATGCAAGATTTTTTAAGTCAACCTGAAAATTAAATACAGACGGTATTTCAAATATACTTCCAGGTAAAATAAGGCGGGTTGAACATAAAGCAGACTGCGCCTTCAGGCGCATTGGGTTTTACTTTCAACCTTAATTAAGTTGTCCCTTGTATTCTAACCCAGAAACAGGGTAGGTTTACGGGGTAAAGGATTATACATATAACTTAAAATGCATTTTTTATATATTATTGACTGGTTGGCTCTGCTGCCGACGTGTTCTGATAACACCTGCTTACCATAATTATGTATACGCTTTGACGGTATTTTGTAGACTGAAACTGATTTTGCTGATAAAAATAGTGTGATGAAAAGAAAAATAAGCTGTTGAAATCTGCAAAACCCGTGGTGGGTAATAACACAACTGGCATGTAAATCCTCTTTCCCGCTCGTTCATCATTTTATCAGTAGCATCTTTTCACGCATTTAGGTTTTCCTGATAAATAAGAACATGACCTCATCAGGAACGCTATTCCAACCAACGATTCCCATTTTATGAGATACAGTGCTCCCTCCCTACGACGGCCCTCCTAACGATGATTCCATCATTACAACAACCATTACCGCTGTTACCCAAACAAATGTGTCTAACGCTTTCACTGATCCAGTATATTCTGCTTAAAATTGCCGTCTGCTGTTTTGTCTCAAAGTTACGTATTGGACATTTTATTAGAAGAAACATACAATGTAAGGACGAGTCAGACACGATTTGAACCAATATCCGACGCCGAATTACGCGGCGTCTTACCTGGATTTAAACTTTTTGCAAATGGACTCTAGTGGTATTAATACTCTCTCCCTATAACAACTCCATCTGAACTAGAAACACAATATTGTTATATACCAAATGTTTAATTCAAGTGGCTAATTAAGCAATGTAAACGTAAAACATAAAGCGCCTTGTCGCCACATGTCGCGGTGCCGTAAAACACAACGCAATCGATCAATCAATCCTTGAGGAACTTTCTGTTTTACGTACAGTTTGCTTTAAGCTGTCATATGGGTTTTAAAGAGTCAATAAGCATTCTGTTAAATGGTCATAATAAAGAGGTATTCCGTGTGTATATCAAATTGCGAGTATTTAAAAGTGTGGAAGATTTTTTATCAAGTCTCTACAAAAAATTGCTATCATATAAGAAGGTGAAACACACGTATTCCAAAACAATATCACACGCGTTTCGCCTACACTATTTAAATTTAATATGATTAAAATGACTGTAAATATTTCTTAGGACATATTTGGAATAAAATACAGGTATACAGTTAGGCATGCGTAATTACTTCCGTATTTAGAGGCGAATGCGTGGGTCACTTTTTACTAGATTACCTTTATGCAAAAAAGTATAATACTCATTGCAAATACTGCAGACAAGATCCGATTCTATGTAGACTTCTAATCTGAGCGGATAACAGGTTGGAGGCTGAAAACAGGTTGGAGCCTGCTCAGGCACCGGGTTACCCGGTGTCTGATCTGGCTCCGACTTGTTTGAAATGGAAATAATAGTTTAAGCATATAAATGTGTTTATTAGGAAATAATAATATAGTAAAGTTAGCGCATCGGTTTTATGCTGTACGAGGATCATACTTATCTCAAGTAGGAAAGTGTACGAATATATATTAGACGCTATTACCCTGATACCTATTTACATCTACCATTATTATAAACTATTCTGTTCCAAAAATAATTCGACCAGGTTAGACAAATCTGTAAATAAGTATATTATATTGCCCTACCCCGATAACAATAGGTATTAGCAAATAGTTTCAAAATACTTTACACTTAGTACAGAATTACTGTAGGCAAGTATACCTATATTAAATATATCAACTAAATATGAAAGATAAAAAGTGAGGAACATTGTTTAAAGCAGTTGTTGTCATGAAAGGAAAAGAGTTAACCATTTACGTCATAAACACGCCATCTAACGTCTTTAATTGTTTTACAATACAAAGGAATCATTACGTGTAGCTAGATATTTCAGAAAATAAACCATGGATGGCATTTCAAGTATTACTTTCAAATTGAAACTGTAATGAGGCTAAACGTATAGCAGATTGCTCATACGGGAGCATTCTGTTTCACTTTTAACCTCTTTTAAGTGTTAACTTATCTTCAAAACTAGGAACAATACTTTACTCGTTTCCATTTAAACGCGAATGAAGCACAAATGCATTGCTATGTAACGTAGAACATGACGACGCTTCGACAATTCTGACTATTCTTGTTAAACTGACTGAAATGAATATTGGGTTACCCGGCGTCTGATTTGGCTTTAAACTATGTTCGATGGAAATAATAGTTTAAGCAAAAGCGCGTGTATTTGGAAAAAATATCGTCTACTTCACTGTATAGTAAGTGTAAGGTCCCATATAAATACTGCGACTGCCGCAAAAATTGGTAAACAATTTACCTATTTACTGTCACATTATCTGCTGCTTATCCCGTTCACTGCTTTTGACCTAGTCCTTTCTCGCTCAATGACTTCATAAAGCGCATAAACAGTGTTGATCCTGATCAGACGCCGCGTACAGGGAAACGTCTTGATCTTTATTTGAAGTCAGATTTGGGTTCAGAAAGTTGAGCATTTTATTATAGATGAAACCAGGTCGACACCGTATCTACATTATTAATGGACAACGGTCGAAATGGCGTTCGTACATTCTTTTGTAACAACTTCCTAATTGAACACCTGCGGGTTATTAAGATGAATATCTCCTTCGCCAGGATCAGAGGCGAAGACAGACGTCCGTAAGGAAAATACAGGACTCTTCAAAATAACTATTTACCTTTAATCTATCGAATAACTAGAAAGGCATCTTACTGATTCAAAGCTGATTCACTTTATTGGAACCATGTCGAGGGAAATTGACGCTGACCCTGGTCAGTTGTAGTGTATCAACGTGGAAAACATTAGTTTTAGCTAGTAGACATTTTCTCATCTACATGATAATATAAACTCAAAACGGCGACTGGACATAGACAAACCGTTTTTCCCACGGACTAAACGTCAGCTCAGAAGTACAATTGGTACTGTTTTGACTGATAAAACTCAGAAGTAAAATTGGTTCTGTTTTGACTTATCAATGCAGAAGTAAAATTGTTACGGTTTTGTCTGATAACCTCAGAAATAAAATAAGTACAGTTTTGACTAATACACTCTGAAGTGAAACTTGATTTTGTTTTGACAGATTAACTACATACATACATTATTAAAAATCAGATGTGTCATGTATGTAATACATGCACAGTGAATATAACTTTTTGACAGTTCTGACGAGTCATTTTAATCTGAATGGCAAACATTGTTCAGCTCTTATCTAACTCCAAACTGTTTGCAGTAGAAATAAAAGGTTTAGCGTACTCGCAGAATATAGTCTTATCCAGTATACAGTGGAGAATCTGTTATTCTTTCCCAATAAACGCGTTTACGCTAAAACTATTATTTGCAGTGCAAACAGTTTGGAGCCAGATCAGACGCCGGGTAACCCGGCGTCTGATCAGGCTCCAAACTGTTTGCCACCAAGATAAACATGAAATATCAGAATTGTTGTTCTTTTCTACGTTTTAGTGCTTTGCGTTTGCGTACGTTTGCGTTTAAACGGGAAAGAATATAGAGAATAACCTGTCAGTGGCGGATATTTTAAAATTTGTCCGGTTCAGGACGGAAATGAAAAGTCGAGGCTTGCCGAGACTTTCATTTTCGTCCTGAACCGGATAAATTTTAAAATATCCGACACTGACAGGTTATTCTATGTATCCTGTCACTAAACAGGTTTTAAGAAATTAAAAGGTTTATAATTGAATTTTCCTTAACTTTCTTTCGTTTCATTTTCCTAAAATAGAATGTTCTATAAATAGAACTGTAGCGATCTAACCAAATTACTTAAATACCACATCACGGAAAGAAAATAGTCCTCCCATTGTGTGCTGATATAATCACAAAAAGAAGCATAAAGGCTAGAAATAAAACATTTAATCGGAATATACCTATTTTGAATCGAATTAGACCAAAAGGAGTACATGTCAATTCGGTTTAAAAGTTCGCACATACATGTTTTTAGCTGCACCTTCGTTAGGTGGCCAGATTCAGAGGTCATTGCTGAATGGGGGAAATATTTTAACAAATGAACGCATTTTGGAATTACACAGCATTCATGGACTTCACGTTAGATCTGCTTTCTCAACAGTGGCTTTGTCTTGTGATGCAATAACTATGTTTAATCGAAAACTTGGGGGGAAATGGTAAATTCATGTCGAAATGGAGAATATCGGTGGGAGGGGGTAACGAGTGCTTCACTGGTTGTCGAGAAATGGAGAAAGTGCGAAGACGGCAGACACTTGTGCAGACAGAGCGTCGGTTTCAGATGTGTTGTTGTTAATTATCAGGTATTTAGTCTCTCATTCTGTGTTTCTCAGTCTCTTTCTGTCTCTTTGTCTATGTTTGTCTGTCTATCTGTCTATGTCTGTCTGTTTCTCTGTCTTTTTTTTTCATCTTCTCTCTATCAGACACGTAGGGAATCTCCTTTCACCCTGCTCGATTTGTCAGAAAATCGTAGGCTATTTATAAAGTACTGAATTCAAGTGTCTTTATTGTAATCTTCTTAATGGTTAGGTGATTTTTACTGCTGCATCTGTACATAGATATACAGTGCTCCAGCTCTACAACGACACTCGATGGGAGACACAAATTGTGTACCTTGTTGAGTTGTTCGGAGGGAGTCGTTATAGGGAGGGAAATTTACTTACTTTTGCAAAAAGCTTGACTCCAGATCAGACGCCGTGGAACGTGGCATTTTATCTGGATTGGAGCTGTTTGTCACACTTTTCTGTTTATAAAATGTCCATTGTGCGACGTTGTGTAGACGACAATTTTAGGCAGACGATATTGATCCCGTGAAAAGTTTGGACAATATGTCTTGTTAGGGAATAGCGGCATGCACTGTTGTAACTTGTAAGGAGGGAATCGTTGTTCAGAGGGTCATTCTAAGGGGGGTGTGTGTGTGGGGGGGGGGGGGGGGGCTGTATATTGATTGTAAAACGTTTCGTTTGAAAGTTGCATTTGCCTGATGTTTTTTTATTTGTTATTTCAGAACTGGTGAATGACAAAACTGTATCAGGACTCCCTACCCATTGCTGAATTGGTGAAATGTTTCAATCAACATCAACACAGAGCCAAAGCTTCCATAGGTTGATGTTCAATTGGTGCTTTCATTTTGACTCTTATACAAGTGATATGTGGAACCGCAGAAGAGTTTTTAAACTGAAAAGCAGATTTGAACAGGTCATTTGTTTACCCTCAGTCATTAACTTTAGACTGAACTTTTAAAGAGATTGTTTGTTTCTGTGGCTAATCATCTGCATGGTAGCTGCACTAGCATTTCTCAATTTCTGAACTATTTCTTAAACGTTTGGAGCTGTTCAAACGAAATCAAAAATTAGTAGATTTCTATGTGGCCTATAATATGACACATTTCTGTCTCTTTTATTCAACAACATGAAATAACGTTATTTTTCAGTTTAAAAAAATAAAGTTAGGGTATAACATGTTTGTTACGGATCTGCATGTATATCTATTATTTTCTAAATGTTTAAGCAACAAAAATAAAGATACAAAAATCAAATTTGTTACTGATTTTGCATCATATTTTCTCACTGTATCAGTGCTCCAGGCAAGGGGACTAGATTCTTTTTCAAAACATTAAATCTTTATTTCTGCATTAAACCCAATACTGTCACTAGATATACTCATCAGAATTTTCTCTTCAAGACGATACCGATGAGCAGTTAGTAAGTTACACAATCAGAATTGATACTAAAACGAGTGAGAAATGCTGGATTTTTTTCAGTTTTCTTTCTCTTATCTGGAGCATCATTGTTTTGATCTGTACTCAGCAGTCTTCATAAAAAATAATGACGTCAATCTTAAAATTGAAATAGGTCAAAACAGTTCCGTATTCCTACGCGCCCTTATAAGGAAGTGACTGGATATCAAATTTTGGTTCCTAGCTTCATTGCTTATAGTGTCCTGGACCAGAGAAACTGCACTCCATATAAGGAAGTGGTAGGATATGACAAAAAATATCCAGCCCCCTGTTTCACGGTTGCTTTTGCGGTCTGTGACAGGATAAAACAGATTCTCCACTGTAACACTACTGTAACTGGGTTACCGGTACACGGCGCCTGGGCCAGTCTCCACATAATTTACACTTTGTATCAAAATGTGGGGTCAAAATTTGAAAAGATAATCTGTTCCAATTTATTATATTGCATTTACGTTGAGCCTTGTTTTAATTGGAATGACTGATAAGCTATCAAGTGTTGGCGATGCTATTATTTCCTGATGAAAGTGACTGAACAAATATGCAGACTGCAACAAGTATAGAACCAGATCAGACACCGTGTAAATCTGCATTTGAATAAACTTCCAACTGTTTGCCTCTCAGCTTACAAAATCGTCCGAACTTAAAACCGCTATGTTCTACATATTATTGCTTTGCGTTTGTGTTCATTGACATTTAAACGGAATTAAATCACATATCTACTCTCTATCGTTACTCATTTTATGCTATATCAACTATTTAGAAGCGTTGTAAGTAAAAAAAAGCCAAATATAGTTTTATGACATTTTTGATACACAAAAGTGTGTTGAGTGACTCAATAACAATGGAAATGATTATGATAATGATAAATACTAAATTGCTTCCAGGCCACGAGCCCATGCAACATAATTATATACATGTACATGATATTTTCAAACTACTTTGAGTCTTGTTTTGCGTGTTTTGCTGGTATGTCTTTTTGCCCTATTATGTCACTGTAAACATTACAAACAATTTGAAAATGGTACTCATTTTCTATAAGTTTTATTTTGCATTATCGACTCGTGTGTAATTTGAATATATGGATGTCTGTAAATTATATAATGGCCGCCATTAATCAGGTGATGGGTTATTTTACTAGACTATTACACGCGAGATCATATTTGATTATGTTATGTCACACCAGAATAATAGTATGACATATACGATAAGGTGATACCAAATCGTGATAAGGTTTTGATTAATTATTTTATGTCAACTGTAATTGTAATATCTCACAAATGTAAATGATCATTGTTTGAATGCAATGACATACAGGGGAAAATTACAGTAACATGTTTCTTTTACGACCACTAAATATAAGGCAAGTTAATGAAAGATGAAAGTAACAAGAGTTGTCAGAGAGACAACACAGCTCGCCACCGGCACCTTAAGAAACCTAAAAGCACACTCAAAGTCACCGAGGTCAACCGTTTTGCCTGCATGGAAAGGTCTTGTCCATATACACATGCAAACCAAGTATGAAAGTAACACCTCAAAGAACATAGGAATTAAAAGCGTTTTTGAAACCTAAACGCAGATTTCGAAACCTAAACCCGGGACCTAAGTTCAAGGTCAAGGTCACTAGGTTATTCTTTTGCATGCATGGAATGGTCTTGTCCATATACACATGCATGCCAAAAATGAAAGAGATATCTCAATGGATGTATGAGTTATAGAAATTTTGAGAAAACCTAAATGCAGATTTCGAAACCTAAACGCGGGTCCTAAGTTCAAGGTCAAGGACACTGGGGTAAAACTTTTTGCATGCAATGAAATATATTGTCCATATGCACATGCAAACTGAATATGAAAGGAATATCGCAATGGACATAGGAGTTATAGAAATTTTGAGAAACCTAAACGCAGATTTCGAAACTTAAACGTGGGTCCTAAGTTAAAGGTCAAGGTCAATAGGGTCAAACTTTTTTGCATGCAAGGAAAGATATTGTCCATATACACATGTACATTGAATATGAAAGAAATATCTCAATGGATATAGGAGTTATAGAAATGTTGAAAAACCTAAAACCTAACTTTACGGTCATGGTAACAGGTGTCCAAAGTTGTCTGTGCATGGAACGGTCTTGTCCATATACACACACACATACCAAGTATGAAAGCGATACCTCAAGGGACATATAAGTTAAATGCATTTTTGAAACCTAAACGCAGATTTAGAAACCTAAACATGGGCCCTAAGTTCAAAGTCAGGGTCACAGGGGTCTAATTTTATCTATGTATAGAAAGGTCTTGTCCATATACACACACATATCAACTATGAAAGCAATACATCAAGGGACATAGAAGTTATGGTCAGTTTTCAAAACCTAAACACATATTTCAAACCTAAACGCAGGCACTACGTTCACGGTCAAGGTCACAGGGGTCACATTTTCTGTGCATGGAAAGGTCTTGTCCATATACACACACATACTAACTATGAAAGCAATACCTCAAGGGACATAGAAGTTATAGACATTTTGAGAAACCTAAACGCAGATTTCGTAACTTAAACGTGGGTCCTAAGTTAAAGGTCAAGGTCACGAGGGTCAAACCTTTTTCATGCAAGGAAAGATCTTGTCCATATACACATGCACATTGAATATGAAAGGAATATCTCAATGCATATAGAAGTTATAGAAATGTTGAAAAACCTAAAACCTAACTTTACGGTCAAGGTAACAGGGGTCCAATTTTGTCTGTGCATGGAAAGGTATTGTCCATATACACACACATACCAACTATGAAAGCAATACCTCAAGGGACATAGAAGTTATAGACATTTTCTTAAAAAAATCTTACGCCGTTCACGACGACGCCCAACGACGACGATACCGACGATGACGACTACACCGGGGGTATCGCAATAGCTCGTCTTGTACTTTGTACAGGCGAGCTAAAAAGGAAGAACATACAGGAGCTTAAAGTTTTACTTTCACATTGCTTTAAGGCTTCACATGCCTTAAATGTTATAATTGACATAACGTAGTGGTCGCAATAAAGAGGTTTTACTGTACAGTATATGACGCATGTTGGTAATACAGTACAAACTCTCTATTACGACCGCTAAAAAGAAGGTTAACCGTCTATATAAAAGACAGGTGACAGCTTAAAGCGATGTGAAAATGAAACAGAAAGCTCCTGAAGGAGCTTTCTGTTTCATTTTCACATTTCTGTAAGCAGTCACCTGTCTTGAACAACTAATATTCGACACAATTTAGTGGTCGTAATAGAGAGGTTATACTGTATACACTATAACTTTCACTGCAATTTGGGCGTCATAACCCATCTAATAAGTAATTACCATATTACCGTCTGCTTGGAAGTCTCGTCTGCCTTCATTTATAATTTTTTAAATTCATTTGACTTCACTAAAACATTTATGTAAGTCTAAAACAGTTTTAAACCTAATCCTAAGTCGCGTTTGGCAATCCGTTGCCAATTTTATTATTTTCGGATTGTCAGAGAGGTGAGTTAAAAAATTAGTTTTAATTTCGAATGCTACATTGGCAACATATTACTTTAACTTGCACTTACTTATACTATTAAGTACTGAAATATTTCACTGTTGTGCATGTGGTAAACATGATATGTTGATGTTTTTCAACGCATGCAATGTTTATATGTACATGCATGTATGTACATGTATGGTGATGAGCTGTTATGCTTAAACCAAATAAAATAGTCTGTTCTGTGCTGTTATTCCATTCAGATATGTTAAACTGTATCTAATAGTTAAATCCTGCTGGCGTTGACTTAATTGGTAAAATAAACAAGGTTCTTTATCACAACTTCACGCTAACGAAAAATAATAGAATCCAGCGAATAACATACTATTAAATCGCTATTCTGTTCCAGTAAACGTGTTAGTACTTAAACAAGAATAGCAATGCACATCCGTCGTCTGATCAGGCTCCAAACTGTTTACCACTCAGGTAATTAACCCTTTACCCCATAGAAGCGACTTTTAGCGTATTTAATTTATTCCTCCGCTGAAGAAAATAGTTCCAATTTAAACAGTCATGATTATATAGTATAGGGAAAATTTTCAATATTCTAACACATGGAAGCTTAAAGCAGGCTGAAAGTAAAGCAGAATGCGCCTTAGGGCGCATTCTGCTTTACTTTCAACCTGCTTTAAGTAGTCACCTATTTTCATTACTAGAAATAGGCTATCAGGTAAAGGGTTAAAAGATAAATTGTCAACATCGCCAAAACGTTTTATTTAATACATTTTATTGCATTGCGTTTACGTTTACTTTGTTTGACCCATTACCCCATATTATGTTTCTAGTATTGAGAATAGGTCACTAAAAGTATTTAAAACAGGTTGAAAGTAAAGCAGAATGCGCCTTCTACTTTATGTTAAGCCTGCTTTAAGCTATTATCGGCTAGAATATAGAAATTATTTCTTATGATACATATTCATGACTGTAAAAAGCTTAGGGAAACTATTTTATTCAGTTGAGGAATAACTTCT
The DNA here is from genome assembly GCA_922989275.2 of Gari tellinella. Lineage (NCBI taxonomy): Eukaryota > Metazoa > Mollusca > Bivalvia > Cardiida > Psammobiidae > Gari > Gari tellinella. The sequence continues at coordinate 31,286,092 of OV277872.1, read as the reverse complement.
AGGGATGGAAGGAGTATTTATTGGGTAATGGGTTAAACGGGAAAGAAAAACGTCTCTTCCTCTTCATGAATGCCTCAGAAGAGAGAGTGTTTTGTAATTGCATTCAACAAACACAACTTGTGTTTGTTTTACGCTACAGTGGTGAAAACGTTATTCTTTCCCAATAAACGTATTTACGCTAAAACTATTATTTGCAGTGCAAACAGTTTGGAGCCAGATCAGACGCCGGATAACCCGGCGTCTGATCAGGCTCCAAACTGTTTGCCACCAAGATAAACATGAAATATCAGAATTGTCCAAAAGTTGTTCATTTTTACGTTTTAGTGATTTGCGTTTGCGTACGTTTGCGTTTAAACGGGAAAGAATAACAGATTCGCCACTGTACATGTGGGAGTTGTAAATGCAGATCAAACAATTCCATAATTACAGTTCCACGATAACTGCAGATGTCGATATTTGTCATTGTCCGTATTTCAAAGAAATTGTTTAAATGCTTCATCCTAGTTTGATTAAATTTGGCTAACCTGACAAATCGTATTATCTGGGTATTAATTTTCATATGTGCATGTTGTGTCGTTCTAACAGGAGAGATTAACAATAGTCATGTATATGATTACATGACGTCATATTTTACAGAGGCGAAATCAACTGTCTTGACTCTGATTAGGCGCAAAAATGTTTTCCGCAAATATTTGAAAAGCACTCGACTTCTTGTACATTTTATCGCAATACAGTTTCGTTTCCTTGCGTTTTAGTGGGACAGAATAATGTCTTGCCATTTTTACAAGGGAAGCATTTTTACTTGTTTGACCCGTGTATGGGAAACCTTACTTGTCCTACAAATAGGTAAACAGTGTAAGTTTAACCTTTGGCAAATATCATTATATTCTATATGATTACCGTCAACGTCAAGTATTCTACTACTTTAACAAATACGTATGTTTACGCCTTAGTCAATTCTCCAATTAAACATACTAAACATGATACATTTCTGGACATTTACCATGAGAAATATTAAATACATCAAAGTAGTAGGTTAAAACAGACAGTAAGTAACGCAAAACATTATTTTTACCCTGCTTTAAGTGGTAACATGTATGCTTGTAACTAGAAACAGGCTATGGGCTAATGGTTTAAATATTCTTATTGGAAACAATGAAGGGAAGCCAAAACAGTGCTGGGCGCTTGTATAATTACTAACCGGTCGTAAAACCATACCAGATGCTTTTGTAAATGCAATTAAAGAATGCATACTATAACGAGGTTATTTTGGTTTACAATATTACCAACAATTAACGTTTATCCTAAAGCAATTTTCTCGCAGTTCTAAAAGGTGTTGTTAAATCACGAATGTGGCTTCCAACACAGTATACATGGCGAAAACACTTCCTGGTTTAAATAAAGAACACACCCACAAACTTTGTCTGCATATTTGGTAGTTTTAACAGTTACAGTGGAGAATCTGTTATTCTTTCCCAATAAACGCGTTTACGCTAAATCTATTATTTCCATTACAAACAGTTTGGAGCAAGATCAGACGCCGGGTAACCCGGCGTCTGATCAGGCTCCAAACTGTTTGCCACCACAATAAAAATGAATTATCAGAATTGTTCAAAAGTTGCACTTTTCTCCGTTTTAGCGTTTTGCGTTTTCGTTTCGTTTCGTTTAAACTAGAAAGAATAACAGAATCTCCACTGTACTTGTAACATTTTGTCACTCTTCGTCATGTTTTTGTCTGTCAAAATCTCTATTATGTGGCTGAGAAGAACAGCAGACGGCGCATTTAAGCAGACTTTATTGCAGCCATGAAAACGTTGGCCAGTATCGTCTTGTTTAGGGAACAGTCGCAAACGTTGTTGTAAAGGGGGAAGTACAGTGAAACCCCTCTAAACCGGAACCTCTAAATACCGGAATTCTCTTTAAGGCCTTTGGCTACCGGAAGTCGGTCTTGCGGGCGAGCGGATATGCGTCTTGACGACACAGACTGTTTTCGTACGTGTTTATACTAGAAAATTTATATAAAGGAAATGTTGATACGAATTAGTATAATCCTTCATAGCGCAGTTAGTATAGTGGTTGACTAGCAATCAAAAGGTCATAGGTTCGAGACCCATCCGATCCAAATATATTTTTTAGTGTCCGATTTATTGACTTGTCAATCCATAACGCAGTAATCAAGAGACATGTTATGTTTAGTCTTCGTTGATTAGAACTAGTGATGTTTACGGTCCAAGTATATGTCCACTTACCTGTACGTTTTAGTTTAATGACTTACAAGTCAATTAAATCGGTATACATGTAAACGATTTGATCGAACTATAAAGCCACACATTGAAGCTTATCAATACGCTAACCTTTTCAAGATCGATATTGCCCATTATAATTATGTTAAAACAATATAATAAACCTTGTATGTAAGTCCATGAATAAATAATAATGCATTTTAATGACAAAGTTTTAATTCTAAGGTAGGTAACTGTATCTAAACAACAAATATCCCACATTTTAATAAGAAAATATGTTATTACAACAAATCCTGACTGTAATATTTTCTAATTTTTTCAGACTGACTAGTTCATCAACTATATATTTGAATAAAATGAAAACAAATATACATTGAATGAGTCAGTTTTCTGTAACTCAATTTTTTAGCATTTTGCAAAATTTAAATAGCTGATAACATCTTTCTGAACACCTTTATTCAAAATGTTTTTGGCTTTTCTTGTAATGAATGTTGTGGACTACTTATTGGGTGATAATTATAGTCATTAGCTTTATTCATTTTTAAGAAAAATAAAATCATCAAAATTCTAGGTTTTTGTCAGAAAAAAGACCTTAAAGACAAACCACACGATAAATTTTGCCTATATTTACACACATTGTTTCTTAGGCTATTATCATTCCATGAAAAGTTTCATAACAATCGTATGGAAACTACGCGCATATGCGAAGTACCTTAAACCGGACAAAAACTTTGGTCCCGTTTCCAACCCTTCTTAAGTTTAACCCATTACACCATTAATGGGCCTTTTTACGCCTTTGCTTTATTCCTTCAAAATGTATCATCAGAACTATTTTTTTTTTATATTCTAGCTGATGAAAGCTTAAAGCAGGTTGAAAGTAAAGCAGAATGCGCCTTAAGGCGCATTCTGCTTTACTTTCAACCTGCTTTACGTGATCAGCTATCTTCCTTACTAGAAACATGCGGGGCTAAAACCCCTCTAAACCGGAAACCCCTCTAAACCGGACAATTATGTTGTCCCCATACATGTCCGGTTTAGAGGGGTTTCACTGTACTGTTTTAAATGTTTGAAACATTGTCAGCTGGAGTTGAATAAATTATAGATCCACTTGCGTTCATTTACTTTATTGGACATTAGGATGAGCATGGTTGGTGATGTAAATACTTAGAAATTACGGTGTATATAATATGTATTATAGACGCAATTTCTGTCTACTTTACATGTACACTAGTTTGTATCTATTAAAGTCAGTGGGCTTATCATTACATGGGAATAGAGCGATACTTTCGTCCTTCAGAATAACATTGTTTGTTAAAACTTTTATTTTGAATGTATTCTTATTCGTTTCCAAACCGTTTGCTACTCAGTTGAATGAAACTAGTCTACATGTTTTAGATTTTCTAGATCTACATCTTCGCCTATTGCGTTTGCATACCATTTCGTTTAAAACGATATAGAACAACGTAAGTCCATAGTTTCAGTAGCATTTATGCTTAAAAATTTAATTCAAAAATATTATATGACAGTCGTATAAAATTCATTCATGATTAGCTGCTGATTACAAAAGTGCAGATTACAGAATGATTATAGAAACTATCAGAATAGTTTACATGATCCCATTTGACATTATTCAATCTAGAGATTGTACCACAGACTTTGTAATTTATTTTCTTACTGTTACTGAAAACGATGAAATTTATTTTGTAAACCGAAAATCTAAACACTGTTTTTGAAGCAAACAATATTGACTTAAATAATAAAACTGCAGTTGTTGTTGTTTCAGGAAGATCGAGTTAATAACAGATGATAACGAATTATAGACAGAGGTAAGTGATATTATATTATCCATTTCATGATCAAATTTATCGTGAGGCTTTTACCCCTGCACCGCAAACTGTCGCCTGCTTCAATATTGCTGTCAAAACTGTTTGCGAATGCGCTTCATGACGCCATTGAGAGTGAAATGGTTATTTTGTTTAACAACTGGTTCATACATTGAACGTGTCTATTTATTTAAAATGTGTGCTACAGTGGAGAATCTGTTATTCTTTCCCGTTTAAACGCAAACGTACGCAAACGCAAAGCGCTAAAACATAGAAAAGAACAACTTTTGGACACTTCTGATAATGCATGTCTATCTTGGTGGCAAACAGTTTGGAGCCTGATCAGACGCCGGGTTACCCGGCGTCTGATCTGGCTCCAAACTGTTTGCACTGCAAATAATAGTTTTAGCGTAAACGCGTTTATTGGGAAAGAATAACACATTCTCCACTGTACAGTAAAACGTGTCTATTACTGTCACCAAATTGTGTTAATAATTTGATGTTAACGACAGGTGACTGCTTAAAGTAAGGTGGCGGTAAACAGAAAGCTTCTTGTGGAGCTTTATGTTTTACTATCACATTGCTTTTAAGCTGTCATCTGTCTTTTATACAATAAATTTGCTATCGAATTAGTGGTCGTATTAGAAACGTTTTATTGTACTTTTTTATTTCTCATTTGTGAGGATACAAGAATGGCCTGTTCAGAGTGCCCAGCTGTCTAAGGTGGTTAACTACATTTTTATAAGGTAGCACACCCCTCGTATCGATCGCTATCGGTAGACCATGCAAAAAAATAGTTCATTCTCGTCAACTGGCCTCTTTTATCTTTATTGCAATGTGTTCCAATTTAGTTTGGCACGACCCGTTAATTCACAAGAAATACTGATCGTGTATCATACTAGTCTGGTAATAGTCAATTTACAGTAGGGATATTTTACATAGCACATTTACTTCTCAACGTTACCAGCGAGACAAACAATTGCAAACAATTTGGTGCACATTAGATGCTAAGTAATTCGGCATCCGAACAGGATCCCAACTGTTGACACAAAGAATGAATGTGTTCGATCTACATTCCTTAAATCCTAATTCTAATTTTTATAAACAGCAAATAATTTTCAGCATTACAACAGCAAACAGTTTAATTCGATTTCAATGTTTACCAGACTAATTTCAATTTTATTTAAGAAATATTCTAACACACTTCGCGCACGCCCCTATATAAACAAAGAAGGACGTCATGACGTCATATGGCTTCGAAAATGCGTACGCCAAGATATGCAGCGGCGTTGCTTCGGTGCAAATAGCGGTTAAAGTATGTGTTAGAAACGAAATAATAAATGAAAACCAGTGTTGTATCGTGCAATCGAAAACGGGTAGTCGTTGAGATGCTTGTAAATTTTAAACGACTCAGCCTTAAGGCCTCGTGATTAAATTACTACGCATCTCAACTCCTACCAGTGTTCGATTGCACGATAAAACACTAGTATGAATTTATTATTTCTTAAAAAAATCATACCAGTTTTTTATCGTGCGTGTTCTATTGCACGATAAAGCACTGGTATCGATTTATTATTTCCAGTCAAACCCTTCCATTCAACCATAACTTGCACCGACGCAACGGCGCTACATTTTCTGGTGTTCGAATTTTCGAAGCCATATAACGTCAGGTTAATCATTACAGTGCGTGCGTGTTTTATTGAGAATTTAAATACAATTATGTTCCTTCTTGATCTACATGTATATAGGGATGTTCGCGAGATGATTTAGAATAATACTGTAACATTTTAATCACGAACTGAGCCACGAACTAAATTTGACATATTAAAGTCTAATACACTTCGCACACGCCCCTATATAAACAAAGAACGAACGTATCAGTGTTTGAATTCTCAATAAAACACTCACGCGCTATAAAGTTCTAACGTGGCGTCACATGGCTTCGAAAATGCGTACGCCAAGAAATGTAGTGGCGTTGCTTCGGTGCAAATAGCGGTTACATTATGTGTTAGAATCGAAATAATAACGGGTAGTCGTTGAGATGCTTGTAATAAAACCACTCGGCCTAAATGCCTCGTGATTAAATTACTACGCATCCCAACTCCTTCCAGTGTTCGATTGCACGATAAAACATTGGTTTTAATTATTATTTCTTAATTTAAAGCACAAGTACCACATTTTAATATTAGTTCAACATAGCCGTTGAATCGTGTGATTTATATAAAATGAGCCATACACTACTTTATTTTTCATTTTGTTAAAACTTGATTAAACTATTAAGACGTAATGCAATCAGTGTTTGCTTCGGTTGGGGAAATCATCAGTTGTTTCATTATTTGTAATAGTGTGTACCAAGAGGACTCCTCTTTATTGTTGTCTGATCAATGCGTTTATGCTAACAATTCCGTCCTAGGATCTGACACGACCCCGAACTATTCAACGCCCAGAATGAATCAACAACAGTTATGTTTCTTTTGATAGACGCCTTCCCAGCGGTTGCTGTTATTACGGTTCTGTGTTATGTGTTCTCTATTAGATTTGCAATGCATTTAGAACATGATTATTAATTACACAGTTGGACTGTCATCCCTGATTTTACGCTATAATATTGATTTTGCCTTGAGATTGGTATTAGCTCTACTTAAATTGTAAATCCTAATGCAGCTGTAACTAATCAGATTCATGTACAATATTACACATGCACATGAGGCATAGTTTACCGGGTCCGTCTAAAGACCCAAAACCTCCCCAAACCACTCCAAACCTCTCCAAACCTGCCTAACGCACTTAAAAACAATCCAAACCACTTACATTCCTTAATATCTAATCAAAAAGAGCTTATAAATGGCAAATTTAAGCTAAAACAATGAAAACAATTTAATTTAAAATTAAATATTCGATGTTTTTCTTTTCAAGGGGAACAACTCGAACAAAACTTAAGATCACTTTACACAGTTACCTCTAAATATTAACTCACTATCCCAATAGCCTGTTCCTGGTTTTGAAGACAAGTATTCTCTTAAAGCAGGTTGAAAGTAAAGCAGAATGCGCCTTAAGGCGCGTTCTGCTTTACTTTCAGCCTGCTTTAACCTACAATCTGCTAGAATTATAAAAAACTTGTTTTAAAAGTGGTTTTTGGAGGTTTGGATAAGTTTGGGGAGGTTTGGGGTCATTAGACGGACAGTATTTAACTTCCATTACATGATAAGGCACGGGTGTCTTCAAAGACTAGCACACGCTTAATGCAGGAAGAAACTAAACTATTGAAGCGTTCTGCATTACGTTTGTATTGCATTGAACTACTTAATTTTCATGTCAATTCATACTATTTTAAGAGATCACGTTTTATTAATAACAAAGTGTCCTCTGCCGTATCTTATACAGTGAAGAAAAATTGTTTTCCCAATAAACGCGTTAAAGCTATACCATCTCCATTGCAAACAATTTCGAGCCTAGCTCGGCGCTTACAAAGCGTTTGTGTTGAGTCTCAGTGCGTTCTCAGGCATTTGATTGTTCCGATTTGATCCTAGGCTCAAATCGGACCAATCAAATGCTTGAGAATGATTTTAGGCCAACTCAAACGCTTCATAAGCATGGACCCAGATCGGCGTCTGACCATGTTCCTTATTGTCCGCCCCTCACATTATAAAAAGTGGTTCAACGTTTGATACAATTGTCATTTTCTACACTTCGATGCTTTTCATTTGCATTTAAATGTAAAGAATCACATCTAAATGCAGGATCGATGAAAAATGCAGAAATCTCCCGACGAGGCTAAAATCCACACTAACTCCATGTAAGGCCGTGCTTTAAACAAACGAGGATTGTTATTTAGTTTCGTACAGTGGAGAATCTGTTATTCTTTCCCGATAAACGCGTTTACGCTAAAACTATTATTTGCAGTGCAAACAGTTTGGGGCCAGATCAGACGCCGGGTAACCCGGCGTCTGATCAGGCTCCAAACTGTTTGCCACCAAGATAAACAAGAATTATCAGAATTATCCAAAAGTTGTTCTTTTCTACGTTTTAGTGCTTTGCGTTTGCGTACGTCTGGCTCCAAACTGTTTGTACTGCAAATAATAGTTTTAGCGTAAACGCATTTATTGGGAAAGAATAACAGATTTTCCACTGTAGTAACGTTCTGTTAGTACATTACCATATATTGCAATCTAGCCATTCTCCTGCTGTTGGGGGATATTGTCCATTTCTGAAAGCAGCGTATTGCAAGGTTAGAAGCTCTTTCTCCCATTTTCGCCCATGTGGGATAGAGATATTCCTCACGGGGAATCACTCTAGACTCCATACTACGTGACGTCTTTTATTGTTTACCCAACTTTACCACAAGCGCTGCATGACGCGGATAACTAAATGACGTCATTTCTTATGACGTTACTGTTAACAACGTCATGTTTTGGCGAAAAAGTGCACAGAAACTGCAATTATTTCGTTTTTATATCATGTTTCAGTGATTTAAATTGGAGAAAAAATCCATCATTTGTTTTAATGATGTAGGATAGGTTTTTTTCCCCCCTCGGGTCAGAAAAGTCACGCAGGGACTCGGTTCGCCTCGTCCGTGCATGAATTGTCTGACCCTCGGGGGAGAGAATTCCTATCCTACATTGGAACTCATGGTGGATTCTTATTTTTTACTGTCTGGTCTAGATATGCACTGTTTTCTTGTAAGATCTGTCCGACAGAATTGTCCTCTTTGTATTTATTTCATGAGCCAATGTAATACCGGTAATTCAGAATTTAGATATTCATAATTGGTGGTGTCCTTAAAGTATGAATGTTCTGCGGGAGAGGATCAAAGTCACGGATGTATTGTTTGTGAGTGTAATACTTAGTCCTATAGATAATTGAAGAGTAAGTATGGGTGTGTCCAATCTACGAACTGTTTGTGAATCAGATAAACCCTATCCTTTATAGCTTGTTTCATTGGATAATATTGGTTTGTTGTTAAAGCAGGTTGAACGTGAAGAAGAACTCTCCATATTTTAGCTTTTTGTTAGAACCACCTGTCAGAAACTATTAATGTCGTAAGTATTTATGGGGGAAAAGGTTAAGCAGGTCAATATAGAATTAAAGAAGAAGTAAAAATGAAATATTCCAAGAGGCGCTTCATTTTGTGAAAGTGATAATACATCCACTTTTCAATGCATCAATTACAAAACGTTGTATACATATACAAGTTAGTAGAGCAATATGCTATGTTGAATTGCTAGTTTATGAAACATTACCTTTTTAGTATATATATATATCTTTATTTAAGTCTCATCTGTGTACATACATAAATATTAACAAACATCATATATACAGAAACTATGGCGTACACAGCCATTCTTACTAAGAATTATAGGAGACTATCACAGATAAAATATCATAGAATTGATTCAATTCATTAATGAATATTACAATTTATATACATAAGTAAGACCATGTGCATGCTGCTAATCGATGTATTAAAATCTGCTTTAAGAAAAAAGGATGTGAAAATTTGAAAATGAAAACGTACACTACAGCGTATTTTTAAGAAACGATGTAAAAAAGCCGTTATCATCTTTGATCAGATCAAAGATGAACTGATTAGCAGCAAGCACATGTGATAGGTAAAACATTAATCTATGAAGAATAAAAATATTATGCATTACTTACATAAAAGTTGGGTTCTTCTTTCTAAAATATTAAAACAGGTTTTGGCACATATACGTATTAGACTGGGATGGGTAAATAATACCTTTAGCTGATCAAGTTTATTAAAATTCATAAAGTCAACAAATGCATTAGAAGCTTTAAGAAGTAAATTTGTTCTAAACTCCTTATACAAAGGGCAGTCTAAAATTACATGTGCCTCGTCCTCGACAACAGTTTTACAAAATGGGCATTTGCGATATTCTTCAGCCATATTTTCATATCTTACTGTCTCGATACGTATAGGGGCAACCCCGCATCTAAATTTGCAGAAAGCTGACCTATGACTTGGTGGTAATATGACAAGGCAATATTTTTCAACATCATAATTTTGTTTAAAAACTCTGTAAGTTCTCAGTTTGTTTCTCCCTCTTCCAGAAATGGCAGTGGTCCTATTTATTGTTCTAGTCCAGGTTGTTTTGAAATCAGACATTGTGGATTGTTTTACATTTTCTACCAAAGTATTATTACAAATTCTAACTTCAATGTTGCTAAAAGTAGTTAAATCAAGATCAGAAAGTTTTGATTTCATGTTATAAAACCAGTTTCTACAAGAAGTAGATGCTTTCTTGTTGGCCCACAGATCAATGCGTTTGTTTAGCCGATCACAGTGCATACGAGAGAGTCTGCACCAGTAATTAGCTAGACAACCCCATTGCTTTACTATTGGAGGTTTCCCATGCCATTTCACCATACACAGCGGCATTTGGCGTATATTCACCTACGCCTAAGAATTACCGCATAGCCTTAGTCTGAACAGCGTTGATACAGGTATATTCCTTATTTCCCCAAATAGGGGCACTATAGTAAGCTACAGAAATTAGTCACACCTATCGGTTTTACCACATTGAACCGAGGCGAATATATATCATTTACAAACAGCATACATGCGCCTTTTACACATACAGTGTAGATATAGAACAGATCCCTTTTTTCAGACCCAACAAGGTTTGCCATTTGACAATGTATTGCAGAAAACAACCATAACCAATTAAAAATGAACAAGACGTAATTTAAAACTGGAATTGTAAATCAAAAGTGTCAATGGCGAATGAAACAACCACTACGGACACATGTCAGTGATGTTATATGGAGCATTAGTACATTCACCCTGACTATTGACAAACGATCAGTTAAATATTTAATTTATTTAAGTTCAAAGAGATAAACTTATATGATTTATATCCAGAAATACAGAGAAATTAGACCAGCTTACCATGTGAATTCCTAGAACCCATGTCGCGAATAATAAATACATGCATGGCTCCAGATAAGAGGGAGTAAACTGAAAAAATAAAAAAATCACACTTACTTCAGCACCAAAACCTATGGTGTTACTACTCAATAGAATCGTCTTTTCGAGACGATTCTAATAAGTAGTTACACCATAGGGCTTAATGTAGAAATAAATGATTTAGTTCTTGAAATACTCCCCTTATGTGGAACTCTGAACTTGATCAAACAACATAATTTTGATAACTTTCAGTAATATCAGAAGTAAACCAATAGGTACACGAACATTTGTACATGTATCATTTAATTGCCCTGACAAGACTGTATTGTCATTTGCAAACAGTTTGAACCAAGGTCAGCCACCAAATCTCGGCGTTAACCATTTCATGATAAACTTATTCGGGAGATGTTTACCCCTCCACCGCTTTATTGTCGTCTGTTTCAGTATTGTTGTCTGCAAGACACGTTTCAAAGTTAGATTTAAGGTTGTTTGACCTTATAAATATCGACAAGTGTGTCAAACAGTTGGGTCTTGATCAGACGTCGCGTTACGCAGCGTATACTTAAAACCCAAACTGTTTGCAAACGCGCTTTAAATCGTCATTGAGAGTGAAATGGTTAAATTTGCATCTAAGGTTAGGCTAAATGCATCTGCAGGGTAATTATTTTCCCGAAGCAAAGCCACAGAGACCACACGAGCGTGCCCTGGTCCTGGGGCTTAATTGTAATAGGTTATGTTTCTGTTTATTATACCGAGAGTATCCCTCTTTCAAGAACTAAAAGGAAGGCAGGTTGGTGGTTTTGATACCATGCGCTGAGCACTTCGCAACGAATAAAATAAACCGAACTCGTTTTCCTGAAATCATAATAATCACATCTCATCTCATCATCCCTCATCATTCATCGGCGCTATATTACCTATTTTGTGTCGCAGTGCTCATCCATCCCAAGCAAAAGTTTACTCAATGAGCCCTACCGACGAGCCCTACCGACTCGTTATATACAAACAGAATACTTTTGTTTTGTCCACAGACCTCTTGTCCTGTGCAAATAGTATAGACTCTGATCAGGGTTTGCACTGTTTGTCATTGCCAATTTGATGTGAAAGCCAAACCCAGGATCAGACATTATTGGAAACTGGAATTACCTAGTATATGTTTCAGAGGTGAAATTGTTAAATAACCTTATCATGATCAAATTTTACGTGAGGTTTTTACCTCTTCACCCGTCATTGTCTCCTGCTTCAATATTGTTGCCTGTAATATCATTTCAAAGTTAGGTTTACGGCAGTATAACTGACGTAGTTTTAATATAAGTGGCAAACAGTTTTGATCCTGACGCGGCGCCTGATCAGAATCAAAACTGTTTGCTTATTGGCGTCGTTTAAAGTGAAATGGTTAGGTACTAGTTATGAATCTTCCCGATAAGTAAATCTTGCTGTGAGTATAAATTGACACAGTGGAGAATGTGTTATTCTTTCCCAATAAACGCGTGTACGCTAAAACTATTATTTGGGGTGCAAACAGTTTGGAGCCAGATCAGACGCCGGGTAACCCGGCGTCTGATCAGGCTCCAAACTGTTTGCCACCAAGATAAACATGAACTATCAGAATTGTCCAAAAGTTGTTCATTTCTACGTTTTAGTGCTTTGCGTTTGCGTACGTTTGCGTTTAAACGGGAAAGAATAACTGATTATCCAATTGATACCATAAAACGGTATTGTTTATAAACGTGATGAATGTGTTCTTGTAACACCAGTTTTCTAGAATTAACAAATGCAGAAATGCTTTTAACCCTTTCACAGCCAGAGTATCCATCAGCTCCCTTTCACTGCCCGAGTATCCCTAGGCTAAATGTTATCGTAAGGAATTTGAATATGTCAAAATCTAAAAATTCAAAACACGGCAGACGAGCACATATTTATAATAGTTTCGAATTACTTGGTTTATGGTCAGATGCCAAGCTACCCGGCATCTGATCAGGAACAAAAGTAGCTTCAAACATAAGTGAAGATGCGGTTAGCAATGAAGTGATTAAAAACAACTATTTGACAGGACTTTTTAAAAAAATATTACTGTGATTGTAAAGTATTATTGATGAATGAAAAAACTAACATTCAGTGGAGAATCTGTTATTCTTTCCCGTTTAAACGCAAACGAACGCAAACGCAAAGCACTAAAACGTAGAAAAGAACAACTTTTGGACAATTCTGATAGTTCATGTTTATCATGGTGACAAACAGTTTGGAGCCTGATCAGACGCCGGGTTACCCGGCGTCTGCTCTGGCTCCAAACTGTTTGCACTGCAAATAATAGTTTTAGCGTAAACGCGTTTATTGGGAAAGAATAACACATTCTCCACTGTAATATTGACTAATATAACCCTCGGCATTTAACCCCTTCACTGGCATGACGTAATCAGTTTTAAACATTTTCAAAATTAAATTTTAGATATTTTACCTCGTGAAATATAGAACCAAGTGTCAAATTGTCTGTATCCTATTACTCGGTGTCTAATAAGGATCCAAACTGTTTGCAACAAAACACAACATTGTACTCGGGGTATTAATTCACAATCTTGCTACCTCAAACGGAATAAAAATATTTAAAGACAACAGAATAATTGCTTAGACGATAGGCCAACCTAGTAAATAATGTTGAAATTAACTATTGATTTGTATAATATCTCTGGGTGAGAGTTCCGGCAGGATAATTAAGATAAACACACTTTTCGTACCAAGTAAAGATGAATATATTCTTTAAATAAAACTAGATAAAAAACATTATTGATTTAGATAGTTGGTGTTCGTTTACTTAATCTGCCGTCTAGAACAGTGTTCCATAGGGGTTCAGTTTTGTATTTTCATTCCATAAATTTTGTCATAGTGCCAAACAGTTTTGATACAGTTGGTATGCCGAATCTCCGAACTCGCTTAAATCGATCGTACCACTATTTCATGAGTTAGAATTAGAACATTCGGTCTTGCTAAAGTCGAACATACCCGTATTAAGCCACGTTTTAACTTTCTCCGGTCCTGTTTAATATCTTTCTCGAGAGAATTATGCAGATGACCCTCCATGATCATATACCCTCCATCTCCATTGGTGGCAGGCCTGTCTGTAATCGCAGATTTGCAGACGACATTGATCTAATGGGAGGAAGTAACGGAGAACTCCAAGCCCTGACGGGCAGTTTGGCTGACAGTGCCAGCGCTTACGGAATGGAAGTCAGCACAGAAAAGTCAAATGTCATGGTTAACAGTGGAGAAGGCACACATGCTAACATTACGATGTATGGAGAACCACTAGAGGAAGTAACACGAGTCAAGTACTTAGGGGCAACCCTATCTAGTGACAGCACTTGCACAGCCGAAATTCTCATACGCTTAGGGACAGCAACACTGGTCTTTGCTAGCCTACAGAAGATATGGAAGAGCAACATCAGCTTCAAAACCAAGTTCAAGCTTTACAAGTCCCTGGTCTTGTCCACCCTCTTATATGGGTGCGAAGCATGGACTCTACTGGCAGGGACAGAAAGACGAATACAGGCTTTCGAGATGAAATACAGGAGGAAGCTACTTGGCACCTCTTACTTGGAGAGAAAAACAAACGAACATGTAAGGGATCAGGTACGCAGCCTTGTTGGCGCCCAAGAACCCCTCCTCAGCACGGTCAAGAAAAGGAAATTGAAGTGGTTTGGTCACACCACAAGACATAACAGTCTTAGCAAAACTATCCTCCAAGGGACAGTGGAAGGTGGTCGTAGACGAGGTAGGCAGAGGAAGAGTTGGTCCGACAACGTAAAAGAGTGAACAGCACTGTCAATGCCAGAGTTGATAACGTATGCTGCAGACAGACCAGGTTGGAGACAAAGGACAGCGTCTTCGGCATCAGAATCCTCCCTACGACGAGAGAATCAGTCAAGGGATGGGTGAGTAAGTAACTTTGAAATATGGGTATGTTCGAACTAACGCGAGTTCGCTTAATCGAGTTTCGACTGCATATTGTTATAGGTCAATTTGCATTATACTGTAAGGACGATAGTAAATCTAAGTAGTTGTCGGTACAGTGGAGAATCTGTTATTCTTTCCCGTTTAAACGCAAACGTACGCAAACGCAAAGCACTAAAACGTAGAAAAGTACAACTTTTGGACAATTCTGATATTTCATGTTTATCTTGGTGGCAAACAGTTTGGAGCCTGATCAGACGCCGGGTTACCCGGCGTCTGATCTGGCTCCAAACTGTTTGCACTGCAAATAATAGTTTTAGCGTAAACGCGTTTATTGGGAAAGAATAACAGATTCTCCACTGTACCAATGTGTGTCTATTTGAGTCAACATGGTTGTGCTGTATACTTACGCTTTCTTATTCAATAGTTGGCGTTATTTAGGGAAAAAAAGGAAAAAAGAATATAGATTCAGTCTATAATAAATGACAGTTTCAAGCTGATTAAAAAATCAAGCAGATACATCCTATAAAAGCGTGTTGTTTCATATTCCTGTATATGCTGCTTTTCCATATTATGTGTTCTAGAATTGTCTGATTTTAGCGATGTGAGTTCTATCTGAATCACATTTGGACCTGTTTTAAATCATCAAACAGCAGAAAAGACGTTTATTCTTCCCCGCCTAAACTAAACGTACACACAATAATGTATTAATAATAATAATTTGTAACTGTTGACAATTTTAATTTAGTCCAAGTGGCAAACGATCTGAGACCTGATCAGTGGTCGGTTTATAAATTATGGACATACGTTTACATGTAGCAGTGGAGAATATGTTATTATTTCCCCTTCAAATGCAAACAAAACGCACACACAGTGACACAACACTAACACGTAGAAAAGTACAACTTTTTGACAATTATGACAATGAATGTTTTATTTAGTGGCGAATAGTTTGATGTATGATCAGACGATGTGCTACCCGGATCATGGTCTGGTTCCAAACTGTTTGCAATATAAATAATAGTTTTAACGTAAACGCGTACCGGGGAAGAATTATATTTTCCCCAGTGTAATTGGTCTTGCATAAATTAAGTTTGTTTCGAATTTATAAATCCGCTATAGATCTACTAAGTTTTCTGTATAGAGGACAATTGCTGCGCTTAAATACCTGTTTTGCTTATTTGCACTCGGCAATCAATTGTTTGTTGCCTCGGATTTCTAACACTGGTAACTGTACTTATGCTGTCTAGACACGAACGATTCCCATTTTAAACCCTTAGTGTGCGGCTAACGAGAAAATACATCATTTATTTTCCAAACAATGTAAACCTTAGTCAGAGAGCTCCATAAGGAGCCCTCTGATCAGGGTCTACATTGTTTGTCATACAAAACTTAAGTTGTAACATATCCCTGGAGAGTCAATCTAGACATTTAGAATAGTATTTAGAAAATGGAATAGTCAATTGTGTAGTCAGAACAGTAATTGTACTTGCAGTTAATTGAGCACTTCGTCCAATTAAACCTGAGAATATTGCCTTATTAGGTGCGGAATCAACACTGGCTCATAATTACACACAATTGAACCTTTGATTCCTTATTCTTATCAACAGATATGCAATGGCAAAGGGGGCGTTGCTTTTCTAATCGTTTGATTTCTACAAAAATATTCTGGTTTCATGTAAAATGCAATTACAGCACCACGTTTGCTATATTGAAACAATGGTTTTGAATGCGATATCATCAAACATCCTTTCCATCACTGTAACGATCCATTTATTTGCGTTATGCAGTAATGCTATAAATAGGTGTTATAAATGGTATGGAATGCAATTTATATAATCTCTTATAATGCCTTTTTTGCATTGTGTTGCGCCATTTTAACACTTTCCCAAAATAAAAGCGATTTTTAGCGCAATCATTTTATTTATCCGCGGAAGAAAATAGTTCCAATTGATACAATCATGAAAATGCACCATAAGAAATATGTTCTATCTCCTATCAAATGGTAGCGTAAAGCAGGCTGGAAGTAGAGCAGAATGCGCCTTAAGGCGCATTCTGCTTTACTTTCAACCTGTTTTAAGTGGTCATTCGTCATCAAAGCTAGTTACAGGCTATAAGGTAATG
Source organism: Gari tellinella (assembly GCA_922989275.2). Taxonomy (NCBI): domain Eukaryota; kingdom Metazoa; phylum Mollusca; class Bivalvia; order Cardiida; family Psammobiidae; genus Gari; species Gari tellinella. Next base: position 31,269,029 of record OV277872.1, on the reverse strand, counting down.
GGTTAAAACTTTAATGTATGTGTTTCTGTATTTATTGAATGTGTATTGATGCGATGTAACTAAAATTTTTATATATCATAATCCTTTCAACCACTTAAATGAAGGCAATCCTGTTGAGTTCATCCTCTTGCTGCCAGGCTCCACATACTCATGTACAGTGGAGAATGTGTTATTCTTTCCCAATAAACGCGTTTACGCTAAAACTATTATTTCCAATACAAACAGTTTGGAGCCAGATCAGACGCCGGGTAACCCGGCGTCTGATCAGGCTCCAAACTGTTTGCCACCAAGATAAACAAAAATTATCAGAATTGTCCAAAAGTTGTTCTTTTGTACGTTTTAGTGCTTTGCGTTTGCGTACGTTTGCGTTTAAACGGGAAAGAATAACAGATTCTCCACTGTATAACACTAACATATACAAACAGTATTGATCCAGACCAGATGCCGCCTTAACTCGGCATCTGATCAAGATCCAAACTGTTTGACAATCGAAGCAATCTTTCTACATTAAATCAATTATACAATTTCAAATTTAATATATATAAAAGCATACGAACACTTACAGCAGACGAGAGCACTCCTGTGACTCTTTTAGACGGGCTATTACAGTGGAGAATCTGTTATTCTTTCCCAATAAACGCGTTTACCCTAAAACTATTATTTTCACTGCAAACAGTTTGGAGCCAGATCGGACGCCGGGTAACCCGGCGTCTGATCAGGCTCCAAACTGTTTGCCACCATGACAAACATGAATTATCAGAATTGTCAAAAAGTTGTACTTTTCTACGTTTTAGTGTTTTGCGTTTGCGTACGTTTGCGTTTAAACGGGAAAGAATAACAGATTCTCCACTGTACGTCATACAGCCATTGAAAGGCATACATTTGAAATAAAAGTACATGTATTAATAGAAACTTATATCAGCGGTATTTGCTTAAAAATAAGGACATTACTGCTTGCTACAGGGCAAACGTAGTGCCTTACTTTTTCCTACATCTAACCGATACAGTTGTACATGGACTATCTTTCATCTTCATAAATGTATATGTGCAGCAGAATCCTTTCGTCTTGACATCTAACAAAATGCGTGTTAAAATGTTATTTACAGTAAAGATAGTATTCTTTCTCGTTAAACATAACCAACTGAAATAGAGAAAACCACAATTCATTAAAAATGTTTAAAATTTCTTAATCCATTACTCCAAAGCTTGTTTCTTCTTTTGAAAATAGGTTATAACTTAAAGCATGTTTAAAGTAAATAAGAATGCGCCTTAACCATTCCCCTTATAGAAGCGACTTTTAGCGTATTTAATTTATTCATCCGCTGAAGAAAATAGTTCCAGTTAATACCCTCATGAACAATTACAATAACAAATCTTTTTATATAGCCTAGCAGATGATAGTTTAAAGCAGGCTGAAAGTAAAGCAGAATGTGCCCGGGTTATTGGGTAAAGGGTTAAGGCGTAGTATGCTTTACTTACATGTACAACCTGCTTTAATCTATCATCTGCTACAATAAAGAAAACATTTATTATATTGCATATTCATACATGTAACTATATACATTTCAGCTTATTTTCTACAGCGAATAAATAAGCTGAAATGCTAAAGGGCGCTTCTGTGTGGGAAATGATCTAAATGCATGGCAGTTTGCTCGCTCCACAGGGTTTTCAAATAGTTAAGAATAAACATAAACAGTATTTTGCTACAACATATCGCATCGCGTTTAACTTCATTTCGTTTAAACGGAGAGGAGTACAGTAGAGAAAACGTTATTCTTTCCCAATAAACGCGTTTACGCTAAAACTATTATCTCAATTACAAACAGTTTGGAGCCAGATCAGACGCCGGGTAACCCGGCGTCTGATCTTACCCGGCGTCTGATCAGGCTCCAAACCGTTTGCCACCAAAATAAAAAGGAATTATCAGAATTGTCCAAAAGTTGTACTTTTCTACGTTTCAGTGATTTGCGTTTGCGTTTCGTTTGCGTTTAAACGGGAAAGAATAACAGATTCTCCACTGTAGTAACGTTTTATAAATGATCATATGTGCTCGCATTTAACTCTTTCTCTGCCAAATTAATCGTGATATTTTACCCCATTACCGATTCATTGTCGTGTGCTTCAAAAATGTTTTCTGCAAAATCGTTTCAAAGTTAAATTTAAGGCAGTAGACTGAATACATTTTATAAAGAAAGTCAAACAGATTTGATCCTGATCAGACACCGCGTTACGCGGCGTCTGATCAGGATCCATTTAGTTTGCTAACGCGCTTTCTGATGTCATTGAGAGTGAAAGGCCTAACGAAAGTGATAGTTTTTTTTTTTAAATAATTAAATCAATTTTCCCATTCAAACACTACATTGTAATGAATGCAAATTGCTGCTCACTATGCATGGAACAAGCTACCGTATTGTAGCTGTCATGTTTGTTTAACATGCAAACGCCTACAATATCTGTTTGCAAATACGCCTTCAATATTCATTTTGGGAATGACATTTTAAACCCAATTCTGAGACGAAAAACAGTTTTGCGATCAAATATACTTCCAAGCCTAATTCGAACGACTGTTAACCTTTACTATACCTGCAAAACATGCCAACTGCAACCTTTATTAAGAGTGAAAGTGAATAGGAGGTTACTTTTTCCTGAAAAAGCCGTTTACGCTTAAACTAGATGTCTTGAACGAACTGTTTGCCATTTAGATTAAAGTGAATGAGACTTATAAAAAGATGTCATTTTCAACAGTTTCGTGCAAAGTGTTTGCATTTCGTTTGCGTTTGTAAAGGAACAAACGTTTTCTCCACTGAATATACTGTTCCAAAAAAATATATGTCTAAAGTGTCAAGTAATTTAGATCCAGATACAGTGGAGAATCTGTTATTCTTTCCCGTTTAAACGCATACGTACGCAAAGCGCTAAAACGTAGAAAAGAACAACTTTTGGATAATTCTGATATTTCATGTTTATCTTGGTGGCAAACAGTTTGGAGCCTGAGCAGACGTCGGGTTACCCGGCGTCTGATCTGGCTCCAAACTGTTTGTAAAAGAAAAAAATAGTTTTAGCGTAAACGCGTTTATCGGGAAATAATAACAGATTCTCCACTGTAATAGGCCGAGTTTCTCTGGATCTACACTTGAATTATTCATAAATTTACCTCTGACATTTAGACGTTTAACCATATACAGTAAAACCCCTCTATTACGACAACTAAAACGTAGGCTCATTGGTTGTATAAAAGACAGGTGACAGAAGGTTCTTTCACTGTAACCTTGCTTTAAGCAGTCACTTGTTTTAAATTACTAATAATTAACACAATTTAATGGTCGTAATAGAGGGGTTTTACTGTTTATGCTATGTTGGAAATTTGTAGACTGAAACTTATTCGTCAGATTAAAAATACAGACACATTTCAGAGATAAGATCAGGCGTGCTTAGTCATTGAATCACAAAGTCTCCGCCATAAGATCCCCTACTGTCAAATATGATTCTACAGTGGAGAAAACGTTATTCTTTCCCATTAAAGCGCACAATTATTGCAATAAAACGCAGAAAATGACACATTTGCTGACAATCCTGACCATATATTTTAATTTGGGTGGTACACAGTTAGGGGCCTGATCAGACACCGGGTTACCCGGCGTCTGATCTGGCTCACAAAATGTTTGCAATGGAACTTGTAGTTTTAGCGTAAACGCGTTTATTGGGAAAGAATCACCTTTCCCCACAGTTGTCGCATATGCAAAAATAATTGAAATTCGGATCTCAACCCACGGGGATACTTTATTTGTCTAACAGTGGAGAAACAATTATTCTTAGACGTTCAAACATATCTGTACGCTATGTTGGACATTAGTAGACTGAAACTTGTTCGTCAGATTAAATAACAGACACATTTCAGCGATAAGAACAGGCGTGGTATTACGGTATCCTATTGGTTAAACCTAGTTTAATCTGAAAATAAATATTAATATATATACTGCTCTTTACCACTAAGGGCCTTTTTCAAAGAAAATCACGTCAAAACACACGTCACATTTTTGTTACATGCATTCAGCCATAAAATCAAAGAGAATAATGTTTACAACTTTGTTTGTTATTGCCGTTGTCATGACGTCATCATGGGGAGGGCTGTTACTAACGTTGTAAGAACTTGTAGCCCGACCCTTTTGCACATATATTTGTATGTAAGATAACATTATTTGTAAATTTGAATTGTTATATTAACCTTTGTACAAATATTGGGCAATAAAATATGTTTAAACTAAACGTCATCATGACGTCATGATGATGACATCATGTGTACAATGGCGTCATGCATGCATTAGCGCCTTGACATTACAGCCAAATGGTCTGTACGTTCTAAGCTTCCAAATCCAATCGGTTTCATAGCGTCGCCTTAGTCTTATAGTGCTCTATCTCCATTTTTGCCAAAAATGAGATATTTATATCACTGGATTCGTCTCACAGAGATCTATCTCCTGGTGCTTGTATTTTATTGATTGGGGTCTAATTATAGAGTTACCGCCTCACACCTTGCGCTATCTCAATGTTTCTTAGACACTGTTGTGTGTTATACTAAGCTATGTCCTGGAGTTGCAGCACTATAATACTTAATTTATAATCCTTAGAAGTATTACCCAAACACGTTTCAGGCATTAAGCACATGACAGTAATGTTTACAATCACATGTTGCGGTATCTCCATATGGGATACATATTTGTAATATTACATTGAGCTATCTCCAAACTAAAAAGTTGAGCCACAGCTTCCGTGTCACGCCATGTCAGGTATAATAAATGAAGAATACGGGCATAACCGTAAATGTGATAAGAGCATACAGATTTTTACTTGATAAGACTCTATTTCCAGATATATGTAGATAGCTCAGTATACTACTGAAAAGAAATAAAATATTTTTTGAATTTTGAGCTATCTCCAAAATTAAAATTAAAATTATGGAAAAACTATTAGATGAATGAGGCTGTTATTGTGTTTGGTTATAGAAATGTGCAAGGTCTTTTATATTTTTTTAATTTAAGAAAAAAAGTCGAAGCATTAATGATTTAACACACTCTGAATGTTGGAAGGCGTTTTTCTCGAAACTGTGAAAATGTAGATAGCTCATTATAAGAATAAGGCGACTTTTTTTAGATATGTCTTTCAATTCTGCTTCCATTAAACATCCTCTTCAAAATGACAAATCTAACATCATCACTACTATGTCCTCCGACTCCAAAATGCCTATTAATTGGCTTCTCTCTCTCATGCCTTATACAGTGGTAAATACGCTATTCCTACCCACTTTACGCGTTTTTTATGCGTTTCGTACGCGTTCGTTAAGCGCTCGTTAAGCGTTCGTTACCCGTTTCGTTTAACGCGTTTACTATCTGTTTCTTTACGCGTTTCTTAACGCGTTTAAAAGAGCCCGGATGAAAGGGGAGTAATCGTGGAGAAAGGGAGGTAATCCATGTATGACTTGCGGGCCGCTCTTATCCTACTTAAGAATTTAGTAAATATCGTTACTGTGGAGTAAATATAATCTTACAAAATTTTATGAAATCATTTTCTTTAAGAAGAAGAAAGGTTATCCTGTGAGAGTTTTATGAATATACATTTATTTTCCCATATAAAGGATACGGTTTAAAAAGGATTATGTAAATTGTGTTTATTACTATTACTATGAACATGCGGAATTCCAAATAGCACATGTGACATGCATGTTACATCACAGGGCAAGCCGCTAACAGTGTTGCGTCACAAGCCGGATAGGGGGGTAATAAAACTGCGGCTTATCAAAGTAAGTATCCTAATTGGGGTTGATTGGAATATCAACCAAATAAACCAAATCTTATATGCGAGTATGTGTCAGTTAGTATACTCTCTCATCAAAGTAAAAGATATCTGTATAGTTTGAATATGGATGAGACTCCCGTAACTCGGCATTTCATCTAGAGCCAAATTGTAAAAATGAAATCAAGACCGTATGCTTTATTCTTAGCTGTAAAACATAAGATCCGAACTACTCGGTGTCCCATCTACATCTAAATCGATAGTGTTAACTATTATGAAAAGTAATTGGGTTTATTCAAAGCTGTCTGTTTGGATCCTGATGCTATGCCGATCTATACAGTCAGGCGTTTGATCTGGATTCAAACCGTTTGAATAGAAATCAACATGGAAGGAATTATTCTAATACATATCAAACAGAAATAATCTCGATGAAACGCCGAGTCACTCAGCATTATGATCGAGATCCAAACTGTCTATATTTATATAAATTCTATAAGCGAAACCAGTTTAGATCCTGATAAGAGGCGTCTCATTTACAGAAAATGTTTTCAAAAATCGCATTACAATATGAGTATTATCGCGAAAATGCTCCAGTGACAAATTGATTCTTGTTTTTGATAAATCCGTTTCATTCGGATTTTTCGAAAACGGCAATCATCGATAAGATCCGAAATATCCGCGTGAAACGGAAAACGGACGCCCCAATCGCAACATCTCGGGTATATTAGTTTATTATCGCGTTTAAACGCGTTTAAATCGTTAGTTAAGCGTTCGCTAAGCGTTCGTTAACCGTTCACTATGCGTTTCTTAAAATGGGTAGGAATAGCGTATTTACCACTGTATCACTTAAATGCTCTTTCATTCTCTCTCAGTCTCACCTACATTATGAAACCGATTGGATTTGGAAGCTGAGAACGTACAGACCATTTGGCTGTAATGTCAAGGAGGATAATGCGCTAATGCATGCATGACGCCATTGTACACATGCCGTCATCATCATGACGTCATGATGACGTCATGGCAACGGCAATAACAAACAAAGTTGTGAACATTATTCTCTTTGATTTTATGGCTGAATGCATGTAACAAAAATGTGACGTGTGTTTTGACGTGATTTTCTTTGAAAAAGGCCCTTAGTGGTCGAAATATTAGAAAAGAGCAGTATATATATTAATATTAATTTAATTCCCTATCTGGAATATTGAAAAAAATATTGTGAAAATAAATAGTTTTAAATGAAATATAATATTATGTCTGAAAATAATGTTTAGAAGCTTATGACAAAAGCCTTAATTCCATTGGAAACGGACATAGTTTTAGATATCGACATCACTTTAACCGACACAGTCGTATTTCTTGTTTAAAAGGTACTTAGCAGCTGCAGTGGAAAATACGTAATTATATTCCATTAAAAGTATTTTATATGCTACATGTAACCGTTTTATATTCATTTCAATAGTTTGAAACGAGATATACCGGAGTCTGATCACTTTCAAAAAGGAGTCTAATCATGTTCCAAATGTTTTGCCACTCAGATTAAGTTAAAAATAATTCTTTTTAATTAAATTAACTATTTTTTCGCAATGTTGCTGCGTTTCGTTTTGTTGATAAACAAACTTAGTATCTACAATGTACATTGTTTTTTTAAATTTTGAATGACTGATATGTTTGACTTAACAATAAGCTGTAGTGTTTGAGACTCGAATAGTTATAAAGGTACATGCAATCTTCTTGCAACCTATTCACGACTACATCGACTTTTGAAAACAGTTGATATATAAGCCAAAGTAGTTCGACGGTTCTTATGTATCATTATCTTCCAGAGATATTCCCCCTCCCTTGTCGCCGTTATGGGGCTTAATTGTCAAACGGGATGTTTTTGTTTATTTGAGGAAAAATAAAAAAGTACCGGTGTTTCCGGTGACCCGACCGACCTTAGAAAAACTAGGGTCGGTCGTTTTTTTTTTCACTTTTCAAAAAATGTGTTGGCAAATGTCGGTCATTTCAGCGACAATCGTTGTGTAATAGAATATATTCTCCGTTTAATTATTTATAAAGCTAATTAATAGACGTTTAAGTTTTTTTAAATTGATTTTATAATAAGATTTAGCAAATATCGAAGTGAAATTTGCTCTAAATCTGTCATAAAGAGCTAGTTAGTTAACCATAAACCCATTCAATATGCAGTCGGCACATATCAATGACACATTTAACATGCATACAACACATTTCAAAACATCATTCATTCCATATGTCATATATATGCCACTACTTTGCCGTCTTTGTATGTAGATATTTTAACAATCATACCGGTTTAGATGTTGAAGATAAATTTAGGTAAAGGGACCTAGATCTATCAGTAAAATGGATATTTATAAGTTTTGTTATGTATGGCCCAGGGCTTTGCACAATAGAATACATTCATGCATAATCCATGTAAAAATACTTCATCAGAAAGTTATATGTTTTATTGTATGTTTAAAAAAACCAGAAAAAAAGATTGTCCGACCGTCCGTCCCTAATATGTTTGGGCATGTAATAGGAAACACAGGAGTTTCTTTATTTGGCCTGACAGAGATGCCCCCACTCGCTAGAAATAGACGGAAGGCAGGTCGGCGGTTTTGATATCATGCGCTGCTTCCAAATGAACGATAATAGCTGAAATCAACTTCCTGAAATCATCACTATCTCATCATCCCAACGAAGTAAAAACACATGATTCTTAACTCCGTGTCATCACTAATCACGTATCAGTGCTATGTGACATACTCCGTGTCGCTGTGCCGTACACCCCGACTCGTCAATCCATCCATCTTCTGTATATTATATATTAGTGTGTATACGCATTGTCTATCCAAATAGAAATGATTATTGCAGACGATAAATCTTAAGTAGACGAGTGTATGACAGCCGAAGAGTTAAACAGCTGACCACCGTACTACATTATACATTAATCCTACAGTGGAGAATCTGTCATTCTTTCCCGATAAACGCGTTTACGCTAAAACTATTATTTGCAGTGCAAACAGTTTGGAGCCAGATCAGACGCCGGGTAACCCGGCGTCTGATCAGGCTCCAAACTGTTTGGCACCAAGATAAACAAGAATTATCAGAATTGTCCAAAAGTTGTTCGTTTCTACGTTTTAGTGCTTTGCGTTTGCGTACGTTTGCGTTTAAACGGGAGATAATAACAGATTCTCCACTGTATCACGTATCCGTTCCGTTCACCACAAAGATATTTTTCATAATTAGTGCAAGATATGTTTGAAAAATGATTTATGCTAGTGTTATAAGTGCTCTTCGTTTACATATATTATTCTTTCAGCTAAACTGGTTCTTTTGCAAGTTGTTTTTACGGAGGGTCAAACTAAGGTCAAAGAGCATTTCGAATAAGTATCTAATAGAAGTATCGCTGAGAGAATATTTGTCTATATTTAGAGAAACGGACTAATATAAAATGTGCCAATTGGCTCTATGTGGGGCTATTTATTTCCATTTGGTTTTCAAACAACTAATCTGGCTCAAAATATATACACCATTAATTCATCAATATGCCCGGTTTCCGCTGAAGAAATTAGTTTCACTTTAGCCTCGAATGAATACGCACAATCAGACATTTTTTTATTCAGCATTTTGTAACTTAAAGCACTTTTAAAGGAAATCAGAATGCGTTCTACGATACCTTATGCTTTACTTTCAACCAGCATCCAACATTTCTTCAAAATTAGGAAGGGCTATTTGATAAAGGGTCAAGGACACGAACAACATCATAATGCCTATAGTGTAACATGAAACTGAAGTTGCAATGCAATCACGATCGTTTCTCAAAGGCACAAATTTAAGTTGGCTAAATATCATATTCAACTCTCTTTCTGGTTGATTATCAGTTATCCAGGTTCAACTACAGCGTTCCCTCTCTACAACGACACTCAGTTTGAGACACAGAGTGCGTGTTGTTCGGAGGGAGTCGTTATAGGGAGGAACAATTAAGAGTTGGCTTACATTTGAAACAGCTTGAATCTTGAGTTTTGTAACCAGATAACAACCCATTCGAGGGATATATTTTTCATATATATTCAAAGGAATTGATTATTCTATTTATTATGTGTATTTTAATGACATTTTACAGAAAAAAAACATACAATAAAATGATTATTTACGTCACAAAACTAATTATGACGTGACGTCGCAAAAAGTGATATCATCACTACATGTAGTGATGATATCAACAGTGACGATATCAAACTGAGAAATCTCTATAAATCATCGATATGTATATAATAAATGGCTATATCGATTCAGACATTTTCTCATGACAAAGATATGGTTGTTGATATAATATCCAGCCATGAGTTCAGATCAGAAAGCGATGGCCGTCGTTGGCCATCAATTGAGGGTTGGCTTCCGATCTGAAATACAGTGGAGAAAACGTCATTCTTCCGTTTGAACGCAAACGTGTTGCAATGCAATATAGAAATGTAAACTTTTTGACAATTCTGACTACCAGTTTTAATCTGAGTGCAAAAGGTAAAGATCCTGATCAGACGCCGGGTTCCCTGCAATCGAAATAATGGTTTTAATGTAAATGCGTGTATTAAACGTTTTCTCTACTGTATTCTGCACGCTGCACACTGGGCACACACTGCTAACTTAAGCCGTAAACAGTGGCAACTAAACAAGCTACAGCTGTTGTCATAGCATTTACATGTATAAATCGTGAAGCTTGCCGGAAACATAATTGTATTAAGGAAAAGTGGGATGTGCATTATTTTTAAAAAAAGGATGGTTGTATATAGCATACAGTCGATAATCAAATACATGTATTCATCTGATGGCACCGATCCCATTTACAAAAAACATGTATCGTCCCTTATTATCTCGATTCAAACTGTTCATACTGCCAATATTCTTAGCTTGACAATACATTCCAGTCGAAAAATTCAGATGATTTTATGAATTGTCTGTTTGTTTTGCTTGCTAACGTCTGTTTCTGTCATTTATTCTTTAATTGGACGGTCTAGAGATGGAATGAATGAATGAATGGTGTTTTACGGCCCATCGACACAAAAAGGTCATTTAGAGCCGAGGTCTAGAGATGGAAGCGACAGAGTAAATAACAAGTTACATTATATTGGTACATATAAAATAACTTTTGGATGATACATATACATGCATATTAAAAGTATATGTTATCAAGCTTTAGAAACTGCATGGTTATCTGTTTGACCGCCACAGGTCGCCGTGCCGCTTTAAACTGATTTTTCCATCAGTTTCTATCCAGATCAGAGGCAGCGTCCAGCCGTGTCTAACGCGGTGTCACATCTGGATTCAAGCTGTTTGTCACTTATTATTACATTTATCAAAATGTCCACTAATATGCAACTTTGAGAAAAAACAGTTGACGCTAATTTTAGCGGACGGTATATCAGCCATGCAACGCGTTAGACATAAATGTCTTGTTTGGGGAACAGTAGCAGCCGTTGTAGTAAGAAAGGAGTTGAAGGAAGGGAACACTGTACATGTACAGTGGAGAATCTGTTATTCTTTCCCGTTTAAACGCAAACGTACGCAAACGTAAAGCACTAAAACGCAGAAAAGTACAACTTTTTGACAATTATGATAATTCATGTTTATCTTGGTGGCAAACAGTTTGGAGCCTGATCAGACGCCGGGTTACCCGGCGTCTGATCTGGCTCCAAACTGTTTGCACTTCAAATAACAGTTTTAGCGTAAATGCGTTTATTGGGAAAGAATAACAGATTCTCTACTGTAGTTACACATATTATTTTATAGATAAGAGAAACTAATAACAATCGCGAGTAGAACAGCTTTGAAGCAAATCAAAACTGTTTGAAGACACCGATCGAGTCAAGTGCTGATCGGCAAGAAAATGAATACAGACAGTTAGCTTTTTGTCATCTATTCGTTCTTGAAGACTCGTGAATCTCACTAAGTACACGTAGACTGAACAGAAATATAGTAAATATTTGATGAACCTTATTCTCCTTAATACAAACGTATACAGATTGTAACCGAAATAAATGTTTAAGAAGTAATCCTATGGGACCGAATACTCGCAAAAAAGTATTAGGTATTAGCTTTTCTGTACTTATACTTCGGACAAACGACACTGACCCAAATGTCTGAACAGATTTTATGACCCAATCTAATAGCATACTTTACATGTACTACATTGATAAAAATAATATTTTGTACGGACAGACTGATAAATACGAAAGACTCAAGCAGGAAACGTAACACAAACAATACACCCACCTCTCAAGCAGAACACACACACACAGTCATACCACAACAAACACACACACACAGACGCAATACCATTCCTTCATCTACACACTAAATAGAAAACAACACGCAAGACAAACATAAAGCAAAGTGAATATAGGAGCCCGCCTTGGTACGGTCAGTAGCAATCAATAATTAACTATAAATTAATTAATTACTAACAACCACTGGGGGGTTAAACCTGGGTTTAGGGGCGCCCAACCTCACACTTATCTCCTATATTCACCTATAAAGAAAAATAGTGTACATAAAATATAAACCCTGTTCCACAACCTCACAATCAAAAAGACCGCCAGCACAGAAAGTAAATACATGTAAAACATTAGCAAAAATTCTATGACAAGATCATTAGTAACATGGGAAAGAATTAAACATTCAAGTCCGTGTTAAAAATAACCCACTATGGCAACGGTCAAATTGTACTCAAGCGACTAGTCTGTAGTTACGAGTAACTGTAAGACATGGAAGGGTCCAGGGTACGACAGAGAGGGAGAGAAAAAACAAAGCACGAAATTCCGACATAACTCTCCCGGTTAAGGACGGCTTTAAAGATACATCATCATGTAGTGCTAAGCCCTGTCTGTCGTCGCACAACCAAAGAGGAAAGCATAGTTATCAATTGTAGATTGATCGATAACCAAACGTGAAGTGCGCAGCAATATAGTTGGATCATAATCTTTTTGAGTCTGAAATTGTACATGAAAATTATTCAATTATTACATAAAAATACATTCATGAATACATGTATGTACCACCAACTTTCTTCCATACTAGAAACAAGCTGTTGGTTAAAGTCCTTCTAAACCGGAAACCTTTCTATAGACCGAAATGTTATGTTGTCCCCACACATGTCCGGTTAAGAGGGGTTTCACTGTATTTCAAATCGTGTGCTAGTATCAAATCTTTAAGAATTGCTTGCAATTACAGTTAAGAGAAAACAGGAGATGTGTCACTCTCTAGCGACGAGTTTACTTGTCATTTACAAACATTGTATAAAAAAAGCACACGTGCAAACAACATAGACCCAGGAAGAGTCAATTAATCAGGGTCTGCCCTGTTTGTCATTTTGCAATGTTTAACAGACAGCTTTCCTAAATAGTCCAAACTGAACTAGACGTAATTGGAAATTGGAATTATTCATTTTGAGTTTCAGGGGCATAATGAGTTAAAAAGTGGTATAGTCATTATTGATTTGGTCCATATCTCAGTTGATGCATGTTCATGACTGAATGAGAACACCTGCTCCCGATTAAGATTTATCTCCCTCTACAAGATCAGAGGCAAATTCCATTTGTAAATTGAGAGACCTATAAGATAACTACAGTGGAGAAAACGTTATTCTTTCCCAATAAACGCGTTTATGCTAAAACTATTATTTCTATTGAAAACAGTTTGGAGCCAGATCAGACGCCGGGTTACCCGGCGTCTTATCAGGCTCCAAACTGTTTGCCACCAAGATATCCATGACTTATCAGAATTGTCAAAAAGTTGCACTTTTCCACATTTTAGTGTTTTGCGTTTGCGTTTCGTTCCGTTTAAACGGGAAAGAATAACGTTTTCTCTACTGTAAACACGATGAACCTATTTTTATGATTTCGCCCAATCGCATTGCTATGTGCAGCGATATCGGATCCTGATTCGACACCGCGTTGCCCGGCATCTAATCAGAATCCAAATATTTGTAAAAATCATACTGGTGTCTCTCCCCTTAACAATGCCTAGACTATAAGTCTAAGAAATTATAGCAAATAACAATTTTAAGGATACAGTACCCGCGATACTGTAATTATTGAGGAAGATCATGAAATAGGAAACGGATCTAACTGCTTTACTTGAGGGAAACTGCTGTTTTTCACGATTATTATTGTCTATTATATTTCGTTTTATTCAGCAATATCTGTGAGGACTGTGAGCAATTCATTGATGATAATTAACCAATTTTGTAGGAAAATCAAAAGAATATTCGGAATAATATGTAATTCTGCATGTTTGTGTGTTGGCACTTTTGTGTTGCAGACAAAGGATACAAATAAAATATTTTTCTAATATACAAAATAATAGAATATAATTAATATCAAAGTAATTTTGTATATATTTCATCTTTGATATTTTGTAAATTTACATTTAATCCCTTAATGCACAAATGATAATTATTTAATATCTAAATAATCACTTTCATTTGTAATTGTTTCATAACTATTATTCCATCAGGCATAGTGCAGTTTCGTTTGTAATTACATTGTATAGCTATACTCTCCCTACAGACATATAGGCACTCCGATGGCGTGTGTACATGACAAAGAGCTGGGAGTTACAGTGGAGAAAACGTTATTCTTTCCCGTTTAAACGCAAACGAAATTCAAAACACTAAAACGTAGCAAATGTCAATTTTAAGATATTTCTTACAATTCATTTTTACCTGAGTGGCAAACAGTTTGGAGCCTGATCAGACGCCGGGTAACCCGGCGTCTGATCTGGCTCCAAACTGTTTGCATTTAAAATAATAGTTTTAGTGTAAACGCGTTTATTGGGAAATAATAACACATTATCCACTGTAAGTCATGTCTCAGGTAGCTCGGTGTGTGGTCAGGTTCTAAATTGTGTGATGCACATACATGTATTTAAATCAGTAATTGATATTTATGAGAAATTGTCGTTTTCCTTTTATATTCGTTTAAGCATAATGACTCAATAGACACTGACATAAATGTCAACTATATTAGATCCGTATACATGTACAGTAAAATCTCTCTATTAAGATCACTAAAGTTTGTTAATTATTAGGGTATTCACGATAGATGACCGCTTAAAGCAAGGTGACAGTGAAACAGAAGGCTCCTTTAGGAGCATTCTGTTTCACTGTCACCTTGCTTTAAGCTGCCACCTCTCTATTATACAATCAATTAGTCTTCGTTTTAGTGGTCGTAATAGCGATGTTTTACTGTACGTATTAATATCATATGTAATGTATCTTGATCAGACATCGATTGATTCGGTTCTTGACTTATATACAAATTGCTAGCAATTATAATTGAAAGTAAATTAGTTTTAATTTCAACCTACGCTCATGCTATTTAGAGATATTGTGGCGTCATATACGTATTCTTTAGACAAAAGGCATTTTATATGTCGCTCATTTGTCATTGGCCTTTAAGTGTCGAGGCGTAAATTATATTAAGAAGCGTTATTCATAGACTAGATATAAAGAGCTATGCGCCATTAATATACAGCTGCCGGTTACAAAAGTACATCTTCACGCTTATTTCTTTCACTGTGTCATGTTTTAGCTTTAAGAGTCACGCAATGACAGTTTCCAGACAAATACCCCAGTTCTTTCTGTTATTTAGAGTGTTATGCGGGGGTTATATTTGGTTTGATAAAGAATAATATATTTGTACTCTGTGTCTTACGTCTCCCAGCCTAAAACGCGTATTCATACTTTATTCCAATGTCGTTTCGGAGAATATGGATATCGCACACTAACAAAACATATGTTGTTGGCTTTAAATAAACAGAAACAACATGACCCCTCCCCCATAATTTCAAGGATTTGTCATAAATAATCGCGCATTCTTATTTTTTTTTCTATACGGTAATGTTCAGCCAACTTTATTTGGGGTCGGACAACGTTTCATTGGTGATATCGATTATTTTGAATTATGAACATTGTTAAATATAGATTAAGCATGTTTAGAGTTGTAGAAACCTAAAGTGACTGCTAAACTGTTTAATCAAGACCAAAGGTCGTTTTACGCGGCGTCATACAGTGGAGAATCTGTTATTCTTTCCCAATAAACGCGTTTACGCTAAAACTATTATTTGCAATGCAAACAGTTTGGAGCCAGATCAGACGCCGGGTAACCCGGCGTCTGATCAGGCTCCAAACTGTTTGCCACCAAGATAAACAAGAATTATCAGAATTGTCAAAAGTGTGTCTTTTCTACGTTTTAGTGTTTTGCGTTTGCGTACGTTTGCGTTTAAACGGGAAAGAATAACAGATTCTCCACTGTAAGTCATGTCTCAGGTAGCTCGGTGTGTGGTCAGGTTCTAAATTGTGTGATGCACATACATGTATTTAAATCAGTAATTGATATTTATGAGAAATTGTCGTTTTCCTTTTATATTCGTTTAAGCATAATGACTCAATAGACACTGACATAAATGTCAACTATATTAGATCCGTATACATGTACAGTAAAATCTCTCTATTAAGATCACTAAAGTTTGTTAATTATTAGGGTATTCACGATAGATGACCGCTTAAAGCAAGGTGACAGTGAAACAGAAGGCTCCTTTAGGAGCATTCTGTTTCACTGTCACCTTGCTTTAAGCTGCCACCTCTCTATTATACAATCAATTAGTCTTCGTTTTAGTGGTCGTAATAGCGATGTTTTACTGTACGTATTAATATCATATGTAATGTATCTTGATCAGACATCGATTGATTCGGTTCTTGACTTATATACAAATTGCTAGCAATTATAATTGAAAGTAAATTAGTTTTAATTTCAACCTACGCTCATGCTATTTAGAGATATTGTGGCGTCATATACGTATTCTTTAGACAAAAGGCATTTTATATGTCGCTCATTTGTCATTGGCCTTTAAGTGTCGAGGCGTAAATTATATTAAGAAGCGTTATTCATAGACTAGATATAAAGAGCTATGCGCCATTAATATACAGCTGCCGGTTACAAAAGTACATCTTCACGCTTATTTCTTTCACTGTGTCATGTTTTAGCTTTAAGAGTCACGCAATGACAGTTTCCAGACAAATACCCCAGTTCTTTCTGTTATTTAGAGTGTTATGCGGGGGTTATATTTGGTTTGATAAAGAATAATATATTTGTACTCTGTGTCTTACGTCTCCCAGCCTAAAACGCGTATTCATACTTTATTCCAATGTCGTTTCGGAGAATATGGATATCGCACACTAACAAAACATATGTTGTTGGCTTTAAATAAACAGAAACAACATGACCCCTCCCCCATAATTTCAAGGATTTGTCATAAATAATCGCGCATTCTTATTTTTTTTTCTATACGGTAATGTTCAGCCAACTTTATTTGGGGTCGGACAACGTTTCATTGGTGATATCGATTATTTTGAATTATGAACATTGTTAAATATAGATTAAGCATGTTTAGAGTTGTAGAAACCTAAAGTGACTGCTAAACTGTTTAATCAAGACCAAAGGTCGTTTTACGCGGCGTCATACAGTGGAGAATCTGTTATTCTTTCCCAATAAACGCGTTTACGCTAAAACTATTATTTGCAATGCAAACAGTTTGGAGCCAGATCAGACGCCGGGTAACCCGGCGTCTGATCAGGCTCCAAACTGTTTGCCACCAAGATAAACAAGAATTATCAGAATTGTCAAAAGTGTGTCTTTTCTACGTTTTAGTGTTTTGCGTTTGCGTACGTTTGCGTTTAAACGGGAAAGAATAACAGATTCTCCACTGTATCTAGAGTCTAATGGTTACCAAACATCAAGTCGCGACTGGCAGGTCAAGGTCTATTACGTGTTTAATACAGTGGAGAAAACGTTTTCTTTCCCCTTTTAACGCATAC
Source organism: Gari tellinella (assembly GCA_922989275.2). Taxonomy (NCBI): domain Eukaryota; kingdom Metazoa; phylum Mollusca; class Bivalvia; order Cardiida; family Psammobiidae; genus Gari; species Gari tellinella. Next base: position 31,251,361 of record OV277872.1, on the reverse strand, counting down.
GAAACGCAAAAGCAAAACACTAAAACGTAGAAAATGTCGAGTTTTAGATATCTTTTACAGTTCATTTTTATCTGAGTGGCTAACAGTTTGGACCCTGGCCCCAACCTGTTTGCATTTGAAATAATAGTTTTGGCGTAAACTTGTTTTTTGGGAAAGAATAACGTTCTATCCACTGTATACAGTGGGACCGCTCTGTTACGACCAATGAAACGACGGCTAATTCATTGTATAAAGCATAATTGACGGCTAAAGCAATGTAACAGTAAAACAGAAAGCTTATGAAAATGCTTTATTTTTTACTGTCACATTGCTTTTAGCAGTCACATGATGCAAACATCTAATTAACTAACACATTTTAATGGTCGTTCTAGAAAGGGTTTTCTTATGCTTATGCAGTATTTAACCTGTTACCCTTGTGACGCGTATATATGTATTTTACAGAACAGATCAATCATTTTATTTAGTCGCAGAGAACAAATCGTTTGGTAATTATATTTGAAACAATACATAGTCAACTTTTGATATAATTAAGACAGTGGGATAAATAGTCGAATACTGAAATTAGGCGGTTAAGATATGTCAAGGTATATGCACCGTTCGACCTAGAAGCAATGGTTATATGTTGGTAAAATAACTTAAGGAATGTCTGATTGATCATTGGCTTTTAACTACGTATAGTATTCCTATACTTAATTCAATTAATCACTCTAATTGGCATATATCATATATTTAAATAACAAAACATTCTAGATTTTCTTGAAGAGAGGGAAGCTGACTTACAGTACTTGAAACGATATTCATCCTTTCCAAAACATTTAACAATTATCCTGTTGTACAATCGTCTGCTTTGAATTTGTCGTCCGCATTGTGTGTAAAATTGTAAGTATTTTAACCCATTTAAGCCTAATGTCTATTATAAAGGTAATTGCAAACAGTGAAGACCCTGATGAGACGCCACGTTACGTAGTGTTACCTCAGGTTCTGTACATATTGTTATATCATATGAACTACTTTTTCTTTTCTGTACGCAAAACACTGTAATGTCTTTAAAACACTCTTGTACAATGAACTAATCCAGCAATTATACAGGGAGAGTCCATTAGATAAGATAACACGATAAGATAAAATATGATTGCAATATCCAGGCATGGATTAAATGGAGCCATCTCAAGACGAGTGTCCAGCAGTTTGGATGCCAGATCAAATGTGGCACGCAGTTTTTGGTATGGATAAAAAACGTTTACAAAACCTAGTTAAGTCGCTTTCAGCAGGCAATTTACGATGATGAATTGCGTAACCGTTAAATCGATTTAGAACTACCTGTGAAGTGTATAATATATTATTCTCTCCTGCGATCAAATAAAGAAAATGTCAAGATTTAGTCATTTTTATTGTTCTTATTTGAGTGACCAAATTATCCGGCGTCGGATCTGCTTCCAAACTGTTTGAAGTGTAAATAATTATGATAGCATAAACGCGTTTATTTGGAAGGAATAATCTTATCCACAGTATAGTTACATTTACAGTGGGTGGTGTAATTGAATGTGTCATGTTGGCATGTGGTATGTTGCATGGAATTTAAATATGACTAAGGCATGCTTCTCTGGAAAATCAAATACAGTGGAGAATATGTTATTCTTTCCCGTTTAAACGCAAACGTACGCAAACGCAAAACACTAAAACGTAGAAAAGTACAACGTTTGGACAATTCTGATAATTCATGTTTATCTTGGTGGCAAACAGTTTGGAGCCTGATCAGACGCCGGGTAACCCGGCGTCTGATCTAGCTCCAAACTATTTGCACTGCAAATAATAGATTTAGCGTAAACGCGTTTATTGGGAAAGAATAACGTTTTCTCCACTGTACATGCAACTGCTTATGCGGGATCGAAAACAAGGAAGAACAATCAAACATGAGATTCAAGGCTTAATTGTTTAGTACAGTATATCCGATTCAATATAGGGTTAATACACCTTTTTTCGTGCATTAACATCTGAAGAAGCCCGCGGGCTGTATTTGAAGCCCGAGGCTTTAGCCGAGGGCTCCAAGACAGCACAAGGGCTTCTGCAGATGTTAATGCACGAAAAACAGGTGTATTGACACTATTCTTGCATAAAAATATGTCTATTTCCCCTTCTTGTTGGATTTCACCTAACTCCGTTCTCTAATACATTGACAGAATACGCGCACATAGAGAGGTCAAGTTTGTTTACAAAATGTTCATGTATTTTATATATCAACGGCTTAGATACAGGGCCACATGTACCTGATTTATCAATGTCGGCCATTTTTTAAAAGCGAATCGATTCGCATGTGTAATAATAATTTACGCTTGGCACTCAACTGACATCATGCTGTTCTTCGTCGGTTAATTCAGGGATTTGAAAATGTTAAATATATCTGGATATAAGGAGAAATGTGGTTGGATGTTGGAATAACGTTGAATGAGTTGGTCTGGTACAACGTGAGACGTAGCATACAGACGTCAGCGACTTTCTCTAGACCAATTCTATGGAAATACAGGTACACCGATTTACAGTTTAGCATGTTTAGGGTAGGACTTTATTTATAATGCTATATTTCTTAATAAATATCAGACACATGAATGGATTACCAGCAGTCGATTGCAGTTATTTAACTCATTATAACTCCATACTGTAGTCTAGCGGGATCGAGTGTAGTCTATTTCTATTTATTACTTCTACGCCATCAATTCTTATGATTATGAGAAGGGGCACTTTCTAGGTGCACCATTGGGACTGTACCTGTCGAACACAGGCACAGAGGAGATAACGTTATTCTTTCCCGTTTTTAAACGGAAAGAAATGCAAACGCAGTGCACTAACATGGAGAAAATGACATCTTTTTTATACTTCTGACTGTTTATTTTAATCTGAGTACCAAACATTTGGGAGCCTGATCACAGATCAGACACCGGGTTACTCGGCGTATGATTTGGCTCCAAACCAACGTCTGAACTGGCTCCAAACTGTTTGCAATGGAAACAATTGTTTAAGAGAATAACGTTTTTTTTTCACTGTTATCTATGTAGAAACTCAACAATTCCCTACAGCTCAGTCGTTAGAGTGCTAGAATGTTACGTCAGAGACCCTGGCTCCAAGGTTATAAAGCTTTTGAGTTGAGTCTGAAATCGTCCTTAAGCGTTTGGTTGGTCAGATTTGAGTTTTTGATGAGCAAAAACTGAAATTTGACTTATCAATGTCTAAGAACCATATAAGACTCAACTTAAAAGTTTTAACTTTCTATACGTCTAACTGTCATTGTGCTTGGTAACCATTTTTATACTAGATCTACAGTTGTCTAGGAATATAGAATAATTTGGAAAATATGTTTTGATAATTTTGTAAGCCATTTAAATATTAGGAGCGTACTAAGAGTCAGTTACTGAAATAGCTGGAACGGAATTTGGGTTGACATGCTATTTTATCAACATTGCCGTTATAGATTCTAAATGTGTGTGTCTGTTAGATTTACTTGTAGGGTTTAAATAAAGATTTGAATTTGAATTGTCTCATTCAATCATTGCCTTCATTAAAGAATAAAAAAAATTCTAAATAAGATGATAAAGCTGTCTATATGTTTAAACTGTTATTATTTATTTTCATGCATGTTTGTTGTTTCAGATTCTATCACCAAATGTCACTGGCCATCCGCCTTGGATGTTGGTCTAAATCTTGAGAAGTCTGCAGTCATCCTTTCTCATTGACTGTGAACAGAATGTGTTTGGTGCTTACTCAACAGAGAACAGTGACAATAACGAGAATGAACCAGAATTAACAAAACAAAGTTTAACTCATGATGAATTTATGTTTACACAAAGTCATCACCCGGCTGGTCTCAAAATAACAGAAATGTCTTAGTTTAATGAGGAGCAGCTAACCCAAGACATCTATTACATGTACATGTACATAATTTGATTGCACATTAACCTATCACTCAATCAATATGCAGTTTCCCCCTCTTATCTATTTCTCCACTGAGCAAAATAGTTCAACACTATGGAATCATGAATGTATGCACTATAAGGAGCCTAAAGCATTTTGAAAGTAAAGCAGAACATACCATTAGGTACTTTCTACTTTACTTTCAACATGCTGTAATAAACAACCTGGATTAAGGGTAAAGGGTTAAACAGACATAGTCTGAAAGATCAAATTACTACAGAGCTACAGGTAAAAGGCATGATTTTTATCTTATTTTCAAATATTCTAAATGTCTATTTTTTCATTTTTAATTCCATTTCTAAAAAATAATTATTTCCTTCATGCATTACTTTGACTACTCAAACTTCTTAGAACATATCTATTACATTGTGCTTCAGTATATTTACCAAGTTCATTTATTATCTTGAGTTATGTAATTTTTTAAGTACTTGAAATATGTGTACAAAACCAGGATTTCAAATAAAATATATTTCAATAAGCACAATTTTGCATATATATAAATAATAACAAGAACTTTTGTCTTTATATTTGAGATCCATTTCCATTTTTTTTTTATTAATATCAGTCATTTTCTTCCATATCACAGCTTCCTTTATTCTAATTTCACACCAATTGTATATCTTGCAAGTATCATGCTTCACTACAAACAGTGTACTTACAAGGAATGCACTTGTCTTCTGACTCAGTGTAAACTTTGAAGAGAACATCCCCTAAAGGAGCCCTCTGATCAAGGTCGCCACACGAAGCATAAGTTTCAATGCATCGGTGTACATGTATACTTTAAACAGAACGCAATTAAACAAGATGGACAAACTTTTATTTTGATTTTAAATGTACATTTAAATCGCCAGTGGTTATTGAATGAGAGATTTCGCCTAACTGTGGCCAACGTATGCAAATAGTCGCTGTCATGGACATTTTACTGAAATGAACTATCTGGTTGTAGACCAATTGGAGTGTCAGATGGCCGATTTTGTCAATTTCAAAAATTGATTGATTTGGGTTTACGGCCGCAAACTGTGACACAAAGGTTGTCATAATAGCGCCGATGTTGTGTCAATTTCATGTCATCTATAATAGCAAGTCGCTGCCGTCGAAAGTTCGGCATTTTAAAAATATGTACATGTATGTGCACAATTACGGTACAATGTATAAATAACTCGTATACGAGAAATGGGATTCAAGCTGTTTGTTATCGCTTTTATTAATGAGTTAACTGCAAGTTTTAATAATAAATCAAAAGTTACTTTGCCTAGTGTGTTTACTTATATGATGTGTTCTGCTTTGTATCCATCCTAAAGTGGTGAACACGTTAGAAAAGGACAATTTTTCGGCATTTCTGACCTTTCATTTTTTTCAGAGTGGCAAACAGTTTGGAGCCTGATCAGACACCGGTTAAGCCGGCGTCTGATCAGGCTCGAAACTGTTTGCAAAGGAAATAATAGTTTTAGCGTAAACGCGTTTATTGGGAAAGAATAACGTTTTCTCCACTGTACCTAATAATGTCACCTGTCAACAGAATTATTTAGTTGTACAAGTTTGGTTGGACTGTATACTATGGAGAAGACGCTATTATTCCCCAATAAACTCGTTTAATGCTAAAACTATATTTGAATATAGTTTTCCATCGTAAACAGTTTGGAAACAGATCAGCCGCCGGATAACTAAATAGTAATGAGTTCAAAAGGTGCAAACTGAATGGGAAACTGTTTAGATCCCGACCAGAATGCTCCCCCAGGAGTCTACACCATTTGTTAGCTATTGTCTGTCCAAACACTTAGGGTTATTACAGTGAAAACCTTTTGCATTTCGCCTTAATGACCGTTATGTGTATTTGGCGCACGGTGATTATTTTGTAATTTCAATAACAATGCATTCACCAGCATCTTTGCACTGACAGTGTAGGCTGCAGTTTGGCCAGAACGCTGTTCAAACCGTCATTGTTATTGTTTATACTGGGCCCCGGAACAATCATAACTATAGCGGGCATTAACGGCGCGTGTGCACGTGAATCGCCTTGTTAATACACGTTAAAGTACTCGTTAATGCACCCCCTGGGAACGGCTTTTTATGCAAGAATATGTATTTAATTTGCACAGTGAAGAAGACGTTATTCTTTCCCCAAACAAGCGTTTGCACAAAAAATACTGTTCCCATTGCAATGAATTGGAAGTTGGAACCTAATCAGACACCGGATAACCCGGTATCTGAGCAGGCTCCAACTACTGTGTGTCACTCGGCTTTAAATAAATCATGGGAAATGTAAAGAAGTGTCATTTTGTACATGTTTATGCATTTCGAATAAGAATTGTTAATGAGTGTTTATGTAGGATAGGATTGTCTCCCCTGAGTGTCAGAAAATTCACGCATGGACAAGGCTTGATCTGAGGGGGAGAAAGTCCTAATCTACATAAAAACAAATGATGATTTATGGCAGTTTGTTTACATTTATTCGCGGCCAAAACATGATATTGTTTATAGTAGCAGTATCACAAACGACGTCATGCATTGACACGCGTAATGCAGTGCATGTTGTTAAGCATTGCAAACATTTGGTGTCATGGTTATAGAGGTTATCCCTTTGAGGCGAATCCCTATCCCATATGGGCAAGGATGGGAGAAATATAGGATATGTCATGAGTCGATGCTTAAGACAAGCTGATCTCAAACGAGTCTAGAATTGAAATGTTATTAAGCGAGCCTTGGCGAGCTTAATAACTTTTCTATTCTAGACGAGTTCGAGATCAACTTGTCTTAAGCATCGACGAGTGACATATTCTTTTTCTCACATTACCAACGATTTAAGCTTTTTTAAAGCAATATGCATTATTTGGAACCCAGGTGACGTCAAAACGTCGTTATAAATAGTGACGTTATAGTGACGTCAGCAAAGTGATCTTACACATGTTGGAGATAAGGATATACGTAGTCGTTGTTCGCTATAGAAAACAGGGGTAGTTATGTGAGAAAAACGTATTCTCTCCATTGTAACTGAACGTATGATACTTAGCTTTTAAAGTACAGTTGACATACTCCGTTTAAAAGTAGTATGCATGAGATGCTTGTGCAGTTCAGTTTCCCCTTTCCTCTATCATAATATTTCAAATTGCTTAACCCTTTCATGATCAAATTTATCGCGAGATGTTAACCCCTTTACCGCCATATTGTTGTATGCTTCAATAGTGTTGTCTGCAATATCGCTTCAAAGTTAGGTTTAAGGCAATATAACTGACATTATTTCAAAACAAGAAGCAAACAGTTTTGATTCTGATCAGAATCAAAACTGTTTGCAAATGTGCCTTATGACGTCATTGAGAGTGAAAGGTTTAAAATCATCTCGTCTGTATAGCAAAGCTGCATGTTGACTATAAAGCATTATATAATTTAATGATTTCAACATATCAAGTTACATGCCATATTAAACCAGACAGGGGATGATCGTTATTGGCAGTCAACTTTCAAAGAACGCATGTACTGGAACGTTTAAAGCATTGTAAAATACATAACCAAAATACATGTACAGTAACGAAGATACTTTTACTTCCCGTATTATATAATAATCAAAATTAATATAAAACATGTTTAACTCTTTTAACACGAAGGACGTGTTTAAAATAATACACGTTACATTTGCAAACGGTGTAGACCTAGATCAGAGGACCCCCTATGATAAGGGTCTACCCTGTTTGCATTAAAGCATTATGTATTAAACTACACAGAAGTCAAAGTAGACAGTTCATGTAGTTCATGCTTTGGTAAATAAGCCTAATAACCCAACATTGTTATTTAGTGTCGAAAGAGTTAATATAATGTTCAAACACCGCGTGCACAGGAAACCATTAGGAAGACGTTTACAATAAATGTATACGAATATTAACATACATGTAACAGAACAGAACAATCATTTTATTTGACTGTAAAATGCAGTTTTATTACAAATTGTTAGGTTAACCAATATGCTTATCCAAACTTATACCAATATAGTTGATTTACACATACTATGTTATTCGTCTTCTGTTGGGAGAGTACTTATTATATTATCAAGTTATTCAATGCTTCCACTCTCGATGACGCCAAAAAGCGCGTTTCATAACAATGTGAATCCTGATCAGACGCCGCGTAACTGTTTGACATTTGTTTTGGAAATTTCTTCAGTTATACTGCCTTTAAATTAACGATATTGTAGACAAGAATATTGTAGTAGACGACAATGATACGGTAAAGAGGTAACATCTCACGATTTATTTGGCAGCGAAAGAGTTAACCAAAGAGATGTTGGTACATGCTTATAAACCAGGTAAACTACCTACTACAGCGTCTGATGTAACCCCTAAACTGCCTTACTCCGAGTACAATAGTTATTTCCAAAACGTTTGGATCCTGAGCATACCCCGTTTAACCCTGTCCCCAATAGAAGCGCCTTTGAGCGGATATAATTTATTCATCCGCTGAAGAAAGTAGTTCCAATTTAATCAGTAATGAATATGTATTATGGGGAATATTTTCTATATTATAGCACATGATAGCTTAAAACAGGCTGAAAGTAAAGCAGAATGCGCCCTAAGGCGCATTCTGCTTTACTTTCAACCTGCTTTAAGTAGTCACCTAGTACTAGAAATAGGCTATCAGGTACATGTAAAGGGTTAAGCGGCGTCTGAACAGAATTCAAACTGTTTACCACTAATTCCAATAATTTCCTAACTAAAAATAACTAAAATTTTCATTTGAGAAAAATAACACACGACGACTGTTTACAATTGATTACGTCATGGCAATGAAAGGGTAACACTTTTACAGCAATATTATGATCTTGCCCCTCCGTGCGTTTTAATTTGAGGTACTACAGTGGAGAATCTGTTATTCTTTCCCGTTTAAACGCAAACGTACGCAAACGCAAAGCATTAAAACGTAGAAAAGAACAACTTTTGGACAATTCTGATAATTCTTGTTTATCTTGGTGGCAAACAGTTTGGAGCCTGATCAGACGCCGGGTTACCCGGCGTCTGATCTGGCTCCAAACTGTTTGCACTGCAAATAATAGTTTTAGTGTAAACGCGTTTATTGGGAAAGAATAACAGATTCTCCACTGTAATAGTTTTAGTGTAAACGCGTTTATTGGGAAAGAATAACAGATTCTCCACTGTAGATACATTTTAGATATATACAAGACTCAAGATGTCTCTGCCTCTCCAATGAACCAAACGCACTTAACTCCAGTGTGTCATTTTCTGAAAGAAAGTAAATCAACTACGACATTGCGGCAAAGGACAAGTTTTCTGCCGAAGGCTGTCTACTGTGCTAAATGTGGATTTAATGGCATTAGTTACAACAATCTCAGCTATTTAAGCCGGTGAATAGATCTAGTTTGTAACTCACTTATTCACGGAAACTCAAAAGAACAATTCCTGTCGCCAATTAAGTTTTTCCAATTTTTTACTATTTTGGTTGTTGTTGTTGTTTTCTTTACAGTAAATTGCAAAATTGCAAAGTGTGCATATCCTGATCAGACGGCGCACTCATGAGCCCTATGATCAGGGTGTACATTGTTCGCACAAAAATGTTCTCTTCAAAGGTATACTATTTGTATATGACAAGAATCACTCGTTACTAGGGTTCTATGTTTTCAAACATGTCCCTAATGCACAAAGACTTTCACCGAATCATTACCCGCAGCGTCGACTATGCACTTCCTGATTTCACTGCAGATAAGATTGGTGTTAATCACCTAGATAAATGTAAACCTCTCGACTGGTGTAAAACTACCTGTTTCTAAATTGGAGTCTGCTTTAAATTGAATAGTATTGCTAGAGAAAAACGACGGCTAAATTTTAAACAAATACTGATCTGGAACAAAACTGCTTTACATATGAGATGTTAGTAAAGACATGATTGGAACACTTTGGGATGTTGTTTTTCAACAATGTTAACCTATGAGCGCCCATCGGAATCATCCATGCTATATACTGGATTTGTCCTTTAATGATACAAGGGGTTCCTGATCTGATTTTTCCTTCTTTTTGTACTATATTGCAATAACTATAAGCAAATAATGTGCACTCTGATTAGACGCCGCATAATGCGGTGTTTTATCAGAGTCTACACTATTTCCCTGAGACCTTCCTACTTTGTTGTGGTTCTGGGGCTTGATTGGCATAGGGAATTGTTTCTGTTTAAAAGACCTAGAATATCACCTCGTCCAAGAACTAAAAGGAAGGCATCTTGGTGATTTCGAAAACATATGCTGCTTCGCAACGAATGAGATTAGCTGAAATCATCTTCCTGAATCATCATCTCATCTCATCATCCCTCATCATTCATGGACGCTATATGACATAGCCGTAAAACCAACTCATCCATACACTGTTTGCCTATTCCTCTTTTAAATATGCATGGACAACATTAATACTTTCTATGTCTTAGCAGTTAGTAGCAGAATACGCATTGGCAACCTGCTTTTGTGTAGCACCGATTCGTTAATTTAACGCGATTGCAAAGACTACAAAATACCGTAATTTTATTCTCTTAAATGTTAAACCTCAGACTACATGATTATACTTAGCTCGAATAATATGGATCTCAACGTACATGCAACGCGGCGTCTGACCAGGATTCACGCTTTTGACGCTAATTGCAATATGTTTTAAGTAAAACTGAAATTTATATATGTGGACGATAGTTGTTTAAAGGTGGTTACATGTACATCGTGAGAGTGAATGGGTAGATAATATGCTGATTCTTCAATGACCTTGAATTTTAGATGATACATATCAGCTATCAAAATGCACTTGATTTATTCAAAATATGCCTCTCTTGAAAACACTGCAGATTAAATATAAGGCCTGGACTTAAAGTAAAGGTGAATATATCCTTTTATATTAACTCTTTTACTGCCAACGGTGCCCAAATTCGCTTTTGCAAACAGTTTGGATCCTGATCAGACGCCGCGTCACGCGGGGTCTGATCAGGATCTTAACTGTTTGGCATTCGTATCGACATTTATTCAGTCAACACAACCCATAAGCTGACTTTAAATATTATGCAGACTACACGTCCAGTACAAAAGATATTTAGGCGGTTAGAGATTTAAAACAGGCGATATAACTTGGCATGAAAGTTAATCATTCCAACGCAATATGCTAATCAAATCGACTTACGCATCGCGGAATCTGATCAGGATCCAAACGGTTTAGTACTTGAATCAGTATGTCTTAAGTCGTACTTAAATCTAAGCAGACAACAGTTTGAAGAAACGTGTTGCACTTTAAAGTTGAAGAAAACCCTGATGAGCATGAGCTAACAGTTTCAGCTTACATTTTCATTTACTGTAAAATGACGCTTTTACCATCACCAGGTTACGACGGGTGGTGGGCTTATGACAAGATTGGTGTTAAGCAGAAATCCACTGCATGCGCGAACTGTGTTACGCTCATCTTGGTTTAAGCTGAAATATTTTTAAAATACCGGAAAACGCATTCGATTGGTTAGCCGACTTACTGTTACCAAGAAAAAGATATAAAGATAAGAAATACGGGAAACGGTGTCTTGCACATTATTGATAATATCTTTAAACATAATATTATTACGTTTCCAGGAAATGGTTGGATACATATCAAATAAAAGTAGAAGAGAAGGAATTTTAACCACAAATCTCTGAGCGGATGCTTACAATAGGTAGGTGTGTTTTTATTTGTATAAAATTTGCTTTGTTCTTTACATACATTTGATAGGTCTGTCTCTTTTAAGCGACTGAAGTTAAACATTACCACGATGCAAAAATGTTACAAAAATGATAGTTTTTGTGTCATCTGCTGTAGGCATCACTTTTCCGGCGTCTGTACGTCACGCTTTGTGCGTCACGCTACATAACTCCTGTTGTACTGAAGCTTTTAAGACAAAACTTAATTTATTGATAACAATTGACAAGTGGAAGCGTATTGCACAAGGGTTATAACTATTGCTACACTATTGTGAGAGTTATTCCCCTTTATAACATTTTCTTTTCATGCAGATTTCTTCTGTTATATTTAAGAGTTTGAAATTAAATTTATTTTATGGAGAGAGATTGATGAGTGAAATTTTCTTGAATAAGGTTGATAACTCTTGCAGCAATACTGTGAGGGTTATTCCCCTTTCCTATATTTTCTATTTTCATCATATAACTTCGGTTCTACTCATGCTCTCCAGATTAAATTTGATTAACTTAAATAATTTGATGAGTGGAAGTGTCTTGCTAAGGTTCATTTTTCTTGCATCAATACCATGAGAGTTGTTCTCCTTTTCTACACTTTCTTTTGCGGCAGAAAATTTCTGCTATAATGAAGTTTGTCATTTTAAGTTTAACTCTTGTTCGACTGATGGTTATTGACAGGTGACACACGTGTTCTGAGGAACATCCTTCTATTTTTTAATGTATACAGTGGAGAATGTGTTATTCTTTCCCAATAAACGCGTTTACACTAAAACGTTTATTTCCACTGCAAACGGTTTGGAGCCAGATCAGACGCCGGGTTACCCGGCGTCTGATCAGGCTCCAAGCTGTTTGCCACTCAGATAAAAATGATTTGTAAGAAATATCGAAAATTTGACATTTCCTACGTTTTAGTGTTTTGCGTTTGCGTTTCGTTTGCGTTTAAACGGGAAAGAATAACAGATTCTCCACTGTACATTGTTTATTATTCAATTCAATATTTTAATGTTAAGCAATTGGAAACTTGACCAGACCTAGAGTTAATAGTCTCATGAGCTGTGTGTGTGCAAATTTACCACTACTTATTGTTATGCTTTTTGTGTTTATTTCTGTCTATAGTATTGAAGATAGGTGAACACATAAAGCAGGTTGGAAGTAAAGCAGCATGTACTTTCAGTTACATTTTCATGATTGTATAGAGTTAACTACTTTTATTCAATGTAGGAATGAAATAATATGCGCTAAAGGGAGTTTCTATGAAGGACAGAGTTAGACGTGACCGTATACAGTTCGAGTGGTCCCTCTCTACAATTGCTGCCAATGGGAGACACATAGAGTGTGTGTTGGTCGGAGGGAGCCCTTTAAGAGAGGGGAAATTAAGAATTGGCTTACATAAGCAAATAGCTTGAATCCAGATCAGACGCCGCGTAACGCGGCGTCTGATTTGAATTCAATCTGTTTGTCACTCGTCATTTTATTTATATATCAAAATGACCACTTATATTTAACTTTGAGAAACACAGAAAACGACAATTTTAAGCAAACATTACAAAAAAATGAAATAATTGTCCTGTTAAGGGAACTGCGGCAAGTGTCATTTTAAGGAGGGAATCATTGTTGGGAGGGTCGTTGTAGGGAGGGAACACTGTATAACGTATTTCCGACTGTATGGTCGGTAAACGTCCTCATTCGAAATTGAACAAACTCAACAGCATTGACCATGATTCGACTCCACGCTTTTAAAATTGAAACTGTCGTCTATTTATCTCTAAATTGTATACGTTTACCTTTGTAATAAAAAGGATTATAAGCATGTACAATTAGATTGATTAATAAATTCGATCAGTCCAAATTTCGAATAACTGAATCAAAGATGAAATTGGAACCCGAATTTAAAATGTCAATGTTGTACATGTTTCAGTAGTATTGCAAGAGTTAAGTTGTTATTGTTGTTGTAGTAGTTTTACATCCAATGAGGCACTTAACGACGATGGTGAGCAAATGGCAAATTTACATGCATGTCCAAGTGGTACATGTACCTATAGCAACATTAACCCTTTCACTTTTAGAACATTTTCTTGATAGTTTTACCCCTTCATTGTTTCATTGTCGTCAGCTTCAATGTTGTTGTCTGTAATGTCGTTTCAAAGTTAAAAGAATAAGGCAATATGATGAGGTTTTCAAAACGAGTGTCAAACATTTTTGATCCTGATCAAACGCCGCGTGACGCGGCGTCTGATCAAGATCCAAACTGTTTGCAAACGCGCTTTTAAACGTCATTGAGTACTCATGTACTAATTAAAAGAACCGTAAGTTCATGGTTGACTGGAATGTAACGTTTGTAGGTAAATATTTATATACTTCACGGACTAGTTCATGATATCGATCGAACCGTTCATGATAGACTATCAATTAACCCTTCCCTACAAATGCAACGATATCTTATTAAATTGTATCCAGATCAGACGCCATGTTATAGACCAATTTTGTTCACCTGGCAGGGCGGTGTTAACCTTTGGCAAGGATAAACGAATTTGCAAGTGAATTTATGGGTGATATGTATAGTTCTGTATTATATCATTTGTGTCCGATACTTTCAACATGGAGACACACAACTTAGGCATGCAGACATATCAACTTAAAGGGTATATACAGTGCCCCCCCCCCTCTATATGCACAACAACACCCAATGGGAAACAAATATTCAATGTGTTGTTCGGAGGGAGTTGTTATATGGAGGTAACATTAAGACGGGCTTACATTTGCAAACAGCTTGAATCCAGATCAGACGTGGATTCATACTGTTTTTAACTCGCCATTGTATTCCTTCTGTAAAAATGCCCACACATATGTAACGTAGACGACAACGGTAAAGTATGATAATAAACGAACAGCACGCCGCCCCCAAAGTTGAAATACAATGGTACTCATCGAAACTGCGCCCTGCCAGGTAAAACAAATCGGCCTATCCTTGCCCTCTTATAGCAATATTCTGGATATGCATTTAGATAACATACACAAAGTGATTAATGTATGGCGGACTACAATAGTAAGCAGTCGATACAATAGAACTTGATGGCAGTCATGTGTGCGACAATGCTTATCCGTTATATTTTAGAATTTGAAATGTGACGTATATGCATATTATTCATGGCGTGTTCTACTTATTCTTTCAATAGATAAATCTCATTCAGCTATGACTAGAAATGACAGACAAAACTATTTGGTTTACGACTACGCTGTGTTATTAATACAATGAGATTGTGGATTATTTGCATGCGCACCTCATATATTATGCAGTAAGACTTGACATGATTATTGCCTGGTGAATGAAAACATTATTGGAATTGACTGTTTTTAATTTCATAATTTGAAAGCTTTTTTTATTGGGAAAGAATAACGTTGTTCCACTTTTTAAATGTTTTTTGTCCGCTGTTTCAGACATTAACAGATTAGAAACTCTGAAATATACAGTCGGGCTCCAGACACGAACTATTTACATTTCGACGTGCATGTATAGAAATGCGTCAATACTCGCGATTGCGATAAAACAATGTTGTTATAGTTTGCAAGTAATTTTGATTAACTCATTATCCACCGAACTTTCCAATGGACGATTCCAGTTTGCAAAAAAAACAGGTCCGTTTTCGACTATCTAGGGTTGTTTTTGTAATAGGTAACAAACAGTAAAGATCTGAGGGCTCCTACAAAAGCCCTCTGATCAGGGACTTCACTGTTTGCATAGGACAAGTGTACTACAATGTACACGTTTGGTAAAGGACGTATATATGCGTCACTAGGGCTAAGTGACTTAAACGGCGTGTGGTTAGACTCCAAAAAGTTTGCCTTCCACACCTGATGTGTATGTCAATTATTTCTACAGTTTTATTTTACTGTTTGTTTTGCACTTTGTTTTTTTAATGGCAGAGAATAGCGTATGTTCAATGTATATTGTATTCTAAAATAAATGAGCCATACAAAAATCTGCCATATTGCATTGCAACATTGTACGGACTAAATCCCGTTGTCATCCCAGACTCAATGTCTGAGTTTTGTCTAAACTTCCAAATACTATATACAGTGGAGAATCTGTTATTCTTTCCCGTTTAAACGCAAACGTACGCAAACGCAAAGCGCTAAAACGTAGAAAAGAACAGCTTCTGGACCATTCTGATATTTCATGTTTATCTTGGTGGCAAACAGTTTGGAGCCTGATCAGACGCCGGGTTACCCGGCGTCTGATCTGGCTCCAAACTGTTTGCACTGCAAATAATAGTTTTAGCGTAAACGCGTTTATTGGGAAAGAATAACACATTCTCCACTGTATGATACAGCTACATAAAATGCCTTTAATGCATGTGGGTGTCGAACAGTGTAGATCAAGGTCAGCCGCGGCGGCTGGTCTTGATCTACACTGTTTGCAAGCAATAAGGTATGTTTTCTCATGGCACGGCTCAAATGTATTTCAAACAACACTTGACTTGTTAAGACTGTGAATAGATTTCCCAAGTTGAAGAAGAAGCTTAACTTGAAACAACGCTGGCATTCTATCTGAAAACGGCGTCTCTGTTGGGAGCTGCACACAGCCATAGAGCTGGTGATTTATATTTTGTATTTAGATGCAATTGTATAAGCTGGATGCATCATTAAAATAAGACTCGCGAATAAGCTCGGTAATAGCAGAATGATGTCCAATTTAAATCTGGTGCACACTCCTATTTCCATCGATAATGCGCAATACTTAGCAGTTTCATAGTTGAATCTTAATACAGTGGAGAACACGCTATTCTTCCCCAATAAACGCGTTTACAATAACACTTTGGTAACCCGGCGTTTTATCAGACTTACATTGTTTGCTACTTAAATCAATATGTTTTGTAAGCAATAGTCAAAAAAGGAATGTCTGCAGTGTATTGCAATGCATTAGCGTTTAAACGGGAAAGAATAACGTACAGTGGAGAATCTGTTATTCTTTCCCGTTTAAACGCAAACGTACGCAAACGCAAAGCACTAAAACGTAGAAAAGAACAACTTTTGGACAATTCTGATATTTCATGTTTATCTTGGTGGCAAACAGTTTGGAGCCAGATCAGACGCCGGGTTACCCGGCGTCTGATCTGGCTCCAAACTGTTTGTATGGGAAATAATAGTTTTAGCGTAAACGCGTTTATTGGGAAAGAATAACAGATTCTCCACTGTATTCCCACTGTATAACTACAACTGATTAGATCTAGTAGGATGGTGAGAAGACAGAAGACATATCAATGAGAACCGAAATGTAATTTTACGACGAAACCAATATATATTCAAACTTAGGTTTAGCCTTGTCTCCAGATAAGAGAAATATGTCAAAACGTAAATGACTTGTGTGTTAACGAAATCCCATGGTGTTCCTACTACATAAAAATCTTCTTGAAAACACACGGTTATATAAAGCTTTACGTCTTACGATATGAAGTGGAACTGTTGTTTTAGTATTAAGTGGAATTGTTTTCTTGTTGCTTGGCGACACAAAATCGTTGGAAAGGTCGTTTTTTAGTACCATTTAAACAAAACTGAACGTGCCCACAATACAACCAAATTTAGATTTTCTTAAAGAGCTAACGACTTTGTATTTTCAACTCTAGATGGCGAGTAGTTTGAGACCCAACCATATTTTGGGTTACCATTTGTCGTGTCTGGTTCCTAATCGTGTGCAATATCTTCAAGCACAAACGCATTTAACCCTTTACCTGATAGCATTGTTTCTAGTGTTGAAGATATGTGACTACTTAAAGCAGGTTGAAAGTAAAGCAGAATGCGCCTAATGGCGCATTCTGCTTTACTTTCAGCCTGCTTTAAGCTATTTACTGCTATAATAATGAAAGTATTAAATATGACACATATTCATTTCGGTATAATTTGGAACTATTTTCTTCAGCGGATGAATAAAATTAATGTGCTAAAAGTCGCTTCTATAAGGGAAAGGGTTAAAATGAGTAAACCTTCTGCTGCCATGACGTCATCAACTTTAAATATGTGCCGTGTGCGTTTGTTTATCAAAAGAAAATGTTAGGTATTTTAACTTTAAAAGAATATAAGATTTGATAACAAACAGTTTGTGTCTTTATCAGACGCCGCGTTACATTGCGTCTGAAAATGATTCAAACTGTGTGCATTTACACAATTTTATATATTAGTGGAGAAGACGTTATCCTTTCCCGTTTAAATGCAAACGAAACGAAAATGCAATGCAAATAAGTAATAGTTGAAATTTCTGACGAATCATTTTAATCTGAGTGGCAAACTATTTGGAGCCTGATCAGACGCCGGGTTACCCGGAGTCTGATTTGGCTCCAAACTCTTTGCAATTGAAATAATAATTTTAGCGTAAATGCGTTTATTGGGAAAGAATAACGTCTTCATCGCTGTCGCCATGGTACTTTCGATGAGGCAGCGAAGATTGTAATGTCTTTGCAAAGGAATCGTTTCAGCAACATCAATCGTTAATAATGTTCTATGATTACTAAGACACTGTTGCTATAATTGGACATGCACGTGGGACAGAAAGAATAAACACTCAATTCTAGTGATAAATCTATATCGATTGTTAATGACAGATCACTCGACGGTGCACGAAGAAAACATAAATAACATCTGTATCCCCTTAACTGCCTTGCCCTAAGAATAAATGTTATTTGCAAACAGTTTTTATCCTTATCAGACGCCGCGAAACGCGGCGTCTGATTAGGATCCACACTGTTTTATACTACTTTAGATATTTCTTAAGTCAAAGTACTTAAATTTTAAATTCGAGAAAAAAAGGTGACGACAATTGTTTAAAATCGATGACGTCATGACAGTGAAGGGGTAACCGCAACTTGAACCGTGTCCAAGTCTCACAAATAATAGGTGAGAAGATAACATGACTTTAATGAATCGGAGCACTTTAAGAATGCGTCAATCATGTCTGGTTGCTAGGTTTTCTAATGATATTTGTTCTAATTAATATAAACGACAACAGTAGGTGTATATTTATCGGTACGCCATGGTTACACGCACTAAAATACGTTAATTTAAGTACTTCTTAGAGACGTTACTATATTTTTTCAAATCATTTTATATGACTCTTATTTTAGAGTATTTTGCAACACATATCGCTTTAGTAAACACTCAGGTTCAAACGACTTTGCTTTTCCGACTGTATTTAAGAAAATAAACGTGGACACAATCGAATGAAATTGGGAAAACGACAGTTTTTTGAAAATCCTCACACTTTTTTTTTATGGTAGTGGCACATAGTGTTGAGCTCTTTCAGACCAGGACCAGGCGTAGGACCTTGCCCGAACTGTTTCTTATAGACCTCAAGAGATTGCATACATGCGTGTATTAGGGAAACAGTAACGTCTTCTCTTCTCCACTGTTCCTCTATTGAACAACCATCCAGTACGATATGATATAATCTATATAAACAGATTGTTGCTTGATGCAAGACTAAAAACATTTGGCAAATTCATAAAAAAACAATACCTACTATAGTAGACCGTGCATGTAGCTGCCATGTGTGAATCGATACCATACTTGAAGGTCAGAAAGTTTACACATTTCCTTATATTTATGTCTTCAGAAATTGCTATAAAGATATATCTAGATACATGCAGTGTTTTCAAAATAGCCTTAACAGCCTCAGCATTGTTGCTTATGGTGGCATGTTTCTGACACTATTTAAAAAGTTAGTTATCATGATAAATTCCTTCATACATGTTTATCCAACATAACGTAACTAGTAAGTATTCGCAAAACATTGTGCGTTAGTTTTCAGATACATTATTTTTAAAATTAAACAACTTTTCACGATAATCAGATAACAATTTCAACACAGATTTGTCATAATGGCACTTAATATTACCACCATTTAACAATTGATCTAGTTAATTTATAAAAACAGGCAACTATGGTATATGTACTAGTTGTATAAAAAATGAATTATTTCGGATGAATTCAAAAGTATAGAAGCTCATAGTTAAGTTTGCCAAAATGTTTTCAAGACAAGTTTCAGTTAACGTTTAATACGTGGCGACTGTATACTGCACTTATAAGCAATTTGACGCAATACGATGTTATCAAGTTGTCTTAAAAACATTCCAATTTCCACTGATTAGATACTTGTTTTAGACATTGAATGGAAAGTTTTCAGAAATACTAAGTAGTAATATTGTATCACAAATATGCTAGCATCATCATTTTACATATAAACTCTCTTCGTATCCCGTTGAACAATCGTCAGTGAATATTGGACCCTTGTTACAATAGTATCCAAATGTTAAGAAAACATTATACAATGTTCCCTTCCTACAACGCCCCCACTCAAACAGCGATTTCCTCCGTACAACAATGATTGCCGATGTTCCCAAAACAGAAAAAAAAGATGTCAAAACATTTTCACTGCTGTAGTATTGTCTGTTCTAAATTGCCGTTTGCTGCATGTATTTTTTTCTCTAAGTAACAGATTAGTGAATATTTTGACAGACGAAACATTTTGACGAGTGAGAAACAGTATTACGCGGCGTCTAATTCGGAATCAGCTGTTTGCAAATGTTAACCAATTCTTACCTTTCCCTCCTTATAACAACTCCCTCCGAAAAACAAACGTACTATTTGTCTCCTAATGGGTGTTGCTGTGAAGAGAGAGCACTGTATACAACCACTGATCAGGATTATTGCTAATATAAAGTGTTATACAAATGAAACACCAACCGTTATATAACTGACTTAATTATTCAGTTGAACAGCCTTATAACTATAATTATGGGTGGGACTTCTTTATTTGATCCCTAGTAAATGAGCAGATGTCGACATTGTCAGGTGCGTGTACATATTGACGATTTAATGAAATCTGATTGGAAAGCAGTTTAAAACATGTACTGCCAAATGTTCCGCCAGTTTGTTACCCCTTACTCGTTTCATTGTCTTCTGTCTGTCTCAATGCTTTTGTTTGCAAGATCGTTTCAAAACGTAAGTTGGCTGAAACTATACGAGTGTCAAACAGTTTGGATCCTGATCAGACGCCGCGTTATGCGGCGTCTGATCATGATCCAAACTGTTTGCAAACACGCTTTTAAGCGTTATTGGGAGTCAAGGGGTTAAATCCTGGTGTTTTATTTGACTCCAAACTATTTAGTACAGACCCAAGTGTGTTAGCACAAACGCATTTATTGGAAACAGTCACCTTTAAGCCAAACTAGATTATGCTTAGACTTTGGGGATGACAGGGTTTTCACGGATATCGGGCGGTAGCAGTATTAGTGCGGTGTTGAGGAACTATTGGAAAGAAGGAGTAAGCACTGATTGCAGACAGAAGTGTTAGTCAGTCCTGAACTATATATATAATACAGGTCTGTTTGAACACCACATAACATACATTTGACGCGGAAGTTTGTACGCATGTCGAATTGGGATATATGTAAAACTTTATTACTGTTCTTGGAATACAGCTCAGCTACTTTGTTCAAGTGGTTAAGGATAACTAGGTATGTTTTATCGCAAATCAGTATAGATGAACGTTTACAGTTTGGTTTTACATTTTCATTTGCGATAGGAATCAGGGTACACATGTAACCCCAGACTTGTTTGTACGTAAGTGGACTTTCAGTGTTACATGTACATTGTTATTTTATACAAATAAAAGATCGTAAATTTATTTAGACTATTTAGATTGTTATAGTTTGTTTTATAGAATTTACCTGCTTTATTCTAAAACTGTATAATGCAACCACTTGTATTACAGTGTTCCTTCATTACACCAATATCCAAAGTCTGTGTGTGTTGTTGTTCGGAAGGAGTCGTCTTAGGTAGGGAAATTTGCTTACATGTGTAAACAGCACAACGCAGCGTCTGATCTTGTTTCAAGATTTTTGTCAATTGTCATTATATTTCTTGTCAAATTGTCCATTAATCTAATTTTGAGAAAAACAGCAATTGTCAATTTTAAGCAGACGATATTGCAGCAGTGATTGTGTTAAATATAATAGTCTTGTTTGCACAACAGTAGTAACGTTGTTGTCGGAAGCGAATCGTTGTTCGGAGGGCCGTTGCAGAAAGGGAGTACTGAATTTTCAAATGAAATCGTTTGTGCTAGTACTAATGTCAATGGTAATGGTTTGAACCAGATTCGACACCAACTTTCCGGCGTCTTATCAGGCTCCAAACTGTTTGTTATACAGGAATAAGTAGTCAGATTTTTCATTCCGTTATCATTTTCTAAATTGTAATGTATATTGCGTGTGTATTTCATTGCGCGACAACGGAAGAGAAAAAAACATGGTCTCCACTCTTCATTTGTCACTTCCACATGAACATGTATAGTGTTCCCTCCCTACAGCAGCCCTCCCAACAACGACCTTTTCGCAGTTTTCTTAACAGGACTAATATTTTATTGTGCAATGTCGTCTGCTTAAAATTGTCGTCTGCTGTTTTTCTCAAAGTGACATAACGGACATTTTGACAGAATATAAATTAATGACGAGTGGCAAACATCTTGACTCCAGATTAGATGCCGTGTTACGCGGCGTCTGATCTGGATTCAAACTGATTGCAAATGTAAGTCATTTTCCCTCCCAATAACGACTCCCTCCGAACAACGCACACATTATTTGTTTCTAATTGGGTGTCGTTGTAGGGAGTCAGCGCTGTATATCAATTTCTTCGAAATTGATCTACATGTAGGGTAATTTTGAGCTGATTAATGACAATCCTCGCGTGTTAACACGGTTATAATAATGACCAATCCAAGGGACAATGTCTTATCGCAATTGACGCTCGTCCATTACTACAGTGGAGAATCTGTTATTCTTTTCCGTTTAAACGCAAACGTACGCAAACCCAAAGCGCTAAAACGTAGAAAAGAACACATTTTGGATAATTCTGATATTTCATGTTTATCTTGGTGGCAAACAGTTTGGAGCCTGATCAGACGCCGGGTTACCCGGCGTCTGATCTGGCTCCAAACTGTTTGTAAAAGAAAAAATAGTTTTAGCGTAAACGCGTTTATCGGGAAAGAATAACAGATTCTCCACTGTACGTATCCATCGACTTCATGTCCGGTTTAATCTATTTAACTCTTTCGCTACCAAATTAATCGTGAGATTTTTACCCTTTCATCGTTTCATGGTCGTCTACTTCAATTTGTTGCTGCAAGATCATTTTAAAGTAAGTTTCAGTGTAGTATGACTTAAACCATATCGATACGAGTGTCAAACAGTTTGGATCCTGATCAGACGCCGCATCACGCGGCGTCTGATCAGGATCCAAATTGTTTGCAGAGTCGCCTTTTGGCGTCACTGGCAGGGCAAAAGAGTTAACCCGTGGAACCCTAGTGATATAGCCATCATCTTCAAATAGTGAATCTGTACAAATCCTTAAGACTCCCTCTGATATGGGTCTACATTATTTGTCATTTGGAATGTATTGTATAAAGCATCCCTGAATAGTCCAGATAGGACAAGACTTAATTGGAAACTGGAAATGTCCGTATAAAATTCTGTACAGCGATAACAACCTGCTAAAAGCGCTCCTTCTCTAGGAACCGTTGTCGATCACAATCAATCTGGAGTCGATCTGACCAAGCTACAAACCAATTATAACTGAGGTTTACAATAGTGACACCGTTTTCAAGACTCTCGTTTTCTACATTTTAGTGTACTACAGTTTGGGTTTCTTTTCATGTGCGTACATGTATGAAATCTTTCTTCTAATGTACACTAAATATTCTTCAACATTAAGATAAACATCTGTTTACAGAGGACATACTTGTGCTGCTTCCAAGAATAGTTACTTAGCAAAAATGCATTTAATATGCTTAATGAAGAAAAAAAAGATCTGAAACCTTGAACCACAATAACTCTCATACATGTATCTAAGAAGACGGTTATCGTTTCCTTATTTATGCTTCCATGCTATAACCTTATATCCTAAAGGTTTTGAGCAAGACCAGTATCAAAACCGTTTGGCAGTCAGATAACAAAATATTGTCCATATTTTCCGAACATTGTCGATTTCACATTAATACTGCACTATGATTGCCCGAGGTTTCGTTTAAACGGAAAAGAGTTACATCTTCACAAAAGCATATCGCCAAATTTTTGGAGAGAACTTAACCGCTTCATCGTCATATTGTCGTCTGTTTCAATATTGTTGTTTACAATATTGTTTCAAAACTAAATTTAAGACGGTTTGCCTGGCGTTATTTCAAGCTGATTGTCAAATAGTTCGGACCCTGTTCAGACGCCGCGTTAACCCTTTCCTTCCTGAAACCTCAAATGGACAACTCTAGTTTTCAATTTAGTCTAGCCCATTTTTCGACATTTAAGGGTTGATTTTCACAATATATGTTCAAATGACAAACAGTGTAGACCCTGATCAGAGGGCTCCTTATGGAGCCCTCTGATCAGGGTCTACACTGTTTGCAAAGGACAAGTGTATTCCTCACAGGTACAGTGTTTGTAAATGACGCATATATGCGTGACTAGGATTCAAAGAGTTAAGCGACGTCTGAACATGGTCTTACTTTTTGCAAACGAGCCTTTTGGCGTCAGTGACTGTAAGAGGGTTAAATACAAGACAGTATTCGTATCGAAGCACATTGGGTGTAAACCTCCTACATTAGGGAACATTTAAGTTTAATATATAATAATCTAGAGAACTGCACTATGTATTGTCGATAATACGACCACTTAATATGACATGTATGTTTAAGTGTTGTGCAGAAAACATGAAACACTGAAAAAAAAATCCCTCAGTTTCACATCCCATCATGCTTTCACATCATTAATGTAGCATTGGTTAAGTGATCGTTACAGCGGAACTGCAGTTTTATTTTGGTCATGTATTAACCTTCCAAGAACAATAAGACCCCATTATTGCACGGAATACAACACATTTAATAAGTATCGCTGTGCCAATGGTTTTATATTTTGAGAATGAATAACATGTCTCAAAATATATCACTAATTTGTCAAATTTGTAATTCATGTTCGTATGTGTAAACAGAATGCTGACGACATATTTAAAAACAGTCGATTTAATTATGGTACTTACTATCGCACGTGGCTATGAGTGTTGACATATATTGTTTTCAACCCTTATCCAGTAGTAATAGTGCCTACTATAAGTCTTCGAACCATGTAAAATCAAGATTAGATTGGCAGAAAACTAAAGACGAGTCAAACAGTTTTGATGTATATCAAACGCTACGTGGCGCGGTTTCTGGGCAGAATTTAAAATGTTTGCGAATACAGTGGAGAATGTGTTATTATTTCCCAATAAACGCGTTTACGCTAAAACTATTATTTGCCGTGCAAACAGTTTGGAGCCAGATCAGACGCCGGGTAACCCGGCGTCTGATCAGGCTCCAAACTGTTTGCCACCAAGATAAACAAGAATTATCAGAATTGTCCAAAAGTTGTTCTTTTCTACGTTTTAGTGCTTTGCGTTTGCGTACGTTTGCGTTTAAACGGAAAAGAATAACAGATTCTCCACTGTAACAGTCATGTAGCGATCGGTAAAGGGTAACGTGGTCTTAACTAATTATGAAGTTTTCATCTCCTTCAACATTGAGTATGTTATATTTGCTGGAAAACGCCGTTCGCTTGAATTCTGACATAGGTTCGAGTAGCAATAGTGTCAACTTTGATCAGGCCAGTCGTTTAGTTGGAACTGGTCTTTATCCGATCTGTTTATAAATGCCTTAATACTTGTTTAAGATTTGAAATTGTTAGTTTCTTTATGAGACATCAGTTGCAAATATACTATTTTTCTGCATTTATTGTATTGTTTTAATGTTAAGTTTCGATTCTGTAGGAAATTATGGTACATATCCCAATGTAACGGCGACAACCCTTTGCAATGCCAAGCTGTCGGCTGCTTGTGAAATGTCGTACATGCCTGTTTTAGTATGTCCCAGTTTATCTAAAATGACATTCAAACAAACATTAAAATGCAAACGATTTATACCCTGGCCAGAACTCGGAATTACTCGGACATGTAATAGATCTACATGTATATACTTCAAATGCTAGTATCTTCAAGCTAAGACTATGAAACGGCTAATTATGCATAAATACATGCACTTTAATTGTAATATACAATGGAGAAGGCGTTGTTCTTCTCCAAATAAATGCATTTATGCTAAAACTATAATTTCCAGTTCAATTAAGAGCCAGATCAGACGCCGGGTAACCTGGCGTCTGATCAGTCTCCAAGCTGTTTGCCACTCAGATGTCTCGGAATCGTCAGGGTTTTTAAAATTCTATAATTTACTACATTTTAGTGAAACAGCTTGAATTCAATGTTAATTGATGTTCATTAACATAAAACAGAACATATTTATTACGAAGGTAATATTATGACATATTCTTTGTAAATATCTGAGCAGTTTGCAGTCAGAGGCCTGTTTACATAAACGCAATCGCAATGCAATAAAAACGAAGACAAACTAAATTGATAGTAAACATATTTGCGAAATTCGTGATCTGGATAGTATCCAGTTTGAAGTATTATCAGGGGTCGGATTATACGGCATCTGATCTGGCTCAAAACAGTTTGCAATATACATACATGTACTACTAGGGGCTAACTAGGTATTACGATGAAATATTTTGCTATTATGTATATGCATTGTATGTGGGTAATATAGCAGATTTGTATTGCTACTAAGGCAGCTTCGTAGTAATATAAATCTATTATAATTATACTAGTATAGGTTGTCGTAGCAATCAGTGATATTCTGATGATAAAACGTCCTTACCGCCTTTCATACAGCGTTCCTTCCAACAAAGACACCCATTTAGAGAGAAACAGTGTGTTCGTTGTTCGGAGGGAGTCGTTATACGAAGGGACATTGGCTTACATTTGCAAACAGCTTGAATTCAGATCAGACGCCGCGTTACGCGGCGTCTGATCTGGAATCAAGATGTTTGTCACTCGTCATTAAGTTCTTTTTACATGTATGTAAAAATGTCCATTAAGTACATTTGAATAAAACCAGCAAACGACCATTTCTAGCAGACAACATTTTGACCGTGAATAGGTTGGACATACTTGTCTTGTTTTCGGGAACAGCGACACAGGGTCGTTGTAAGGAGGGGATCGTTTTTGGGAGTGTCTTTGTAGGGAGGGAGCACTCTACTACCTCTATCATGAATGTCTGTTATAGGAAAGCTAGCATCTTCTTTACTCTACTAAACCGGTAAACCAGAAAACGTGACATGAGATTTATAGCATAAATATAAAAATTAGGAAAGAGTAATGTTGTCTCAATTACAGAAAGGTTACGTATACCTAAGGGAAATGAGATAGACATATTTGAAAAGAATTTCCAATTGACAATTGCGAACAGAACCACGTTTTACGTGATTACAGCATTGCACTATCGTGTTCACTTTTTACAGTGGAGATGACGTTGTACCGTCGACCAATGCCTGTCTGGTGGATCTTTGATGGTAGGGATATGGCTCTGATCTCTTTTGAAACCAGCTTGCGGGGTCTGTGGTATAATTCTTGGACAGCTTTCACCATTTTTAATCATGTCATTGATCTTCTATAGAGTTTTTAGTTATGGTCGCATGCTATTTTTCCTAGTTATGTTACATTAGGCGGCTTGCATTGGGCACTCTGCTATTAATTCTATTAGTCAGCAATCTTTAGCCGGTCGGTTCATTGCTGATTGATGGGAGTAATGTGGTTGCCATTTTGGGGCTGTCTTCTGTATGTTTATTCATGTTTTATTTCAGATATTATTATAGTTATTTTGTCTTTTCTCGATTTGTAGGTACATTTATGTTATTTCATGTAAAGCGCTTTTGAACGCACAACCCTTGTGTGAAAAGAGCGCTATATAAATCTGGTATAATAATAATAATAATTACTCTTTCATGATCAAACTATTCGAGAGCTTTTTACCCCTTCGCCACCATAGTGTCATCTGTTTCAATTTTGTAGTCTGTAATTTCGTTCCAAAGTTAAAAAATAAGGCAGTATGCCTGAGGAATGTCGAATGTCGAACCGTTTGGGTTCCATGCGGCGTCTGATCATGACTCAAACTGTTTGCAAACGAGCTTTAACTCTTTCCTCCCTGAAACATTAAATGGACAATTCAAGTTTCCATTTTAGTCTAGTCCATTTCTGACTTTTAAGGGTTGTTTTTGTCAATGTTTGGCATTATGTCAAACAGTGAAGACCCTGAAACGTTAAATGGACAATTCCAGTTTCCAATTTAGTCTAGTCCATTTCTGACTTTTAAGGGCTGTTTTTGTCAATGTTTGGCATTATGAAACTGAAATGTTAACTATTCTGAGTAATCGTTTTGATCCGCGTGGCAAACAGTTTGGAGCCTGATCAGACTGTTCTGGCTTCAATTTATTCGCGATGAAAAAAGTGTTTTTGGCGTAAACACTTTTTTATTGGAAAAGAATAACGTCTTCCTCACTGTAGCCTTCCTAAAACCCACTCAGATAATATTTCGTAATACTATCCCTTAACTCACTGCCCACTAGTGCCACGGTTTTGACATACAGTGGAGAATCTGTTATTCTTTCCCGTTTAAACGCAAACGTACGCAAACGTACGCAAACGCAAAGCGCTAAAACGTAGAAAAGAACAACTTTTGGGCAATTCTGATATTTCATGTTTATCTTGGTGGCAAACAGTTCGGAGCCTGATCAGACGCCGGGTTACCCGGCGTCTGATCTGGCTCCAAACTGTTTGCACTGCAAATAATAGTTTTAGCGTAAACGCGTTTATTGGGACATAATAACATTTTCTCCACTGTAGATAAAGTAGAATACTTGGACACTGAGATCGACCTGTAACCTCTTACTGCTTTGCCCTGAATATCAATTTTGCCCACTTCAATGCCTTACCCCGAATACAATGGTTATTTGCTAACAGTTTGGATCCTGAATAGAATTGGCGAAAACTCAAATATTTCGATGACTGCAGCATTTCACGGAAAATAGATAAAAACAGTTGACAGTGAATAGGACGTTACTACTTGTATATCCAGTTATATGCAATATGCAAAGGTAATTATAGCCATTGTTAACACTATGGATCCAAATTTACATTGTTTACAGTGGAGAATGTGTTATTCTTTCCCAATAAACGCGTTTACGCTAAAACTATTATTTACAGTGCAAACAGTTTGGAGCCAGATCAGACGCCGGGTAACCCGGCGTCTGATCAGGCTCCAAACTGTTTGCCACCAATATAATCATGAATTATCAGAATTGTCCAAAAGTTGTAATTTTCTGCGTTTTAGTGCTTTGCGTTTGCGTACGTTTGCGTTTAAACGGGAAAGAATAACAGATTCTCCACTGTATCTAGTAATGCAGTCCCATTATGCACAGACACGCATAAATCTTCTCAAATCTGAAGTTGTGGTTTAAACGGTAGTATGTTGCAAATGTTTTGCATAACGAGCTTATGCCACAAAGAAACCTTTTTGAAGATATAAGAGCTTGTATTGGTTGTTTGTTTTCATTTATTCATGCGGTGATTCCTAATTTATATAAACAACCATTTCAGTATAAGCCGTAACCATCTGTTACTTGTGTACATAATCAATATTTTCAGAGGTCATTTTCATCTTAACAACATATGTTTTCAGGGTACATAGGGTCCCATACACTGCATCACTATATTACGACCACAAAAAAATATTAGTTTTTGGACCTAAAGATAGACGACAGCTCCGAACAGCGTGGATGTTTAACAAAAATGCTCGATGGAGTTTTCTGCTTAATGGTGTCTCTGTTTTAGGTATCTCTAAATCTTTAAACTCCAAAAAAACATGCCTTCTGAATTGTGAGTCAGATTGAGGAGTACAGTGGAGACAACGATATTCTTTCCAAATACACGCGTTTACGCTAAAACTATTATTAGCAGTGCAAACGGTTTGGAGCCAGATCAGACGTCGGGTAACCCGACGTCTGATCAGGCTTCAAACTGTTTGCCGTCAAGGTTTAAATCAGCATTCAGAATTCACAAAAAATTGTCATTTTCTTCATTTTATTACCATGCGTTTGCGTTTCGATTGCGTTTAAACGGGAAATAATAACGTTTTCTCCACTGTAACAGTGTTTATTTGAATTGTGTTTGCCTAAAGATCTTTGAGCAAATTCTGAATCAAGAGTGATTGTTTTGTTAACACTCAATGCGTGTTTATATATCGTCGTGATAAGGAAAACATACAGTGACACCCGTGCTTTTATTGCGTTAACCATCTACAGTAGAACCTTTTTATTAAGATTAGTAAATGGTGTTAATCATTATATTTTAAGGCACTGGCTGTTTTAAGCAAGACGAAATTAAAACAGAACGCACCATTCGGGGCTTAGTGCGTCACCTGTGTTTCATACAATAAAGTAGAATTCTATTTAGCAGTCGTTATAGATAGGTTTTCTGTATTCTGTTTGTGGGTCAACCAGTTTTAGTTTGATCATGCATGAAGTACTCGTTTTACACTTGTTATATTGAGTATGAAACTGTAAAACCATGCATAGCTGATTAGCAATTAACTTTATCAAGGAAGCATCTGTTAATGCATCCCGGAGGATTTGATACTTGTATTCAGAGGAGAAGACATTATTCCCGCTTCAACGCAAACGAAACGCAAACGCAAATGCCAACTAATTATTCTAATCCGAGTTGCAAACAGTTAAGAACCTGATCAGACGACGGGTTGTTCGGCGTCTAATCTGACTCTTAACTGTTTGCACGGGAAATCATAGTTTTAGCGTAAACACGATAATAAGGAAAGAATAACGTCTTCTCCACTGCTGTTGCTAGTAGTTTTGGTCAAGCGTAGTTAATTGGAGCTTCATCTTGTTTGAGAGGATTCCTATAGTATACGTGTGTTGTCAAATAATGTTCTGTGAATGACACATACATGTAGTGTTATCGACTGTTTCATGCATACATTAACATGCATGTTTGGTACTTGAACAAACACCCAATCCACTTTATTTTAAATGTTTGACCGTTTTTCGAATATAAAAATGAGAAAACATTATTCATCCCCAATAAACGCGTTTACGCTAAAACTATTATTTGCAGTGCAGACAGTTTGGAGGCAGATCAGACGCTAGGTAACCCGGGGTCTGATCAGGCTCCAAACTGGTTGCCATTCAGATTAAAATAAATTGACAGACTTGTCAACAAATTGTAATTTACTTCGTTTTATTGCAATGCATATGCGTTTCGTTTGCGTTTAAACGGGAAAGAATAACGTTTTCTCCACTGTATTTGAAGAATAAAGCGAGGTAAATACAGTGGAGAATCTGTTATTCTTTCCCGTTTAAACGCAAACGTACGCAAACGCAAATCACTAAAACGTAGAAAAGAACAACTTTTTGACAATTCTGATATTTCATGTTTATCTTGGTGGCAAACAGTTTGGAGCCTGATCAGACGCCGGGTTACCGGCGTCTGATCTGGCTCCAAACTGTTTGCACTGCAAATAATAGTTTTAGCGTAAACGCGTTTATTTGGGAAAGAATAACACATTCTCCACTGTATCTTGTATATTGTAATTATATATAAACATTTTGAGCTTTTATTCCTGGCATTACCACATGTTTATATTAACCACAACCAAGCACATACCAGTAGATTATCGACTACATGTATTTGTTTCTGATATCAATTAATACTCCTGTTCAGCAAATGAATGCAGGCGGATTTTAGGGAGTTCTTTGATTAATCTATCGGATAACTTGATCGCCGCATGTGTAATAGTTTATTAGATTGTTGCTTCAAACTATTTTGTTCTTGTGTCTGCTTGACTTTCATTTACATTGTGTGAGACGTTAACTTTTCAAGTTCATTGAAATATACGTTGTGATGTTCTTAGAGATGTTATAATTGGTACAATTGAAAGGTGAAACATTGTTTTTACCAAATATTAACAGCTCAAAGCACATTACAATATGGTGAATTCTCAAAAAATTCATAATTTCCTCGAGTTTTGCATACAGAACCTAGACATGTGTTAAAGTTATCATAATCCGTAAAGTAAACCCTTGGCAATAACATCTCAAAATGTTGAAGGAATCAAACAAAAATGTTGGAAGTCATGCGGTGAGAAAGTCTTAGAGACAATGCATCGAAACCTATGGCGGTTTAACTCTCGGTGCTTATAAATCTTTGTGTACATGTAGTATAGTTCATATAAATATGGATCAATTCTTGTTATTTGAAAATACCTCTCTAAACCGGAAATATCTGAAAATCGAACTTTTTCCTCAGTGCGAAGAGGTTCGGAAATCAGAGGTTTCGCTATATACCATGATGACATGTTGCATCAAATCAGGGTTTGCGCTGTTTGCTGTTTCACAAGGATTCGTCAGCTATATGGATAAACACTGTTTTGTATTTGAATCAATCGTGTATGTCTGTATCAAAAACCTATCGAGTGCAATATACAAATGTATCAATGCGCTAGCCAGGTTTAAATGAATTAAAATAAATATATGAATCAATACTTTCACGAGATTATATTTGCTTGTGAAACACGCAAGTGTGTAGCTAATGAAATAATGATCAAACAGTTTTATTCTTAATGACGCATTAACCCTTTCAACACTAGATTGCTCTTGTATGTGTTTATAATCCTTTTGGATACTTCTAGAACATGCATTTTGAACCAGTCTACTGGTGCATGTTTGGTATAACATCAAAAACCAATGAAAATATCAAACCCTCTGATTAGGGTCTACACTGTTTGAATATTTATTCAGTAATCTATACAGAGGGATGTAGGGTTAAAAAGGTCAAGAAATTAAAACAAAATATTTTATAATAAAGCATTCTCCGACATTACTTCGATTGATAAACGAGTTTGTTCCCGATCAGAAACCGCGAAACACTGCGCGAAACACTGCGTCCGTTAGAATCCAAACCTAGGGACCCATCATCTTTAGATTTAAAATTCTCAAATATCTTTACAATTGAATTTTATCGAAGTGACCAATTTCAGACGACAACTGCGAAACAGGCAATTTCTAGGCAGACGAAGGGAAAAACCACTTTCATTAAACAACGGTCTTGATGATTGAATTATCATTGCGCATGTTTTAACATTTATCTGGAGAGTAGGATTTAACCTTAACCTGATACTATGTTTCTAGTCTTGAATGCAGTAACCACTTAAAGCAGGTTGAACGTAAAACAGAATGCGCATGAAAGCGCATTCTGCTTTACTTTTATCCTGCTTTAAGCTTCTATCTGCTAGGAAATAGAAACTTTTTCTTATATTTCTTGGTACATGTTCATGGATGGATAAAATGGAAATATTTTCTTTAGTTGATTAATAACTTAAATGCGTAAAAAGGCACAATTAGAGATTAACAAATTTAATTTGCCGAACATAATGAGGAAAAGGTACTATCCCTGTTATATTGTATACATGTATATGTTATACATGTAGATCTCCATTTAAGGAGGAATATATAAACTAATTCTACTACTACTACTAAGGATGCCATAATATATGAGCCAAGTAATGACAAAACCTGCCTTATTGCAGTTCAACAATGTGCAGACCAAGCATCGTTGTCATCACAAGCTCTGTATATGAGTTTGGTCTATACTCCCAAATACTGTATATAATACAGCTACATAAAATGTTTTATTATGCATATTGGTGTCAAACAATGTATATCAAGACCTTGATCTACACTGTTTGCGGTGCAATGAGTTTTCGTATCGCAGGGCTTATATGTATATATTATATCGGAGTTGCACGCAGTTCCCAGACATAATAACGACAGAACGTGACTTGACAACACGTGCTAATTTAATTATATATTGGTTTAAGAGATTTAGAGATAGTGGTTTCAAAATTCCACCACGCGATTACCCGGCCTTAGACCTTGCTCCGAACAGTTTGCACTAGATATAACTTTTAGCATAAACTCATTAGTTGGGAAACGAATCACGTCTTCATCAGTGTATGCATGCGCTAGGACTCAAGCTGATTTCAAACAGTTAGAAGCAAGATTTTAAACAAATATTCCAGTGATAAACATCACACTAGCATATCTGACGTTCAGGCTAAATAACCATTCTGCACTACCATCGTTGTGCATAAAGAACCGATTTTAAGAGTTGAGTCAGCCTCGTGTCAATGGTATGACATATACATTCCCTGATCTGGACACCTCTCTAGTCCTACCGTGTTGTCCTTGCTCAGACTAGTTCTGTTTCATTTCTATATGATTGGAACAATGGCATTAGTTAGTCTTGTGTTTTATTTAACCCATTCATATGAATCGTTTACAACAAAAAACCTTGGAAAATAGTGTAGACCGTGATGAAACGCCGCTATCTCATCAGGTCTGTATTGTTTGCTATTACAGCTTTCCCTCTCTACCACAACATCCAATGGGAGACACAGATTGTGTGTGTTGTTCGGATGGAGTTGTTATAGGGAGGAAAATTAAGACTGAACTTACATTTGCAAACAGCTTGAATCTACATTCTTTTATACTCGTCTTTTACAAACAGTGTATTGTCAATACCTGTTAATAATACAACTGTCCTATGCAAACAGTGTATACCCCGATCAGAGGGTTCTTATATATCATTCAAAAGGCATTATACAAAACAATTAGGAATAGTCAAATTCTAAAAAGACTTAAATGGAAACGTCGATTTGAGTTATCAGTGGTGAATGACTTATCTCTTCCAAAAGGTAGCATACCCAACGAGCCAATAATGAAGTAATTACGTATTGCGTATGTGTGGCCAGCAAACTAGGAATTAAAATTGCAGAAAACAATTGAACAAAATCGTGTGATCCTTGGCAATACTTTGCAATTTTGATGAAAGTGCATTTTTGTATCTCATTTAAACTTATTTCCCAGACATAATTTGCGAAAGAACGTGACTTAGCAACGAATTTTAAATCAATTATATATGGATTTCAGCAAATTGCAGATGAGGGTTTTATTGTGCAGCAAAATGGCATTAAATGGTTATTCTTTGAGAAAATATTCAGTTTTAGAGAAAGTAGTTGCACCTTACTGGACGACTAAAGGAAAGTAGATGAAAAGTGGAGTAGGTTTCAACGTGTCAGCATTAAGCTGTTCGCTGAATAATGACTACTAACAAACTTTACTATAACTGAACGTATGCCAATTCTAGACGGTTGATCAAAAGTCTTGAAGCATGTTTGTACCTCAAAAACATTAATAAAGCGTTTTTGTTCACGTTGCGTTGCACAAATAATTCCTGAATTAAGAAACATTAACATTGTACTGTATGTGATGTTATCTTCCAACTTTGATATTTTAACGCATTTAAATGTAATTTACAGGTTGTCTGTCATTTACAATTCTCATATTTTTGCTCAAATTTGCAAACCGTTTGGATCGAGATTAGACGGAGTAAAATGTCTCCCATAACCCTTTCACTGCAATTATTTTCGTGCGATTGTTACAGTAGAGAATCTGTTATTCTTTCCCGATAAACGCGTTTACGCTAAAACTATTATTTGCAGTGCAAACAGCTTGGAGCCAGATCAGACGCCGGGTAGCCCGGCGTCTGATCAGGCTCCAAACTGTTTGCCACCAAGATAAACAAGAATTATCAGAATTGTCCAAAAGTTGTTCTTTTCTACGTTTTAGTGATTTGCGTTTGCGTACGTTTGCGTTTAAACGGGAAAGAATAACAGATTCTCCACTGTACCCCTTCACTGTTTTGTTGTCGCCTGCTTCAATTGTGTTGTCTGTAATGTCGTTTCAAAGTTATAAAGTAATGCAGTATGGCTAATTAGTAAAGAAATTTCAAACCGAGTGTCAAACAGTTCGGACCCTGATCAGACGCCGCGTGACACGGCGTCCGATCAGGTTCTAAACTGTTTGCAAACGCGCCAAACTGTTTGCAAACGCGCTTTGAAGCGTCATTGAGAGCGAAAAGGTTAACAGGATCAGAACTCGAATTGTGTTGCATTCATGTTTAGTTTTCTTGAATTGTTTAATAAAAATAAAATAATCGCAGATGACACATGTGTAGCACACATTAATATAGCAAAGATAACCATTTGTTTTTGAAACTGATCAGACGCCAAATTACCCGGCGTCTGATATTGTTTCAAAAGGTTTGCAATGTGCGCACCCTTTTAGTAGACAATGTTTATTGAGAAATAAGACGATCATTGTCTTCCCCACCTTAAGATATGATACGATTGCATGTAGTCGATAGGGTGAGTTTGGTCATCACCGTGTTATAAGATCTTGATCTACAATGTTTGCTTTTGTGACAAGTTAAAGCACTCCAGGTGAATAATTGTTAATCAATTTCAGTTTTATTTATTCTGCGGATTTTTCCAGAGCTAAACAGTATTATCACCTTACAAACGATTTCGTTATTCAAACATTGAAGTTCATGGCAAACAGTATGACACTAGATCAAACTCTACACTGTTTGGCATTCAGAATATATATGAGTTATTAATATTTTAAACCTACGTTATCTTTTTTATTGTATTGTTAATGCATTTAAGTTCGTTCTACCGTTCGAGGCCGAAGTCGGAAAGAGTCGACTTTGCAAACATATGGATCCTGATCAGACGACGCGTTACGCGGCGTCTTATTAGGATCCAAATGTTGACACTCGTATCGATGTTTCTTAAGTAATACGACATTGGATGTTACTTTGAGACGATCTATCAAACAAGAACATTGAAGGAGACGAAAATAAAACGGTGATCGGTAAAACACTTTACGATTAAATTGGCGCCAAAACGGTAAATCTGAAAAGGATAACGTTTCACCACCCACACCGCAAGTGCACGAGAGATGAACAATTTAATCCAAGGCTACTTTAGTACAGCATGATTTGTATTTATTCTGCACTTATGTTTACAGCAAAATTGTATTCGTACCGGGACAATAAATCTTCTAGATAATGATAAAACAGTTCTAAACGTGTCATCGATCTTGCAAGCTGTCCCAAAGGTAAACATATTGTTCGAAGCGCGTTCATGCTTAACAGTTCAACTTTTTAACTCATTTCTCCATGATACTTTAAAATCGACAAATCAAGTTATCAATTAAGTCTAGTTTACTTTTGAGCATTTACGGCTATTTTCAACAATATATTGCTAAATGACAAACAGTGTAGACCCTAGTCAGACGACTTCTACATAGGACTTCTGATCAGGGTCTTCCACTTTTGCATAGAAAATATTTACTCTTCACATGTACAGTGGAGAAACTGTTATTCTTTCCCGTTTAAACGCACACGTACGCAAACGCAAAGCACTAAAACGTAGAAAAGAACAACTTTTGGACAATTCTGATAATTTTTGTTTATCCTGGTGGCAAACAGTTTGGAGCCTGATCAGACGCCGGGTTACCCGGCGTCTGATCTGGCTCTAAACTGTTTACACTGCAAATAATAGTTTTAGCGTAAACGCGTTTATTGGGAAAAAAATAACAGATGCTCCACTGTAACAGGTATACTGGTCGCTAGGCTAGAGTTTAATACACCTTCACTGGACTTTTTAAAGAGTTTATATCTCGTCGTCAGACTTAGAACCTTACTGTTCAACCCTTTTTACTCTCTTAAAGTGTTGTGTGTTACATCAAGAGCTCATAAAATGATTCTTTTTTGTGTAACAGACAATACTTAAATGCTGAAGAAATGGAACAATTAAAGTTATCAGTACATATGGGGAATATAAAAGTATGCTCGTTAAAAATTTATTCGATATTGACTGCTATTCACAATCAACTCTTTCTTTGCCAACCACATGAGAAGCGCCATGAATAACATACGTATTGGCTTCATCAACTTTGGTTTGCAATGTAATACGTTTGGGTTTCTGTTAAAATGGATTTTCAATAAGCAATTCAAATTATGCTGTGCATTTATCACACTGTTCGATGTTTCTTCAATGCATAAAAAACCTCATAATTTACGTTATTTTCGGGTTGCTTCTGTACTTATTATATAGTGTTATTATACTGCAGTGCACTAGGGTAAGAGAGATGTTTTGTTCATATTAAAACAGAAAGACTGACGCATTCTTCAGTGAAACTAGTAAATGAAGACGGATAAATGTCTATCAAAGTTAGATTACCATCCAATTAAAACAATATACATCTAGAAACCCCTCTATAACTACCACTAAATTTGTTTAGTTATTAGATGCAAAGTGCATGTGATTACTTGCAGCAAACAGTTTGAATCCTGATCAGACACCGCGTAACACGGTGTCTGATCAAGCTTAAAACTGTTAGACATTCAAACTAATGATGCTAAATTAAACAAACGCATACGATTTCAGATTTTATCAATGATTGATGGCGAAAAATGCAAGCTAACGATAGCAATGACGGTGTTATACGAGTTACTGTTTCATAATGACCGTCAAGGGATTTAACTTTTGTCAATTTGCTGGTTAAATGAACAGCTGGCCAGGCATTCTTGGATATTGTTTTCAGCTTTTATGCCATACGCCGTCTGTTAAATTCTTTAAAATTGGATTAGAAGTATGATTAAAATTTGTAAAACATTTCTTAATTGCCAGATTTGTAGAGCTTAAGGACCGGACAGTAAATAATATTCAGCGGTGAAGACACTCTACTTTCCTATTGAAATATAATTAACGTTTTCGTGTTTAAACAATTAGTTTCATTTCAAACAATTTGGAGTAAGGTAAGATACCGGGTACAGTGGGGGGAATGTTATTCTTTCCCAATAAACGCGTTTACGCTAAAAAACTATTATTTGCAGTGCAAACAGTTTGGAGCCAGATCAGACTCCAAACTGTTTGCCACCAAGATAAACATGTAATATCAGAATTGTCCAAAATTTGTTCTTTTCTACGTTTTAGCGCTTTGCGTTTGCATACGTTTGCGTTTAAACGGGAAAGAATAACAGATTCTCCACTGTAACACGTCGTCTGACCAGGTTCCCAAATGTTTGACATTTAGATTCAGTTAAAGAAGTAACATTTCCTCAATTTTATTACAATGCGTTTCCGTTTAGTTTTGTTTTACCGGTTTCTGAAACAGGCTACTGTCTTAAACCGCAGAGGAAGATCAACAAAATTAATTAAGTATCGAACATTAGACAGTTTTACGTGACGTTGAGCAAAATATGTAAACCATCAAAAGGAAGGCTTAAAATTAAATTGCTTCAAGTAACCACTTACCCTAAACATCTAGTAATTAAACAAATTTAGTGGTAGTAAAAGACGGATTTCTACATGTATATTGTTTTAATTGGATTGAAACCAAACTTTGATAGACATTTCTCGGTCTTTGTTTACTGATTTCACTGGAGAATACGCCATTCATTCCCTTTTAAGACGAACAAAACATCTATCCAGCTGTATATATTGCAGTTTATTATACTATCTAATAAGTACAGAACGAACCCGAACAAAATGTTATATGCATTGAAGAAACATCGAATAGTGTGATAAATACACAACATAATTTGAACTGGCATTTGAAGATTAGATACTAATTCATACTAATATAAAACTAGACTTATTGCATTGCAAAACAAACTTGATCAAGCCAATAAATATAAGACAAAACCTGACTTATTGCATCGCACCATTGGGCAGAACAAGCACCAATACTACCCCAGGCTCTGCATCTGAGTTAGGTTTACACTTTAATAATGCTCAATACAATACTTTATATAATTGTGGTTGTAAACCAGCGAAGATCAAGGCAAGCCGCCGCGTCTTTTCGGCATAAATTGGTCTACATTGTTTGCAACACAATAAGGTAGGCTTTGTCATCGCACGGCTCATATGTTTTCGCGCTTCTCACGTGTATTATACACCATTTGTATTGACCGTTTTTTACTCAAACGGGTTACAAGGTAATAAACGTTGGTATTTACCATTTCACTACTATAGGCATCAACATTACCAAGGTGTACAGACATTATCTAAACACTTTGAAAATACCAGAGCTTTATTTACATGTATAACCAAACTGCATTAGTTCCGTGATTGAACAAATATAGCCGTAGTTTTAAAGTAGCTAATAGAAGAACGTTTTAAAAACCCCAATAAATTTGACAGTGAAAGTGTTACATGAAATGGATTTGTACGCACGTCAATCAGTTCGAAACAATATATAAGCTATGGCGTACGTTAACAGGACAATATATGTATGGTGAATGTGAGCCAGACTCACGGTATCGATAAACTGCCTTGGTAGTTATGAGAGTGGAACGAGTCAGAGAGATACGCAAATCAGTGGCAATAAACAGACTACAAAAACACCTATCACACGTTAACGTATTTAAGGATAGGAGATTCGATATACTGCAGATTGTTTCTCAGACTGGGTCTGGAATTCGTTAATAATTGTCATAGGTGGCACGGTGTGCTTGATTGTAATTCGTCACTAACGGTAAGTTTTGGGTTTATTATTATAAAGTGAAAGACGCTCTTTCGTGACATACAGTTACAAGAAACGGGCATAGTTTGGAAGTCTAAATTCGTACGAAAGTATAAACCCACTAGTATGTGCTTATTTTTCTAGCAATTTGGAGTATTTGAAAGTGGTGAAAGTGTAAAACAAATGATTATTAATTACACATGTACAAGATGACAGGAGCAAATACAGTTGAATAGTGATTTTTGTTTTGTCCGGAGCCCAGCGACCACCTTTAATCCCTTCACTGCCATGACGTCATCATTGTTAAAAATTTTCGTCTGATTTTTTTCTCAAGTTTTAATGTCGGTTTTGGGACTTAAGCAATGTTGAAATAACTGCCAAAATGTAACGCGGTGTCTGATCAGGGTCCAAACTGTTGCCAGCTTAGCTGCAACTAATTAATGAAATTAATGCATACTTGACGTGCATGAGCGCGATGTGTTTTAATGATTCTAAAGAAAAATGGTCAATATATGTTTAACTCATTTACTTTTAGGGACGCGTATACATGTAATCATGCGTCACTCGCAAACAATATACAGTGGAGAATCTGTTATTCTTTCCCGTTTAAACGCAAACGTACGCAAACGCAAAGCACTAAAACGTAGAAAAGAACAACTTTTGAACAATTCTGATAGTTCATGTTTATCTTGGTGGCAAGCAGTTTGGAGCCTGATCAGACGCCGGGTTACCCGGCGTCTGATCTGGCTCCAAACTGTTTGCACTGCAAATAATAGTTTTAGCGTAAACGCGTTTATTGGGAAAGAATAACAGATTCTCCACTGTACCTGTGACGAGAATACTTGTCTTTTGCAAACTGTGAAGATCAGGTGCCCGTTTTATAAAGTTTTGGTACGACAAATGTAATCGTAATTCAGATTATAAAAGTCTCAATCTAATCCTGTCTTGTGACATTTCTTTGGATTCGTCTTGAAAAGACGATTCCAAAGAGATGCCACAAGACAGAATAAGATAAAGAAATCAGAAATTAAATATAGTTTAGGTTTTGACTTACATGTACGACCGTTTTTGTTGTACGAAGTTTTATGAAACGCGCCCCAGATCCGAAGGCACTTAAGCGTCATTGACAGATACCATATAAACTTTGGAGGTGGTAAATATTTCTAAATACATGTCATGTTTTACACATTATTGCTGTGAGGTTTCGTTTCCACCTGTTCAACCTCATATACAGTGGAGAAAACGTAATTCTTTCCCAATAAACGCGTTTACGCTAAATCTATTATTTCTATTGCAAACAGTTTGGAGCCAGATTAGACGCCAGGTGACCCGGTGTCTGATCAGGCTCCAAACTATTTGTCACCAAGATAAACATGAATTATTAGAATTGTCCAAAAGTTGCACTTTTCTACGTGTTAGTGTTTTGCGTTTCATTTCGTTAAAACGGGAAAGAATAACGTATTCTCCACTGTATAACATGTTTAAGATAACACTTAACCACCAATCTGTACGCCTAGTAGCTTGTGTAGCGATTACCAACAAGATATCAACCGTCAATATGAACATCAAACCGTGCTATTTTATCATGTGTTATCGACAGATTTATCGAATTCCATTTAGCATCGTCTTGTTCAAATCAGTTTTCAGCCATGTGTATAATTCTCGAAAGGTGTTCTCCACTTTAACCTTATCATGATCAAATTTGTTCTGAGATTTGAAACCCCCATGCCACCATTATTGTCGTCTGCTTCAATTTTGTTGTCTTCAATATCGTTTCGGTGTTAAATTTAAGACAGTATGGTTGTAGAAATTTCACAACGAGTGTCAAGTAGTTTTGATTCTGATCAGAGTCCGTGTTACGCGGCGTTTGGTCAGGATCAAAACTGTTTGCAAATGCACTTTATGGCATCATTGAGAATGAAAAGGTTTAACTCATTTATTCTTGGATATTACAATTAACTATCCCTGCCTGCTTGCTGGAATATTCCATTATAAATATACAAGGATGATCTAAAGGCTGTGTAGTATTTTGTCCATACAACAGATAATTGCATCTGAAATAGCAAAAAGTACACATCTTGATGATATTCCTTGTAATTGGGCGTCTCATTAGTGTCTACACTTTTTGATAATGTCTACTTCGGTAGACGCTATGGTTCAATGGGTTAAGTTGAATACATCGTAACGGTACCAACCATGATACTGGAAATTCCAATCTTAGGATGAACTCGAATAATAATCTCTAACCCACTGACTTGGCTCCCTGCTTCTGCCAGAATGGCAGATGCAGGGAGCCAAAGCAGTGGGTTAGATACTTGCATAGCTTGAACATCATATCTAAGAAGAACTTGATGGCGACTTTAAAGATCGGATCCTTATCAAGTATCGACGTATTTGCCGTCTGTGCCTAATATGTTTGCATATGTCATTTAAATCTCGGGAAGAATCAGTTTTAAAGATTACAACTATTTGCTCTGTTAATATATTGATGGGTGCTTTGACAAATGCTTTGAAATATCGTGTTAGTTGGGAGATTTACCATTGTATCATTTTCACTTCATGATATTCTGCAAATTACATGCTTTTGCATTGTCCATGTGATCAATTTGCTCGATTTGAACTTAATCCGTTGCTATTCATCAGCTAAGATGACCGACCTATATAAGGGTTATTTTGACAGCACTAGAAATGTGTCAGAGGGACTAGTATTTTGGAAACAAAACAGTTCAGAATATGTTATTATTTCCCAATAAATGTGTGTACTGTGGAAAAAAACGTCACCCCGTCTAAATAAAAGCGTTTATTCTGAAATATTTATATCTACTGCAAACAGTCTTGAGTAAGATAAGACGTCTGATTAGGATTTAAAAAGAAGTGTCACCAAGATTAAAACGAATTGTTAGCTTTTATAATAAAATGTAATTCTCGTATGAGGTTTTGTTAGTAAATGAGAAAACGTC
Source organism: Gari tellinella (assembly GCA_922989275.2). Lineage (NCBI taxonomy): Eukaryota > Metazoa > Mollusca > Bivalvia > Cardiida > Psammobiidae > Gari > Gari tellinella. Next base: position 31,208,342 of record OV277872.1, on the reverse strand, counting down.
TGAAATGTTAAGTTGGTCAATTTTTATCTTTAGCTCTGGGAATGGTGTCGCTGTGCTGATTTTGACATTTACGTTTTTATAACTCTAAATTGTCCATCTTTAGAGTAGTTTGCATGTGCTATTTTAAGAAATGACAATACGTACATGTATGCCAACCAGTATAGATATCGATCCGAAAACGAACAATTCGGCGCCTTATAGTGTTTCAAATCGTCTTCAAATGTAAGGGCTATGAATGAAATAAAATAGGTAGTATTTGACAATTAAATGTGACTTATTCAAAGCATTACTCTACAAGAACATTTACTGTGTGTGAGACGTTATTCGTTTCTAATAAACACATTTATACTAAAAATGCTTATCTCCGATTTATTGCATTGTGTTTGCGTTCAGTTTGTTTAAACGGGGGGGGGGGGGGTTGCGTAAACTCACTGTAAGTACAACTGCATTGTTCTCGAGAACAAATGTTTACCTTGTTAATACACAATCATATCTTATTTTGTGTATGCCTCAGTGGAATTGTTTCCATTCCTATTTAAACGTTTCGTTCAGCGTCTGATCTGGCATTTTGAACAGTCGTAAATACATAGCTAATTGAGAATAAGCATGTTAATTGAATCAACGTATTGCATTTTTCCTGTATTTATTATTTTGGATTTTATATTTTATATATTATAGTCAAATATCAAAAGTAAAAAGCTAGCTTAAGTCAAAATACTCCGTATCTTAAAGTTAACACTTTGTTAAGCCAATTTTTAATCCACCTGGTAACGTTGAAATTCGGGTATGTTTGACATAAGCCAGATTACAGTCAGAAACGAAGCATCTCAGTGTATGGATTCACATTTTCGTACATTCGGTTAATTGCTTTTAGTAAAACGATAAAATATCAATCATTAAAAACATATTTTAAATGTCTACGATGTACTTTTACCAATAGGGAACCGACACGATATATTTCCAAAATAGTTGGTCAAATATATAACAAATGGTATACATACATGTAGATGTAGTTTAGAAATAAACTAACTTTACATGCCTTTATATGAGCCTTGCCATAAAAAACCTGCCTTATTGCATTGCAACATTTACAGACTAAACCCCTTTTTCATCTAAGGCTCTGCATTGGAGTTTGTCCACACTGCAAACTGCGGTAGATAATACATGTACCGCTTAATACAATGCTTTAGATGATTGTTGATGTCAAATAGAGTAGATCAATGCCTGTCAAGTAACCTTGATCTACACTTTGTGTAATGCAATAAGGCAGGATTTGTGATAGCACGGCTCATATGTTTTTTTAATCTCATAATCTAATACTCTGCAGTGTTACATGTATATATAAATACTCGTACATGTATATAATACATTTTGTTTCAATTTGTTTGAGAATAAATCGTGTCGGGTCCCTGTGCTTTTACCTAAATGACTATCAGTTTAAAATTTAATCAGACCGCGGGCTACCTGGCGTACGACCTGACTTCATAGTCTTTACTTAGTTTTATAGTTACTTAGTTTTATAGATATAGTCTATCGGGAAAGACTAACGCTTTGTCTCCTGTATGAACACTAATTAACAGTCGACAACTCACGGAAAGCCATTTGTTGGAAGTAGCACAATACTTAACCATTTCCCCATAGAAGCGACTTTTAGCGTATTTGATTAATTCCTGTGCTGAAGAAATAGTTCCAATTTATATCCTCATTAAAATTACCATAACAAATGTTATATATAGCCAAGCAGATGGTAGTTTAAAGCAGGATGAAAGTAAAGCAGAATGTGCTTAAGGCGCACATTCTGCTTTACTTTCAACCTGCTTTAAGTGATCATCTGTATTTAATGTTATAAACAGGTTATTGGGTAAAGGGTCAAGCTTCCAAACCAGCTGTTAATAAATCAAGTGATATGCCATCTAATGTAAATATTGCCTCAGTAACCACAATTGATTACAAGTGACTCGCTAAATGGCTGAATGTCGAATCGTTATTTTCCATTTAGTTCTTTATTACAGTAAATCGAAGTGTTATGGTCAATTAAAATGGTTTGACAGGAATTTATGGATCAGAAATATTTCACAACCTTTACCAATACAGTGGAGAATCTGTTATTCTTTCCCGTTTAAACGCAAACGTGCGCAAACACAAAGCACTAAAACGTAGAAAAAACAACATTTGGACATTCTGATAATTATTGTTTATCTTGGTGGCAAACAGTTTGGAGCCTGATCAGACGCCGGGTTACCCGGCGTCTGATCTGGCTCCAAACTGTTTGCACTGCAAATAATAGTTTTAGTGTAAACGCGTTTATTGGGAAAGAATAACAGATTCTCCACTGTATCTAGATTAACCCTTTTTGATCAAATTCATTGTGAGAATTTTAATTCCTTCACCGCAATATTGTCGTCTGCTTCAATAGTGTTGTCTGCAATATCGTTTCTAAGTTAGATTTAACGCAGTATTTCAAAACAAGTGGAAACAGTTTTAATCATGACCACAGGATCAAATCTGTATGCAAATGCGCTTCATGACGTCATTGAGAGTGAAAGGGTAAAACGTTGACTTTATTGTAATACAGTGGAGAATGTGTTATTCTTTCCCAATAAACGCGTTTACGCTAAAACTATTATTTGCAGTGCAAACAGTTTGGAGCCAGATCAGACGCCGGGTTACCCGGCGTCTGATCAGGCTCCAAACTGTTTGCCACCAAAATAAACATGAATTATCAGAATTGTCCAAAAGCTGTACTTTTCTACGTTTTAGTGCTTTTGCGTTTGCGAACGTTTGCGTTTAAACGGGAAATAATAACAGATTCTCCACTGTACGAGTATTTAATAAGCCAGTGCCGCTGCTGACTGCAAAAGGGTTTGACAAGTTGTAGAGTCTGCTTCATTCACGGAAATACGCGGCGTCTGATCAAACTCATAAGTGTTTAAACTACATATCAATATTTAAATGTCACATGTTTTAATTTTCCACCGTTGGTCAGGGAGAATAAAGACAAATACTAGTTTTATCGAAGCTTATATATATGGTTGATCAGAATATTTAATGAAAATGAACAGAGTATATTCAGAGTTCTGATTTATTTAAACCTTATCGTGATACAATTTTATTTAATCCATTTGTGTATAGCGGCCCATGATATTGGCATAGACAAACAGTGTAGACTCTGATCAGACGCCGCATCATGCGGCGTCTGATTAGAGTCAACATTATTTTCTGATAGAAATTTCAATCTAAAACAAAACAAAAATGAAAGTTTAGATCAAGCGTTCCTTACATAAATCTTGGAATAATCAAATATATAAGCTGAAAGAAATCCACTAGGCATAACTGTGTTAAATTCTTGAAAACAAGTTTTGAATATGCAATCTGTCGACAACTGAGATATGAATATTTTGAATCTTGATCATATGCCAAGCTATCTATCATGTTTCTTATCTTAGTACATGCTGTCTTGAAATGTCTGTTACGTTGCGCTAAGACGAATACTGCATTGAGAAGTGTGTCGGTTATAATTTCAGAATATTGAAACGGGTATCCATAGTTGAGAGTTTGATCATGTGCCAAGTAAACTTATATTTGTCTAATCCTATTTGCAGTTTAAAAATATCAGTCCAATTACGTTGAGAAGAATGCCGTTTCATTCTTGCATCAAATGAAACGAAACAAGAATTGAAGCGTTAAAGTTTCAATTGATAAGTAATGGTTACGCCTTTAATTCATTTATCAATTGAAGAAAATAGTTCAACTTAATATATTCAAGAATATGTATCATCAGAAATATTTTATATATCCTAAAGTATTGTACTTTAAAGCAGTCTTTTCTTTCCGCTTTACTTCCAACCTGCTTAAAATCGTTGCTTGTTTTAAACGAAGACAATGGTAAGGGGTAAAATGCCATTTTATTGTAAATTCACCCTAATGACTGCAGACAGTTCGGAACATGGCCAGACACCGGGCCAGTTGACGTCTGGTCGTAATGTTTGACATCCTTGCTGTTTGTCACTCAAGTTAAAATAAATCGACCAACAACTTGAAACAAATGAGCCGTGCAATGACAAAAACCTGCCTTATTGCATTGCAAACATTGTCTTTGACGCGGAGGCTGGCCTTGATCCACATTATTTGACACCCTTAATCATTTAAAGCATTGTATTTAGCTGTATTGTATACAGTATTTGGTAGTGTAGACCAAACTCAGGTGCGGAGACTGGGAGCACAATAATGATGCTTGGTCCGTAAAATGTTGCAATGCAATAAGGGAGGTTTTGTCATGGCACGGCTCAAGTGTAATACTTTATCCTTTTATTGTACTGTGTTTGTGTTTAGTTTCAATTAGCTCATTAACCCATATAATAGCCTATTTCTGGTTTTGGGAACAGGTGACGACTTAAAGCAGATTGCTTTCACCTGCTTTAAACTGTTATCCAGTAGGATATATATATAAATATTATTATGGTACATAATCATGACTGTATGAAGTAGATATATTATTTTCCATGGATGAATAATAAAAGCGTAAAAATGCGTATTTGTAGGGTAATGGGTTAAACGACAAAGAATAACATTATATCAATTGTAGTTACATGGGAACACAGTCTAGCAAAGGATAATAAAATAATCGATTTATAGGCTTAGAACAAATGTATACTGCTCCAATGTCCACAAAGGGCTGCGATTTAATGGTTTTATGGGTGACGTAGGCGCGACCTGCTGGTATCTTAGCCCTAATTAACTGGGATGTTTTATTTGGATTCATGCAGGTTTTCCTGTGGTTTTATTCAGCACTCTTACAGTGGTAAATACGCTATTCCTACCCACTTTACGCGTTTCTTACGCGTTTCTTACGCGTTCGTTAAGCGTTCGTTAAGCGTTCGTTACCCGTTTCGTTTAACGCGTTTACTACCCGTTTCTTAACGCGTTTCTTAGCGCGTTTAAACGCGTTTAAAAGAGCCCGGATGAAAGGGGAGTAATCATGGAGAAAGGGAGGTAATCCATGTATGACTTGCGGGCCGCTCTTATCCTACTTAAGAATTTAGTAAATATCGTTACTGTGGAGTAAATATAATCTTACAAAATTTTATGAAATCATTTTCTTTAAGAAAAGGTTATCCTGTGAGAGTTTTATGAATATACATTTATTTTCCCATATAAAGGATACGGTTTAAAAAGGATTATGTAAATTGCGTTTATTACTATTACTATGAACATGCGGAATTCCCAAATGCCACATGTGGCATGCAGGACTAGCCGCTAACACTGTTGCGTCACAAGCCGGACAGGGGGGTAATAAAACTGCGGCTTATCAAAGTAAGTATCCTAATGCCCCATTGGGGTTGATTGGAATATCAACCAAATAAACCAAATCTTATATGCGAGTATGTGTCAGTTATTATACTCTCTCATCAAAGTAAAAGATATCTGTATAGTTTGAATATGGATGAGACTCCCGTAACTCGGCATTTCATCTAGAGCCAAACTGTAAAAATGAAATCAAGACCGTATGCTTCATTCTTAGCTGTAAAACATAAGAACCGAACTACTCGGCGTCCCATCTACATCTAAATCGATAGTGTTAACTATTATAAAAAGTAATTGGGTTTATTCAAAGCTGTCAGTTTGGATCCTGATACTATGCCGATCTATACAGCCAGGTGTTTGATCTGGATTCAAACCGTTTGAATAGAAATCAACATGGACGGAATTATTCTAATACATATCAAACAGAAATAATCTCGATGAAACGCCGAGTCACTCAGCATTATGATCGAGATCCAAACTGTCTATATTTATATAAATTCTATAAGCGAAACCAGTTTAGATCCTGATAAGAGGCGTCTCATTTACAGAAAATGTTTTCAAAAATCGCATTACAATATGAGTTTTATCGCGAAAATGCTCCAGTGACAAATCGATTCTTGTTTTTGATAAACCCGTTTCATTCGGATTTTTCTAAAACGGCAATCATCGATATGATCCGAAATCTCCGCGTGAAACGGAAAACGGACGCCCCAATCGCAGCATCTCGGGTATAACCGTTTATTAACGCGTTTAAACGCGTTCAAATCGTTAGGCGTTAAGCGTTCGTTAAGCGTTCATTAAGCGTTCGTTAACCGTTCACTATGCGTTTCTTACGCATAGATAAACGCGTAAATGGGTAGGAATAGCGTATTTACCACTGTAGCTCTTTGACTTGAACTCGCCAAACTCGAGCATACTGGCATTCTAACGGTAGATCGTAGCTTAGCAGTGTTTTAATTTTGAAATATGATCATGATTGACTTTTAGATTAGCGGCGTCTGGTCAGGATCCAAATTGTTTCCCAAGTCGCCTTTTTTGCGCCACTGGAAGCGAAAGAGTTAGGTAAAGTTAACTAATCTAGATTCATATGTATGTGTATGGCGGTGCTCGATTGCAGTAAATCCGTACTGAATATTATCCTTTACTAAGGTATTGGCTTTTTCTTTTAATTATTTCACAGCCATTCTAAAAATTGTCGTCAGCATTTTATATATTTATACAGCGGTGAAGGTATTAAAGAAAATAAACGCAAATGTAAAGGGAGAAAAATAACCATGCCAATGTAGTATCTTTAAACTCCTTATGATTTGTTTTTATCGGAGAGGTAAACAGTTTGTTGCCTGATCAGACGCCGGATTTCCCGGCGTCTGATCTGGCAGGAAGCAAATTACAACATAAATTTCTGTTTATACATTTACCTTGTTTTAATATGCCACCTATCTTACACGCAATCAACTATACTTACTTTGGTCTTCGTAGAAGAGGGGTACTTAATCTAAACTAATGTTGCATTTCTACAAACATCAGTATAGAGCTATCAATCTTTGACAGCACATGAACTCGGCATCAAACTGGTTCCTTTCAGTGGTTTAACCCTTCTTCTATTGTTAGCTCTTTTAACCCACTGAAAGGACAATTCCTGAAGGCACATCCCGCTTGGGATATGTGCTGCTTGCTTATAGTTTTCATAAGTCTATACTCTTTCGAAGGGAAAGTTATCCTTATTTTTGATAAAATAATTAAAATGAATGTTGTTCATAGCGGGCGAAGGTATTTACGAGACCAACGCATAAACATTCAGCGAAAGGATGGTTAATATTTTAAATATAATGAATAGCTCTGTTGGGAACTGTTGCAATTATGCACACTTAATCTCGTAAAATCTATTAACAGTGTGTAATTAAATTCTCTATTTCAAAGAGAAAATTTCAATAAAACACATATCAGAACTGATTAACAGAATAGCCAGGAATCCTGGTAATGACACGTAATTGAGTCATGGACACACATTGACAGTGTCAATCTGAATATGGGTCATTACTGCAAATGTTATAAATCCTTGGATGTTACAGTGGGGAAGACGTTATTACTTCCTAATAAACGCATTAATTTAGTATTTCCATTGCAAACAGTTTGGAGCTTGATCAGACACCGGGTTACCCGACTTCTTATCAAGCTTCAAACTGTTTACCACTCAGATTAAAATGAATTGTTTGTATCTAAACGGGAGAGAATAACGTCTTCCCCATTTTATGCTATTTTTTTCCTGTGGAATGTTTGTTAGCACTCTTTTCTGTGGCAGGATAATGATAGCACTGCATCTGCATTACATGACCCTGAAAGTTTATGATGTAAACAAAACTAGACCGTGCCATGAGAAAACCTGACTTATTACATTGCAAACCATGAAGATGAAGGCCAGCTGCCGCGTTAACGACGCGGCGGCTGACCGTGATCTATACTGTTAGACACACGCAACACTAAGGCACTTTGTGTAGCTATTTAATAAAACTGTTATTCTTTCCCGTTTAAACGCAAACGTACGCAAACGCAAAGCACTAAAACGTAGAAAAGAACAACTTTTGGACAATTCTGATAATTCTTGTTTATCTTGGTGGCAAACAGTTTGGAGCATGATCAGACGCCGGGTTACCCGGCGTCTGATCTGGCTGCAAACTGTTTGCACTGCAAATAATAGTTTTAGCGTAAACGCGTTTATTGGGAAAGAATAACAGATTATCCACTGTATTTGGTAATGAAGTCCAAAATCAGATGCAGAGCCTGCATGTGATGACAACGGTGATTGGTCTGTACAATGGTGCATTGCAATAAGGCATGAATTGTCATGTCACGGCTCATTTATGTTTCATTTAGTGTAAATATGTCTATTATATTGGATGTTGTTGTATATTTCAGAGCTACCGATTCTAGTACAGAGGATTTGATTAGCAGGACGTTCAATCAAATATAGGACTTAGAAATGGGAGATTTTATACACACAACCATGGCTGCCTCACCTCTGGTAAACCTATCAAACTCAACACCAACTTCGCATATCAGAGTTCTGACAGATGGACCCTATTTCGAGGCAATGCATGAACGGCTTATGAGAGTGAACATATGGCCGCTTGTAATGATTACGTTATTTGCAATTATAGGAACTGTTGGAAATTCCATCGTTTTGTATATATACTGGCTTAAGTGGAAAAAGAGTAAGACTCGCGTGTTCATTCTGTGTCTAGGGCTGCTGGATTTAACTAATTGTATGTTTAATATGCCTGTAGAGATCGCTGTGTTATGGAGGCCAATAGAGTTTGACCTACATTATCTGTGTAAAATATCAAGAGGATGTACATTCGTCATTAACAACACAGGGTCAATGGTGTTCGTGTCCATTGCAATCGAACGGTATATAGCAGTTTATTACCCATTGAAGAGTAGACAATTCACTCCGAAATTTGCAAAGTTGTTGTGTTTTATGTCATTCATTATCGCATCTAGCGTATCATGGCCTTCATTTGTTTTCTACGGCAGCCACACTCTGACAATACCAATTAGCAACACTACTTCCATCAAAGGGAAAACCTGTTTGATATCCGACGAACATGAATTTAGAACAGGTATCATATTAATTTTCACAACAGTGCTTTTCGCCTTGCTTATAATCGTGTTTTTAATTCTAACGACGCTGTATATTGCTATCGGGCGGAAGATATATATTGCAACTTGTACCGATATTGGGCAGGAGAAAAAGAACACTACAAACCTGTTGAGCCAGAGTATAATCTCGGCTTTGACAGGTGTCACCAAAGCCTTGGATAGTGACAAGAAAAAGGGACGAGATACATCGTGTTCGGAATCAAGACGGTTTATTGGACGATCGGTTAGCCGCGAAAAGGCTCTCGAGATGGAGACAATGCAAATTAACAATAATACGTCATCGCTGACGTCATACGTAACGAGAACAGTTAATAAGGATGACACACCTCGAAACAGTCGACGTTTCTCGTCAGTTAATTCACAAGCGACGAGAAAGAACACGTTGATGATGAGGATGGTTACAATAGCCTTCATGCTGTCATTTACACCATTTTTGTGCATTCTTGTGATTCGGTATACAAATCCTAAATATTACTTTGGGCTTGATGGGGCTCAGAAAATTGTTTACCAAGTATTCATACGAACATATTTTATAAACAGCATGGTGAATCCTGTGATATATGGATTCATGAATGAAAGATTCCGAAGACTAGTAAAAGAGATGGTCCGATCCTTCTTTTGTAGTGAATGCTGTAAAGAAAAGAAGTCACCAGTATACAGACGTAACACATCCACTGTTACGTTTCTAGAACAAACAGATCAGATAGATTGTTGACAGATTTTCTTCATACATTTGAGTCATGCCATGACAAAAGCCTTATCGCACTGCATCATTGTGCAGACCAAGCATCGTTGCCATCATATACTCTGTACCTGGGTTTTGTCTACACTGCTAAATACCGTATATATATAACAGCTACATAAAATGGTTAAGGTACAAACAGTGAACATCAATACCAGTAGCCGCATATTTGAGTCGGCGTCTGAACTTAATCTACTTTGTTGCAAAATGCAATATGTCAGGTTTTCGCATGACACTGCTCATGTAAAACCTCTTTGTGAAGTATTTATACAATAAAATTTCGGTATTTTAATCAGTTGGTACAATGACTAAGACAGTATTCGTTCCTTATAAGCATTAGTGCGTTTATGCTAAATCCTGTTTGTCAATTGCCAACAGTTTTTAACCAGATCAGGCTCCAACATAGTTGCCACCAAGATTAAAATGGATATTCAGAATTGTCAAATCATTGTCATTTATACGTTATACTGGATTGCGTTTGAATTTCATTTTCCACTGTAACAGATTTCATGCTAATGCAGGATAAAAGTAAGACAGAAAGCGCCCTTTTCTTCGTTTCTGTATTAAGAAGTTTCCTATCATTTGTGGTCTACCCTTTTACACCTAAAAATATAGTCCTGGTTAGAGAGATACCACTTTACAGTCAATCCTGTATTCTGCACACCTTGATATATACTTATCCTGTATTAAGTTGTAATCTATCATTAAGGCTAGACATATGTACTTTTTGTGATATTGCTTTATTAACGTTTGACATTGACTCGTTGTTTATGAATATGATGGTTGATTCTGAATCTCTATTATACTTTCTTTCGTTATTATTTATCAAAAAATGTTTTAAAGCTTTTAACAAAATTCATGTTAATACTATATGGTTCAAAGTAAAATAGGACAAACTTCCAAATTGTATCATAATTTCTGCAGGTAAAAAAAAAGCTGTCAGCTACTGACGCTCATCTTGTTTAATAATCAGTTGAAAACAATATCTAAATATACCAACAGTGTCAACAACACCAGAGGAAGCAATGTCGTATATCCAACTGTTTAATGCAAATCAAAAACACATTTATTGATCTCATTAAAGACAGTTTGAATCTTAGAATAGGATAACGTTGCATAACACTCTTTAGAGAAGGCCCGTCTTTATGTGCTTGCTACAATATATATATACTAAGATAAGTGTAAATTGCCGAAACGGATATGGTTGTATGTTCTTAAAAGTCCTATCACAACGAGAACAAACATTGAATAATGCAGTCTATTTGCTATTAGTCTGTTATAGTTATACATTATAAAACAGATCACAACAAATATTTACAGTTAAAGATTCCTTTGCTTTCAAAAAACCTAATTTTTTTCGGAATGTACAAGTATAGATTCCTGAATTTGATTGATGTGTGCATTGTAATGAGTACATGTGTATGCACATACAGTGGTAAATACGCTATTCCTACCCACTTTACGCCATTCTTACGCGTTTCTTAAGCGTTTCTTACGCGTTTATTATCCGTTTCGTTAAACGCGTTTCCTAACCGTTTCTTTAAGCGTTTCTTTCCGAGACTACATAGAGGATAATTGTTTTTTTCAGTATCAGATAGAAATTTAATCCATTGAGTGAACATCAGACGTTATATGTTCACGAGTGGCGAAGCCACGAGTAAAACTATAACAGTCTGATGTTCACGAAATGGATTGAATTCGATCTTATACTGAAAAAATACAAGTATTCTATTTATTTATGCTTTTCAGCCACTTTTTAAACGAAATTGTTCGACAATTGTGAAAGCGAAAGTACATTATTTACCTCGTGTTTAGCCCCAAGTTTACATCGAACACATTAACGAAACAGTTTTCCGTACGATGACGTCAATTATTTATTGATTTGACGTCATGCGAATTACGTCGTTGCTCCCGATTTTGGATTCGTGTTCTTCCGTTGAGTGGTTCGCGACAAATCGGACTGCCGGAATTTAACGATAAGACACGATTGACTACGATTTTTGGGGAGCCCTACGGGGAAAACGGCGATTGGTGATAATCCACTGCAGTGGATTACCAAGTGATAATCCACTGCTATTTTCCGGTAATCCACCGAAAAGCATAAATAAATTGGCATAATCGTTTATTAACGCGTTTAAACGCGTTAAAATCGTTAGGCGTTAACCGTTCGTTAACCGTTCACTATGCGTTTCTTACGCATAGATTAACGCGTAAATGGGTAGGAATAGCGTATTTACCACTGTACTATCAAGTACATACATTGTTAATGTCATTTCCTTGGTTGCAACGGAAGGAACATTTAAAAAAATGAATAAACCAAAAGTTTACTACACTTTATCTGTATACGACTATTAGTTATATAAAAATCAAAATACACATTTTCCTTAGCTAAAAGGACATTTCACATACTTAAGAGAGTCATTGGGTCATAATGCGATAAGAGGGATTCATTGACCACACGCGTCATTTATAATTCAAAGCATTCCAAACAAGTATAGCTTACAAAACGGGATAATATGCAACAGTATAGTTGTAGAGTTATGTCAAAACTTTGCATCCGAGAGACGATGTTATCCCCGCGTATAAAACACTTGTTGCTAAATACGCATGTTCGCTGCAAACAGTTTTGTATCAGGGACCCGTTTAATAAAACTTCGTACGACAAAAGTTATTAATGTTGTCGTAGGTCAGATAATAAAAGTCTCGATTATTATTTATTTCTCCTTCTAATCTTGTCTTGTGACACTTTTTTGGAATCGTATTTCCAAGACGATTCCAAAAAGGATGTCACAAGACAGGATTAGATGGAGAAAAAAGAAATTAAATGTAATTTTAAAGGTTTGTATGCGACACCATTGATCGTAATAAGTTAAATGCAACGGGCCCCTGATCTGAGAGAACAGCATCTTATTTATTGTACGATGCTACCTACACCAGAAAATCGTTCGGCGCTATATGACATCGCAGTGCCGTAAAACCCAACTCATCATCATCCAGAAGATCGTAAATCGTATGTTTATATAGTAAAAGCCTTAATTTAGATAGTATGAACGGAAAGCTCCTACATAAATGTCCTGCTATGCTTGTGCTTTTTAAAACAAAATAGCATTTACCTTAAAGCCACTATATTACTCCCACATAATCAGAATCAAACATTTTTCTTACAAGAAGTTTATGTCACTATCGTAAGCGTTCCATATAAAAATATTTTGATATTTGAAGCAATATTGCTAACGAACAGTGAAATTTGTGGAAACAAGTAATCAAGTTTGTTTATTTTTGAATAGCGACGAAAATTTACGGACATACTCGGTAAAGCTCATTTGCATAATTCTATACAACAAGTCGAGTGCTTTACAACCAAAGAGAGACAACTCCTTTAAGTTTGGCCGTTAAACTGATGTAATGTATACACATTGTCGCGGCCGAATCAATCACGTGACCTTTATGCGATCGATCGAAAGTTCTCGGAACCAGCCCGTAATCTTATTTGTAAACAAACCCGCTTATAATGTAAACCACCACGATAAGAATTCGACACATTTAGGTAGGATTCTTTACGAAGTGGGTGCATATGTCAGGCTTCTTACACTCGATTTCACTTAGTTTTAATACATAGAAAATGCACACATATAAGAAATTGCGCGTTTTAAACACCAATTTGAGCGGGATTGTGCCTTTAAGCTATCACTAGTCCTCTTTGACAATGACTACATAGCACACCTTTGACTTTTACGAGTATATCATAGGCGACAATAACACAGTTCTCAAGAAGGGTAAATATAGCCGAACATCTATATGTCAAACTCGTTTAAGTCGAACTTACCCGTAGTTCATTGTTAAAACAAGGTTTTGCGACGTTTATATGGGTAAATTCGGCTAATATAAATTTGAAGTATCAAGTTTGGACTTTAGTTATATTACTACATAATAACATAACCGTATTTGCGATATCATTCCTGATGTTTCTAATAAGTATATATGTGTGTGTCTACTTACAGAGTTCAATTGGTTTTATGCGTTATTTGTTACATGTATATTAACGACTAGTTATTTTCAAAAGAACGAGTTTGTGAACAAACAGTAGATACATTTGAGAAAACGTTATTCTTTCCCGTTTAGACGCAAATGATACGCACACGCATTGCAATAAAATGTCGAAACGTTAACGTTAACGTATTTACAATCTGGCTTTTCTTTTTAATTTCAGTTGCAAACAGTTTGGAGAAACATCAGACGCTGGGTAAACTTGCGTCTGATCTGGCTTCAACCCGTTTGTAAAGGAAATTACACATTGAACGTAAACACGATTGTTGAGAAGGAATAACGGTTTCTCAACTGTATCCCATGCAACCATTTAAAGAAAGATCAGCTGACATGCAGCCCGTCGCCTAATAAATGCGCTATACTGCTTGTTAAAGATAAATTTTTTTATAAACTGTCAACATGCCATGTAAAAACGTATATGATATCTACAAGATATTGAGTTGTGTTTACTTTCTATTGATTGTTTGAAATGGGCCGTGTCATGACAAAACCTGCCGTATTGCCTTGAAGCATTGTACAGACCAATCACCGTTGTCATCACAGGCTCTGCATCTGAAATTAATCTACTCTGCCAAATACATGTACCTTATATAAAACAACTACATAAAATGATTATGATTCATATTGACGGCAGACAGACTGAGTGTTAATCAAAGACTGGCATTGTTTTACACTGTTTGCAATGCAATAAGTCAGGTTTTTCATGGCAAGACTGAAATGTATTTTCAACCGTATGCTTTTGATGCAGTGGTGATTAGGTGTTTTTTTTTTTCAGTTTAAAGAAATGAAACGCAGTTGCAAATAGACAAAGCGTAGAAAATGAAGATTTGGTTGTATTTTGACGACTTATTTAAATTAATATTTTAAACGGTTTGGAGTCTGATCAGACACCAAGTGGATCGGCGTCTAATCTGAATTTAAAATGTTTGCAATGGGCATATTTATGTTAAGCACAAAAACATTTATCAGGAGGGAATAACGTTTCCCGCCTACATGATAGTTTGCATGTAGGTTATGTTGGACAATGTGCCTTTATTTCATAATACGGTAAATTTAAAATATGTTCATTTCGTAAAGTTAAAGAACATTGAAGATTTAAGAATGATTTTGTGCGGATGTTTGTCATTTACTGATTTCGTATACATGTACCTTCATTTCCTCTCTTTTAAACGTTAGGCCCGCGATAAATGTGTGAAAGCCTAAGTGACCGAAATCGAAAATATGTTGATTATTCAATCCATTTACTTTTGAAATGAAGATATATAAGGATATTTGTTGAAGGTATTTAGTACTGTAAAATAACTATGAAATTAATTTTTACTACTTCTGCCTTTACTAATTCTGACAATTTATACACATATATTGACTATTTGCTAGCTAGCGGCGGATATGACCTACGCTTTTTACCGCTGTAAACTATATAGATCCAGATGAACATTAGGACCCAAACTGTTTGACACTCTGGCCCTGTTTTGAAAAGAGCAAACGACAAGTGTTGCAGACAAAACAATTACCAAGCATGCAAAGAGTTGAACGCTTTTTACAATGAACATGTATTACCTTAAAACTACAGATGGCTTATAGGAAACGTTTTTTACTATGGAATGAATGCAGACTTATGTCAGAAAGTTTCTATTAGAAACTCGACTTTCCGTTATAAAAGGAAAGGAAGGTATATGTTTTTATTTTTAAGTAAGTGTAAAGTAAGTATGTTTCTTTAGCTGAGACTTGTAATATTTCTGGAGACTTTATATTATGCATCCGTTTGTAAAGTGTTCAACTGTTATTTGTGTCAGACAAAACTATTAGATTTTAAACAATTTCAGCTCCTGATTGAACGTCGAACTGGTGGGCGTAGCATCGGCGTAATTACTAATGAAAAGCTTGTAACAACATTAACGCATAATGTGCTTAAGTTCAATTGAGAGTTCTTAAATTTCACTTTACATGCGTAAGTGCAACAGAAAGTGCTAAAGTGAGTTTATATTAAAAACATGTTTTCTTAATTACATCTCCTCCGAGAGGCTAAATGTGTATACTGTAGTTGCTAACAGTTTGGATCCAAATCCAACGCACCGTCACGCAGCACCTGAATATGATCCAAATTGTATTGCAACCGTATGAATAGTTCTTCAGTAATAACTTACACATTTTGAATTTATTTTGCATACAATTGCAGTAGATGAAAATGTGCAGACGATATTAAGTATCCATTATCAGATGGCGTTGAAAGGATTTGGCGTTGAAAGGATTGGATGTATTTTTATATCATACATGTATCATAAACTGCTTTCAAATAAATGTTTTAAATACCGTTTAGCTATTGTTCTTTCTACCATTCAGACCGGGGGCCAGTCTTACGAAACGTCGTACAGTGGAGAATCTGTTATTCTTTCCCGTTTAAACGCAAACGTACGCAAACGCAAAGCACTAAAACGTAGAAAAGAACAACTTTTGGACAATTCTGATATTTCATGTTTATCTTGGTGGCAAACAGTTTGAAGCCTGATCAGACGCCGGGTTACCCGGCGTCTGATCTGGCTCCAAACTGTTTGTATTGGAAATAATAGTTTTAGCGTAAACGCGTTTATTGGGAAAGAATAACAGATTCTCCACTGTACGACAAATATAGTCGTAAATCAGATTGTGAAATTCTCCAGTATTATTATTTCTCCATCTAATCATGTCCTGTGACATATCTTTGGAATCGTCTTGTTTCTTAAAGTTTTGATTTACGATCGTTTCTGTCGTACGACGCTTCGTAAGACGGGCCCCAGGTCTACTCGGAATGCTAATGTCGTCCAACCCTTAATCCGTTAAGTGACACAGATCTCCAGATAAGAGGGAGCACACTGATCAATTCCAACATTTTCTCACTATTTTCAACACCAAAGTTGATACTACTGAGAACACTAATGATAAAATACTAAACTATTTTGCTTGTTTCTACAATATACCGGTACCTGTTTTTCAAAATGACGAACAGTGTAAACTCTCATCAGAAGGCTCCTCAAGGAGCCATCTGATCTGGGTATCAACTGTTTGCACAGAGAAAATGTAAGAATATTAAAGAAATCTAGCAAGAAAGACTATAATGGATGAATTGGTTCAGTAACAGTAAACTAAATGAAAGATAATATTGACAATACATACAAAACACTTTTAAGAGTCTAACTCTTTGGTGTGCCTCCCCATTGCTATATGCTGCAAATGCAGTGTTTGACTTTTACGTTCTATGCTTAAATTGTAACCATTAGTTCCAGATCTATGTAATCAAACTTTCTTCATATTAATGTTTGCGAAAATAACACACTTCAAATGCAATAATATGTAACAAATGCAAACGTGAACGGATATTTTTTATCTGAATAGCAATACATATTTAGAACCAATTCAGTCTGCAGATTACTTGAAATATGATCTGACTCCGGTCTTTTGCAATATGCCCCTGGGTGTAAGCACGAATTGTTAATTAGGAAAGGATAACCTTGTTTCTGTATAATAACCTTTGTCAACACCTGTGACTACTGCATTCGTTGACAACATCTAAGCAGTACGTGTTAACCCATTACTCCATAGATACGTATTTCAGGCGTCTAAACTATTCGTTCTCTGAACAATCAGTTCCAAATTATACAGTTATTAAAACTTATCATAGGAATTATGTTCTCTGTTTTAGCAGATAGTACCTAAAACTTAGACTGCTTTAAGTGGACACTTATCTTCAATACTAGAAACAGAGGGTAAAGCACCCAACTGTCGGAAAAGCCAATAAAAAGAAAGAATACGAAAAGAAAACCGTTGTTGTTTTAGTATGGCCCCATTTATTCTCTACTATGAGATTTTTGCATGATATCAGTACTAGCTGCTTCCTACATGTATTTATTGGTGGGACTTACAGTCCTGGAACGTACTGGGCGAATACATGTGGCGTGAGCTTTGTAGGTAGACTATATAGATATTATCATATATCCTATTTTTCTAGTAGGTACATCTTTTGTGCCGAGTTGTGAATATACTTGAATATGCTATTTTGTCTATTAGTCTTATATCTCTATACTATTCGTATATCTCTCAAAAATGCTTATTCATGACGATTTATTGAAAATAATTGTTTAATCCCTTTTCTGAAAAAGTAATTAGGAAAGTATACCCAAATCACCGCAAAATTGTTGTCAATTTTCTTGTCTACAAAATCGTTTCGAAGTTAGAATTAAGGCAGTATGATTGACACATTATTTTCAAAAGGAGTTTCAAACAGTTTAGTTCCTGGTCGTATTATAAAGGCAAATCAACGTCTTGGTGACATTTATGGAGCACCATTTGTTCAGAGTATAAAATTGGGAAACCGTTATTCTTTTCCAAGTAACGCGTTTATAAAATGAAAAGGCCTTGTGTTCATAGCAAACACCTTCGAGCCAGACCAGACGCTTGGTTTTCCAATGCCTAATATGGAACCAAATAGAATTGTTTTCAAATTAGAACTAATCTGGGAACTTTTGAAAAAGATACCTTTATTTACATTATATTGCTTTCTGAGTGCGTTAGTTTCGTTTAATCCAACAATTAATACCGCCTTCGACACTTTATAATTTATGTACATCGAGTATTTGGGAAATTGTGGACAACAGAAAGAATACTTAGTCCAGGTAAAATAAAAAATACCTTTAAAGACCTTGGATTAAAAAGCAAAACGTGCACTTACAGCATATTTTATTTTAAAAAATAGCATAACTACTAAAAAGCTATTTTTCTACAGAAAAGCAAACTAATAATTTAAAACTTTTCTAGCTGATCGGAGATTCTCTGATGTATCTACTGTTTTATATATCAAACTTCATTCATGGCGCTTCTTGAAACAAACTATTATTGAACAGATGTCATATCTGAAAAATTCACCACTATGGCATAGCATTTCAGCAGTTGTCTCTTAATTTGGCACTCACAATTCCTCTCCAGTACAAATGTACAACAGACCAGCATGCTCTCCCCCATACCCCTGCCCAATTAGACCATTGAGTTTTGAGCAGTGCCCTTAAACCTAGATTTCTGACGTTTTACCATTTGTTGACCATGAGAGAATGCTGGTCTAAATAGATATTATACATGATATTGCTAAATTATAAAAAACGATACTGTGTGCGAAGGACATTCACTCTTTAAGCGCCCATATAAACGCTGATATGACAACTATATTGGAATATATAATTGGACTAAACCTCCATCGTAGCATTATCCGTCAGATTACTGTGTGCGAAGGCCATTCACTCTTTAAGCTATCATTTAAACACTGATATGACAACTATATTGGAATATAATTGGACTAACCCTTCATCGTAGCATTATCCGTCAGATACATTTGATTCGAAATAGACGGATACATGTGTACGAGTACAATAACAATATCAGTTCTTATCTGTTATAGTGGTGTACCCGTCTACAACAGAAATGATCAGAAAAACAAAAGTGTATGAACCTTTTTAACTTGTTCTGTTTTGT
Source organism: Gari tellinella (assembly GCA_922989275.2). Lineage (NCBI taxonomy): Eukaryota > Metazoa > Mollusca > Bivalvia > Cardiida > Psammobiidae > Gari > Gari tellinella. Next base: position 31,189,090 of record OV277872.1, on the reverse strand, counting down.
TATTATGAGTTCGGTATAATTGTAAAATCCAGTACGCCGACACAATACATGTACTCATATTTACAGCATTGTCCTTTGGTTTCAAACAACAGGGGGCGCAACGTAATGTAGCGAATGTTGATATTTAAGCGACGCTTTAGAGAATGTTAGTAAGATGGCGGACAAAACGTGGTGTTTTCTGGATGAAACCGATACAATTGTGGTAAGTTTCAACATTTTATTACATTTCTGAATAAAAAGTATATGCGCATCAGGTGACCGCCGGTTTCAAGAAAGCTCACAACTTTAGATCATGAACGTAGCTGTCTTCGTTTTCGAGCCAACCCCGGGACAGTTTTCGAAGTTGGAAGTTGTAAATTGTCATCGCTCTACTTTCGTTTTTATAAGTCATTCAGTAGACGTTTTTAGACTAGTCTGACGCTATTGAAACGCCTTTACTGTAAATTTAAACTCATTAAAGCTTAAAATCAATATCTGCCGATTTTAAGCACTTCCTCGGCACCCGCACGCCCGATTTTTCCTTTTTTAGGTACTTTTTGGAGAATGTTTATAATTAAGCCGACTTTAGAGAATGTTGGTCAAATGAATTATTACTTTTATCCGCGATGTACACTTACTTTTGATGGCAATTTTGGCAACTTAACAGTTAGTCTGTTAGTTTTTTTCAGATATCTTTTTCATTTTCCTCTTTTACGATTGTATTCATTTATAGTGCCATGACTGAAATTTATTATGGCCGTTTTCATATTTTTGTTATTTTCATATAAACTTCGAGCGCTTCTTTATTTTAGAGATTAAATTTATTGATTTTATAGTTTTGTTATTATAAATAAAATGTTAAAAGGCACATTATGGTTCAAATATGTTTGAATGACAGCATAAATGTGCATGATAAAGATAAACTACTGATATATACTATATAGTGTAGTGGTCACTCTAAAGAAGGTCTTTGGGAAGTCTATTATAGACGGATAGCCGCTTAAAATGCAGGACTAAAGTCATTCTCTTTCAGAAAGCTCAACTGGGAGAGTCCTGGGAGAGTTGACACACACAACAACCTTTACTGTTTTTTATGATTTCTTTGGCGATGTAGCGACAAATAATACTGGTTTGTAAACTTTTTGCCACATTCACTTTCCACTTCATCAGAGTTGTTTGTTTGAATGTGAACGTTTAACGTTTGTTTTCGTGAGTATTTTTTTCTCACATATGGTGCACTCAAATAGATGTGACGGTTCTTCCACGGCAATGATTGCATGTGCCTGAAAATAATAAAAAGCAGTCTTTATTATTGCGCATTATATCCCACGACAGGAAATATTAACCAAAGTTCAAGGATTATAAGTTTAGAAGATTTCATGAGACATGTCATTGTCTGTAACTGGCGGGAACGACAAACTTTCCTCAATATCTAATTGTATAGGTCAATGCCAACAAGCAGAGGATATGCACATCTCATTAAGGTATTGAAAATTCCCATAAAGTTTCTTTGAAATCCAGTAAGTAGTTGTCGAGAAAGAGCGCATAATAGAATGTTACTATTCAGGGGCCAAAACTGTGTGTTACATGTAAACGGTGCGGATGGGACATGAGGATAGACGCATAATGTTTAGTTTCGTTGAAATCTGTTTTACTTTACATTGTGCAGAACTAATCTGGGCCATAACTCTGTGTTAAAAGTTCCGACCGGGACACGCTAAAGATATGCGCATTTCTTCTTGGTATGGAAGGTTTGTGCAGAGTTTCGATGAAATCCAGTCAGTAGTTGCCGAGAAATAGCGCGGAAACGAATTTCGGACGGACGGAAGGATAACGCCAAAACAATATCACACTCCCAATTTCATCGGCGGGGAGTAGAGCTCTAGTAATTTCTTCTTAATGTGTTCCGTTTAATTAAGTACACAGAATGGTGCCGTCTGCTGTGGTTTGGATGTGACTGTAAATATGAGGTGAGGGAAAAAACTAAATAATTCATTTGACCAACATTCTCTAAAATCGGCTTAATTATAAACATTCTCCAAAAAGTACCTAAAAAAGGAAAAATCGGGCGTGCGGGTGCCGACGAAATGCTTAACATCGGCAGATATTGAATTTAAGCTTTAATGAGTTTAAATTTACAGTAAAGGCGTTTCAATAACGTCAGACTAGTCTAAAAAACGTCTACTGAATGACTTATAAAAACGAAAGTAGAGCGATGACAATTTACAACTTCCAACTTCGAAAACTGTCCCGGGGTTGGCTCGAAAACGAAGACAGCTACGTTCATGATCTAAAGTTGTGAGCTTTCTTGAAACCGGCGGTCACCTGATGCGCATATACTTTTTATTCAGAAATGTAATAAAATGTTGAAACTTACCACAATTGTATCGGTTTCATCCAGAAAACATCACGTTTTGTCCGCCATCTTACTAACATTCTCTAAAGCGTCGCTTAAATATCAACATTCGCTACATTACGTTGCGCCCCCTGAACAAGCAAATACAATTTATCTTGCCATCAGTTGAAACATTACAGTAAAACCACTCTATTACGACCATTAATCGGTGTTTTTCAGGCAGGTGAATGCTAAAAATAAGATGAACGTAAAGCAGACAGCTCCTCCAGGAGCTGTCTGTTATACATGTACGTTCACTTTGCTGTAAACTCTCATTGATCATGCATTCAAATACAATTCGATTTAGTGGTTATAATAGAGAGGTTTTACTATACAACGCTACCTCTCTACAGCGACATCCAACGAGAGACAAGCATAGTTTGTGTTGTTCGGAGTGAATCGTTATAGGGAGGGAACTAGGCTTACATTTGCAAACAACTTGAATCCAGATCAGAAGCCGCGTAACGGGGCGTCTGATCTGGATTCAAGCTGTTTGTCACTCGTAATTAAGTTTCTCTCTGTCAAAATGTTCATCATGTAACTTTGAGAAGAACAGCAGTCGACACATTTAAGCAGACGACATTGCAGCCGTGAATAGGTAAAAAATATTGTTCTGTTTAGGGAACTACTACAAGGGTCGTTGTATGGAGAAAGTCGTTGTTGGGAAGGACTTTGTAGGGAGGGACCACAGTATTTCATGTCAAAATGTGATGTTATCTTGGACGTTTATTACTTGTTACCACGCTGGCAATAAATATTCAATAATATTGTTATCAGAGTGTTTTACCGGACAGGACTGTAATCCGGTTATATTGACTTACTCTTAGTGTTATGCCTTCTTGGTTAAATGGAATCTAAAAGAAAATGATGCAATACTGAATATGACGAGCTTTAGAATTAATGACGGTTTGTTGTGATCTAAAAGACAAACAATTTGCAACCTGTCAGACGTCGGATTATCTGGGGTCTGATCTGGCTTTAAATTGTTTGTAATGGGTATATTTGGTTAAGAATAGTTTTATTGGGGAAAATAAAACATTGCTGACTATTATTAAAAACTCAGGCGTTTTTACAGAAACCCCCTAGTCAAGTCATATTCCATTCGTCTCATGATTGTTACATGTACTCTTGCTTTTTTAAACGGAAATGCGATACAATAAGATACAGACAAGTACATTTTATCCTTAAAAAATGTTCACTTTTTACTATAATAAGAAGAAAGCAACTGATAGGCCATGCTAACCACAATCAAATAATACTGGTTTGAGATCTCGGTAATCGCCTCTTTTACGAACACAACAATAATACCAATTCATTATACCGGTATGAAAGACAGATCGTGGTTTCTAAAGGAGCTTTTTGCATGGCATATCAGTTGCTAGAATCGTTTGGCAGTGGTACACTTTGAAGCAATATTTTGTATTTTTCTAATATAAACGTATTTCTTGTGAAGTTCTCGTGTACAGACGTTTAGTTCCATTCCAAAACCACTTTAATTCGGATTATTTTTAGGTCTCAACTTAATGTTAATCCCTTTGAAGCAAACAATAGAAAAACAAAATGACAAAGGAACAATAAGGAGGAACAGATGATAAACGTTTGACCTGCGTGTCTTTTGCGTCGGTAGCATTGCACTTCAGGTTATTTTATTTGAGCTTCTTGATCAATCGATGTTAGTTATGTCATATCTGCCTCAATCGTACGTGCTTACGTCCGGTCTACGGGCTATAAGTTTATAATACGAACATTGGTGATCCGTGCGTGGCGCTTATGCCGCTTTTGGTTGACCTGTGCTGCCAAAATGAAACGTGCAGTGAATACATCAGTTCGCTTAACACACTGAGAATATGCGCCCATCTTGCGACCGATGTGCGTATTTAATTTACGGCTTTCTTCTTAAATGAAATTAATCTTTACACATTCAATGAAGCCATAAAGTGCATGAACAAACAATGTTGATCCTGATCAGACGCCGCGTTACGCGGCGTCTGATCAGGATCAAAACCGTTTGTCACTTGTTTTGATATAACGTCAGTTATACTGCCTTAAATCTAACTTTGAAACGATATTGCAGAAAACAATATGGTGCTGATGGGGGTAAAACCTCACGATAAATTTGATCATGATCGGGTGAAACACGCACGTCTGTCTTGTGTGTTTCTTGTGTGCATATGTCGACAAACGAAATGTACAATAATGATATTGGCGCTGGTTTCTTTGGAAAAAGAAGAGTTTGTCGTTCGTGACTTTTGTTGTCTCGTGTGTTTACGTGCAATTTACGGGCTCCCTATTTGGTAAGAAGAACCTGCGATGCCGATGATTGCATTACAGGAATTGTATCATATTATCTGTAGAGTGGTACAGTGGAGAATGTGTTATTCTTTCCCAATAAACGCGTTTACGCTAAAACTATAATTTCCAATACAAACAGTTTGGAGCCAGATCAGACGCCGGGTAACCCGGCGTCTGATCAGGCTCCAAACTGTTTGCCACCAAGATAAACAAGAATTATCAGAATTGTCCAAAAGTTGTTCTTTTCTACGTTTTAGTGCTTTGCGTTTGCGTACGTTTGCGTTTAAACGGGAAAGAATAACAGATTCTCCACTGTATGGCCACCGACTGTGACATAGGGTTATGAAAAGGAGACATAGTTTTGCAAATGCTTGCAATTGATATCAGACTTTTAATACTAACGTGTGTGTTACAGTGGAGAATCTGTTATTCTTTCCCGTTTAAACGCAAACGTACGCAAACGCAAAGCACTCAAACGTAGAAAAGTACAGCTTTCGGACAAGTCTGATAATTCATGTTTATCTTGGTGGCAAACAGTTTGGAGCCTGATCAGACGCCGGGTTACCCGGCGTCTGATCTGGCTCCAAACAGTTTGCACTGCAAATAATAGTTTTAGCGTAAACGCGTTTATTGGGAAAGAATAACAGATTCTCCACTGTATTAGACTTTTAATACTAACGTGTGTGTTAGGAACATAATGTCATTTTGTCATCTGACAGCCTGGGTAACATCGCCTTTGGTCTAACATCTTACTTTTTTATTTAATCCGTGCAACATAAAAATGTCTGTTGAAATTGCAATATGTAATCTGGCGCCCGTGAGATTGCTTTGCGAACTAATGTTATAATTGTCTCCTGGAAAACAAAGATTTGGAATAGACATATCAACACTTGTTTCGTATGATTTATCACTTGTATTTTTCCATTACCAATGGCGACTCCACCTAGATCTATAAACAGTTTTATGTCAATATCAGACTAATGCTGCGACGGGTGGCATTGTGATAATTGTCAAAATCCTGATCACTCGAAGGATCTTAACGGTTAATTTCTGGGGGGCTGTCTTTTGTACGTTTATTATGTTTATTTTATATCTAATTGTAGTTATTTGTCTTTTCCTGGCGGCCTGCATTTGGGCGCTCTACTATTGTTTCTATCGGTCGACAATCAGAAGCCGGTTGCTTCATTGCTGATTGATGGGAGTAATGTGATCGCCATTTTGGGGGCTGTCTTTTTATATGTTTATTCATGTTTATTTTAGATCATATTGTAGTTATTTTGTCTTTTCTTGTTTGTAGGTACATTTGTGTAACTTCATGTGAAGCGCTTTTGAACGCACAACCCCTGTGTGAAAAGAGCGCTATATAAATCTGGTATAATAATAATAATAATTATGTCGTTCATTGTATTGGTTAACCAATTCTAAATTTGTTAAAAAGAAAGACGGCAATTGTTTAAAATTGCCGATGTCTTTGCAGTGGAGATTGGTTGCTCACATTAAGAATGTTTCAGAACCTCTGACCGCGACGTAATCGCCAAGATGGATGTTAGAGTAGAGAACATGTTATTTTTTCCAAATGAACGCGTTTACACTAAAACTATTATTTTGATAAGAAACAATTTGGAGCCTGATCAGACGCCGAGCAACCCGGCGTCTGATCAGGCTTCAAACTGTATGCCAGTTAGATTAACAGGAATAATCAGAATAGTAAAAAATATGTCATTTTCCTTGTTTTATTGCAATGTGATTGCATTTCGTTTGCGTTTAAACGGGGACAAACAACATATTATTCACTGTAGCTGATTCCAAGCTGATTCTCCTCTGGTAAAGTAATTTGTTGTTATCGGCAGATTTCCATTATTTATTTTCTAAATTCTGTAACAGTATGCAATAGACTTACATATTGTATAATCGGAAGATATTGAACAGAGTCGTATAGGAGGATTTCGTGGAAATCTAATCAGGTCAATGTTTTATTAGTTTTAGGACTGTTCCGCAGGTTTCGAAAGATAACTATTGCGTTTGTGTTTAAAATAGAACAACGTTTTTAGAAATATATTTTAGAATTACAAATTGCTACCCAGACTACAGAAAAAACAATCGAATTGAATCTGTGTACCGTAAAACCTCTTATTAAGACCATTTTATTCTGTTTAAAGCAAGATAAATGTAATCAAAAATATATTTTAGGAGCTTGGAGCTTTCTGTTTAACTGTCATCTTGGTTGAAGCTGCCACCTGTCTTGTACAGTGGGGAAAACGTATTCTTTCCCAATAAACGGGATTATGCTTAAACTTTAATTTCAATTGTAAACAGTTTGGAGCCAGATCAAACACCGGGTAACCCGGCCTCTGATCAGGCTCCAATTTGTTTGCCGTAATGGTGATAATCAACATTCTGAATTGTTGAAAATGTATCACTTTCTTCATTTTGTTACAATGCGTTTCGTTTGCGTTTAAACGGGAACTAATAACGTATTTTCTACTGTATACAGTAAATAAGTATATTTCTTATTTGTCGTGATAGAGAACGTCTCTTTTTTAAATTAAAAACAATTGAATTTACAACCTATTTGCGAAACTTAATGATTTATATAGTTATTGACTTAAAAAGCAAATTAAATAATAGTCTACTTTCGAAACAGTTAGCCCACGTACAGTGGCTTTGCCTCATGTCCGACAGTTTTATATCAGTAATGCCGTTTTATGTTATATACATAGATTCTGCGTTTTACAGAAATGATATGTGTAAACTGTGGTAATAAAGCTAATTTTTTACTGAAGTTGCATTATTCTATTATATCAGCTTGAGTGGGTAGCTATTAGTATACAGTGAAACCCCTCTAAACCGGACATGCGTGGGGACAACAAAAATGTCCGGTTTAAAGGGGGTTCCGGTTTAGAGGGTTTTTAACTTGTTTCTAGTATGGAAGATAGCTGACCACTTAAAGCAGGTTGAAAGTAAAGCAGAATGCGCCTTAAGGCGCATTCTGCTTTACTTTCAACCTGCTTTAAGCTATCATCTGCTAGAATGTACAAACTATATCTTCAGTGTAAGAAAAAACCAAAGACGTAATAAGGCGTGTTGATGGTGTAATGGGTAAAAATAAAAAAGGATTGGAAACGGAACCAAAGCTTTTGTCCGGTTTAGAGAGGAGTCCGGTATTTAGAGGTTCCGGTTTAGAGGGGTTTCACTGTATTTAGTTACTGTAACTACAGCTACGTTATTGTTATTGTTGTCTGCAATAGTTGTCATCAGCGACAGTTTTAAAAATTGTTACATGTACATATATAGTATTTCCAGTAAAGATCCAATTGAACCAGTTACTTGACGTCTCATTTGGGTTCAACGCTGTTTTCAACAGGTATAACATATTTGCCCGTTGCATGCAAATACCTAACTTCATCGTGCTAAGCGCAACTTTGCAAGCTTTTGAAGACATGTTGGATACACGTTAGACTCCTAAAAGCATGCGGTGTAAATAAAACGTCGTATAATACAACAAAAACGCTCAAAACTTAAAAATACATGTAATATTATCTAATTCTGTCGTGTGACATCTCTTTGGAATCGTTTTTTTAAAGATGAATCCAAACAGATGTCACAAGACAGGATTATATGCAGAACTAACTAATAATGAAGACTTATACAATCTGAGTTACGACAACATTAGTCGTACGAAGTTTTATGAAACGGGACCAAGGATCAAAAATGTTTGAAATTCTAATTCAACATGTTTAACTTTAAAGGTTTTTTTTCGCAACCGATATAGTTTGGTTTTAAAAAAGTGGTGGCAGCCTAAAATAGGTTTGAATAATTCAGAGAACTATATCAAGAGCTGTATTCTTGTGTTCATGCTCCTGCTGACTCTTGGCCATTAGTGTTGTGTTTTATTACAGCGGATAATCTGTTATTCTTTCCCAATAAACGCGTTTACGCTAAAACTATTATTTGCAGTGCAAACAGTTTGGAGCCAGATCAGACGCCGGGTAACCCGGCGTCTGATCAGGCTCCAAACTGTTTGCCACCAAGATAAACAAGAATTATCAGAATTGTCAAAAAGTTTTTCTTTTCTACGTTTTAGTGCTTTGCGTTTGCGTACGTTTGCGTTTAAACGGGAAAGAATAACAGATTCGCCACTGTAACCTGTCAAAATTTAAATAATTATACGCTGGCTGAACACGCTATATATAGATTCGGTAACTATCGATTGTTTACGCTATCAATTCAAGTAAACAAACTGTTTGGGAAAAAAATTGTAATAAAAAAAGAAATAAAACCTAACAGGGATCGAACCCACAATCTTCTATCTTTTTGCAAGTACCAATTACGCTAATACGATTATTGTTTTACATTCGACACAGACTGCACAATATCCTTACATTTCTTATTTAAATCAATACGGAAAGTATTCACTTTATACGGAAGCTAAATGTATTCTTTCAGTGACGTATGAATATTCAAATGTTGACAGGTCAATAAAACTAAACAATAATTGTACGGGTCTGTGTTCCAAGAGATGGGTTTCAAATACCAAGCTTGCAATATAAGTACGTATGACTTTTCAACACTATATACTACCTTAACTCAAAATCTAATAAAAGCTAAACTTATACAACTTATTGAAAAGACTTTTGCCAGAGAAAGGAAGCTATTTCTGGCGTGTAATGATGATCGTGCATTTTTTACAAATGACACGGTTAAGCATTACACTATGTGGACTTGCACCGATGTCTGTGAATCACTATCATTTCTTCTGGATAATATTTATGTACGTTTTGGGAGTACCATATACCGCCAAGTGATTGGTATTCCTATGGGTACAAACTGTGCGCCCCTTGTCGCAGACCTATTTTTGTACTATTATGAGAGGGACTTTATGCTTAGTCTAAAACCTGATACACAGGCAGATATGATCGAAGCCTTTAATAATACATCGCGCTATCTAGATGATATTTTAATATAGACAACCCATTTTTTGATACGTTGTTTCCTTTTATTTACCCAAAAGAACTACGCCTTAATAAACCTAACGAGTCAAATTTGTCGGCACCATTTTTAGATTTGGATCTTTTTTATAAATAACGGAATTGTTTCTTCTAAGATTTACGATAAACGAGATGATTTTGATTTTAGTATTGTAAATTATCCTCATCTAGATGGCGATTTTCCCAGTTCCACATCTTACGGGGTTTATATTTCACAACTTATTCGCTTTGCTAGGGTCTGTACCTCTGTTGAGGACTTCCACATTCGTAATAAAACTATTACTGAAAAGCTTTTTAAACAGGGGTACAGATTTCATAAACTTCGTAAAACATTTTCTAAATTCTTTTATAGAAATCTTCCTCTCATTAACAAGTATAAATGTAACTTAAAGTCTTCTCTGCAGCAAGGTATTTCACATCCGGAGTTTTATGGTGATGTGATTAAAGACTTCGTAAGATTCTTGGACATATACATTTTCAAAACCTATTTGTGAAACGTATAAGATTTTTCCTCAAAAAATATTATGATCCAACTATATTGCTGCGCACTTCACGTTTGGTTATCGATCAATCTACAATTGATAACTATGCTTTCCTCTTTGGTTGTGCGACGACAGACAGGGCTTAGCACTACATGATGATGTATCTCTAAAGCCGTCCTTAACCGGGAGAGTTATATCGGAATTTCGTGCTTTGTTTTTTCTCTCCCTCTCTGTCGTACCCTGGACCCTTCCATGTCTTACAGTTACTCGTAACTACAGACTAGTCGCTTGAGTACAATTTGACCGTTGCCATAGTGGGTTATTTTTAACACGGGCTTGAATGTTTAATTCTTTCCCATGTTACTAATGATCTTGTCATATAATTTTTGTTAAATGTTTTACATGTATTTACTTACTGTGCTGGCGGTCTTTTTTATTGTGAGGTTGTGGAACAGGGTTTCAATTTTATGTACACTGTTCGTCTTTATAGATGAATATAGGAGATAAGTGTGAGGTTGGGCGCCCTAAACCCAGGTTTAACCCCCCAGTGGTAGTTAATGATTAATTTATAATTAAGTAATGATTGCTACTGACCGTACCAAGGCGGGCTCCTATGTTCACTTTGCTTTATGTTTGTCTTGCGTGTTGTTTTCTATTTAGTGTGTAGATGAAGGAATGGGAGTGTGCGTGTGCGTGTGTGTGTGTGTGTGTGTTTGTTATGGTATGACTGTGTGTGTGTTCTGCTTGAGAGGTGGGTGTATTGTTTGTATTGCGTTTCCTGCTTGAGTCTTTCGTATTTATTCAGATTAGACATCGAAGAAGTAGACGTCTGATCAGGGTCTAAAGTACAATACAAACCTCTCTTTTACGACCCTTGAATTAAATAACTACCGGCATTAGGTGTTTACAACTGATGACAGCTTAAAGCAATATGACAGTAAAATAGAAAACCCTGAATGAGCTTTCTGTTTTACTGTAACCTTGATTGTTAGGCGTTTACTACAGGTTTTACTGTCATCTTGATTTAAGCTGCCACCTGTATTGTATGGAACCAGTTAGCCCCGTTTTAGTGGTCATCACAGAGATGTTTTACTGTAACTGCATTTACAATCTTAAGTCGATGCTTATTCAGTCACAACGCTAAATTTCTAAACTGGAGATACAAGATGTGTTTAAGAAACATTCTGACCCCAGATGTGAACATAACTTCTAGTTGAAACTGAATTTTGTTTGAAATGATCCTCGTTGTACTGAGTTTAATAGCTTATATAAGAGCTGAGTATGCATTCAATTCCAATTGTATGGCCTCGATTAACGTTGTGGACATACATGCAGACATAACCAAAACAATATGTCCCCGATTAAGTCGTGCATGGTACGCAGAACTCATGTTTTTAAAAATATGTTTTAAAACAGCCGCCAAAGATTGAAAAAAGTCAAATTATCGGAACTTTCTGTAGGAGACTAGAATTGTTTGTTTTATTTGAACTTGTCCTAGAATTTCTAATGTCTCCAGTTAGGTTTTGTATTCTTAACAATTATCAACTGCAATTAAACACTATGAACATTCACAGGGACATTATACAGAGGGTAATTGGATTTGACTACCGAACTATTACATTACAGCATATCTTTTAAGACGAGCCATTGTCTTTATTAAAAACAACTGCAACTTAATGCAGGATATATATAATACACACAGCTCCTGTAGAAAAAGTCCTATTGTTTGTCCAACATTTTGATACTTATTTGTCTTTATTAATACCCATACTAATTCAATTGATGGTGGCTGAGAAAACAGGACTGACTATAATTTAAAAAACGCTGAAAGCATTGTGTCGTTAATTGCACAAATTGTTCTGTTTAAAAGTTAACAAAAGAGTAGGATACAGTTGAGCATACGTTATTCGTTCATGTTTGAACGACATTAAATCCACACTTGTCTAGTCTGGATGGCAATGGTTTGCAGCCTGATCACAAGCCTGGTAACCACACTGTTTCTACCGGGATTTGTCGTTGTAGCACACGCGTGTTTTGTTGAAAAATAATATCTTCCCCACTTTACAGCGTGATTCAAATGTTACAGTGGAGAATAAGTTATTCTTCCCCGTTTTAAAGCAAACAACGCAAACCTATTGTAGTAAAATGAAGGAAAGTACAATTGTTTGACAGTTCTGAATGTTACTTTTAACCTTGACGTCAAACAGTTTGGAGCCTGATCAGACGCCGGGTTACCCGGTGACTGATCTGGCTTCAAATTGTTTGCAATGGAAGTTATAGTTCTAGCATCAACGCGTGTGTTGGGAAAGAATAACGTTTTCTCCACTGTTTCCTTGTAACTTTAATTAACCACAGTAATTACCCTCGTATTGTTCTTTACGGAATAAGAATTAACAATGGTTTTAATCTTTTCAAAATGAACGTTGATGGTGACGAGCAATATAGGAACAGAATGGAGTGTCAAGTGAACACATATGATGATATTGAAATATGTACTTGTCCTATATCGGATAAGTTGTTCTTAGATAAAGCCGATTTTCCTGTCTGAGTCTTGAAAGACTGAACCTTTGGGATTGCAAATAATCAGCCAATTCTTTTAGAGGCAATATGATTACTCTTGACCACAAGTTCGCACATAACTACCCCTGTTTTCTCTAGTTTAAACATATTTTATTTCCAAAGTAGTTTACAAACATTCATTCTTCACTTAACATAGAAATAAAGGAAAAAGGGTTAGGTCACAAGTTCTAACAACATTAAATAAGACCTTCCCCCAGTAAAGAACAGTCTCATATGCTAGATGGTAGTAGACAATTTAGTATTTTTAAGATATGGAAATAGTTTAAGAAAGTAAGCAGCAAATGATTGTGATATTGTTAAGTACCCATTTATGTTCTAGCGAACAACGATCACGAATATCCTTGTCTCAAACATGTGGGAGATCAATTTGATGACGTCACTATTACGTCATTATTTATAAAGGCGTTTTGACGTCAACGGGATTCCATGGAAATGCCTAATGCTTTGAAAAATAGCTTAAAATCGCCAAGGCAATAACTTTTCAATTCTATACTCGTTTGAAATCAGCTTGTCTTAAACATCGACTCATGACTAATCCTATATTTCTTGAACTACCACGCGCATACTATTATGTGTATGTATAAATAATGAAATATATAGTTTTCCATCCTCGATACTTTAGTACACGCAACGATAGTTGCCCAACATTGAAGTCCGTACCTTCATATTGCAAACAGAGCACACACTCAATGTAGTATGTTTTACAGTGGAGGCACGTTATTCTTTCCCGTGTAGTATGTTTTACAGTGGAGGCACGTTATTCTTTCCCGTGTAGTATGTTTTACAGTGGAGGCACGTTATTCTTTCCCGTGTAGTATGTTTTACAGTGGAGGCACGTTATTCTTTCCCGTTAAACGAAAATGAAACGCATTGCAATTAAACATAGAACATACAGTGGAGAATCTGTTATTCTTTCCCGTTTAAACGCAAACGTACGCAAACGCAAAGCACTAAAACGTAGAAAAGAACAACTTTTGGATAATTCTGATAATTCTTGTTTATCTTGGTGGCAAACAGTTTGGAGCCTGATCAGACGCCGGGTTACCCGGCGTCTGATCTGGCCCCAAACTGTTTGCACTGCAAATAATAGTTTTAGCGTAAACGCGTTTATCGGGAAAGAATAACAGATTCTCCACTGTATCAACGTTTTGACAAGTCTGACTACTAGTTTTAATATAAACGACAAATAGTTTGGAGCATGATCAGATGCCGGGTTACCCGGCGTCTGATCTGGCTACAAACTGTTTGCAATGGAAATAAAAGTTTTAGCGTAAACGCATCTATTGGGAAAGGATACAGTTTTCTCCACTAGTACTTTCAAGGCACAAATCCGCAATGACAAAAATGTGTCACAGCATCGTTAAATTGTAACTTGCAGGGATTTATAATCATACGTCTGTCGCATATGCAAATGCTACGACTTTCGTAATAAGGTCTTAATATGCAAATAACGATGAGTCTGTCAAAAGCTATTATTTAGAAAATGAAATGATTTCTTTTATAAGTGCATGTGTCGGCCTAGAGAAGCTTTCTTCTTTTCATTTGAAGGTAGTGTTCTCACTCCCTACAACTGCCCTCCCAACAACGACTCCCTCTTTACAACGACCCTTGTAGCAGTTCCCCAAACAAGTAAATTATGTCTAATGTTTTTTACTGCTGGAATATCGTCTGCTTAAACTTGTTGTCTGCTGTGTTTTCTCCAAACTTCATATAAATGAATATTTTGATGAAAATATAATGAAGAGTGACATACAGCTTGAATCTAGATCGTTAGGCGGTGTTTGATCTGAATGCAAGCTGTTTTCAAATGCAAGCCAGGTTTTAATTTTTCCTCCCTATACCAACTCCATCCGAACAACACACAATTTGCGTCTCAGCTTGTGTGTCGTTGTAGAGAGAGAGCGATGTATCTATGCAATGACAATTATCAGTGGGGTTTCATATTAATGGGCTTTAGTTTGAACTGTTTCATATTTTCTAGCTAATGCAAACTGTTAGGAGTTCCGGTGTTTGATCAGGATTCAAATATGTGTTACTCCAATAAACTGAGTCGATAGGCAGTTGATAAAGCATTACTTTCCACATATCATTACATTTGCGTTTTCATTTCGTTTGCGTGTTAGCTTGAAAGAATAGCGTCTTCTCCACTGTACATAAAGGCGTTAAAATGAGGAAATGATAAGTGCTTGGTTCAGTGGAGAAAACGTTATCCGTTCCCGTTTAAACGCAAGGCAACGCAAATACAGTGCCTTAAAATGGGTAAATGACAACCTTTACACAATTAAAACGACTCATTTTAAACTAGTGTTGTTTAAAAGTAAGATTCAATGTAGTATGACTTAAAGCATATCGATACGAGTGTCGAACAGTTTGGAGCTTGATCAGACGCTGCGTGACTCGGCGTCTGATCAGGATACAAAGTGTTTGCAAAGTCACCTTTTTACGCTGTTGGCAGTGAAAATGTTAATCAAGGTTACATAATTAATTTCGTATAACGGTACTTCAATGGGTCATTTGTTAGATCGTTACATGTATGTACGGTAATGAAATGTTGGCTCATTTATTGTGAGTGCACCCAACGTATAAAATGCTCCGGTACATCGTTGGTGTGGGGAGACACTCCTATCCTACATCAACACAACGAATGGTGTATTTTTTCTCCTATGTACAATGTAAATCATTAAAACATGATATAAATAACGAAATAATTGCAGTTTGTGTGCAATTGTTCGCCAAAATATCACTTGTTTGTAGTAAAGTCATCAGAAAAGACGTCATTTAGTTATCCCAGTCATTAAGGCTTGTGATTAAGCTGGTCAAACCATAGAGACGTCACGTGGTATGGAGGATAGAGTGATTCCCGTGGGTCTAATCCCTATCACACATAGGAGAAAATGAGAGAAAAAAGACAGCCACTGCCCGAAATGGCAGAGTAATAAGACTCCGTCAAAAGAGGAACACTAAAACATCCACACACATGCCTACACACCGGCGCTACATAACCATCAATGTATTGCAGTGCCGTTTTAAACCTAAACCACAGTCTGCAATATTTTATTTATACCAGTGTTTAATTCTGTTACAGTGGGAAAAACGTTATTCTTTCCCAATAAACACGTTTATGCTAAAACTATTATAACAATTTAGAACAGTTTGGAGCCAGATCAGACGTCGGGTTATTCGGCGTCTGAACAGGCTCCAAACTGTTTGCCACTAAGATAAACATGAATTGCCAGTGTCACAATTATCTCTGATATTTCAAATTGTGCACCCAGTATTCGTTTAAAGTTTATGGTTTTAAAGTGAAACTCCTTGCTGTTTCAAATTTTAATATCCGGGTATATATCTGCACATACAAATACGTTAAAATATGATAAATATAAATAGTATACAACACTCAATCACAACCATAAATATGTCGTTAAGACCCTGTAATTAATTACTTAATCCACACAGGATAATGCCACACAGGCTAAAGTCTCCACACAGGAAAACACCACACAGGTAGTTAATTACGAATGTTCCACAAGCGTAATAATTTTAATGTTATGCCACACAAGCAAGATTCTGTTAATGCCACTAAGGCGTAATAATGTCTATGCCACACAGGCTATGTCATGACGTCAAGATCCACGGACTTCTCCAACTATTTCATATCTATAGCACAAATGTCAAAGTCTTCAAATATTTTCAACTCTCTCACGCACCACGGTATATAAGACCGACTAAACATTGACCATATAATATCAACTTGGTCATATTAATTAAAACAAAAGGGAATTAAACCCAAAGTATATGTCATCACACAAGTAAGTTATGTGTAAACAAATACAAAGCATATACTATGCTAGTCATATATAAATTCAGCTTCACATAATACTACTCAATATACAATGCATCATATGAAAGAATGACTTATACAATCAGTCACTGTGTTTTATAACACACACTAAAGGTGTGTCCCTTGCTCCTTGACTACGTCCTAAATTCTGATTTCAATAATCTGGCTCCTGGACTAATCAATTCTCGATGATCCGGAACTATTGCATGTGCATGATTAGAATAAATATATCACCATGGTAGTCTGCCACTAGTTAAATGCGTATGGGATTGTCACATCAAAATAATGCCAAAGAAATACGCCTAAGTGTATGTCGTCTCCAAATAGGTCTTTAAAACGGGACTTCTATGGGCAAAATATTATAGGCTAAGCTCATGCAGGACAGGGAATGGTAACTTGTCTCAGCCCAAAACATACTGGGAATCGCCTCTTCAATCTACAAATAAAAGAGGGCTACTAACTACCGTGTAGAACTAACAACAAATAGCATGCAAAATCCACGCGAAATACATAAATACAGCATATCTAACTACGTGTATGTGTATGGTCGGGACGGGAGGAAAGAACACTTACATATATCTCCCAGACTCTACGGTACTAACGGCCACTTTCCAACACTGTGGAGAATTCTTCTGGCCTCTTCGACTATCTAATATGTAGTGCACTATGTACATGAAAAATATATCACACCTGAGATAACCAAAGTCAATCATGCATAACGCTAGGTGACAGCTAATTTCTGAGCGTGTTCACCTGAGATCCTCGAGTCGACCCGAGTTCCCCGGGTTACAGGTGAACAGACCGTGTTCGTACTCGAATGACGTCATATGACCTCTGAACCGAACTCTAGGCTAACCCAGTCGCTGCGCAGGGTTAGTCGAGTTTCAAACTGGCGTCCGAAAATGTTAACACAAAATCCCAATAGTAAAAAGCTAAATACCGTATAATGTACGCATGTATAAGAGTGTTTTAATGAACAGTCCTGTAACCGTGCTATAAGGTAACAAATATTTTAGCCTAGGGTTTCATTGTTCGACATTATAATCATAAAATTGCCATTTTTGGTCCGGGTTTGCGTGGTTCCCATTTTGCTTTAGGCCGTCATTCTGAAAGGTTTGTCGTTCTGCTGAAAAATGCGTGCGCATTCAGAATTTAGCGCCATTTTACGTCATTTGATGAACTCTACTGGACTCGCGAGTTTCAGGTGAACACGCCCTCTATATACACAAAAAAACCACCAATGACCCCTTCTCACGGTACAGTGAACCCCTGTTACATACAGTGGAACCCTGTTATAATTAAAATACTTGACAGTCAGAATTATGGAAAAATAGTACTTTTATACGTTTTAGTATTTTGCGTTTGCGTTTCGTTTGCTTTTAAACGGGAACGATTAACGTTTTCTCCACTGTACAGTGGAGAATCTGTTATTCTTTCCCGTTTAAACGCAAACGTACGCAAACGCAAAGTACTAAAACGTAGAAAAGTACAACTTTTGGACAATTCTGATAATTCATGTTTATATTGGTGGCAAACAGTTTGGAGCCAGATCAGACGCCGGGTTACCTGTTTGCACTGCAAATAATAGTTTTAGCGTAAACGCGTTTATTGGGAAAGATTAACGTTTTCTCCACTGTACTACAATGCACCCTCTCTACAACATCAACTTGAATACAAAGATGTGTGCGTTTTTCGGAGGGAGTTGTTATGGGGAGGGGAATTGGCTAACATTGCAAACAGCTTGAATCCAAATCAGACGCCGCGTAACGCAACGTCTGATCTGGATTCAAGCTGTTTGTTACTCGTCATTATGGGGTTATTTATTTGTCAAAATGTCCAGTATGTGACTTTGAGACGACGACAAGACGACAAGCAGAAGACATTGCAAAAGTGAGCATGTTTGACATACAGTGCTCCCTCCCTACAACGGCCCTTCCAACAACGACCCCTCCTTACAACGACCCTTGTCGCAGTTCCCTAA
The DNA here is from genome assembly GCA_922989275.2 of Gari tellinella. Taxonomy (NCBI): domain Eukaryota; kingdom Metazoa; phylum Mollusca; class Bivalvia; order Cardiida; family Psammobiidae; genus Gari; species Gari tellinella. The sequence goes on along the minus strand of OV277872.1, from coordinate 31,170,552 downwards.
ACATGATAATTATGCCTTACGCTTTTACTGCTATAAAATCGTCTGCTTAATTTTGTCGTCTGCTGTTTTTCTCAAAGTTACATATTGGAAAATTTTGACAAATTGTAAATAATTTCCCTCCCTATAACGACTATAGGGACAACACACACAATTTGTGTCCACCATTGGGTGTCGTTGTCAAGGGAGCGCTGTAATTGTCATTTTTAGGGAACAGCGGCAAGCTTTGTGGTAAGGAGGGGTCGTTGTTGGGGTGATCGTTGTAGGAAGGGACCACTGTACAATGCTTACTTGCAAACAGTTTGAATCCTCATCCGACGACGCGTCTGATGAGAACCCAAGCTGTTTGACACGCAGTTTTATATTTCTTAATCCAAAATACATGTACGCAAACTTTGATATGAGAACTAAAACTCAGACGACATTTTTTAAAGCTAAATTACGGCATTACAATGTTGGGGTTAATGTAGGTGTACGTTTTCAGGGGAGAAAACGTTATGTTTTTCCGTTTAATTGCCAACTAAATGCATACATATGGTAATACAGTATGAAAAAATGACAGTGTTTTCGTTTAACACTAGGTTCATTCTTTACATAGGGAAATCATGCCTGACTGGAAAATGGACCTGGGGTTGACACTCTAAGATTAGACAAAAAACCGTCTGTATAATTGTATGTGAAAATTTGAATAATTAGCTACGAAAGGTACAAAGCCTATACGGTCCATCCTCTTTAGCGGAACAGATACGTCACATGTAACCTTTTAAAATAAGGCCAGACAACTTCAAACTTTACCATACATGCAATTTAGATTTTGATTTTTAATCAAACTAAGTCCATGATAAATGTATTGTAACGAATTTTAATGACAAAATAGTCAATTGACAATGTATAAATATTAGATGGCAGTTTGCGTGACATTCAAATTGTCAACCCGAGAAACAGCATGTCACCCCGAGGCGTAGCCGATGGTGACATTCTTGTTTTCGAGGGTTGACAATTTGAATGTCACGCAAACTGACATCTAATATTTATTTTATTACACCGAGCTTATCAACCCTGGCTTTGGAATCGTTTTATTCGTATTTTATAACATGTGTTGTGAATACCAATTTAGCGCGGACATGTACGAAACGCGGGAAATGACTTCGCCGTCTTACGACGTCTCATTGTTTATAATTATATTACAAGAAACAAAGAAGAACGTTATGAGAAGTAAATTGAAGAAACAGCATTCTTTAGATTGTCTATGTGGCAAATATCCTCTTCCGAAAGGGTGGCAAATCGTTAAGGAATGGACAAAAGGAAGCAACTTGTACAGAAAATGCCAAAAGTTGCTCAGAAGTTACCACTCTTTAAAACGTTCCAATGTATCCAATAGCAAAAGTAATGTCAATGCTGACAGTACGTTTTCGGACGGAGTAAAAAAGTAATGTCCTTTAGAGTGACGTCACAAAAAGAATATCATAAAGAGTGACAGTATATTTTGAATAGATGTAAAAGACATGCAAAATGTTAACTGTAGGTCTATGGGAATTTAACATTGTAACTCAAAGCGAGGTGTAATAATGCATGATATTTGCATCTGCACATCAATATAACATATCTGTTTCTAAATCGTTAGTGAAAATCAACCGCACATAAAAAAGTTAGAACACCTTCATTGAACTACACATATTGCAGTTTAAGGTTGCTATCACTTTACTGGGAATTACTAGATTTATAGACATCCGTATCGCCCTTAATTATTCAATCGTTACATATCTGATTTTGTAACGTATATGTTCATGTTTATCAATTATGTAGGTGTAAGAATGAATTTACGTCTCGACCTCTCTATATTTGCCGTTGGGAAATAGTTACAGTTGAATTGCAGAGTAAGTAAACGCATGTCATGCGATAATAAAGTTGATTTAAATTTGTTGGAAGTCTTATCGTATCTGTTCTTCAACTTATATTTTCTGCTATCTGGAAACGTGAAATGTGCAATACTTATAACACCTTGGTTCAGATGTTTTTTAGGTATTTGCTTCCAGTTTCTTTACACTCAGGGCCAGATACTGAAACCACTTAGCAGGTGGAAAACAATATTCAAGTACTTAACTCAGTGCGACAAAGTCGCTGTAACGTATCTGTTCGAATACCCGTAGACAGAGATCCGTGGCCATGTGTGATTTTGCTTTAGGATTTCGACAAGCGAAAGTTCTCAGTAACAGAAAAATAATATAGAAAATGGAATAAAAAGGATATTTTGTGTTGCCAATAATATCGTAAATAGATAACAACACTATGTTCTTAGAGACAATGTTAATGGAGACAGGATAATTGGCCCATATATTGAATAATTTGACTACCATAAAATAGACACAGACAATGACATAATCTCAAAAACATATTTTGGTTGTAAACCGGTGACCCCACGTATCTGTGAGTAATAAATTCAAAGCATATCAAAGTAAATTATACGTTTCAGGTGCCTTGCCTGCGACACTGTTTTGTGAAAGATTATCCTTATATGAAGAATGGGTGATTAATGTTTTATTTTGGTCTGAGTGGCAAAAAATTGGATATTTCAGTTCTTTGCAGAGGGGTTAATCTCTGTTAAACTAACAGAAACGTCTTCTATTATAATTAAGCCCCATAACCGCGGCAAAGTAGGAAGGTCTGCAATTCAGATATTTGTTGTGGCACAAATGCTTTTATAAGGAAATAATAAGTATTGTTTACTATACAAACAGATAAAAATAAAGTATCCACTTCAAATGACATAGTTTTGCACAATGACCACATAACGCATTGTTTAAATTTAAGCGCAAAACCTTTTTCGTAAAGAATGGAACTAATGTTAATTGATTCAGTTGGTTTTAACGGCACCGAGACACATGAAATGGTTATATGGCGCCGAGAGAATGGAACTTTAGGTTTCACAGACTAAACACCAAATAAATGTTCGCTTACTGCTTTTCTGAGATTAGTCCTAATGGAAATAAATTGAATACTTAGCCTGCAAATAGCGATTCACTGGTACGTTGTATATGTAAACAGTTTGAATCTATAACCAGAGACTGCGTTTGAGCTGGGTCCAAATTCGTATTCAGATGTCTTCGATTCAACAAAGAATAAATATCAATTTGACAGAATTTGCAGAAGACTATTTCAATGCAGACACAATTATTTCATGCTAAGGGTAAACGCCTTCAAGAATTATGTCAGACAACAGCGCAACATACTGTAATTACAATAGTGGAGAAAACTGTATGCTTTTAAATGGAAACGAAACGCAAATGCAATACAATAAAATGTAGAAAATAACAACTATTTGACAGTTCTATCCTGCGTTTAAACAGGATTTAACAGGTTGGCAAATATACTGTTGTAGTCGGGGTAAGGTATTGAACGGATTTAAGAAGGCTAAAATAAGGCACAGTGGCTTCTTAATTGGGAGTCCGTCTGTTTTAAGCTACCTCACTATTACGACCACTAAAACGAAGGCTAATTGATTGTATAATAGAGAGGTGACAGTTTAAAGCAAGGTGACAGTGAAACAGAAAGCTCCTAATGGAGCTTTCTGTTTCAATGTCACCTTGCTTTAAGCATTCACCTACCGCAAACAACCTAATAATTAACATAATTTAGTGGTCGTAATAGAGAGGTTTTACTGTACCTGTCAAAGCGCGTTCATCAGGCCAAGTCGTTGAAAAAGGAAACTAATGTTACTCAAACGCTTTCACTGCTACAGTGGAGAATGTGTTATTCATTCCCAATAAACGCGTTTACGCTAAAACTATTATTTGCAGTGCAAACAGTTTGGAGCCAGATCAGACGCCGGGTAACCCGGCGTCTGATCAGGCTTCAAACTGTTTGCCACCAAGATAAACATGAATTATCAGAATTGTCAAAAAGTTGTACTTTTGTACGTTTTTGTGTTTTGCGTTTGCGTACGTTTGCGTTTAAACGGGAAAGAATAACAGATTCTCCACTGTATGCCGCCATCTGTTTGCAACACTTGTCGTCTCCTTTTATTTCTTAAAATTAATTTAAGTTTAGAACACCAACATTATGCAGGTTTATCATTTATTTAATAATATTTAGTATCATACAGTTTAGAATAACGAGACGTCTGAATAGGACCCGACTCCTCGCAAAATATTCACAGTAATCAGAGTGAGGCAGCGAATGAGTTTAACTCTTTGCATCCTGGGTAAGTTTTGCATTTGTAAAACTTGTCGTCTCCAACTGTTCTAAAACTAGAATTTTCTGAATTTCTTTCTGAAACATGGTCAGAATACCAAACAGTTTGGATCCTGATGAGACACCGCGTCACGCGGCGTCTCATCAGGATCCACACAGTTTGTAAAGGTTAGTATGGATCCGCCCTAGTATGCTAAGAGTATTAATTATATTTTGTTTTGTGTTGGTATTTTTTTTCAGTTTCCATGCCGTATTTGTAACAAAATATTCCCGGAAAAGCTTTAACAACCTGTTTCCTGGAGGTGAGACAAAACAGTGATTATAGTACTGTGGAGAACACCTTTACTTTCCAATTTTATGCTAACATAATTATGTTAATTGAAAACAGTTTGGAGCCAGATCAGACGCCGGGTTAAACTGAGTGATCACACTTTCAACAGTGTTATTTTATACACATTATACTTCTATGCGTTTTGGATTGATATCGTTAGATTGATATCGTTGAAGTTCGAATAACGTAATTTCCATTGTTATGCCTCTGCTAATTTTAGGTTCAATATTTCAGAACTCTTTATTTTCGGAAAATACCTCAAATTGGTTTTCACATCCTTTACAATGCCTGAGGCGTTTTTCAGAGCTCCAGTCAATGGGAGTATTTCAAAATCTTAAATCTTTATTTCTGCATTAAACGCTTTGGTGTCTCTACACCAGTGTTTGGTGCTAACATGAGTGAGATAATATTTGATTTGTTGAGTTACAGTGGATAATCTGTTATTCTTTCCCGTTTAAACGCAAACGCAAAGCACTAAAACGTAGAAAAAAACAACTTTTGGACAATTCTGATAATTTTTGTTTATCTTGGTGGCAAACAGTTTGGAACCTGATCAGCCGCCGGGTTACCCGGGGTCTGATTTGGCTCCAAACTGTTTGCACTGCAAATAATAGTTTTAGCGTAAACGCGTTTATTGGGAAAGAATAACAGATTCTCCACTGTATCTCGAGCGCTGGCTTTTGCCAACTATTCAGGTTCAGATCACATGACGGCGTTTTTTTATCCATATCGATAGCACGTGATGATGCTTTAACCCTTTCACGGTCAAATGCTTAGTGAGGTTTTTACCCCTTCACCGTGTCACTGTCGTTTGCTTCGATTTTGTTGTCTGCAATGCCGTTTCAAAGTTAAAATCTCAGTCAGTGGGACTGAAGAAATTTCAAAAAACGAGTGTCTAACAATTTAGATCATAATCAGACGCCGCTTCACGCGGGGTCTGATCAGGATCGAGGCTGTTTGCAAATGTGTTTTATGGCGTCATTGAGAGTGAAAAGGTTAAATTGTTAGAAAGACCCGCCTGCTTATTTCTAAAACAGACGCAAATACAGTACGTGCAGGATTATAATGTGCGCCTAAGATAGCAATGGTATCATGATTCAGTATCAATAACATGAGAAATGTTAATGTGTTCTTGGAAAAGAAACATTGCAAATAGAAGATAGAATACGTCATGTTTTCACGTTTAGCTTAACTAATGGCGAACGCAAACGCAGCGCATTTAAATGTAAGTAATGATTTGTCACTGCAATATTGACGGTTTCATTTAAGCTGAGCTGGGAACAGTTGGTACCCGGAATTTCAGGGCTGCCACTTCTCCGAATTTTTCCTAAATACTCGGATTTTTTTCTTGGCATGGAAGCTTAAAGCAGGCTGAAAGTAAAGCAGAATGCGCCTTAATGCGCATTCTGCTTTACATTCAGCCTGCTTTAAGCAGCCACGTATCAACAGCACTAGAAACAGGCGATAGGAAAAAAGTACGATTCGTAAAATCGCACTTGAAAAGTACAAATTTGGAAATCTTAGGATTTTTATATCAACTTATGGCAGCCCTGGAATTTCAAAACGGTCACTGATCATGCGTCTTATCAACAGATTATAGCTTACATTTACACATATGTTTGGCCAGAATACACATCTTTAAACAGCACGGAACTGTATAATGCATTGTGTAAAAGAAGATTATGTCCCCTTGCAAGGTCAAACACTGCGTCCATTGTGTATGAACATAATTTTCTTCGTTTGAGTCACAGGGGCCAGTCACAAAAAAAAAAAAAAGTCTCTACACTATATAAAAAGAAAGGGCACTAAACACATCTTAACACCCATCCCAAATTACGAGGCGCTGCTACACCATTAAAGGGTTTATCGTCAATAACTCTGCACTATATTACAGTAAAGACATTTATCTTTACAACGATACCTTATTTATCCCATTCGAAGATGAAACACACAGTCCACACGGTCTCAAACTCGTAAAATATTCGGAAAGTTTGTCTTTGTCCGTTAGACTGTCTGCCGGTGTTTACATGTGAGGACGCGATTTTCTGGTGATCAAAGCGGCTTCAAGAGAAATCGTCGATATTTCCATACAAAACACACCAAAATAACACTGTCCACGTCAATAACTCGCCCAGGATACGAAAATTGTCCAAGAAATCAACTCCGTTTCACACGCGATATGTTCCATCCCGCTATTCCTACCCATTTACGCGTTTATCTATGCGTAAGAAACGCATAGTGAACGGTTAACGAACGCTTAATGAACGCTTAACGAACGGTTAAGGCCTAACGAGTTGAACGCGTTTAAACGCGTTAATAAACGGTTATACCCGAGATGCTGCGATTGGGGCGTCCGTTTTCCGTTTCGCGCGGAGATTTCGGATCTTATCGATGATTGCCGTTTTAGAAAAATCCGAATGAAACGGGTTTATCAAAAACAAGAATCGATTTGTCACTGGAGCATTTTCGCGATAAAACTCATATTGTAATGCGATTTTTGAAAACATTTTCTGTAAATGAGATGCCTCTTATCAGGATCTAAACTGGTTTCGCTTATATAATTTATATAAATATAGACAGTTTGGATCTCGATCATAATGCTGAGTGACTCGGCGTTTCATCGAGATTATTTCTGTTTGATATGTATTAGAATAATTCCTTCCATGTTGATTTCTATTCAAACGGTTTGAATCCAGATCAAACGCCTGGCTGTAGAGATCGGCATAGCATCAGGATCCAAACTGACAGCTTTGAATAAACCCAATTACTTTCATAATAGTTAACACTATCGATTTAGATGTAGATGGGACGCCGAGTAGTTCGGTTCTTATGTTTTACAGCTAAGAATGAAGCATACGGTCTTGATTTCTTTTTTACAGTTTGGCTCTAGATGAAATGCCGAGTTACGGGAGTCTCATCCATATTCAAACTATACAGATATCTTTTACTTTGATGAGAGAGTATAATAATTGACACATACTCGCATATAAGGTTTGGTTTATTTGGTTGATATTCCAATCAACCCCAATGGGGCATTAGGATACTTACTTTGATAAGCCGCAGTTTTATTACCCCCCTGTCCGGCTTGTGACGCAACAGTGTTAGCGGCTAGCCCTGCATGCCACATGTGGCATTTGGGAATTCCGCATGTTCATAGTAATAGTAATATACACAATTTACATAATCCTTTTTAAACCGTATCCTTTATATGGGAAAATAAATGTATATTCATAAAACTCTCACAGGATAACCATTCTTCTTAAAGAAAATGATTTCATAAAATTTTATAAGATTATATTTACTCCACAGTAACGATATTTACTCAATTCTTAAGTAGGATAAGAGCGGCCCGCAAGTCATACATGGATTACCTCCCTTTCTCCATGATAACTCCCCTTTCATCCGGGCTCTTTTAAACGCGTTTAAACGCGTTAAGAAACGCGTTAAGAAACGGGTAGTAAACGCGTTAAACGAAACGGGTAACGAACGCTTAACGAACGCGTAAGAAACGCGTAAAGTGGGTAGGAATAGCGTATTTACCACTGTATGAGTATCGTTTCAATAGTTGGAAAAAATGGATTAAAGTAGTGGCTTTGGAAGCAGTGCTGTTTTGTCTTCCAGGGCATTTCCGGTTGCTCTGTATTTAATGTCAAGGGAATGTTAGTTAAGAAACTGTTTGAAAGGATATAATTTCAGTAGATGAGCTATCAATTATGTATGATCCTTTCTTTGAAACGAGACATTGAAAAAGTCAAAATGTTGCCAGTCTTCTAGGTTTGTTCGCCTTTCTGCGTAATTCAGAATTGTTTTGCAGTTTATTGTCAGATTTTATTTACAATATGTACAAATGTATAAGCATAGACGGATCATACATTATGATAGCAAGGACAGGTACTAAGCTGTGGCCGGTGTAGGATGTTGAACAATATATTGATTAGGTTAACTCCAATGGACATAAAAAGAGAGTTGCACAATTTAAAAGAGTTACTTTCAGTATCTCGCTCGCTGGGACTATAGTGAACATTTTGTGATATGTTATCATGCTTCATGGTAATGGGGCGAATGATATTTACTATGATTGAATACGTGTACGTATGTGTTGGTGATTTTAAAGTTTAAAGCCAGGTCTTTGAATCGGTTTTCCCGTTCTTTATAGTTCAATCGGCTGTCCAAGTGCTATCTACAAATAACAATGTAATTCATATTCAAGTCTTGTTGTCTTTCATGTGTGAGTGGTGTGTATTTGAAGGGAAATATAATTTTCTTCGTTTGAGTTTACGAATTAGAAGTAAATTATTTTCCCTTTGAATGTATACCACTCCGCTAGGTAGCGTCATGTGCAAGTGCACGAGGTGTTCGTGCCTGTTTATGCTATTGTAAGTCATTCAGCTTTGGGCAGTCGATGAGAACAGTACACTTTAATTTTGTTTAAATTATTGTATTGTTTATGGTAAATTGAACCCAACACAGAGGTACAGGTGTTTATGCATATGTGATGATTTATAAGCGCTCAACGGTACATCGTATATCAAATGTTTAGTAAATTATTTTATCCAGTATTTTCATCGCTAGTCTATACTGTTTGCATACATAATTTGTTAGCGAAGATGAGGCCCGACATCTACGTGGTATTGCTTTATGCAACTCGATACTTGCCATACGGGTACCATTTTCCAGAGTTTTTTCTCCTATGAGATTTTTATCTCTGTTTTTTGTATGGGCGAATCGACCACATCGCAGACAAATTATGTGACAAAGTTATGTTTATTAAGTTTTCTTTAGACCTATTTTGACGGATTTAATGTAATACTCGTTGTGAAGGGACAATCTTTAATTGAACCCTATTGTATGGGAATTTGAGTTTTATTTTTAGAAATTTGTGATAAATTTCTTAATACATGTATATGTACATGTATATTTGGGCTGGTTTTGCTCATAACGTTTACGAGTCTTTATTCACATGGTTAAAGCTGTAGTCCAATAATAGATGTATGGAATTAGTTGATATGCTGTAACGAATACTTCAATCGGCTGTCCAAGTGCTATCTACAAATTACAATGTAATTCATATTCAAGTCTTGTTGTCTTTCATGTGTGAGTGGTGTGTGTTTGAAGGGAAAGAAGTATTTCAATATGGTGTATGAGGACTGTGGTGATTGTAACAAACTGTTCCGATCGAGATAGCACGCCGATCAACGCGCTGCCTCGTCTAAACATGTTGCTACAGATTATCAGGGCTACCATAAGTTGCTAAATAAAATCTTAAGATTTCCCAAATTTTAAGCCACGATTTTATGAATCGTACCTGTAACATTTCGCTGCCAAGCTTTATAACATTAACATAAGTATGCAAACAGTTTGGATTCAGATCCCGTGGCGTCTGTTCCGGATCTAAACTTTTTGACACCAATATTAATGTTTCCTAAGTAAAATTCACATAAAATTCCAAATTTTAAGTAAGAGCAGAAACCCGAAGATTTCAGAAAAATCCGTTGGTCCGGAGAAATAAAAAAAGCAGAGATTTCGGAAAAATACGGAGAAAAGGAAGCCTTTGATTGTTTGCGCACCTTATACAATGTAATATTCTAAAACAAACCCGAAATATGTATATTTTTGGGAAAGAAATCAGCGTAATCCAATTTGTCGCTGTAACCTTTGCGGCTATATTATATACGTTACATGTAGGATAAGTGTTTGGTCGCTAGCCGATACTTCCAACATGCTTAAATCGAACATACAGTACCCATATTTCAATGTTGCATTGGAGAATAGGTACATCATTCTTTTCCGTTCAAACGCAAACGAAAAGCAAACGCATTGCAATATAATAAATCAATGAAACAATGGAACTTTGTTGACAGTTCTGGCTATTCATTTTAATCTGAGTGGCAAACACTTTGGAGCCAGATCAGACGCCGAACCCGGCGTCTGATCTGACTCCAAACTGTCTGCAAAAGAAACAATAGTTTTAAAGTAAACTCGCTTAATTAAACAGAAAAAACGTCTTCACTATAACACATGACTAAACCGCAATTTAACTTTGAAATAAGGGCATGTTTGATATTTGACAGTTCGAGATACAGTGATTTCTCCCACCAACGGCCCTCCCAACAACGATTTCCTCCTTACAACGACCCTTTCCGCCGTTCCCCAAACAAGACATTTATGTCCAACCTTTTCTTGGATGCAATATTCTCTGCTTAAAATTGTATTCCGCTGTTTTTCTCAAAGTTATATATTTGACATTTTTTACAGAAAAATACTTTTTTAATGGCGAGTGACAAACAGCTTGACTTCAAATCAGACGCCGCGTTTCGCGGCGTCTGATCTGGATGCAAGCTGTTTGCAAATGTAAACCATCTTCCCTCCTTATAACGACTCCCTCTGAACAACGCACATAATTTGTGTCTCCCTTTGGATGTCGTTGTAAAGAGGGTTTGCTGTATTGAATTAGAATTAAAGCAATATCTGTGAGCAGTTTGTTCAGCAAACGCAATTTCGATTTATCGAGATGTGACTGTATGTAGATATATACAGTGGAGACTCTGTTATTCTTTCCCGTTTAAACGCAAACGTACGCAAACGCAAAGCACTAAAACGTAGAAAAGAACAACTTTTGGACAATTCTGATAATTCATGTTTATCTTGGTGGCAAACAGTTTGGAGCCTGATCAGACGCCGGGTTACCCGGCTTCTGATCTGGCTACAAAAAGTTTGCACTGTAAATAATAGTTTTAGCGTAAACGCGTTTATTGGGAAAGAATAACACATTCTCTACTGTATCGTTGGTCAACTTATATACTGTAAGGAAATCGTTTGCCTAAAATTATTTACTTATACAGTGTTCCCTCCCAACAACGACTGAACAGCGATTAATTCCTTATACAACAATACTTGCCGCTGCTACCCATACTAACTATTTCATTCCCTACTACAATATCGTCTGCTTGAATTGTTTGTTTACTTTTCTTTTCTCAAAGTTACGTATTTAAGAACACAAACTCTTTAAGGCGAATGACAAACAGTATGAACCTTAATCTGATCTGAGTTCAAACTGCAAATGTAAGCCCAGTCAGGCTCAGCACACCAAGGATATTGATACCCCCTCCCTTTTACAACTTCTTCCGAACAACATAATTACTCTGTTGGCCCAATTCGGTGTTGCTGTAAAGAGGGAGCATTAGAAGAAAAAAACACGAGAGTCAAAGTGCGTAGCGTCCGTCCAGGAACAAAGCGTATACAATCGTAGCAAATCTAATAATCTATTACTTCAGAGAAATCAAATTACTTTGTATCTGGCCAAGCTCTAAACTGTTAGTGAAGCCCGTTCGAATCGTTTCTATGCAACAGACGTAGAATAACTGTGCGTCGGATTAGGTTCCAAACTGTGTACATGTATGTATGTATTGGATATCCTTTATTAAAAACGTGTTATTTGGCAATAATACATTATCCCCCGCATGCGCTGTTAATTGCATTCCAAGAATTATTGGTGCATACAGAGTTTCTAAATAATCAGAATGTCTGTAAGATACATACAGCGCTCCCTCTCTACAACGAAACCCAATGGGAGACACACAATATGTGCGTTTTTCGGGGGGAGTCGTTGTAGGGAGAGAATTTGGCTTACATTTGCAAACAGCTTAAATCCAGATCAGACACCGCGTAACGCGGCGTCTGATCTAGATTCAAGCTGTTTGACACTCGTCAAAATGTCTAATATGTAATTTTGAGAAAACCAGCAGACGACAATTTTAAGTAGACTATATTGCAGCCGTGAAAATGTTGACATTATTATATCGGTTTGGGAACAGCGACAATGGTCGTTGTAAGGAGGGAACCGTTGTAGGGGGCCGTTTTAGAGAGGGCGTACCGTAGCAATGAAAGATAACATGTGAATTGGTATTCATAGAAAATGAAACAAAAACTGCCTGGCACACAAATACGATTGTATCATAAGAAATATCTTAGCCCACGCTGGTATTTTCAAGAAAAATTAGTTTAACATATTCTAAAAACAAATTTAGACTTATTGTCTAGCCATTTCCAGGACACATATTCTAGGAAACAATTATGACACGTTTCTTTGAAGTTAAACCTTAATAAAACCTGTAATGTATTGAATATATCTGTAAAAGATATCAGGCTCAAATTTATCTACAACATTTGATGGAATGCGGATATACACGTACAGTAAAACTTGAGATTCATGATCATCTGTTAATTATTATTATTATACCAGATTTATATAGCGCTCTTTTCACACAGGGCTAGTGCGTTCAAAAGCGCTTCACATGAAGTTACACACATGTACCTGCAAAGCAAGAAAAGACAAAATAACTACAATAAGATCCAAAATAAACATGAATAAACATATAAAAAAAAAAAAAAAAAAAAAACAGCCCCCAAAGTGGCGATCACATTACTCCCATCAATCAGCAATGAAGCAACCGGCTCCTGACTGTCGACCGATAGAAACAATAGTAGAGCGCCCAAATGCAGGCCGCCAGGAAAAGACAAATAACTACAATTAGATATAAAATAACCTTTCATGATCAACCTTTTCGGGAGAGTTTTTATCCCTTCACCGCTTTATTGTCGTCTGCTTAATTATTGTTGCCTGCAAGGCACGTTTCAAAGTTAGATTTTTGGTTGTATGGCTTAATAAATACCCTAAACTGTTTGCAAACGCGCATAAAAGCGTCATTGAGATTGAAAGGGTTAATAAAGTATCTTACAGTGTTTTGAGGGGATAGATGTTTACCGATTTCACGAAAAAAAACGTGAACGCAATTCAGTAAAACAATGAATGGCGTTCATTTAAATTAACTCAATCAAAACGCAGACGCATTGCAATAAACACAGTAGAAAAACTTTTTGACAATTTTGACTTTCCAATTAAAATCTGAATGTCGCCCAATTTGGAGCTTGATCAGACGCCGGTTACACTGTTTGGAATTGAACAAATTAGGTCGTATTTCGATATCTCGAAACGCTTAAGTCGAACTATCCGATATCTTGAAACATGAATTGCTTTATTTCAAGCTCAGTTTGGGCGAACAACCCCGTGTTTTAAAGTTAAAAGCGGCTCAGCCGCGTTTTAACTTTGAAATACATGTATTTTCTATCTAACCGAGTTCGGAATATCGAAGTTCAACTGTAGTTTAAGCATGAATGTGTTTAAAGTAGAATGTTTCCTCGGCAGTTCTATCCAAATCCAATAATCGTTAACTAATATTAACTTGTTTCAATAAGCGTCAGGCACTATGTTTTAGAGCAAATCGGGTTTTCAGCCTCCTTAATCCTTTCACTCTCAATGGCGTCATAAAGTGCATTTGCAAACACTTTTGATCCTGATCAGACATTGCGTAACGCAGCGTCTGTTCAGGATAAAAACTGGTTGCCACTTGGTTTTGTAGTAACGTCACTTATACTGCCTTGAATCTAACTTTGAAACGATATTGCAGACAACAATATTACTATTCTTAGCAGGTTGGAAGTAAAGCAGAATCTGCTTTCCTTTCAACCTGCTTTAAGTGGTCACATATCTGCAACATTAGAAACAGGCTATTCACTTATAATTTACGTTTTACACCCACTGAGCAGCATTCTTGTCGTGGAGTTTGAAAATTATAAACAGTGAAACCCCTCTAAACTGGACATGTGGGGGGACAACAAAAATGTCCGGTTTAGAGGGGTTTCCGGTTTAGAGGGGTTTTGATTTGTATCTAGTATGTAAGATAGCTGACCACTTAAAGCAGGTTGAAAGTAAAGCAGAATGCGCATTAAGGCGCATTCTGCTTTACTTTCAACCTGCTTTAATCTATCATCTGCTAGAATGTACAAACTATTTTCTTCAGTGTAAGAATAAACCAAGGACGTAAAAAAGCGTATTTATGGTGTAATGGGTTAAAATAAAGAAGGTTTAGAACGGGGACCAAAGCTTTTGTCCGGTTTGAGAGAATTTCGGTATTTTGAGGTTCCGGTTTAGAGGGGTTTCACTGTATATAGTATGGGACATAGATCAAGATTCAACGGAAAGTTTAAAATGTAATACTTGCGATAACTTCAAATAGAAACATTAGATAAATATGTGGTTTGCACCAGCAGATAACGTTTGACATTAGCTATTTCCAATGGTACACATTTTTATAGAATTATATTTGTTTACAAAATTGACATAGAATTTGTAAGACTCATACGACGAAATGTTATGCGTCCGGATAAAAGCGACTGTATATTGATGTACCTTTTGTCGCTTGTATGCAAATACGTTATTCTCATGATTCTGTTCTATTCAAACGGACACGAATCGCAATGCAATAAAATAAACATGTTTTTAATTTAAATGTTTAACGATTCATTTAAATCTAGGTTACAAAGAGTTTTTGATATATATTATTGTTTTAGCATATACGCATTTATCAAGAAAAAGAATGTCTTCTTCATTGTATCATTTGAATAAACAGACGCTACAGGAGGTCAAAAGGTCATTAGAAGCAAGAGATAAATAATTCCCAAGGTCCTTTGTAGGCTAATTTCACCATCAGGGCCAGGTCGTTAACTTAGGTACCCCTAACAGTAAATTGCAGTTCTAACAGCGAGGGGCTTTTCCAATGGCTACTTTCGATTATTTATGCCAGGTAAATCATATTGATAACAATACTAAACCAAAACTCTTTTACCACAATCAATCTAGAAATCTCTTAATGGAGGACAGTTGGAAGTATAATAAGAGAACATAAAACTCCCTTAATGAGCCTTCTTCATAGTGGGATGGTACGAGGACGAGACGATTAAACTAGCTCACTGAACGTGTTGGATCTCAAACACCTGTGATGAGTTCAGTAAGGAAAGCGATGACCGTCGATTGTCATCGATTGCGAGTGGGCTACCGGTCTGATATACAGTGGAGAAAACGTTATTCTTCCATTCAAACCCAAACGCATTGCTATGAAATATAGAAAATGATAATTGTTGAACAATTCTGACTACCAGTTTTAGTCTAAGTGGCAAACAGCTTGAAGCCTGATCAGACGCCGGGTTTCCCGGCGTCTGATCTGGCTCAAAACTGTTGGCAATGAAAATAATAGTTTAAGCGTAACCTGAGTTATTTGGAAAGAAAAGTTTTTCTTTACTGTATTTTGCATGCTGCACACAGGGCACAAACTGCTAACCTCAACTACACACAGTGGTAATTGAACACGCTACTGCTGTATATTGGAAACTGGATAAAACTAAATCAGAAGCCAAGAACAAAGTCAGATCAGGCTTCTGTTTGTCACTCAAACTTCCATAAATCGTCAACCATTTCGAAATTGTCAATACTACAGTGGGGTAAGCCATCATTCTTTCCGTTTAAACGCAAACGAAACGCAAGCGGAAAACACTAAAATGTAGAAAATCATAACTTTTTTACAACTCTGACTATTCATTTTAATATGAGCGGCAAACGGTTTGGTGCCTGATCAGACGTCGGTTTAACCGGTGTCTGATCTGGCTCAAAGCTGTTTGCAATGGTAATAACATTTTTAGCGTTTATTGGGAAAAAATAATGTATTATCCACTATATCTTTTACTTTATTGTGTTTAGTTTCAGTGAAACGGTAAAAAATAGAATACGTGTATGTCCCACTTGATAACTGTTTATTTATGCTTTTCGGTGGATTACCACGAAATAACAGTGGATGATCACTTGGTAATCCACTGCAGTGGATTATCACCAATCGCTTTTTATTATGAATTTTCCCCGTAGGGCTCCCCAAGAATCGTAGTCAATCGTGTCTTATCGTTAAATTCCGGCAGTCCGATTTGTCGCGAACTACTTACCGGAAGAGCACGAATCCAAACTCGGGAGCAACGAGTGACGTCATTATACCGCCAACTGTCACGCGCATGTGTTCGACATAAAACGTGGGGCTCAACACGGGATAAATAATGTACGTTCGCTTTCAATTTTTAAACAATTTCGTTTAAAAAGTGGCTTAAAAGCATAAATAAATAGAATAACTGTGTATTTTCAGTGTAAGATCGAATTTAATCCATTTCGTGAACATCAGACTGTTATATTTTCACTCGTGGCTTCGCCACTCGTGAAAATATAACGTCTGATGTTCACTCAATGGATTAAATTTCGATCTTACACTGAAAAAAACAGTTATCCTCTATATAATTATATTTAATGCTTCACAAACTGGTATACATGTATGTCTAATCACATTTTCAGTTCTTTAGGCGACTTTAACACACTGAGCCCTAGCGACGAGTATGCTCGTCATTAACAAATCGTAAACATGTCAAGAGTACACTTGTCCTATGCAATCCGTGTAGACCCTGATCAGATGGCTCCTTAAGGAGCCCTCTGATCAGGGTCTACACTGTTTGTCATTTTGTAAAATATTGTTAAAATCCACCCTAATTATTCAAAAATGGACTAGATTGAATTGTAAACTTGAATTGTCCATTTAAAGTTTCGGGGGTAAATGAGTTAAAACGATATTTCAAAATGTTTGTATCCTGATTAAACGCCGCATTACAAATGTTTAACTGCTTCCGCTTATCGCTACAGGTAAGACTGCAACCTTAATACGGAAATAAAACTACGTATATGCAAATAATGGCTGTAAAGATCTGAACTTCGCCCCCACCGTTTATTGTGTTGATTTTCACTGAAACGGGGGAAAATACTTGTATGCCCAACTTGAATAATGCATGATTAAATTTAATACCTTACAAACCTTGTATAAATCTATTCACATTTTCGGTTCCGTAGGTGACCTAAATCGATATTTCAAAATGTTTGTATCCTGATTAAACACCGCATTACAAATGTTTAACTGCTTCTGTTTATCACTACATGTGCAGGTACTATAGACTGCCACCTAAATTGAGAAAGCATCAAACTGCGTCTGTGCCATTGATAGGGAAATTAAACTACGTGCATGCAAATGATAACTTATTGGATACATGCTAAAGAACAGAACTTCGACCCCTGCCGGAACATGTCTTTCGGGTAAGACTTTAAACCGAGGTTCGTCAAGTTCCTAGTACATGTAGCAGTGCTATACACTAGACATGCAAAAGAACCAAATGGTTCTACAGTGGAGAAAACGTTATTATTTCCCAATAAACGCGTTCACGCTAAAACTATTATTTATATTACAAACAGTTTGAAGCCAGATCAGACGCCGGGTAACCCGGCGTCTGATCAGGCTCCAAACTGTTTGCCACCAATATACATGTAAACATCAGAATTGTCCAAAAGTTGCACTTTTCTTCGTTTTAGTGATTGCGTTTGCGTTTCGTTTAGTTTATACGGGAAAGAATAACGTATTCTCCACAAAACAGTAGGGCATTCCCCGGGTTCGTCATTATCCGTTTCCCTCTCTCTGAGACGTTCAATTAGGCTTAACATGGCAGAAACGGTCCTACATCAAAACAAACAAAAAACGGAACATAAACAGAACAACTACGTATGTTATAATTAATATGGACTTAACCCTTTAACTCCTAATGACGCTTTAAAGCGCGTTTTCAAACAGTTTAGGTCATGTTCAGATGCGTCTGATCAGGACCCAAACAATTTAACACTCTTATCGATGTTTAATAAGTCATACAACCTTGAATCTAACTTTGAAACGTGCCGTGCAGACAACAATAATGACTTAGACCACAACAAAACGGTGAAGGGGTAAAAATATCCCGAAAAAATGATCATGAAAGGGTTAAGCAAGTTCGAGATACCAATGGTCGAAAGCATTCAATATAATGTTAAGCAGACGACATTTTCTCCTTCAACAAGGTTATCAATCTGGAAACAAAGACCTCAAACAGACACTTATTTCTGTTTACGATCTCTGGTACCTGCGATTTAACTGCCCAGTTGAGCTATTGTTTACATTTATCATGTTCAGCACGGCTTTAGCTTACATTTGGCAAATAGTTTGAATACAGATCAGACGCCGAATAACTCGGCGTCTGATCTGTATCCAAACTCTTTGATACCCGTTCTGCGTTTGTATTACTTTAAAAAGGAGAAGCAGTAATATTGTGAGAGATTTCGCTGTCGACAATAATGAACCCTTTCACTCTCAATGGCGTCATATTGCTTATTTGCAAACAGTTTTTATCCTAATCAGACGCCGCGTAACCCGGCGTCTGATCAGGATAAAAAATTCTTGCTATTTGTTTTGAAATTACGTAAGTTATGCTGCCTTAAATCTAACTTTGAAACGATATTGCAGACAACAATACTGAAGCAGATGACAATATGGCGATGAAGGGGGGGGGGGGGGGGGGGGGGGGGGGCTCTTCACGATACAATTAATCATGAAAGGGTTAAGCATGAAAAGGGTTAATGGTGGACCTAGTGGTGAGTATGATTACGTTTAGTAACAGTCCGCATCATGACTTATGACTCTTCTGGAATTGGAAATAATATAAACAAGTACACTATATCCGAGCGATGATTAAACAGAGGTCAAGCAGGGGCTTGCTTCATTTAATAATAATGAAATACCGGTATATACACAGTATTTGATCTTCTGCATGCTGCTGGCGAATTTAGACAATGATTTAAACAGTTTGGATCCAGACAAAACGCCGAGTAACTAGACCTCTCTTCTGACTCCAAACTATTTTACATGTTCAATGATTACAGAAAAGTAAAGTCCGATAATGGTTTCAGGAGGCATGTCCATACTGCACATAACACTTTCAACCATAGTATACTCGCCAATTACAAGCAGTGTACCTTTAAAGAGCATTTTTGTCCTATACTAAACTGCAGACCAAGATAAGAGTATGCATTGTCATATCACAACGTATTGCAGACAACAACCTAAATGTAGCAATAAATGAACTAGACTTAGTTGGAAACTGTAAGTACCCATTACAATCTTTCAGGACTTAAGGTTAAGCGAATGGTTTACGTCGATCAAGAGTTGTCTAGAAGTACATCTCTCATACACTTGCCTGTTTCCTTGAAGTGTTTATGGAGTCCTAATGACGTAGCGTTCACCTCTTCCGTTATATCACTAATTGAAATTTAGTGATCTGTGCTTGCGTTTAGTTTGTTTTAAATTTGGAAATATAAGCGTTTTCTGTATTGTACTCTCTACTTGCACGAAGCGACTACATGTACATTGTATATATGCATATCATAAGTATTAAACAATCACTGCTGACAACACTAACATTTGCAAACAGTTTTGATCCTGATCAGACGCCGCGCTACGCGGCGTCTGATCAGGATCAAAACTGTTTGACACTCATAGCATTGTTCCTTAAGTCAAAAATGCATAAATCAAAATGTTATATGTACGAGGCGAAAAAAAGCAGTTGATTATATGACAGCGACTGTGTCAGACGGGTTATTACGTCATAATGGCAGTGAAAGGGTTAAATAGATCCAAATTAGATCAGATTTACACATCTTAAACCCTTTCTTAGCCAAGTCGAGGTACACTGTTTCAAATACATGTAGTATAGATCGAGATCAGACTCCGAATGAATCAGAATCTGATCAGGATCCAACTTTTACGACATCGATAATGTCGAGTTTATTTCAAAGTATAGCAACACTATACGTATTTGGCAGACCGCATATTCAGCAGACGATATTATCAGACCTCCAGATAAGGGGAGTATCTCAAAATCTAAATCTGTTATTTCTTCCTTAAACCCTATGATGTCACTACTCATTAGAATCGTCTCTTCGAGACGATTCTATTGAGTAGTCACACCATAGGATTTGATGGTAAAATGTGTGAGAAAATGTTAGTTTTGTTCAGTCAACTCCCTCTTATCTGGAACCCTGTATCATGACAGTGAATGGGTTGAATGGTTAAGTAAACCTTAACTCTAGCACACCTCGCCCACACTCCTATATAAGCGAAGAAGGACCGTATCGGTGTTGTTTAAATTCTCAATAAAACACTCACGCTCTGTAACGTTCTAACGTGACGTCATATGGCTTCGAAAATGCGAGCGCTACATTTCTTGGCGTACGCATTTTGAAGCCATATGACGTCACGTTAGAACATTACAGCGCGTGAGTGTTTTATAGAGAATTCAAACACTGATACGTCCCTTCTTTGTTAATATAGGACCGTGCTTGCGCGAAGTGTGTTAGAATTTGCCATATGTAATTTCCTATTATTTGCAAACATGTTTTATCCTAATCAAACGCCGAATGAATATATAGCTCTACGTCTCACTAAGATCCAAATTGTTTGAAACATATGTACATGGTTGTTTTGTTTATAATAACTTATTTTGAGACATTTTACAAACACTTATATTTAATCATTCGTTAATTTAGAACTGAAAAATGTTTCCTTATGGAATTTTGTTATTGCGAAACGGAAATATTATCGTGAGGATTCACGTTCTGGTCATCTCTGTTTCTCATTTAGTGCGAATACCTATATCAAAATGAAGCTATACAGTCCGACAGTGTATATATCCATGCAAATATACAAGTACGCAGGCACTCACTTCAAACGCATATTTCAGATTTCCACCACATTGATATATTGGTAGGCATACAGAGGGGCAATGCGTTTTTCTTGTCCATGTAAGCCAGATTAGATCCCGAACATTTTGGCGTCTAATCAGTTTCCAAACTATTCGTGGGTCAGACTTTGTTTATGTTATACATGTATAAAAACGTAATTATAGACATCACAAGATACATGAACCACTCAAGGTGTATACATTCATACGGGCGTTTCTGTTGAGTTCAAATACTGAACGAAACTAGTAAACGCAAGCTTACATACAAATGTACCTATGCCTGAGTTTCCACGGGTAGCAAACTATTGTTGACCGTTTGTATTTTAAAAAAACTCATTTATTTTCTCCATTTATTTAAGTCGTATGTGTCCTATTAGATACATATTAATAACGTATTATCAGCAGTATTAAGCACATGGAACATGAAGATATGAATCAGGATGCATGTAAAACTCGCAATTCCTATTTAAAGATCTGCTTTTACTTCATACCAATATCAGCCAGATGTATTTTTGGCTGTACAGCATTAGTTTACTATTACATTTTCTGCATCGGTAAAATAGTTTTAACGTGTACATCTGCAGAAAAACAGAAAGCATGACTAAGATCCACTTTCGACTATATTTAATCCATTCAAATGTATACTTAAAACAGTTTGGAGCCAGATCAGATGCCGGATAACCCAGTGTCTGATCCGGTTTTAACTGTTTTTCCACTCAGATTAAAATAACAATTCAAAAATTTCAAAACATATGTCATTTTCTAAAGTTTAATGCCTTGCGTTTGCGTTTAATTTACGCTTTTAAAAACATTTTTCCCAGCGTTAGAATGCATGTCCCTTACAGAGAGTCTGGCGCCACTTTGATGCCGAGTTTCCCGGCGTCTGAGATCGGTCTCCAAACTGTTTGCCGCGAGGATGTTTTACAAAGCTGTAGCATATACATGTATAATGCACTACATGCATACAGTCAAATAGTGATAGTTCGAACTCGATTGAAATATGAATATGTTTGACTTACGACAGCTTGAAATATCCACATGCAAGGGAAGAAGTAAGGGTAATTTCGACGTAAGCTAGTTCGAATGATCGACGTACATGTAGCACTGTATATTGGTAAATTTCTGGCAGATATCATTCCGATGTGTAGTTTCGGTGAGTTTGTGTATATATATATATATTTGAAAAGGAAACCTTATATCTATAACTGACCGTTGTTATGTCATACTTAGACCATAAACTATAACCATTATGAATGAACCTACACATATACATTTACATTTCATTTGTGTAAGAACAAATGTTAGAAAATGTCCGTTTTAAGGGGTCCGATATTTGGAGATTTCACTGTACGAGTCATTTTGGCATGCCGTAAACTGCGCATTTCTTACAGTACCGAGAGCTACATGTAGCAAATGTATGCCGTTGCTGACTGCAAAGGGAGTGAACTTAGATTCTAACATTTATCTACAAAATCGCAGTTCTCTTTCGTGATATGCACAGGTTTATAGTAAAAAACAAATCGAACATTTAATTGCGAAATTTCCAAAACAGTTTGGATCCTGATCAGACGCCGCATTTCGCGGCGTCTAATCTGGATCAAACTGTTTGCATATTCTACTGAGGAAAATTCGGCATCCAAATGGTTAATCATATTGTATGCACTAATGTTTTCAAGGTTTAAAGCGGTCTCGCTAAAGAAGTATCCTTTTGATAAATAGATAGAATTGATCCTGATCAGACGCTATCTTATTCGGCGCATGATTAACTCTTTTGTTGCCATATTAATCGTGAGATTTCAACACCTTCACCGTTTCATTTGTCGCCTGCGTCAATAGTATTGTCTGCAATATCGTTTCAAAGTTAAATTAAATACAGTTTGACTATAGAGATTTACAAACTGCGAATGTCAAACAGTTTTGATCCTGATCCAAACTGTTTGTAAACGAGCGTTTGGGCGTCATTGAAAGGGGACAGGTTAAATTTAACTGTGTTTGTAAAGGTCGACTATTACTGTATATGACGGTTAAAGGGATAATATTGCGCTCCCTCTCTACAACGACACCCAGTGGGAGACAACAAATATGTGTGTTGTTCGGAGGGAGTCGTTATAGGGAGGGCACTTGGTTAACATCTGCAAACAGCTCGAATCAAGATCAGACGCCGCGTCATGCGATGTCTGATCTGGAGCTGTTTCTCATCTGCCGTTATGTCTTTTTTGTGTCAAAATGTCATTTATGTAAGTAAAACAGCAGACAATAATTTTAGGTAGATTATGATGCATCAGTGCAAGCATCAAACATAATTTACGTGGGAACAGCGGTGAATGTCGTTGAAAAGAGGGAGTCGTTGAAAGGAGGGCCGTTGTAGAGAGAGAACGCTAAAAATATTATATTTTGTCTGCAGAACATTATTTCATCTTACATGTTTCTACTAGCTACACATTATCATACTCAACTGTCTTAACAGTTGAGAAGACGTTATTCTTTCAAATTAAACGCTTTTAAGTTAAAACCATTATTTCCTTCGCAAACAGTTTGAAGCGTGATCAGATTCCGGGTTAGCCGGCGTCTGGTCAGGCTCCAGACTGTTTGAAGCTCAATTAGCGTTGTTATTCAAAAGTGTCACACACTTGTCATTCTCTGCATATTCATAATGTGCTTGCAATTCGTTTATGTTTAAACGGATATAATAACGTTTTCTCCATTGTAAGTCTATTACTCTGTATGTTTTGTGACAAAACATACAGAGTAATAGACTTACAATGGAGAAAACGTTATTATATCGATATAACCGTTTTCCTGTATCTGTGTATCTCTGTGTATATGTCTGTTTATCTGTATGTCAGTCTCTGTATGTCCGTCTGTCCATCTGTCCATCTGTAAGTTTTATTTGCCTCTATGTCTCTTAGTATTTCTACATAGCCCTTTCCATACGCCTGTCTGTCCATATAATTATATCTGTATGTCTATCTGTGTCTTTTGTGTCTCTCTATATCTGTCTTTCTCTGTTTGTCTGTCTGTCTTTGTCTTTTCTGGTTTATATGCACATGCCTGTCTGTTTCACTATCAGTCAGTCCATCTCATATTATTTCGCACTGTCACTTTTTTATTCGATATTTAATACTTGTTAGTCTCTCCACTGCACTTTCTCTCAAATATTTGAAATGTAAGTCTTTTTTTACTTTATTGCTGAATCTATAACGTATACCTCGATTAGTCTATGTACAGGAGGAAACCGATAAAAGTAGTTTCTCTGTAAGAATCATGGCCATCGACCCCCCCATCATCAGTATTATATGTCTCAACCCAGATGCTCTGGCCTCTGCGGACACGGATGACTGCCATATTTCCTGCTTGGTTAGTATGTGGTGAACCCGGTTTATATTCGACTTGTGTGTCAACCTGGTTTACATCATCTACGACAAGTCGCAACTGAACTTTCGTAGCGTGGCTGATAAAATGTACTGAGAAAATGTATACTCCATCGACGGGAGCTGTGAATACACCTGTATGGACGTTGTAACCACTTCCATCATTTAATAATAAACGATTGAATTTTACAGTTTGTGGTATTGCTAGGTGGTCAATGTCATGATCCAAAAATGCCGTAAAAGCTACATTCTGAACGTCGATCTGTCGTCGGACATGTACACCGCTATCGTAAGACATTTCCTGTTCATTGAACTGCTCTGAACCTTTGATAGGATTCGGGATTTTGAGATTTCCAGTTTTGTCTTTAGTACTAGTTTCATGGTTTGGAGCCTGTGATAAATCACGGAAAGCACTTGTCTTCCTAATGTATGTTTTTCGTTTCTTAGATGTATTTCTTGATTTACATTTGCAAAAACCCATTGTACGTATGGTACATGTATCTGGCACGATTTCCTGCCTAATTTGCTGTTTGATTTCCTGCACACCCTTCATGACATCGCGGGGTATTAAGTTCGAATCGAAACCCTTACTGGCAATATCATCCTTAATCTCTGCGATTATTTCTTTGAATATCATTTTCATCAGTTCTTGTTTCATTTCGTCTTTCATCTGAGTGCCCATGGTTGATTTCAAATTGTCTTTTAGGTAAGGAAATACTACCTCTTTCCAATTAAAATCCGTCTCATCATGTAGGTTATTAGCGTGAATGGGTTCATCTCGTATTCTGTCGTTCGTGAACTGTAGCCCATTAACATCAGCCTGTAAAAACATTATGGCCAGAAAGCACAGCCTAAAAGTTAAATATCCTCCTACACGCATTGCTGGTGTTTCGTCTTCCAACAACAGGCTAATTTACAGGAAAAATTCCAATTTCATATCTTTCATATGACCTACATGTTTAATACAGTGGAGAACCTGTTATTCTTTCCCGTTTAAACGCAAACGAAACGCAAACGCAAACAACTAAAACGTAGAAAAGTACAACTTTTGGACAATTCTGATAATTCATTTTTATCTTGGTGGCAAACAGTTTGGAGCCTGATCAGACGCCGGGTTACCCGGCGTCTGATCAGGCTCCAAACTGTTTGCATCGGAACTAACAGTTTTAGCGTAAACGCGTTTATTGGGAAAGAATAACGTTTACTCCGCTGTACTCTTGTAATCAGCTATAAAATGCCAATTGTGCATGTACAATGTAGAAGAACGTTATTCTTTCCCGTTTAAACGCAAACGCAAAACACTAAACTGTAGAAAATGGCACCTTTCTTAAATTTCCATAAATCTATTTTAATCTGAGTATCAAACAGTTTGGAGCCTGATCAGACGCCGGGTCTGTCTGATCAGGTTCCAAACTGTTTGCACTGGTACAGTGGAGAAAACGTTATTCTTTCCCAATAAACGCGTTTACGCTAAAACTATTATTTCTATTGCAAACAGTTTGGAGCCAGATCAGACGCCGGGTAACCCGGCGTCTGATCAGGCTCCAAACTGTTTGCCACCAAGATAAACATGAACTATCAGAATTGTTCAAAAGTTGCACTTTTCTTCGTTTTAGTGATTGCGTTTGCGTTTCGTTTAGTTTAAACGGGAAAGAATAACGTATTCTACACTGTATCGTAAACAGTAGGGCATCCCGCGGGTTCGTCATTACCCGTTAGACGTTCAATTAGCCTAAACATGGCAGAAACGGTCCTACATCAAAACAAACAAAAAACGGAACATAAACAGAACAACTATGGTAACCCGGCGTCTGATCAGGCTCCAAACTGTTTGCCACCAAGATAAATATGAATTATCAGAATTGTCAAAAAGTTGCACTTTTCCACATTTTAGTGTTTTGGGTTTGCGTTTCGTTTCGTTTAAACGGGAAAGAATAAATTTTTCTCCACTGTAATAATAGCTTAGAATAAACGCGTTTATTGGGAAAGAATAACGTTTCCTCTACTGTACATGCTGTACAGTAGGGAAAACATTATTCTTTCCCAATAAACGCGTTTACCAAGTTTACAAGTTTACCCTTAAACTATTATTGATATTGCAAACACTTTGGTGCCAGATCAGACGCCGGGGAATCCAAACGTCTGACCAGGCTCCAAACTGTTTATCTCTCAGATTAAAATAAAAGGTCAGGATTGTCATAAACTTGTACTTTTCTACGTTTTAAGGCATTGCGTTTGCGTTTAAATGGAAAAGAAATGTCTTCTCCACTGTACAGTGGAGAATCTGTTATTCTTTCCCGATAAACGCGT
Organism: Gari tellinella; assembly: GCA_922989275.2. Taxonomy (NCBI): domain Eukaryota; kingdom Metazoa; phylum Mollusca; class Bivalvia; order Cardiida; family Psammobiidae; genus Gari; species Gari tellinella. The sequence continues at coordinate 31,143,837 of OV277872.1, read as the reverse complement.
TTACGCTAAAACTATTTTTTCTTTTACAAACAGTTTGGAGCCAGATCAGACGCCGGGTTACCCGGCGTCTGATCAGGCTCCAAACTGTTTGCCACCAAGATAAACATGAAATATCAGAATTATCAAAAAGTTGTTCTTTTCTACGTTTTAGCGCTTTGCGTTTGCGTACGTTTGCGTTTAAACGGGAAAGAATAACGGATTCTCCACTGTAACTACAGTGGAGAATCTGTTATTCTTTCCCGTTTAAACGCAAACGTACGCAAACGCAAAACACTAAAACGTAGAAAAGTACAACTTTTGGACATTTCTGATATTTCATGTTTATCTTGGTGGCAAACAGTTTGGAGCCTGATCAGACGCCGGGTTACCCGGCGTCTGATCTGGCTCCAAACTGTTTGCACTGCAAATAATAGTTTTAGCGTAAACGCGTTTATTGGGAAAGAATAACAGATTCTCCACTGTATACATGCAATGAGAATTGTACAGTTAGAAAAGTGTAATTCTCTTTCGTCGTACAACTATTAAAGTAAAATCAAACGCGCAGTTGGTTTAATTCTTTTGCTGATATTATAAGGTAATAACACATCTAGCACAGTCACCTCTGTGCTATCATCTGTATCAATTGAACGTCCGCTTTTATCTATAAACTTTGCAAATGTATGCGTCTTTTTCTTAAGAAACACTGATATGATTGTTAAAAAGTTTGAACCTGATCTGATCTCGATCCAAACAATTTGCATATGTTAGTGTAATAGAGCATGGCAGCTAAAGGGTTGAATGTAGCTTATTAAGGAAGTTGAAAGTATGACTGACTCATTTCATGTATACACGTTTTGGATCCATATCAGACATAGACTGTCTTGATGTCTGGTTCCAAAATGTCTGTTACTGAAATAAGATTTTTATTAACCGATTGCCTGCTGATCGCGACTTTGCTGATTTTTGCAAACAGTTAGGATCCAGATCAGACCCACTTTGCCTGCTGATTGCTACTTTACTGATTTGTGCAATCAGTTAGAATCCAGATCAGATACAGCGTCAAGCGGCGTCTGATCTGTTTAAAAACTGCTTGACACTCTTCTTGAGGATTCTCTACCTAAAATGTTTACACATAGATTTAATAAATGTTTCAGACGACAATTTCGAAGCAGACAATATAACCACAGGATAAGGGTTAAAGACGCTTTAGAGGGGAATACCTTAACAACGTGTTGTACATATATATGAGAAATACACGAATAGCTTCACGCGAACGATGCATATAGTGTACACAATAGACACAGCTTAGGAAACATTATTCATTCCCAATAAACGCGTATATTTACTGAAATCGTTTTGTTCATTACAAACAGTTTGGAGTCAGATCAGACGACGGACAACCCGTTGTATGATTAAGCTCCAAACTGTTAGCTACTCAAAATAAAATAAATATTAAGGAATTTTATTTTTTTATTTTAGGAAATAATAATGTATTTTCTGCTGTATGTGACACACTCTAACTATAAAGAATATGAGCCGTGCCATGAGAAAATCAGACTTATTTCATTGCTAACAGTTTAGATCAAGGTCAGCCAAAGACGCGGCGACTGGCCTTATTGGCGGCACTGTGTAACACACACAAGACATCATTTAAAACATTCCATGTGCCTGTATTATATACAGTACTTAGCAGTGTAGACCAAACCCCGATCTAGTGCCTAGGACGACAACGTAGCTTAGTCTGTGCAATGCAATAAGACACGGCTCATGTATGTATGCCGATCTAAAAAATATACTATAGTACATGTATCTAAATAGGACAGGTCTGACAAGGTGAAAGTAAAATAGTCAACATTTGGAAAAATACTGTCAAACTCGGCTCAGTTGACTCTTTTACTGTTACCCTGTGAGACATCTGATATTTATTCTATTATACCGCAATATTGGGCTCAATCCAGGAAATCTAGATATTTCCTAAATTGGCTCGAATCATGAATGTAACTAGAGCCCTATGCGACTCATAATGACATTCATTGTTTATAAACTGATTGGAATTTGGTACATGTATTATTTGGTATTATACACACTCCAAGGTGTATCTCTCCATTATATAAATAATCATGCATACTTTATATAAGTAAACAACGAGCAGTGAACCATAAATATGATTTTCTTCGTTTGAGTTTACGAATTAGAAGTAAATTAATTTCCCTTTGAATGTATACCACTCCGCTAGGTAGCGTCATGTGCAAGTGCACGAGGTGTTCGTGCCTGTTTAGGCTATTGCAAGTCATTCAGCTTTGGGCAGTCGATGAGAACAGTACACTTTAATTTACCGTTAAACACTTGTGTTATGGCCGAGGAACAGCCACGTGTCGATTTGGAAGGGAAAAGTATGCAATCGTTTCTGAGTTCAGGCATCAGGGATGTTGAGAGAAGATGTTCAGGGCAACAATGTTAACGTTAGCACCGACGGAAAAAGTTGCGGACAGATAAAGTTACATGTATTGTAAAGATGAGTATAAATTTGACTAATTATTTTTACACATGGCTATTATGAGTACGAGTAAGGGAAGAAACATACTTATTCTTGTAAGGGGCAAATTAAGAAAATATAGGAATTTTGGAGAAAAATAAGTGCAAACACTCTTATTATATAAGCTTATAAGCTTATAGAATTTGTGCTATAAAGCCCCTTTTAATATTTACCACCAAGTCATTTTGTAAAAAAAATTTAAAAAATCTGCGCATGAGGAGGCAGCATTTGTTTCCGGAAGCCATCATAAATTTGGTGGGCAGATTTTGTTATAGAATGTAAAAATCCTTGCTTTGTTGTAAATATGTTGCAATATAGCTGTGATAAGTTCGAGAATAAAGAAAGACGTATTATTGACATTTGTGTCGTAAACAAACATGTAAGCAGTCCGCGAAGTATTGAGATATTAAGGTACATGTAGCATCAGCTTTTTGCAAAAAGTTCATGATAAAGTTTGATTTATATAGCGCCTGTTATTGTTTGTAGACTTTTAAAGACTTTTTCTCAGTTCATTGGTGGACTAACCCCTCCCCCATTGTCACGATAGTGTGAGAATTTAACTGTTAAAGCATGCATCACAAGCTATATCAATCGCAGTTTACCCGGTGAGGCCAAGATTATTCTCGTGCTCCAGTGATTTTCAATTCTTTTTTTTTTAACCAAGCTGTTAGGTATGAAGGTCAGGTCCCACATGAGATGCTCCAATGGTTCTTTGCTACCTACATGTCCACAAGACCCATGCTTTTTGCAAGGAAATTGTGTGTCAAGGCGTTATGATCGAAAGGTCGTCAGGAGATGTCTTTAAGTCGCATACCTATATAGCTTTGTTTTTCAAGGACATATGGTAGAAATATTATTAGAAACTTTAATTTTCTAAATGTCCATTTTGGTACATGTATGTTTTGTCTTCACAAAATTAATACTCAATGTATTTTGATGCGGCCCTGATTAATGAGTTTGAATAGATAGATTTCTTCTCGAGTCTCAGCTCTCCAAGGTCAATTCTACTAGTGTTGATATGTTGCGTATGATCAAAGATCACAGGCGTGTATCCGTGAGAAAACTGGCTAGTCTAGTGTGTCAGATTATCCCGATGTCTATTGTACTAAGTCACGTGTCAGATTATTACACATTGTTTTCTGTGTGTATAGGCATTTTAAAGGCGTGCAATTGGAGTCTTATACGCAGATACCCCCCGCAGAGCTATTCAAAAAGTGTCCTCTTACATCTGATACCGGACACTTTTTTCTGTTACCGGACAGTTTTACTTTCTGTTATTGTATACTTTTTACGGGCGTGGTGCACGTGGTGAGCATGCTGTCACCTGTATAACTCTTGCACTGCTCGGGAATAGACGAGCTTACCCTTGTAATGCTACAGTAGAGAAAACGTGATTATTTACCAATAAACGCGTTTAATATTAAAGTATTAATTCCATTGCAAACAGTTTGGAACCTGATCAGACGTCGGGTAACCCGGCATGTGATCAGTCCCCAAACTATTTGCCAAATTAAAACAAATAATTAAAAATATCAAAAATGGTTATTGCCTACATTTTAGCGATTTGCGTTTCGTTTGCGTTTAAAAAGGAAAGAATAACATTTCTCCACTGTAAGTAGATCTGCCGATTGGCTAACATTTGCAATTTTTTTGGATCCAGAGAAGACGCCGCGTTACGCGGCATGTGATCTGGATCCAAATTGTTCGGCATTCATATTCAAAAAAAATTTAATTTGAAAAGCATAGGAATGGTTTTGAGTTTCTCCGCAGACGATATATTTGAAGCAGACGGCAATTCAGCAGCGGCGTCTGATCTGGATTCAAGCTGTTTGTAAGTGTAAACCAATTTTCCCTCTCTATAACGACTCCCTCCGTACAACGCACATAATTGTTGTCTCCCATTGGTTGTCGTTGTAGAGAGGGAGCGCTGTATATGTACATGCATATTTGGGCTGGTTTTGCTCACAAAGTTTACGAGTCTTTATTCACATGGTTAATTATGACATAGAGAGGACGTATTATATATGTATGAGATTAGTTGATATGCTGTAACGAATACTTCAATCCGCTGTCCAAGTGCTATCTACAAATTACAATGTAATTCATATTCAAGTCTTGTTGTCTTCCATGTGTGAGTGGTGTGTGTTTGAAAGGAATATTTGGCGTAGTCCACTTTACATGTATGGGGAAATCGGCATGCTGTCAGCATATCGACAGCTTAGTAAGATGGACTGCAGCAATACAAACACCCCTAAATCGTGGAAAAGTGCCAAGTTGTAAAGTACACTCACGGTTCACTGCTCCTTGTTTACCTATACTATACCGTTGTTTAAGGGTTTCCCATTTCGGATCTGACTGTTTATGTCCATCATTTAGTCAACTTTTAACTTCAAACTGCTTCAGATTGTAGGTCCAAGTTTTAACGTTATCTTAAGTGACGCTATAGCGCGTCAACGATGATTTGACGCTATTTTCGGTTTGACGTAATTTACGACATTCTGATCTGGGTCTACAATGTTTTGCACGGGACAAGTTTAATCCTCTCAGGTACACGGTTTGTAATGACGAGTATACTCGTCCCAGGGTTGACTATGTTTACTTTAAGCACGCCATGTAACTGTCATCTGCACAATTTGTTGTCAGAGACAATTCAATGCGATTTCGCAACACGTTGTAACCAACGTTAAAACCTTTCATCTTAGTAGTCGTCTAAAGTTGACTTAACCCGTTTGTGCCCATGATCCCATATATGGGATATAGGCAAACAGTGTAGACTCTGATCCGACGCCGCATCATGCGGCGTCGGATCAGATTCTACACTGTTTGCTGATAGGAATTTCAATATTAAACAAAATGAAAATGAAAATTTTGACCAGGCATCCTTTTGATAAAAATGGACTAATCCAATATAAAACATGGAAGAATCCACTGGGCGCAAATGGGATAAATAGAAATAAAATTGTTTTAAAGATATTGGTCGAATAGGTTATCATGAATACCAAATAGATCAGATCCAGATAACCCGCTGTCTGATCTGGTTCCAGTCTGTTTCCAATTTAAATGAAACGTGTAGCATGATACGAGTGTATTGGAAAAACATACAGTGGAGAAGATGTTATTCGTTCCCGTTTAAACGCAAACGCAATCTAATAAAACATAGAAAATGACAGCATTTCAAGAATTCTGACAATTATTGTTAATCTGAGTAGTAATCAGACGCCTGGTAACGCGTCGTCTTCTCTGACTCCAAACGGTTAGCAATGGAAATGTTGGCGTTAAATGATTTTTGGTTCGAATAGTCGAATAGCCTGGTATCTGAGTAATTAGAACCCATATGTATATATATAGACAGACATCTAATACATACACATTACCAGTTGACAGTGCGAAACAGAGTGATGTATTTAGCTCGAGACGTTTTTGGCGGAAATAGCCGATCTGACGAGCGCCTTGGCGCGAGTCTGATCGGTTGTTTCCGCCAAAAACGTCGAGAGCTAAATGCAACACTCTGTAGCGCACTGTCAACTGGTAATGTGTTTATTATATGCCCTCAATACACTCCAGAAACAACTAAATATTTGTTTAAATCATTTTATATCCAAAATCTATTAGTTATTTGAAGCTGAATTATTTATTGCATGCCACAAAGAATAACGCGGCACTTAAACATGTACGTAAATGACGTCACGCTAAATCGAAAGCGACGTCAGAGTAAAATACAAAGTGGCTGATACAATGTGGCTGATACAGACTCTTGTATTTTACTCAGCAGATACACGCGGACACGCTCGATGTCATACGAAGGCGTATAATAAAGAGTGTTTCTAATGCGATAAATTCCCGAATGTCCTATTTTGATTTTTAACCCTTTCACTGCCAATGACGCCAGTTAAAGTTAACATTACTTTTTTTACTACATTCCATTGCATTACATTTGCGTTTCAGTTTTGTTTTAACGGGACAATAATCTCTTTTCCATTGTTAAAGGGAAGAACATGCGTCTGACACTAGCCATACCAAATGTAAAGGAAAACACGCGTCTTCCGGGTTGAAATCAGAACACCAAAGTGTCACTAATGTAAACGTTAGAGATGAGTATATACGTTATTTTCAAACAATGAACATGTGAAGAATACACGTATCCTATGACAAACAAGGCAGATCCTAATCACAGGGTTACGTTGTTTGTCAATTTGCAACATATCGTAAATTATTACTCATCATTTTAACCCTTTAGCCTGTTTCTAGTTTTGAAAATTGACGACTACTTAAAGCAGGTTGAAAGTAAAGCAGAATACGCCGTAAAGCAAATTCTGCTTCACTTTCAGCCTGATTTAAGCTACCACCTGCTAGAATAAAGAAAAACATCCTTATGATACATTGTCATGACTGTATAATTTGGGCTATTTTCTTCAACGAAGGAATAAACTGAATGCGCTAAAAGGCTTTTCTATGGGGGAAAGCGTTAACATCAACCCTTAATATGCAAAAAGTAGAATAAATTGGAAACTAGTCTAGTCCATTCGAATTCTAGGTGAGGAATGTTTTGATGCACGACTAATAATTAATTTTAAAGAAAAATAACTCAATCACAGATAGAGTGAACATTGATTTAATAGCATGCTGCAGCTCGTCATTAGTCTGCTTTCTAATTAAGATACTTCCATTCTAAAGTGAGATATATCACACCGTCCAATCGGTTATGGTTGCCGATCGCTGTTGGATAGTTTCCACGAACAGTGGAAGATTTTAGGTCTAAACCCCTTCAATTCGCTTTAAATTGCTCGATTCGATCAAAAACGGTTGCAGAAAGAATATACAATCGAAGATAAACACTTTCACAATGTTAGCACAACACTTGCACATTTTTGTTCAATAGTTGCCAACAATTACAAAATGGATAGGGACCAGGTACAGGGAAAATTTGGATAGGGCGCAGGAGCAATTTGAGGAGCGGGCTGTGCACACTTCTTTTTGCAGCAATAAAATCGAACTCGCACACTCTCGCGGACATGTTCAACCGTGTAAGTATATATTATTGTAAGACGGTGGACAAGGAAGCTTAAGTGGTTATTTCTCGTTTAACTTGAGCGTACAGAGTGATTCCTAGATGCTTGATTGAGTAGGTCCTGCCTCATGTCACGTATGGCGCATATCCGATGTACAAATTACTCTTAGTAAACCCCTATCGGTTGCAAACTAAACCTAATATACTTAACAATTTGAAAAGGCCACTCATGAAAAGGTGTTCGTCATTTATAAACTATTTTTAAATGAGACGAGCATTAATGATCAAAGGAACGAGATTTAAATTACGTGGCAGTGGTACATATTGTACTTACGCACGGCCATATTTTACTGTTAAACACTGGACTATATTTCATTTCATACAAAATTGATACTTACTTATTGTTACTTATTGTTGTTTCCTAACACAGGTCCTCTAAGGGTCCTCTTCGTCAGACTCTGAGATTTAACTTGTATTGACTTTACTTCCGGTTTGGTTGTTATATATAAAGTCGCTCTTATACGTGTAAAGGATTTCCTGATTTCTCCAGTGATTATCAAGACGATTTTTAAAAGAATTGACTGTTTTTGCTTTCATAACGTGGTCTGGTAAACTGTTCAACATTTTAATTATTCTAACAACGAAATTGTGTTTTCTAAGATCTAGTTTAGTTCTTTGTGCATAAAGCATGTATGAGTTTCCTCTGTAGTCCTAGTAGCCTAGTTTTTACTCATTTTTAGGAATCCTACAACCTCTTGGTCATATTTCGCGGTTGTAATTTTGTAGGTCTCGATTATATCGCCCCTACATCTTCTGTTTTTTAAGGTTTGTAGCTTTAATTTCTGTAGCCTTTCATGGTATGGTAATTCGTTAAACCGAGGAAATTGTTTGGTAGCTCTTTCTTGCACTCGTTCTATTAGCTCATTGAATTTCTCCTTCTATGGACTCCTGACTGAACTGGCGTAGTCAAAATGGGATCTTACGAGTGCTTTATAAAGGGGGCGGGGTGTGTGAAAGTTTTCTGGTCCAAATGTTGAAATGATCTTCTTATGATTGCCGACATTGAGCTTGCTTTCTTCACTTTTTCGCAGATACGTTTTTCAAAACTCAGCTTATCATCAATAATGACTTCTATATCATTTTTCGTAGTGTATGCGGTCAAGTTCTTGCCCAACTAGCTTATAATTGAAGTTGTCTGGTGGTTCGTTTTACCAATATGCATAAACTTGCACTTCTCCGGGTGGAATTTTAAGAGCCAAGTTTCACTCCATTCGGTTAATTTTTCAATGTCGTTCTGTAGCGCAAGTCTGTCATTTTCATCCTTGACCCTCCTGTAGATTTTGGTGTTGTCAGCGAAGAGGTACATTGTCGAATAAACAAGGTCTGGTAGGTCATTTATGAAAATGACAAAAAAGACTGGTCCAATAACTGATCCTTGGGGTATCCCAGAGGTAACATTGTGCAATCGACAGTTGGCCCCGTTGACGCTTACTTGCTGTTTGCCGTCACTTATGAAAGTTTCAATCCATTCTACGGTGGTAGGATCAACATCATATGACTTCAACTTCTTTATCAGTCTTTTATGTGGGATTGTGTCAAATGCTTTTTGATAGTCCATATAAACACAATCCACCCATCCCCTCTGTCTAGGGCCTCAGTCCTTTCGTCGAGGACTTTGATTAACTGCAACGCAGTTGACCTGCCTGATATGAAACCGAACTGTTTATTGGTGAATAACTTATCTTTCCATAATTATACCTATTACTGATGTTAGACTAACTGGGCGATAGTTACTAGCTAACCCTTTGTTATCATTTTTTATATACATAAATAGAGCTAATTCTAGCTTCTTTCCACTCATTTGGGTCTTTCATATCTCTCAGTGATCGTTTAAAAATGATACCATGTGGTTTTGTCAGTTCCTCTTTAGAAAATTTGGATGGAATCCATCTATGCCTGGGGATTTGTTTGGTTTCAAGTGCATTCACTATTCTCTCATCAATTATTTTTTTAAAGCTTTCACTTTATCTATATTTTCTATGGGTTTGATTTCTGGTATTTCCTCATCCGGTTCATTCGTGAAAACTGGGGCAAAGTAACTGCCTAAAATTTCTGCCTTTTCTTGATCGTCATCTACTTTTTTAGATTTTACATTTGCTTGCTCTGAGCATAAATATATATATGTATATATATGTTTGAAATTCATGTTCAATCAATATTTTAGTATACATCCTCATTATTATATACATTTTAACCAATTAATATGTTTGAGATGTCCAATTTTTCTTGAATTGTTCAGGGCTGAATGAGTAAATCTTTACATACCAACGCTAAAACTGTGCAGCTCCGTGAAATACAATTACATTCCTGATTACAATGTGTTTATTGTCATTGTAAAGTGGTTATGATCCAATTTGTTAAGTGATACGCAACTTAACCATCAGAACAATCAACATGCAGTGGGGAAAATATCCCAAAAGAAAATATGAAAAGCCTCATCAAGTAATTAATGCTTTCTACGAAAGTAGCAAATGTAAATGTAGTAGGACTCTGTCAGGCATCCAGGAATCACCCTGTACGCTCAAGTTAGTCGAGAAATAACCACCTGAGCTTCCTTGTCTACTGTCTTATACCTACTTATATTTACATGGCTGAATATTTCCGCGAGAGGTTGAGCGTTTGCTTTTTATTGCAGCAAAAAGAATTGTGCACAGCCCGCTCCTCAAATTGCTCCTGCGCCTTTTCCAAGTTTTCCCTGTACCTGGTCCCTATCCATTTCGTAATTGTTGCCAACTATTGAACAGAAATTCGCAAGTGTCGTGCAAAACATTGTAAAAGTGTTTATCTGCGATTGTATATTCTTTCTGCAACCGATTTTGATCGAATCGAGCGATTTAAAGCGAATTGAAGGGGTTTAGACCTAAAATCTTCCACTGTTCGTGGAAACTATCCAACAGCGATCGGCCGGGTCCGATCACTGTGGTCGAGTGTTTGAAGAATCCGTTTATCTGACACCATTACACCAAGCGGTGGAGAAAATCGGTTCGTAAAGCGGGTACTTTGCGCTATATTTCGAGCACGAAATCGTTGCATGAAAGGATACTAACCGGTTTAAACCACCTTCAATCGAGGGCAGCCGCCATTTTTTCCACGGTCTCTATCATTTCTAATCACGTGATTCCCAGCCCTGCTATTAGCGCGGGAATGATGAGTCTATTCAATACTAGGCCAACTATACAGTATGAGGGTTAGCGTAGTTTCACGTGTAGACCTAGATTAGAAGGCTCCTTACTGTTTGCAATGCTATACGCAATGAAGATATTTTAGTACAAAAGGACAAAAGATAGGTATATGTGAGTTGAAATCAAATTAACATATGGGATTACTGAAGTGGCTGTTGTTTGGTTTATCCCGAAATATTGTCCGCATCCGATGTGTTCGGATTATCGACACATCGTTATTTATGAAATACCCACAACTTAACTAGAAATGTGTGGGTTTGTATTGTTTACAATATATTTAATAAAGATATGCAGTAATCAGTACAGACACAAAGTGTCACATCATAAATATAGTATCTGGCCTATGTTTACATGTTTTGTGCTTCAATACAATGAAACATTTTTTAAAACAATTAACAGGGGAATTTTTTTACCGTGGGAAATCGATCAGATTGTACGTCTTTGTACGAAGCCGATTTACACGTTAGAAGTAATAATTGTTGTGGACGTAATTAGCTAAACACATGTTACAGAATAAACATGACACTTGTGAGTCTTATGTATCAAGTTCAAGTGAAAAAATACGACGTGTGGGTCTTTTGATGCCGCAATACTGCTTATTTTAGTTATCCGGCAACCTTAGCCTAAATCCGCCCAGAAATAGGGTGAACCTTAACGTCAAACTTTTCAGAATGCGGCAACCTTAGCCATTCGAACATCAACTCAGTACACGAAAACACCTGTAACTGCCTTGATTTTGAACAATGCAATGTGATATGCATGGGGTGGATAGAAAAATACTTTGATTTACCTTCGACATCGTTGGAATAACGTGAGTTTGTCATGTATCGGAGATATTCAGTCAATAAGACAGAAATATGGTGTTTTGGCATATTGATCCACGTTGATTCACTGATTAAATACACCATTTTGCATGCTATTGGATAAATATTACATCAGCATGTTCGGCAAACATTGCTTTTTACAGCTACATACAAATTAATGCTGATATTCAGAAAGTAGGAGTCTTTAGGACCAAAATACAAACTCACCTTTTTATTCGACGCTCGCTGCGCGAGGCAACCACAGCTTTATCGATGCGGCAACCATAACCGATTGGACGGTGTGTATATGGGATTATGTAACAGGAAGATATAATATTTTATGTAAAGATATAGGACGCTTTAAACACTTTGAAGAAAGTCTATACGATAACTTTATTGTGGAATAAGATCACATAAACTGTTTTCTATCAGAAAAGTGAATGTCATTATAACGCATTAACCATGCGTTTGTTTATAATCATGATACTCCAACTGTTGACACTTAGCAAAGGTACGGTTTTATTCTGCACTGAAATTGTCGTTTTTTCTTACCGATAAATATGTTTGGAAAGGGTAGAAGACATGAATATTTACCACTTATATACGCAACTAAACATAACGCCAAGCATAAAACGTTAGTTCAACATTGAAATAACGTTGAGTTTAAGTCGCAACTATAACGCCTCAATCTTGGACGAGGGGAAAATGAGTAAATTTTCGGGGATCAGCCTAGCGTGACAATCGATCTAGAAACCCCTGACCGGATCCAACTGGATCCCCTAGCAGACGACGTGTTTTTTAATCCAACACACCCGCCAAACCATGTAATGAAAAAAAAAAGTTAACTATAAGCGGTATGATCCGTATACGTATAACCGAACCTGTCTGGATCCAACTCGTTATCACCAGTTTTATCTAAAGCATGTCGGGACATGTTTTGCTTACTGATATAAATACACCCCAATTTTCCGATATGTTTCATTGGTCGTATTCGAATCAGGGCAACTATCGCGTTAGTTGGAATATTTGTCAACAAGTTCTATTCGAATCACGACTTGATGTTTTCCGTTGACAAAATGTTGTCAAACCCTAAAATCGAGCGTTGATTTAGTCACGTGACCACGTTTATACCACGTGATTAGTGTATCTAGATAAAACAAACATAAAGACCCTCTCAATTAATCGATTGGATCCAGATCACATAGCATTAAGTGCGTATATAAAAATTGGGAGCATTACGACTGTTTTAACGGGTGTTTGATTCATTTCCATTCGTCCGGAAGTACGAAGTTTTCGTTGACTACAATTTCTATTCGAGTCGGGCCAAAATCGTTGACATCAGTAAATCTTCGCGCGTTTGCTCCGCCCACTTTTCGTTGACCACAAATCGATGATTCGAATACGACCATTGTTAAGGTGGTTCGACAGCGGGCGGCCCGCATCTCGAGTTCCGGAAGTGCTGATGACTTTCACCTGATCTTTGCGGCACGTGCTTATAGTAGAGAATTTAGATAAAGAAAAGTTTGATCTGCTTCAGTGTCTTCTCTGTAAGCGCAGTTGGTACGGTGATTGACTTTCAATCTAAGGGTTCTAGGTTCGATTCCCACTCGCTTCATAACTTTTTATTTTAATAAATTGTCCGATTTTAGTGACTAGTCAATTCATAACGTGGTGATCAAAGGACAGGCTATGTTTAGTCACGTAATAATGAATAATATCAGATGGCAGCTTAACACAGGACAAAAGTAATGCTAAAAGATATATCCTAAAGGAGCTTTTACGCATTACGTTTGTCACTTGCCTTTAAATATCTACAGGCTACCATGTTCAATGGTTCCTTATTACAGGTTTGACTTATGGTATTATTTAGAGCTGACGGCATTTTAAAAGTTGAACTCAAGGGAGGTTCCTCGTTTTGTGTAAACATTTGTCAGAATTTCAGGAAATCATGTATAAAATGTAAATTCTACAGTAGATTTTCATGAAATTCTTGTGACTATTAGAATTAAGTTATATATATCTAATAAGAGTAAAATTAGTGTATGTTAAACAGCTAGATATTTTGTAATTTGACTTTTTCAGAATTTGACTTTTTTAAAATATTGATATTTCCAGAAAATATGTCTTGAAATACTTTTGTTTGCCCAATATCTTATAGTCTATGTACTGTTTACTTTATTGAGTTATACCATTTAATAAAGAAAATATTCATGTTTATTAAAAAAGGAGCTTTTCTCGACAAAAGGTCCTGTCAGAAAAAAACGGCATTGTAACTCTTTTTTATTTTAACGATTTTTCACTCTCCATATGGTATATTTCAATTTAATCAAGGTTTCAAAGAATTCTGACACAGAATAAGCTGACCCGCGAACCACCTTAAGCGATACATTACCCTGAGAACAACCTGTTTTTAAGCTATACACTTTGAAGAAAGACTTCATACAGCCTGGTAAGTTTTACAATATTTGATAATTTTATCGACAAAAACTGTTGCTATATCGTAATCAGCCAATCAGAACACAGACTAAACTAGTATTGCGCTGTAATGTTATCACTATACTTTGGACCATTGAAAAGGTGTACAATCCTCTGTGTGTGAACGTTAAGAATACAAACCAATAATTTAAACCAGGTAGACACAGGCGTACGTACTACAGTTTAAACATTAGTTGTACATAGAATTTAAACCTCTACCTCTCTGTTGGTTTGTACTTATAGCAGATGATATTAAACAGAGGGGAAAGTCAGTCATGCGTGTTCACTGTGTATACCCGTACACAGGATATTGGTACCAGCGAGTCGAGAGAGTTAGCCGGTCGCTCTGCAGTGCGTATATGTTTTTCATAGTTTTATAGCATAAAATGTCTATGATTAACATGTATATAATACCGTATTAAAGCGTGATGTTTCTGGGATATGCTTCTGTTTTATTCAGAGAAACCCTTGTTAAATATATAAATATGCTGCCTGGTACCGGTAAATAACAACGATTGCTGACGAAAAAGTATGAATTCAACGGTTCCAAACGCTCCTGACTACAATATTTACATGAAACACTTAGTCCATTTCATAATAGTTCATGTAATTTACTAATACCACACTGTTGGGTCATGATTTTTAGAATATAATTAAAGCAAATTTGTGTCAAGTGTACGGCATCTTGGTTGTGAAAATAACATCACTGTACGGCATATTAATGTGTCACTGTACGAGGGTTTGCTACCAGATATTTGGTCCTAAAAACGTTTTGCTCTGTAATAGTTCGTCCCCGGGGTGTTACGTTCAACCAAAGGTAGCTGTGTACCGAGACCAATCTTCATATTTATAAATTATATACTTTTCATTGTTAATTTACTTAAAATAGATAAACTAGAAATAGAGCTGGAACACCTTATAAGTTAAAATTGAAACGATGAATATACGTTAAACATATTCTAATAGCTGTTCACGTAACAGAATGACGTGACGCGCGATGTTCGTACAAATTTTAAAATAACGCTTACTGTATCAGAAAAAAAATCAATTAAAAAGTCAATTTTGGCTCGATATCTTTGATCTGAACATCAAATTAATCAGCAGAAAGTAAACAATAATATCACAACATTTATCTAATTCTAATTATTTTGAAAAAAAATTAAAAAATTAAGTTAAAAAGTAACAAAAATACATTCCCTTTAAGTTTTACAGGCGTATATCTCAAATGTTTTTCATCCAATTGCCTTCGAAATCTAGCGGACAATGTTTATGTCAACATTTATCAATGAAGTGATTTTGGTTAAATTCGAAGTGCATTTCCGCTTCCTGTCGAAAATACAAGTTGAGTACAGAAACTGTCACACTTAGAGGAAAGTCTACGGTGCAGATACAAAAACACAGATAATTTAAAAAAATAAATAAATAAAATACGAACACATTCTATATCATATAAAAGTTCATTTGAATGAATGAATGAATGAATGGTGTTTTACGGCCCATCGACACAAAAAGGTCATTTAGAGCCGAATAAATAATTACAATATCAAATTTAAAACAAAAGTTCATTTGATGATATTTACATTCACCCTGTAAAGTCTCTATGTAATCGTATTAAAAATATGCAGGTCAATTCTCGATGAAACTACGAATCGAATCCGGTTCCAGCCAGTAAGAAAGAGGGGGGAGTCTCCGCCGCGAAGAAAATCTTCCATACGGCGGAGAGATACCGACCAAGTTAGGATCTACTTTCAATTAAAATCAAATTGCGATAAAAAAAAATTTAAATGCTATTTTTAAGGGAGGTTATCATATTACGCTCCGTCATTAAAGCTGTACGCGTTCTCTCCCTTCTCCGAGTGTTCTATTTATAGATTAGACAAGTTGTCTTCCAATTACGGTTTGAAATTGACAAGTTCAAACAATTTGTTCACCAGAATTACATAGGAAAGTCGCTCAAACATAAAGCAAAATAATGCATTCACACTTGCTAAATTGGTAACGTAATGTTCCGTTATGACATATTGAAACTAGCCTATGTGTATTGGATATGCCACGGATAGCCGCGGGTGTGTGTACACGCTGAATGTGTAGTCGCATTTCAGCGTTGCTATTCGCGTTGCTATGTGTAAAGCGTGTATAAAAACTTGCGCCACCTAATTGTTTAAAATATGCTTTGATAATGGATATTCAGATTGAATTTTTTGTTTTAGTTTCTTACGAGCGTTCTTAAAGCACAGCGAGAAAGTTTACTGCGTAAAACCCTGAAATTATAATGCCAATACAGTACATGTAGTAAGGACTACCATCGACACCATATTTAGAAACTGGAATGGCTATTACATCGATATTACATCTATCACACCCATTTGGCCGGTATATGATATATTCATATACATGGAAACAAATCTGGTCAAACTACACATTAAATGGATGACAGAAAATAAAAATATAAATATAAGGAATAAACAACAACTGTTTGCCGCTCATGACGGTATGACTACATTAGCTTCGGGGGGTAAGTTTATTGAAAACGCCCTTCGGGCGTTTACAAGACTCACCCCCTGCGAAGCTAATGTAGTCATACCGTCATGAACGTCAAAAAGATGTTGTTTATTCCTATACTGATTGTTATTGCACATGAAGATATTGTTGAAACGTTGAAATAGTTCACTTGATTGATATTTTATTTAGGTTGAAAGAATGTCACACATGCCATTTTTCAGTGATTTTTTTTACGTGTATCTGTTTTAATATCATTTTAAAGTAAACGTACATAAAAATATAGCGCAAGAAATATTTTTATCAAACGGTTCATATTCTAAACTTTTAAATGATATAATTTTCTTTGCCGTGCGTTTAACAGTCTTAGTTTTATAAGTGATTTTACAATATTGAATTTGTGTCACACTTATTTACTTTTGAAGCGAACGAGTAACTGTATCGGACTATATCTAATTCGAAGATTTCTAGTTAAAATGTAACACAGAGTCAATAATGATTGCGGTCAATTTATGATATCAAAATAATCCACTCACTTTAAAAATATTGAAACATAATTTCCATCTGTGTGTTTTCCATTTTGCACGAACATATCGTGCAGTATGTTTACTGGGGTATGCGGTATCAGAACACGTTGCGATCAGTATTAGTTGCCCACTTTAAAGTGTGCGGTATTCAGTTAAAAGAAATGTCCCGATCTATTTTCGGTGGTAACACCAATCCAGGTATAAAAGCATGCAGCCATGTGCGAGTTTTGTCCTTACCACTATCTTGTCTATGGATATACTCACCCAAGCGTTTCATGCGAGGCCCGTACCTTGAATCTGATAGTTTGGTTAGAAAACCCATTGAAAAAAACCTTAAGTGTGAGTATGTGAGGGCCTCTCTAGACAGCTCGAGATAAGTGGCATTGGCTTTGCACACTTTACTACTGCGTTACCTGTTTTTTTCACACATAGTGAGAACAATGTGGGGGAGTCCATCAATGGACTGAGGAAATGTCTTTAACCTAGAGCCCTTTTCTATAGCAAACTGCCGCGGTCCTGTTACACTTGCGTTTTATTCTTTGTCTTGCCGAACTGTCGTCTGGTACAATAATATCGTGTGCAAACATACATATAGATCAGAAGTCGTGTTAAAGACATTTCCTGACCTACTTTCGGTGGTAACACCAAACCAGGTATAAAAGCACGCAGCCTGTGGAAGTTGTGCAGCTAGTGTTAACTGTTCCAGAGATATACGCATTGAAGCGTCTCGTGTGAGGCCCGTACCTTAAATTTATTAGTTAGGTTAAAAAATGAAAAAAACCTTGGGTGTTAGTATGTCAGGGCCTCTCTAGACAACTTGAGATTTGTGACGTCTGCTAAGCACACTGTACTCCTGCTTTACCTGTAATTTTACGCCTATTGAGAACAATTGACCTATTGGGTGTCCATCAAAGGACTTTAAGCGGCGTCTTGTCTTGATCAAAACAGTTTGCAAATGTTATCCAATGAGCACTTAGGGTTACGTTTATTCGAATGAAAGAGTTAAAATTGATATTTAGCACACATTTTGCTCAGCACGAACTGCACGCCTGTAATAATGAACAACAACAGTAAGTGTACTATAACATACGTTAGAGGACAGTTTTTGAATAGCTCTGCGGGGTTGGTATATCCTTTAAACCCCTTTACTCCATACCATGTTTTAGTTATGCAGACGGATGAGTACTTATGGCAGGTTTAAAGTAAAGCAGAATGCGCCAAGGTAGGACGCATTTTGATCTACTTTCACATTTTTTTCAATGGAGAGTCTTTCGGTGCAACGTATCTCTAAAATAGATTCTTTTTTTTGCGTTTCGTCTATTATAGACATAACTCTCCCCTCCCCTCTACTTGTTCAGGTATAATTTTGAAGTTGCACACTTTTTCGGAAAAAACAACGCTGGCGAAGGTATTTTAATTCCCGATAGACATGCATCTCTATCAAGTGGGATATTACCTCCCGGAACATGGGTAGCTGTTGCTTATAGTACGAACATTGGTACAGGTACATACTATTTAAAAACAAGAGCGTGTCCCAGTTACACGAATGCCCCCGATGATACAGGGAGGGGAATCCAGACTATCAAACGTAAAAGTTAGAGAGCTGAAACTGTAGTGGAGCGCCATTTTGAGGACTTCAAGGGCCATTACTCCAAAGGGCCTAGCATAAATTGGTTCCGCTGGTTATCCAAATTGGTCTCTATTTTATGTCAACAAACATTTTCAGAAAGTTTGGTGATGATCAGATCAAAAGCAATGTGTTTGTGAAACACAAATGCCCCCAACCAGCATCATGTTCTGTAATGTAATGCTTATTTGCAAAAGTAGGTCAAAAGTCATGGTCGTAGGGTAAATGAAACATTGGCATGGTTGGAGAAGTCTAAACACAAGAAACATATAAAGTATGGAAGCTCTATGCCTACTGGTTCATATGTTATAGACGTATAAAGATTTATACAAATAAAGGTCAAAGATCAAGGTGACAAGGGCAAAAACGTAGGTATGGTTGGAAAGGTCTTGACACAAGAAATATATAAACAAAATATGAAAGCCGTAGGCCTACTGGTGCAAATGTTATAGCCATTTAAAGATTTCAACAAAAGTAGGTCAAATGTCAAGGTCACAAGGTCAAAAAGTTGTGTATGGTTAGAAAGGGAAAACACATGTCAAGTATACAAGGCCAAGGTGCAAAAATGCCAAAGTTATAGCCAAGGTTAAGGTTTTTGGTTAAAGTTTAATTAAATAGGTCAAAGATCGAGGTCAAGGTCACATGTTCAAAAACGTAGGTATGGTTGGAAAGGTCTTGACACAAGAAATATACATACAAAATATTAAAGCACTGGGGCAACTGGTGCAAATGTTATAGCCATTTAAATATTTTTTACAAAAGTAGGTCAACTGTCAAGGTCACAAGGTCAAAAAGTTTTGTATGGTTGAAAAGGTCTTGCCATGAGGAATGCACATGCCAAGTATAAAATGCCCAGGTGCAAACATGCAAAAGTTATAGCCAATGTTAAGGTTTTTGGTTAAAGTTTAATTCAATAGGTCAAAGGTGAAGGTGAAGGTTGCAAGTTCAAAGATGTTGGTATGGTTGGAAAGGTCTTGACACAAGAAATATACATACAAAATATTAAAGCCCTATGCTATCTGGTGCAAATGTTATAGCCATTTAAAGATTTTTACAAAAGAAGGTCAGATTTCAAGGTCAAGGTCAAAAAGTCTTGTATGGTTGGAAAGGTCTTGCCATGAGTAATACAAATGCCAAGTATAAAATGCCCAGGTGCAAAAATGCAAAAGTTATAGCCAATGTTAAGGTTTTTGGTTAAAGTTTGATTCAATGGGTCAAAGGTTGCAAGGTCAAAGATGTTGGTATGGTTGGAAAGGTCTTGACACAAGAAATATACATACAAAATATGAAAGCCCTGGGCCAACTGGTGCAAATGTTAAAGCCATTTAAAGATTTTTACAAAAGAAGGTCAAATGTCAAGGTCAAGGTCACAAGGTCATCATGGTAAACGGGTGATGTAAGGGCATCACCTGATCCCCCGGAGTCTCTGTGGCGGCGGCGGCGGTGGTTACGCTTCACTGCGCTGCGGCGGCGGTGGTGGCGGCGGCGGTGGTAAATACCCTTCACTGCGATGCGGCGGCGGTGGTGTTGGTGACATATTAGTCTCATTGAGCTGCGAATATGTTTTATTGAGATTGCTATGTTTGCTTCTTTGATGTCTCAACATCACATCTCTTCTCGAAAAGTCTTGTAGACAGTCTGGGCACTTTGCTGAAGACATGTTAACTCTTTGAAGGCTGGCTCATAAATGTTCAGATTTAGCAAAAAACAATACATTTATACATCGGCTAGAAATGTAATGTAATATTACAAACAACCAATGCGATTTCTTATTTTAAAATTGTACTTTTTTATGTATTTATAAAACCAAGTACTAATACAAATCTTTCATTCTACTTCAGATATCCAAATACTACAGACATTGCTAGTTACCAATTCGAAGAATGTGGAGATTCGTTTCCCAAACTGAGTCAGCTGTTACAGCACCGGAGGTCTCAGAATCATTGGAAGAAGTACATATGCTCGAGTTGTAAGAAAACCTTTAATCGTAAGGACAACTTGGACAGACATCTAAAGAAACATGCAGATGAAAAAGCCATTACTGTCCCGAATGCCTAAAAGTATTCTTTAGAAAAGACGCTCTGGATGATCATTTACAGCGTGAACATGGCTAGGTAGCCCCTAAACGCAAAGCAGAGAACCAAGAAGGAGGAGAAGCAGGAAAAAGACAAAAAACGCAGGTTGAGAATGATCCATCTGACCTATACACCTTGGAGAAAATGAATGAATGTAATATTGAGAAATTTAAAACCATGGCCGTCTACTATAAAATATCTGTGAACGACATGGAGGTTATAGAATTACCAGCTATTCTGAAAACATTAAAACTTATATTTCAGGCAATCCTGGACAAAAAACTGAATACATCCCTTCTACAGATTTAGTTCGAGCTTCTATGGACAATCCGCAACTAGACTTTCCCAAAGTCCTACCTTTCATGAGACGCTCTGAACTCACAGTTAACAGAGTATTATCTGAGATTGAAAGAGTGTTGCAATCGTATGAGCAGTTTGTACTTGATGAAACGTTTGGCATAGAATTAGTTCGAGTACATTTGCCTACTGGAAGTGGACATGAAAAGAAACCTTTTGTGGATGTATCCAGAATGTTAGAAACCAAAGGGAGTGTTATACAAATTAGGAATACTGATGAGCTTTGTTGTGCTCGTGCAATAGTGACCGCGATAGCAAGGCATGAAAAACACCCAGAATGGAACAATATGCGTCAAGGCCGACTCATTCAAAAGCAGTTGTCCATTCATCTACATGAAAAAGCTGGAGTGCCCTTACTACCAGATACACGTTTTATCTAGAGACCACTTTAATGCTATCACCTATGAAGGCCTTGAGGGAGGTGTCCCAATTTACATGTACTATCATGATGAACATTTTGATGTCATCACAAAAATAAACGGATTTTTGAACAGGAGTTACTTCTGTTTAACATGTAAAAAGGGATACAACACGAAAAAGCGTCATGTTTGCAATGATCCGTGTGTATACTGTCATCATATGCATAAATATGGAGAGGAGAATTGGCAATTCTGTAACGAATGCAATCGGAATTTCAAGAATGACATTTGCTTTCAGCTACATTTACAGAAGAGTGCAGGTGGCAAAAATACATGTCATGATTACTTAAAATGCAAGACTTGTCACCAAGCTATAAATATGAATAGACACAAGAAAAAACATCGTTGTGGAGAAGCCTACTGCAAAACGTGTAAGGATTTCTTCACAGAAGACCACCAGTGCTATATACAACCGATTGAACGTACAACTGAAAACAACCATACTGATCCGAAGAATACCAAAGCGTCTACTAGATACATATTTTTTGACTTCGAATGTACACAAGACAGCCAATTACAATGTGTTGATGGGTATAAACCTGGAAAAAATGAACGATGTGAGAACTGCAAAAAGTCTAGGTGCGGAACATTTCAACAAAGACCAAACTTGTGTGTGGTACATAAAGTCTGTGAGATATGCATGTGCAGTCAAATTACCCCAGAATCATCTTGTAAATCCTGTGGCTAGAACGAACGTTTATTTCAAGGCACTAAGACCACAGAAGACTGTTGTTAATGGCTGTTTTCAGAAGCAAACGTCGGGGCTACTGTCATCTGTCACAATTTTAAAGAGTATGACAGCTACTTAATCCTGCAGTACCTTCACGACAATGCGGTCCTTCCAGAAGTGATTACAACGGGGTCTAAGTACATGTCCATAAATACCCCAGTGTGCAAAATGAAGTGGAAGGCCACAAACATGTTCTAGAATTTCATGGATGTTTCTGGCATGGGTGTCCAATATGTTTCTCAAAAACTACGGTCAATCCCGTGAATGACACAAGTATGGTGGATTTGTATGCCAGGACAATGGAAAAGAAAACAAGTATTTAGAAGATATCGGGTACACCTACGCATCTATTTGGGAATGCCTATTCAAGCAAGATATGGAAACAGATATCAATATGAAGCAATTTATTCAGGCTATAGACATAGCCAGTCCTCTTGAATCTAGAGAAGCATTTTTCGGTGGTCGTACAGAAGCATTCACCTTGTACCAGGAAACTACAGAAACAAATAAAATCAAGTACTACGACGTGAATTCCCTCTATCCGTTCATGAATAAGACAGGGAAAATTCCCTTGGGGCATCCTAAAATCCTTACAGAAAGATTTGAAGATATAGATCGGTATGAAGGATTGATTAAGGGTAGAGTTCTGCCACCTAGAGGACTGTATATACCCGTGTTACCAATGAAGTGTAACGGAAAACTCATGTTCAGTTTATGTCGTACGTGTAGCGAAACATATCAACAGAGCCCTTGCGATTACTCGACCAACCAAAGAGCACATTTTACTGGAACATGGGTGACAGATGAAGTCAAAGAAGCTTTGGCTCAAGGATATGAAATCTTATTCTGGCATTTTGAGGAAATATCCCAGTATGACCCAGTAACAAAAACAGGTGGACTGTTCACAGACTATGTCAATACATTTCTGAAAGTTAAACAAGAAGCGAGTGGATGGCCTGACTGGTGTATCACCGAAGATGACAAACATACATACATTCAACAATACTATGAAAAAGAAGGTATCTGGTTGGACTACAACACCATCAATAATAATCCAGATTTAAGATCATTGGCAAAGTTACTGTTGAATTCTTTCAGAGGGAAATTGGCCAACGTACAAATTTAACTCAAACGTCTTATATATCAAAACCATCTGATTTCTTCGACATGATAACATCTGACCAACAAAAGGTAAAGAATGTTCGTTTTATTAACAACGAGACTGTACAATTAGACTGGGTCCACAATGATGACTTTATAGAGGCTTCTTCTAAAACTAATGTTGTGATCGCCGCCTTCACTACAGCCCAAGCTATTTGAAACCCTTAGGAAAGAGGGCGCTGTACTGTGATACGGACAATGTTGTGTTCACCATGGCTCCGGGACAGTGGGAACCGCCAATGGGAGATTATCTTGGAGATTTAACAGATGAGGTTCCCAACAACGCCATTAAAGCATTCGTTACAGGTGGACCTAAGAATTACGCATACACACTCCTAAAACCCAATAAAAAGGGTTACACGTCAAAATGCAAAGTAAGGGGAATAACCCTCAAATATAAAAACTCAGTAGATATTAACTTTGACACCGTGAAAGACATGGTGATAGGACAGAGCGGGATTGATCTCATATCTGTGGTTGACAATAACAAAATTGCTAGAAATCCTTCCACAGGACATGTAATTACAAAACGTGAAGTAAAAGAATACAAGATTGTTTTTGACAAGCGCGTGCTAAGGAACGACTTTGAGTCTTTACCCTATGGTTATTAAAGTAGTTTGCCTAATCTGTATATATTTTTCAGGCTTTAGCATAGATAAATCCTATAGATGTATTGCTTTTTTCTCTGTAATTTTTATGTGTTGTTTGTAAAAGAGTTTACTAAACAGCTATATAAAATAATGTAATTATTGTCAGGATTATTTCTGTGTAAATATATAATTATACTATGTTGTAACCGTTGATATTTTAATTTCTTATACATATTTTGTTTTTGCATTTGTATCATGGATAGAGATAAAACAGTTGACCTAATAAAACACACTCATATAAATGTTTCTCTTTTCTTTGATCAGTCCTCTAAATTAAAGGAGAGAGAGAGAGAGAGAGAAAGAAAGTGAGAGAGATAGAGAGAGAGAGAAAGAAAGAAAGAGAGAAAGTTAAATATGTCCGATGCTAGGTTTAACCGATGGGGTTTATATATTTATATTATGTCGTCTGCTTGAGAGCTAATACTATTGAGTTCCGTGTTGTTTACTTTAAAATATCCCTATAACAGCAGTTACGCACTGGATCCTGATCATCTGCCTTACATATATATAACTTTAGGGTGATTAAACGAGCAAAAAACCCGTCTGATTTATATACAGGGTGTTAAGAAAGTTCGTTCCTATTTTTGCACCCATGTCTAAAAAGAAAACTACAAAATGGATGCGACTGAAACTTTTTACTCAATACCCAGAAGGTCATCTTATGCTTGTAATCACATTTTTAAGACGCTTAGGCATATAATTGATTAATGACGTAAGGTTATCTGGTGACAAACTGTCCCAGGTGTGACGTAGACGACGTCGTAGGGCTTTCATTGTCTTAGGGTGTGGGTTATTGTACACCTCGGTGTCCAGAATTCTCCAGAGAGTGTCTATAACATTTAAATCTGAGGAGTTCCCTGGCCATTCTTTTATGTCGATAGAGTTCTCTAGATTGCCTCGACACCATTGCTGTGTGCTGGTGGCTGTGTGTGGTACGGAGCACCATCTTGTTGAAAAATGGCTCGATTGGAATCTGGGACAAGTTTCCTACTGCTTATTTTACCGTCAGTAGCAGATCTCATGAGTGCAGGTTTAAGTTTTTTTCAAGTAGTTGACCATGAAAGTACCGCACTGTGAACATATTACGTCTATCGGAAAGGTTTTTGGGTGGAATCAAGGTAATTAAAAACAGGAACGAACTTTCTTAACATCCTGTAGACATGAAGCATCGTCTGCTCTATATGCATAGGTGTCGGCTGCTAGCTCTCCAAACTGGCCGCGCCCACGTACTCTCGGATACATTTGAAAATTAAACCGTTTGGCGGATGTGTTGGTTTAAAAAATACCACGTCGTCTGCTAGGGGATCTAGTTGGATCCGGTCAGGGGTATCTAGATCGATAGTCACGCTAGGCTGATCCCCGAAAATTTACTCATTTTCCCCTCGTCCAAGATGGAGGCGTTATATAGAAATAAGAAGGGGTCACCGAGCGCGTTGTGGTCTGGATGAGCCCCCCTGACTACTGCTGTTCAATCAACCTCCGACCATTGGTAATATGGGTACGACGTTGATACTGAGTAAACAGACCAAGGTTGAATCAATGCTGATACGACGTTGATACTAAGTAAATAGACTAGTGATGAATCAATGTTGACACGACGTGGATACTAAGTAAATAGACCAGTGATGAATCAATGTTGACACGACGTGGACACTAAGTAAATAGACTAGTGATGAATCAATGTTGACACGACGTGGATACTAAGTAAATATACCAAAGATGAATCAATGCTGATACGACGTTGATACAACTTTCAGAGGCTTTGTTGGAAAAGTGAAATCAAGATTGATACGACAGCTGATCTACTGGTTAAACTCTTATAAATGACCGGTTTGAATACTTACAGCAGGTTTAAAGTAAACCAGACTGCTCCTTATGAGAAGTTTATCTTCGTGTTAAGAATATGTTGTTTTACATTATTTCATTTTTTCAATTATTTTATCTATTTTTGTTAAAAGTCTCATTATTAGATTAAACCGGAACCATACCAATATCTGAAAACATACATTTAATAAAAAAGAGTAACTTTAACTCATTAACCCCTGACAATTCCAGTGAAAAACATGTTCCAGTTTCAAGTAAAGTCAAGTCCATGTTTACTACTTTTGGTTTTTATTATACAATATACATGTATACATGTATTTGCCAAATAATAAACACTTCAGACTCTAAAGTATCCCTTAGGTCTGGTCTTGGTATGACTTGTTAAATGTTTGCATGGGATAAATGTATTCTACATTGATATGTAGGAGTTAAATTTAAGGCTCTTATTCATGCGGTTCAACATTCGTAAATACCTTAACCCACACACCGCTTGAAAGGTGTCGGCTGCTTGCAATCTTAAAAGTAAGATTTCAGACACTTTGACCAACAAAACATCAAAACAAATTTCAATCACTTTGTATCCTGCTCAGAAGTCGCGTCATACTGCTTGCAATGCTTGAGTCAAGTCGCGATCAACACTGTGGGCGTTAACTTCTCAATTCATATTGTTATAGGTCAGAATTGCCCCACACATGGTCCCTACAACATTACTCAATTCGGAGACAAGTGTCAATACAGATGTCGCTGTGTTAATGAGGAACAGTGTGCTAGAGAGACAGGGCATTGTACTAACGGATGTGCACGTGGATGGATGGGACCAGGATGTCAGTATAGTAGGTATTCAGTGGGGTAATGATATTATTTATACAATATAAAAATATATATCTATCTATACAATCTTAAGGATATATTAAAATCATAAGCGAAGATTTCTCAAGCGTTTTTACTTTCTTCTATCATTTGTTTGAAAGAGCTGCTCCTGATAAATGGCGAAAAATAAAATCGTTTCTGTACATTCTTTTGCACGACGGTCATTTGTAAAAGATATGCCAAATAAGGATTGTTGGGTATTTTGTCCCCATTTTTCACTATCTAGATCACGTCTATGGTAGTAACTTTCACAAAGTACCATCGTTGATATATTGGATGGGTGGTTTGATGAGTTGGGTTAACGGCACTGCGACAAAAACTAGGCAATATAACACCGATAAATGTCTAGGGACAAGGAGATGTTATGACGCTCTGAATATTAACTACATGCTTTTTATGGATTACGATTTTATGGGTTACGATTTCAAAAACAAAACTAAATAACATTGTAAAAATGAATTTCTAGTTGTTAATATTTTCTGTTTTTATTAGATGGAAGCCCATATCCTTAGGAAGCATGGCCCATTTCATCAATATAACACAGACACTACCGGACTTATCTGGATCTCATCTTTTGAATAACGGCTACTCTGACATGTTAAAACGAAACCGAAAATAATAATATATTTTAGACGCGCTATACTTAGCTTTAATTTGGTTCGTTTGCTCTGCGCAGTGAAACAAACCCATAAAAACAAAGATTTTGAGCTAAGTTTGAGCTTAAGGTTGACATATCAGTGCTACTGAATTCTAGTTAATAGCTATTTTAACAGTTTTTGACAAAAATATTGCTGACATTTTATATCGAAAGAGAAAGGTGGACTGTTTAGCCCCCTTTTTCATTGCTGAAATACGAAGTGCCCAACCTGGCTTTTCACAAAGCTCTTCCAAGGCGATGTGCGAACGATAACTTTCATTCTATGGAGGTCAAAATGTGCCATAAAACGTCAAAAAGTTTTTATACGTTATGGGCTTCAAAGGATCTCCTCTTATTCAGATTTATATAATTCACAACAGCAAATGTTAAGTGCTTGTGTGGCGGCTGTAAAAAGTCGCCCGTACTTCATTCTCAGTGTTGTTATACTTTCTGGTCCTTTGGAATCATTGATTTCAGCGCAATTACAGTTGAAGGTTGAATTCCGCTTAAGCCGGTGCTAGGGGGCGTGAGCACTGTTGCACATTTCAGTATTGCTCATGAACAGACTCAATTAAACCGAGTCTGCAATTTTCAGTATTTGCTTTGTTTACTGTGCTTTCAAAGGATCTCTTCTTATTCAGATTTATATAATTCACAACAGCAAATGTTCATACTGTGAATACAGAAATACACGAAAAAAACGATATCTATCTGGCAATGTTTGAGTAAGTTCTCTCGGAAAGCAGTAGCAAATGGATATTGATGACATATTCCGATAAATTAACAACAATAAAACATATAGTAATTCAATGTTATCTATTTAAGTAAAAGATTGATATGTCGATTAACGATAGAGCATGTAATAGTTATTTAAGAAATTCAAAGGTACAAATAATCAGATGCGTTATTATCACAGACACTTCTATAACCGAGCATCTCACTCGTAATGACACTTAGATTCCAGAGTATAGGACACTTAATAACAGATAAAAATATTCTTTTAGTGAACCAGAAATGAAGAATTCTCTCCAGAACACTGTTTAAAGAATAAAAAAAAAGTCGTTATCAAATGAGGAGTAATTAGCAATTATTAGAAACAGTATTTTTACTACATTGCTTTTTGGAATTGTATGTGATTTCACGTCAATACATCTACCTTACAACGCAGGTGTGTAGTTGCAGATTCAGATTTTATCCATTAGTGAGGCCGTTTTGAAAACTCAATGGGGAAATAAAGGGAAAATAATGACATTTTAAAGCTGTGCAAAATAGAATAAAAAATGAAATGTACCGCTTTTCTCTATATAATGATCACAGTCTATGTATCAAAAGTGACAATATGCACTGTTTCTCAGTTCTGTTTAAGGTCTTAGATGTGTAATGCTATACTGCGCACAGGGGCCCCGACACGATTGCTTTTTTAGAAAAAATAAGCCTCAGAAGGTATATATGCTTCTGACGTTTTTTCCTAAAAAGCAATCGTGTCGGGGCCCTGTAAGAAATCGAGCCCTGAGTGGACAATTTTGCAAATCGATTAGTCACCTTGGACTATTCAAATATATTGGTGCGTTACAATTTCACATCCGGAGTTTTATGGTGATGTGATTTACAGACTTCGTAAGATTCTTGGACATCTGTATTTTCAAAACCTATTTGTGAAACGTATTAGATTTTTCCTCAAAAAAGAGTATGATCAAACTATATTGCTGCGCACTTCACGTTTGGTTATCGATCAATCTACAATTGATAACTATGCTTTCCTCTTTGGTTGTGCGACGACAGACAGGGCTTAGCACTACATGATGATGTATCTCTAAAGCCGTCCTTAACCGGGAGAGTTATGTCAGATTTTCGTGCTTTGTTTTTTCTCTCCCTCTCTGTCGTACCCTGAACCCTTCCATGTCTTACAGTTACTCGTGACTACAGACTAGTCGCTTGAGTACAATTTGACCGTTGCCATAGTGGGTTATTTTTAACACGGGCTTGAATGTTTAATTCTTTCCCGTGTTACTAATAATCTTGTCATAGAATTTTGTTAGATGTTTTATATGTATTTACTTACTGTGCTGGCGGTCGTTTTGATTGTAAGGTTGTGGAACAGGGTATATATTTTATGTACACTGTTCGTCTTTATAGGTGAATATAGGAGATAAGTGTGAGGTTGGGCGCCCCTAAACCCAGGTTTAACCCCCCCAGTGGTTGTTAATGGTTAATTTATAATTAATTATTGATTGCTGCTGACCGTACCAAGGCGGGCTCCTATGTTCTCGTTGCTTTATGTTTGTCTTGCGTATTGTTTTCTGTTTGGTGTGTGGGATTGCGTATGTGTGTGTGCGTGTGTGTGTGTGTTTGTTATGGTATGGCTGTGTGTGTGTTCTGCTTTA
Organism: Gari tellinella; assembly: GCA_922989275.2. Classification (NCBI taxonomy): domain Eukaryota; kingdom Metazoa; phylum Mollusca; class Bivalvia; order Cardiida; family Psammobiidae; genus Gari; species Gari tellinella. Next base: position 31,114,034 of record OV277872.1, on the reverse strand, counting down.
GAGGTGGGTGTATTGTTTGTGTTGCGTTTCCTGCTTGAGTCTTCTTTCGTATTTATTTATTGGTAAGAAGCGTAATAATCCACAAAACACATGTTAATGATTTAGATAAAACTCTGGTATCATAGTGCCCAATTCGTTAAAAGCTCTGTTACATGAAGTGTCCGCACCCGGAAATCGAAGTGTCCATAAAACCACACATACCAGCCACTAAATCATTCTCTATTTTCGTTCCTACATAAGTATTTGCTACCAACATATAAGAGGTTGAAGCAAAATGATAACTATACGGGAAGAGCAACGATATATTTACTTTCATTTCAAATATTATTATTGGGTCAAAATGTCTCATCAGTACACAGTTGACCCTGATTTTTTAGGATCTTTTCTCAACTTTTGGTAGATACCTACATTTTCCCCCGTGAATTCTTTCTTCACAACATAAAATGATATGCTGTTTATCGTTCCCGTTATGTTTCATGTCTCAAAATCTTCTCTACAGAACGTACGTTGCAAAACACTGAGGAACTTACCCTTAGCGCGTGCTGTTTGTTTACCTCTGTTATCGTGCCATCCTCTGTTATCGTAGTATAGGGATAACAGCCGTGTTAAAGGAAGTAATCATGTCGTTACATTGTAAAGTACATCTTTTGCTTGAGCTTAATTGATGTTTTATTTATTGATTTATCTTTGGTATAATTATTTGGATAACATATTCATCCTTGACTAGTCTAGCTGATGAACGTTTATAAAAAAGAAAAAACAGTAAAGTTTGGTTCAAATTGGCCACGTTTATCAATGTGGGCACTTAAAGGAAGCTGTCTTGTTGTGGGGTTTCTTATCTGCTGTGCATGTACAGTGCGGCGATTCCATAAGTTGCTCTCTATATATTCAGACGACAAAATAAGACTTACATTCCTGGTTGCGTAACTTTATATAAACGTATCACAAAACCAACCAGTTTTTTATATAGGTTATTTTTAATTGTCATCAGGTTTAATAAGTGTATATTGATGATACTATGTATTCGAGGTAATAGCGTCAACATCAGTGAGAGGTAATTTTACTCAAACCGATAGCAATGGCATGACGGCGTTTTATTTGTTAGTATATTTATATGGTTAAACACATCTAAGATAGATCAGGAGCCAAACATATTGTTCATACTTTTCCTAAAACAAAGTAGCACCTTCTTCACATCATTATTCGGTAGACCATGATTGACCACAACCAATACATGTTATTAGCAGGCTCCATTGTGATGTGCTTGATCAGTGTATACTAATTGCTTCCAGTTGCTTGGGATGAACCATTGTTTCACAAAACAGTGAATTAGTTAACCTTTTGATTTAGGAAATATTGCTCCTCTCCACACTGGTACCACACAGGCTAATGACGTCTCGAATGACGCACGGTTAGCTGCAGATGGCAACATTACAACATGCAGCAACATTCTTCCTCAAGGAGCACAATATACTTGGTGGCAAATAGAACTTCCACGGGTATACTATATTGTCGGATTTGTAATAAAGGTCAATAGAGGTAACTAGTCATGTGTAAATAATTCGGGGTTGAATTTTATTTTTACTATGTGAAGTAAATTGCATATGTAATGATATCAAATCAATAATATTGAATCGAAATAACAGAAACAGCAGACGTTATATATGAGCACTGTTTGATGATTCTCGAGTGTCAATTGCATTGAACAACCAGATTCATAATATATCCTACAGTACGAGCCGTGAATAACACTCATTATTTATCTATCGTATAGCACTAGTGGTTAAACTATGCAAATGATGTCTTACTAAAATGTGTTTTCCTTTCGCGCTGTCAAGATTTGTTAAACACATATATGGCGCCAAAGGACGTTTTAGTCGGCGATCGAGTGGCTATAGGTGGAAAGGGAATGGGATGTTTGCTCTCTTGATTTATTCTGAATTTAACTTGGAACGCCGCGTCAACCTTTGACTTATAAGGAAGTTAATAAGCTAAACACTTAGTATCGAGAGTGTAAAAACAGCACAGCTAGGTTATGTTATAAAAATATCTAACATATGTTTTCATGATTTTTGGGATTTTGAGAAAATAATAAACATTCTGGAAGCACCGTTTATATCGACTTCTAAAACACTCATTTTATAAACAAATTATTAGCACTCATGTAAAATCCGATATGAAGTAAATGAAGGTTTAATAAAAAGAGGAAAAAACCATAGGCGGAAAAAATAGAATAATGATAATTGCGCAAATTTGGCAAAGCGTCTGAGAAGATATAATATAAAGAAATACAAACACACATCTAAAATTGATAAAAAAATCCCAACAGGGTATTTCATTTTAGGTTTATTTAGGAAATAATACATGTGTACCAGTGTTTTATTGTGGCAATAAAACACGGGTAGGAGTTGAGATGCGTAGTTATTAAATCACGAGGCCGAATGCCGAGTGATTTTATTACCAGCATCTCAACGACTAATTAATTTATCATTTCGATTCTAACATATACTTTAACAGCAATTTGCACCGAAGCAACGGTACTACATTTATTGGCGTACGCATTTTCAAAGCCATATGACGTCACGTTAGAACGTTACTTCGCGTGAGTGTTTTATTGAGAATTTAAACACAGAAACGTCCCTTCTTTGATTATATAGGGGCTTGTGCGAAGTATTGTAGAATTAAAGATGTTACACACGTTCGAACCGATATACAGTATTCACCACTTTTTACATTCAGTGTTGATATTTAAGTTAACAACGTAAATATAATAATTTTGTCGAACAAAACAAATGTTCAAAACGTCACTGCTTGTTCTCTAATATATTTTGCAGAAGCAAATGTGAACTTCCGGATTGAAGGAAGCAATTTAACTGATTTCCAATCAAGAGTGTCGTGTAATAACCTGGACAGCATGCCACCGTCTACCAAACAGGAATTAATGTGTTTTGAAACAATGGTAGTTAAACATATCCGCATATTTCCTTCATCAACAACTCAACCGCTTGGATTATGTGAAGTTGAAATTTACGGAGGTAAGTATTTTACCCTCGTTCATAACAGCTTTTTGTGTCTTTCTGTATACGTTTTGGCACAAGTGCAGCATATTTATATTGAAATAAATAGGTTTTAAATACATACGACAGCTTCGAAAACTGAAAATAAAGCAAAATGCTCCTTTAGCCTATCGCCGAAAAAGTTTCAGAATAGAATTCGATGTTTAAAGGATTAATCATGTTTATATGTGATATATTAAACTTATTATCCCAAAACCATTCGAGGGTAATTTCTTTTTTATATAATACCATGTGATTAATTCGTTACTGTAACAACTTTATTTTAGGGAGATATATTTCATTCCGAGGAAGGGTGAATCAATCCTCTGATTATGAACGTTGGCCTGGTAGTACTGCCAGCGCTGCTGTCGACGGTCGTCCGATGCTTGAAGGTGACGATCCGGAGATTGATGCAGAGCGCACATGTGCTGTTACTGAAAGAACCACTATGCCGGAACGCTGGATGTTTGAGTTTACGAAAAATATGCTTCTGCAATGCATATATGTGTATGGCAGGCGACTACCACATAAACCGGAGTTTATTGGTAGGCAAAATACTCTATTTAACGAACGACCATATTGACGGGCATAAAGAACAGCACGTGTAATAAAGTAACGACATGTCTGTTTACGGCCTTGTTTAAACATAATTTGATTTTATATTGATTTTTAAGAAAATATATTTGAGCTTTTCGTTGATTTTAAATTTATTAATAAAAATGTGTTTGAGCTTTCAGTTGATTTAATATGGCTACATTGTTTACGACAGATATAAAACAACTAATAAATATTGTGTTGTAAGCAGCCATAATACGTTGTGTATTCTACACGAGGTAAAACTCCAACTATTTCATATGGAATAAGCTAAAGATATAACAATTTTCATTTCGGGAATTAGTTTATTGTCATGTTCGTACGCTACGTTAGTATCGTCTTTGAACATATTATTCTTATACAACGTTTTTATAGTTTATTTGGAAGATCTGCATAATTTGCGAAAAAAGTACGATATACTCGTCCCGGTAAGGGTCGCCCTGTCCATGGAGTTATATACTTTTTCTTATATATGACAGATCTAGCACTACATGTTTTTTTAGCCGGACACTTATGCTTCAATCGCTTCAATTTTAGCCTGGTTTAATATAAAATAGAGTTTGTGATTTAACTCACTTCTTTTATACATAACAGTAGATTAACTTTTTTATTAAATTTTCAGCACTAGTTTTGTATTAAATCTATTTTTGATATTTCATATAATAATAAAATCTAAAATTGTATAGTGTTTTCATAATTGTCTGATTTTATTTGACAGAAAATTTCATAAACTTTTTCAAAATAATAAAGCCGTAATTATATAATATAGTATCAAATTTTGTTCAGAAATTTAACTCAGTACTGCACAAAAAGGTCCAGTGTCCTCAAATAGGGGTCATTTAGGTTCATATTAAGACTAATAGAGTAACGCGATCTTATCGTTCATTATAAAAACGTATCGGCCAATAATTGATCTTTTAAATAATATGTAACACATGCATTTTGCATTTATTATAATGAAGTTATTGATCCAGTATCCAGATCTCGTACGCGGAGCATCACTTTTTTTCGTAACGTCATTAGCATATATTGTTATGGTTTGAAAGTATAACGTTTATAAAGAAAGAAGTGTTTGGATATTCATTCCTATACGAAATCGCTTACATTCAATATAACCGTTTGTATTTTCAAGTTGTTATATGGAGTCTGCTTTGATTTCTGTTTAAAACGTGTGTACACATGTCCAAACAAAGCAATAATAGTAAACTAGGCTATTACAATTATTAGTATGTAAATTTACTCGTTTAAAGGGTAATGTTAAAGGAGACAAAAAAATCAAACATGGTTTCTGACTAGGAACAGACCAACCTAGTATTTATAATCTCCCCTCTTTATCAAAAACCGAACTTCATTCTATTGTTCAGAATGCCTACGATAATCGTTTGGATTAGGAAGCGATTCGTCCAGCCACTTATATACTGAAACTGTTTGCAAGAGGTATACACATTCGAAAATAGTTTAAATATGAATAATCTCCTCGTATATTTGAATTACTAATTGGATATACATTGACCACTGTTTTACCTGAATAACTCCATTATTTACCAGTTTGGACAGTGATTAGAGTCAATCAAACAGCAAAATGTCTTGACGGCTAAGATGGTGTTGCTTGCATAAGTTTGCGTTACATGTACGTCATGTTATAAAACTCGAATGTTTCATGAAAATCTCAGTCTGGGATTTCGCTAACGGTATCGTAGATGATATAACAAGGTTTGCAATGTAGTGTTTTCAGTATTGTTTCCCTTTTTAAGATCAAATTACCAGATTTAGCGTAGAAGCGATACATGTATCCATTGGCGGCTGTAGCGCATTGATATACGAAGACAACCCGCAAAATGCAACCTGGAATGATTACCAACCACGTGCTGTGGATCTGATTCCACCAATATTGAGCAGCGCGATAGTACTGTTAAAGAAACCCAATACGTTAGCTCATCTTACACTTTGTGAGGTTGAGGTATACGCAGGTAAGTTTAACAGCGTTATAACCCTTAAAGCATGAGGATACTGATCAATAAACTTAAAAATAAACCCTTATTGTTATCAAGGGTTAATAAAAAGTATTGTCAGTACTTTAAGTGTTTATGATTCATATTAAGCTCAAAATACACCAAACATCCGTTCTGCTGGCTTAAAGAACGTCACACTACGGTTGATGTCCTAATAACTGATACTAACAGCGTTGATCAACATGTGACAACAAGTCACTGGACATCTACTTTGGACGCACACTTTTCTTACACTGAGTGTGTCGTTAAACGAAACTGCATGATATGTTCAATTACATATACATGTATCATAGTATGATATTATAACTAATCTAAGAAAACATCGCCAAGAGATCCAATGCGTGCTAAAATTTCAAAATATATATGTACTGTTATTTTTCAATAAAATTATGTAGATGATACATGAAGAACAGCTCGGATATGTATGCCTATGTCTACAACCAGCTACAGCTTTAATTGTTATATACCCTTTCACCGCCGTAGACGACTGTGGTTGACTTTGCAAACAGTTTAGATCTATATAAGACGCCGCGTTACGCGGAGTCTGATAAGGATACATTATTTTACAGTCGCGGTGAAATTTCTTTAGTCATACTGATTTAACCCTCATCCGGACCTTTGGGGTCCATTGGACCCCAGCAGCTTTATTTTTGCTAGAAAAAGTATTCAGACTTATGGCGCTTATGACGTTTTAGATATTGTTCCCATGGCTGTTTTTAGCACGTGTATGAAATACGTACAAAATAGGTCAATTCGCATAGATTTTATTTTCAAAACACGTCTTGGGTCCAGCCACACCCCAGAATTCAGAAGATTAGTGAAATGTATTTCAGACCATTTTAAAACCGTTCCTTGTTTACAACTACAATAATGACATTAATTGAATACTAGTTAACCTTGACAATACTGTTCCTAAACCGCAAACCGCGACTCCATGGGCTTTACACTGTATGGAACCAATACAATTATATCTGACCTCAAAATATGCAAATGATTCCAAGATTCAAATAACTGTACTGTATTAGTTTTGGTTCTGGTCCTTCCTGAAATATTCCAAAGCAGTCATAGGCCAACATTGGTAACCTTGACCTTTGAGCATGACCCTATTGAACGTTGGCCTACGAGGTTTTGTCGGTATTTAAGGCGTCTATTTCAATGCTTCATTGCCAGTTTCAGTATATCAGATTCAACTATATAGCTACAGGGGAAGAAAGACATACAACAGACAAATATGCTCCAATTAGGATGTATGGCAATCGCTTGTTCAGCAGTGGCTTAACCTAATGTTTGATACAATTTCTTGTTATTTCATTCATGAATCAAAATTAATGTAATAGATTATGATCGCAGGTGGTCTCAAAATCATAGTTCTTTACAGTGATACAAAAATCTGCTGTAGGCCATTGACCAAACCGGACCGTGATTACACATGTAACTGCGTCTAGGACACTATCATGCAGCTCATCAGACATAGGATGATGTAAAGCAGACATAGTTATGAATAGTACTCAAGATATAGTGTTAAGCAATTGATGTTCAAAACTCTTATATCTTAGCCATTTGAAGTTATGTTTGTACTATCATACAGCATAACTACTTTCGTTACATGTGTTTACCATACTTAGTTTATGACATATATTTGACATGCTACTGTCTCAGTGTCAGCGTCATGATACCTACTATACACGGAGCTAAGACATGCACGGTGACAGGTCAAATAAATTGTACAATTATTGCCATGAAATAATTGGAAGCAGAAACAAAGTTTAACAATTTGACGATATTGATCAGCTAGGAAGCTGTTTTGGTTATATATGTTCCACTAATAAGGACACCAACCATATTTTTGTCATTTGTTTCAAATATTTACATAGTTCTGTAAAAGATACACACTTAATGTAACACAATGTATATCTACTGATAAATATTTCCACGTCCCCCCATCTGTACATTTTCTGCATAGGTTATTAGATAAATTCGATTTAACAGCAAACAACTTAATTTATTGTGTTTCTATGGTCACTGGTTGCCATGGTAACAGTTAGAGTAACGTTTCGGTTTGATCACTGCCATATAGCATTAATCCACCAATCTATAATGCGGCACCAGTTATGTCACAAATGCCTTTCTTGACTTATAAAAAGAAAGAAAAATAACAAAAATGCAAAATGGGGTGCAATGGACCCCAAAAGTCGCAAAACGGAAGTTTTTTGCAAGGTCCTGATGAGGATTAAAACTCACTGAAACAATCTTGCAGACAACGGTTCTGAAGCAGATTACAATATGGCAGTGAAAGGGTTTAATACCTCACACCATAATGACTTTGAATAATTGAACTTGTACGTTGAAATCTAACTGTAATGGAACATTGGAGGCATAGCGTTATACAAAGCAATATCAACATACATTTCCTCAAGGCACAATACTACCTTAATTAACGTTTACAACGCACAATTTCTTAAAATATTATGTTTATGAAACATAGCTTCGGGTTGGGGCCCGTAAACTTCACGTGATCGAAGCGAACAGCAAAAATTCAAATACACTGTTTGACCACACCAATTTGTGTGACATTAAGCAGACAACTTTTAGCTTATTTGAACATCTATTGAGGAGTTGTCGCGCTTTTATTGAAAACGCTATAATTCCAGCCGCACATTTTGTATGACGTCATCGACGTGTGTGTGTGTACAATATATGCTTATGACTTTTTACTGAGTGTTGGTATGTTAACTCAACTTAAAACTCGACCTATTTCCAAATTCCACAAGTTTGTAAGCAATATTGCCTCAAAATAACTACGCAATAATTCTTTCTTTTTTTACATGTTATGAATACGAACGTTTCATAATTTTCATTTGAGACAAATGCACAATTTGGTAATTTGAGAGTTACATTTTGGCTTTAAACGACATAACTGCATAATGCATGCACTTGTAAAGGTATATAGCTAGCGCGATTCATGGTATTTGCCGAAATTTTGTGTCGTTCATTTCGCTTGAACGCCGAAAAAAATCAGTTCATTTCTTAAATAAATCTAATTTGCTCAATTAAAGATTTGGATTTATTATAATTTCACGTCGTTTTAGCGGTATGTCCGTCATATCGCGAGGCTTAGCTTATTAGAAGTACATGTACAGGAAGATTCTAGATGATATTTTTATACTGTTTTAGATATAAAACGACGGCTAAGTAGAACAACTACCTTACGCGAGTCAGCTGAAAGGCTTCGCAATATGAAAAGTTTGAAGTGCTCAGACCGGAATTCGAACCCATAGCGGCGAAGAGTTTAGTGATTGTCAGTAACAGTTACTATAACCACAAGGTCCGACGTCATAGCAGTGAAAGTGTTAAAAACCGTTCACATGAAGTTTTTCATAGTTGTTTTATCAGGAAATACTTCCAGGGAACATTTTTCCGCCTTCACTGCCATGACGTCCTCAAATTTATACAAGTGTCTGCATTTTTTCCTGAGATATTTATATGTAAGAAATTAAAAAAAAAAAGTCGGAATATTAGATCCAGACTCATTGCAAATATTGATTGTACTCGTGGTTAAGTAGTTAAAGTATTGAAATATTATAGGATAATACGATGTATATATCACACAATTTCTTACAGGTAAGATGTCTCTTATATGTAGGCCTGGGTATTTCCTTGGAGAAACATACCACGTCTTCATTTAAAACACGAAGATATGTCATTGTTTATCTGCTGATGTGACGGAAACATACACAATCCTTTCATAGTTATCGCTACTTTGAAGGTTTTCTTATGTCTTAAAACTGCAGAGTGTGATCATGGCAAATGTGGTTGGAATTGTTCAGATGTATGCCACTGCTCTACTGTAACTACGGGAACATACCGGCTAGATGGAATATGTCCATACGGTTGTGCGACTGGATGGAGTGGTCAAAATGGACGATGCGATAGTTAGTTTAAACAGTATTTTATTTCAAAATACATACAGTAATGACTGACAATACATACAATTTATCATATAAATATAAGGATTAGAAAAGAAGTTTGGTTCAAACTTATATAAATTCTTCTTTTTGAATGCGATAGTTTTATGAGTGAGTTTACTTTCAAGTATTAGCCATTTCAATTCTATGATTTGAATTGGCTTATATACTCTTACTGTATCACCTATTTGATTGTTAATCTTTTTTTATTCACGACATTTATCGGTTGGTATGTTTAGCTGTGATTTCCTTATTACTGATGATAAGAAAGTAACGAATATGTCAACCCATACGTGCTTGGATTAAATATGTTGTTACAGCTGATGACCAGAAACAAACGTGTTGGAGCAACACTGCAAATGAGACTTTGTATTTATCGGTGCATCATGAGTACAGAATAAACAAGTTTTAACCCTTAGTCTGCCACTCACGACTACTGTATAGCTCCATATGCAAACAGCTTGAATCCGGATGAGACGCCGAGTAACTCGGCGTCTCATCCGGATCCAAGCTGTTTGACACTCGGACAACATTTTCAGCAATTTTGAGCAACTAAGAAGCACTTTGAAACTTGAAGCAGACAATAAATATAGCAGACGACAATTTATTAGGCGGGCTAAGGGTTAATAACCGCTCAAAATAGCTCCCCTTGATGATTTAACATAAAGCATGCTATTCTACTGTTGTCTGAAAATATTGTCATCTATAACGATTCTCAGAGGAAATATGCATTTGTGCAATAATAAGTAAACACAGTTAAACCCATTCATTGTCAATGACACTTAAAAGCGCGTTTGCAAACAGTTTTGATCCTAATCAGAATTCAAACTGTTTAACACTCATTTTGAAATTTGTTCAGTCATACTGCCTTATCTTTTAATTTTAAAACGATATTGCATACAACAAAATGGAAGCAGACAATGCAATGGTCATGGGGAACAAATCTCACGATAATTTGGCATTGAAAGGGTTGAACCATTTTACCTCTGTAGTCGACTTAGCCCGACAGTTTATTTAAGATATTTGTTGTTATGAAAACCAAATAGTTTGGATCCTAAAACCCGGAATATGCTCTGGCTCGAAACTGTATCCAATGGTCATAATGTTTTTAGCGTAAACGTGTTTATTTTGAAGTAATAACGTCGTCTTAACCATATATTATAAAGCAATTGGCGATAGAAACGCGACTAATGATAGAAAAAAGGAAATGCACAATTTGTGAACTAAGACGTGTGCCATATTCCCCTCTCCTAACAAATTTCCTTGTTATTATAGATGCCTTTTTCTCCCACTTTTGCCAATGTGTGATAGGGATATGCCCCATGGGGAATCACTTTATCATCCACACCGTGTCACATATTTTATTGCTTGCCCAGCTAGACCACAAGCGCTGCATGACTCGGGCACCTAAATGACGTAATAACTGATTACGTTACTATTACAACGCATGGTTTTGGCGGAAAAGGTGCACTAAAGCTGAAATTATTTCGTTATTCGTATCATGTTTTAACAATTTAAATGGGAGAACAAATTCCAACATTCGTTTTGATGATGTAGGATAGGAATTCCCCCTCGGTTCAGATAATTCATGCAGGGCCTCGACAAGACTCGTCCCTGCAAGAACTTTGTGATCCTCGAGGGAGAAATTACTATCCTACATCAACATTCATGGTGTATTTTTATAATCTTAACCCTTATGGTCTTGTCTTTACAAAAATACTATTCCATTGTCTGCTAAAAATCTAGTCTATGATGAACTTTAATTGAAAAAGCCTATATCGCTCTTTCAGATTCCCACTGGTTTTCAACAATGTGTTGTACAATATACACATGTATTTGCAAAATAATAAACACTACAGATGCTAAAGTAGTCCTCAGGTAAAATCATAGATGTTGGCATGGGACACCATACCCCCCTCTCCTAAAAATTAAAATGTCCTTGTTTTTTATAGATGCCTCTTCTCCCACTTTTGCCAATGTGGGATCGGGATATGCCCCATTGGGAATCACTTTATCATCCACACCGTGTCACATCTTTTATTGCCACAAGCGCTGCATGACGCGCGCACCTAAATGACGTAATTACTGATTACGTTACTATACTATTACAATGTCATGTTTTGGCGGAAAAGTGCACACAAGCTGAAATTATTTCTTAACATGTTTTACAATTTAAATGGGAGAAAAAAAATCAAACATTCGAATATTTTGTACAATATACACATGTATTTGCCAAATAATTAACACTACAGACGCTTAAGTAGTCATCCGGTCTGGTCTCGGTATACCTTCTTAAATGTTTGCAAAGGATCAATGTGTTCTGCATGACATGTAGGAGTACATGCTCCTATTCATGCGGTTTAACATTCGTAAATATCTTAACCCGCTCACCGCTTGAAAAGTTTTGGCTGCTTAAAAGTAAGATTTCAGACACTTTGACCAACAAAACATACAGAAGAAGTTTCTATAATTTTGTGCACTGCTCAGAAGTCGCGTCATACTGCTTGCAAGCTTCAGTCAAGTCCATATCAACATTGTGAGCGTTAAAATCTCTATTCACATTGTTACAGGTCAGAATTGCCCCACACATGGTCACTACAACATTACTCAATTCGGAGACAAGTGTCAATACAGATGTCGCTGTGTTAATGAGGAACAGTGTGTAAGAGAGACAGGGCATTGTACTAACGGATGTGCACGTGGATGGATGGGACCAGGATGTCAGTATAGTAGGTATTCAGTGGGGTAATGATATCATATATACAATCTTAGGGATAATTATAATAAACTCATAAGCGATGATTTCTCAAGCGTTTTTACTTTCTTCTATCATTTGTTTGAAAGAGCTGATGCAGATAAATGACGAAAAATAAAGTCGTTGCTGTACATTCTTTTTTACACAACAGTTTTATGGAAAATATGTGTCAAATTAAGATTTTGGGGTACTTTGCCCCCTTTTTTGATTACCTAGATCACATCTTTGGTAGTATTGTAACATAAAAAAGTAACTCGTGGCGCTTTAAGACCTATTTTGTCTCGAAGTGCCGTACAACTAACTCATCTTCATCATGACAAAACAATACCATATTTGATATATTGCATGGGTGCTTTGATAGGTCGGGTTTAAGGTAGTGCGACACAAAAAAGGCCATATAACACCAATAAATGACGAGGGACGAGGAGATGTAACGACGTTCTGAATATCAACTACATGCTTTGTATGGATTACGATTTTATGGGTTATGATTTCAAAAACAAAATTAATTACAATTGAACAAAGCGTATTTCTAGTGGTAAACATTTTACGTTTTAATCAGATGAAATTCCATATTCTTAGAAAGCCTGATCCATTTCATTTATACAGAATAGAAAGTACTGGACTTATCTGGAGCTCATTTTTTGAATAACCGCTACTCTAACATCTCAGAACGAAACCGAAAATAACAATCTATTTTAGACGCGCTATACTTAGCTTGAATTTGGTTTGTTTGTACTGCGAAGCGAAAACGACATAAAAACAAAACAAATATTCTGAGCTCAGTTTGAGTTTTGACTTGACATGTCAGTGTTACTGAATTCTAGATAATAGCTATTTAAACAGTTTTTGACACAAATATTGCGGAAATATCGAAAGTAGATAGATGGACTGTTTAGCCCTTTCTGACAGTCGACTTTTTCAAATCTTGAATATTTTGTGTCTGGATCTATTATCAATGCTGGATGAATGTGTCACATTTTGCAGGTGATCATTGATATTCAAGAAATACGAAGTACCAAACCTGGCTTTTCAGAAAACTCTTCCAAGGCGATGAGCGAGTGTTAAATTGTATTTCTTTGAAGGTCAAAATGTGCCAAAAACGTCAAAAGTTTTTAAACGTTATGGGCCTGATAAGGATATACTGATCTTTAAAGATGTCAAAAGAAAAAATATGTTTCTTGTGACAAAATTGAGTTATTAAAGCTAATATAATTATGTTTTCGACAATATATTCAAAAAGTGGTTTAACAAAATTTTCTGTAATTCGAATTTAAATCACATACTGAATACATCTTTAAAACGAGTGGAAATTAAATATAACATTGCAGTCCAGTGTACAAAGATATTCTCTAGCGGCATAATATAAGATGAAACATGAACAGAAACAGTCTAAGGCCGAATTTAGACTGACATATTTTGAGAAAAGAATTCTCTCCGTGAAGGAGATTGGTAAACGTATCAATAAAACAACGAGGTAAATCCGTAAAAAAAGAAAATAGATACACTTTGTCACAATTGTGATACTAATTGGTTGTTGGATGCGTTAAGGTCTAGCTCTTACTGTAAAATAGTATACAAATTAATTCCGATCTGTACTGTATTGTCACATTTAAAAGAAGTGTATCATGTAGATCAGACACACAAACGACCCGGGTCATGAGTTTAAATTCATCCTTGATTTATGAAACTTAGTTGTGACTAGTATAAATATATGAAGGTTTAGTTTTGTCTACTTTCGGTGCCGTCTCATTTTCACTCCTTTACTGGCCCAAGGTATTCCAATTTGTGCTCAGACGATCGCCTAAATGTACAATACGGATGTAGTATAATTATATCTGGTATGTTAACATACCTAAATGTGAACACTCTGAAACAAGGTTTTGAAGTTAATTCCAGCATCTATATAAGTCCGTTGTTACATTGCCTTGTTTCAAACTCAAACACATGCAAAGAAAAAATTAATATACTTGTACTGGAAATCGGTATCAAATAATAAAACAAGACAATTAATATACTGAAATGGGGAAATTATATTATTGTCCTTCTACTTGATTACACTATATAAGACCTTCTCCTACTATACTAGTGGTCACTGATAACATGGAAGAATGTTCCTCCTTCCCTGCGTCAGAATGTTAAAGACTGGGGGAATATTTCCCTATTAGACTAATGATCACTGGTATGCTACCAGACAAGTTGTCATCTCCAAAGACCTTCCTACTTTGCCACAGCTTTGGAGCTTAATTGGTATAGGTATCTTTTCAGTTTGTTGAACCGAGAATATCCCCTCTGCCAAGAACTAAACGGAAGGCAGGTCGGTGGTTTTTATCCCTTTGGTTGCTACACAACGAATGAGATAAGCCAAACTCATCTTCCTGAAATCATCATCGTCTGATCTTATCATCCCTCATCATTCATCGGCGCTATATGACCTTTTTTGTGTCGCAGTGCCGTAAAACTCATCCATGCATCCACAATTGGTCATTGGTGTTGTGGAGGAATGTTCGTCCATCTCTGTGTCAGAATGTCAAAACCAAGAGGAACATTCGTCTATTAGACTAGTGCCCACTGGTGCGATATAGGAATGTTTCTCCCTCTCTGTGTCAGAATGTTAAAGACTGGATAAATATTCATCTATTAGACTGGCGAATACTGGTGTGATTGAGGAATGTTCCTCCCTCTCTGTTACTGAATATTAAAGACAGGGGAACATTCCTATACTATACTAGTGGTCCCTTGTGTGATGGAGGAATGTTTCTCCCCTCTGTGTCAGAATGTTACAGACTGGAGGAACATTCCTCTATTAGACCAGTGGTCACTGGTGCGATATAAGAATGTTTCACTTTCTCTGTGTCAGAAAGTTAAAGACTGGAGGAACATGTCTCTACTAGACCAGTGGTCCCTATGTGATGGAGGAATGTTTCTCTCTCTCTCTGTCAGAATGTAAAAGACTGGAGGAACATTTCTCTATTAGACTAATGTTCACTAGCATGCTAGAAGGATGTGTCAGAATGTTAAAGTTTTTTATGAAATGGTCTTCTTTTACTCATTGCTAGAAATAATGATTACTTTTGACTATGTCTTGTTTTGCTTTCCTCTTAAATATAAAGGCATCACCCCACTCTTATTTTCCAAATCATCGTTCTAGAAACTAGGATTTTTACGTAAAGTCCTCTTTCTGAAAAGACACTGTTTATTATTCCCACTCAAAAAGCTATCAGAGCTATATTACTCTCTGAGTAACGCCGAATCTGATAAGGATCTATACTGTTTGCAAACTTTTCTGAAGGCATTATTTATATACATAAACGAACAAATACGTTTCATACCTACAGTTTATAGATATGTAATGTTCATTGTGTTTCGTTTCGCGGCTCATCAGTGTAAATGAGACAAGAGGCCGGTAAAAGATCAAAGTAAATGGTCAAAAAGAAAATGACCTCACATGCCAAGGGTTAATGTCTCATTTATTATAAATAATGATAATCAAAAACGTTTCGCCTATGCGGCTCATCAGTGTAATGGTAGTATCTGAATTGGATCCAGTTAACGTCATAACCTATTTAAAGGAAGTTATAATGTCGTTACATTGTTAAGTTCATCTCTTGCTTGAGTTTGATTAACGTTTTATTTATTGATTTACGTCTGGTATAAAAATTTGGATGCCATATTTATCCTTTACTAATGTAGCTGACGAACTTTCTGTTCTTATTTTATAAAAAGGAAATACAGTAAAGTTTGGTTAAATTTGGTCACATAAAGAATGAAGCACTTAAATGAAGCTAGTCTTATTGAGGTGTCTTTTATTTGCTGTGTATGTACAATGCGGCGATTCCATAAGTTACCCTCTATATATTCAGACGACAAAATAAGGCGTAATACCCCAATCCCACGTGACTGCGCTCGGTGGCGATCTCCGCGCTCCGACAGAGCGCCATAGGTCGCCCCAGGATGAGGCAATCTAACGGCATTTACAATCCGATTGCGTTCAGATTACGCTCCGATGGCGATCCATTAGCGATCTGTAAGATCCGATAACGACTTCATGGTCATTGGTCGCCACCCAATTCATAAACATGTTGCGCTCTTGTATGCTCAGATTGCGCTCCGTTGGCGCTCAAAGGCGACTAAGATGCGATATATTGCGCTCTATTGGCGCTCTGATGGCGACCACTGCGACCTATGGCGCTCAAAAGAGATCCGATAGCGATGTCGGCAACCGATCGAGATCCATTACCGCTCTGTTAGCGCTCTACTTGATCTGATTAGGGAGATATCCTATGAAGACCTGTGGCGCTCTGCCACGCTCATTCGTTTGAAATTCGCTAGCAGGTATTTAGGCAAATAGCCATGCATATAGCTGCTTTCTTTTTGACTTGTGTCTACTCAATGCAGTAACATAGTAATGCAGACGATTCCTATAAGAGCTTTCTGCATTACGTTTGTACTGCCACAAAGCACTAGAAATCTGTGTTTTTTCATTAAATAGTTACTACATATGTTCTAACGCCCATCAAAACAATGTTGAACGCCATTATATTAACACACTTTTCGGTATCATCATTGTATGGATGTATAAAAGTTTGGATCCGGATGAGACGTCGAGTTACATCATGCAATTTTGATATTTTGATAGAAAATACTATCGGGTATTTTAAAATGCAGAGACGCACTATCAGATCGTCACGGAGCGCGAAGTGTCTATTGATTTGCTTTGTTGGATGATGGTAGTGCTCTAATGTGATCCGATAGCGCTCAAGTTACGATCTTGGCGATCAAGTAGCGCTCCGATGGCGACTTAGGCGATCAATTATCGATCTGATGGCGTTCTAACTGGAACGCCACGGATCTTTGTGCAGGGGAGTAAACCGATGGCGACCTTGGCGATCATGGAGATCAGATAGCGATCCATTTGCGCTCAGGTAGCGCTCCTGGCGACCTCGGCGCTCTGCATGGCGACCTGCGGCGCTCTGTCAGAGCGCCATAGATCGCCGTCTCGTGGAATGGGGGTATAACTTTATATGAACGTAATAATAAACAAACCAGTTTTTTAATATAGGTTATTTTTATAATTGTCATCAGTGTATATTGATGTTACTATGTATTCGAGGTAATAGCGTCAACATAAGAGGGGGTCATTTTACTCAACCGATAGCAACGGCATGACGGCGTTTAATATTTTAGTATATTTATATGGTTAACTACATCTAAGATAGATCAAGAGTCAAACATATTGTTCATACTTTTCCTAAAACCAAGTAACACCTTCTTCCCATCATTATTTGGTAGACAATGATTGACTACAATCTATACATGCTATAAGCAGACTCCATTGTGATTTGCTAGATCAGTGTTTACTAATTGCTTCCAGTTGTTTTGGATTAACCTTTGTTTCACAAAACAGCGAATTAGTGAACCTTTTGATTTAGGAAATATTGCTCCTCTCCACACTGGTACCACACAGGCCAATGACGTATCGAATGACGCACGGTTAGCTGCAGATGGCAACATTACAACATGCAGCAACATTCTTCCTCAAGGAGCACAAGATACTTGGTGGAAAATAGAACTTCCACGGGTACACTATATTGTAGGATTTGTAATAAGGATAAATACAGGTAACTAGTCATTTGTAAATAGTTCGGGGTTAAATTGTATTTCTACAGTGTGAAGTAAATGTCATATGTAATGATATCAAATCAATAATATATGTATTGAATCGAAATAACAGAAACAGCAGACGTTCAATATGAGCACAATTTGATGATTCGCGAGTGCAATTTGCATACAACAACCTGGTTCATAATATATCCTACGGTACGAGCCGTGAATAACACTCATCATTTATCTATCGTATAAAACTAGTGGTTAAACTATGAAAAACGAGGTCTTACTAAAAAGTGTATTCCTTTCGCGCTGTCAAGATTTGTTAAACAAATATATGGCGCCAAAGGACGTTTTAGTCAGCGATCGAGTGGCTATAGGTGGAAAGGGATGTTTGCTCTCTTGATTTATTCTGATTTTAAATTGGAACGCCGCGCCAACCTTTAACTTATAAGGCAGTTAATAAGCTAAACACTTAGTATCGAGGTTGTAAAAATAACACTGCCAGGTTATGTCATAAAAATATCAAACATACGTGTTCATGATGTTTTGGATTTATAAAACTCGTCTTTGAGGAAATGATAAAAATTCTTGAAGCCTCGTTTATATCGTCTTCTAAAAGACTCACTTAATAAATTAATTATGAGCACTCATGTAAGATCCTATATGAAGTAAATGAACGGTTAACAAAGAAAGAGGAAAAAGCCCTAGGCGAAAAAAAATAGAATAATGATAATTGCGCAAACTTGGCAAAGCGTCTGAGACGATAAAAAATAAAGACATACAAACTCAAATCTAAAATTGATAACAATCCCAAACAGCCTATTGTATTTCAGGTTTATTTAGGAAATAATTAATTTATACCAGTGTTTATCTAGGCAATAAAACACGGATAGGAGTTTAGATGCGTAGTAATTAAATCAAGAGGCCGAATGCCGAGTGATTTAATTACCAGCATCTCAACGACTAATTAATTTATTATTTCGATTCTATCATATAATTTAACAGCAATTTGCACCGAAGAAACGGCGCTCCATTTCTTGGCTAACGCATTTTCAAAGCCATATGACGTCACGTTAGAACGTTACTTCGCGTGAGTGTGTTATTGAGAATTTAAAAACAGAAGTGTGTTAGAATTAACAAGCACCTTAGAGCTGATATCCCCTGCCGCAGCGATTGTCCAGAAGAAAGTGGCAAACTTTAATGTGGGAGGAATGGGGCAAATGGTGATCACCTGTCTTTAAAGATCAACATTGAAAAGCTTTTTACAAAGTTTTATAAACTCCATTCAATTTTGTACATGTTAAAGCCTAAACAATACAAAAATAAAGCCGTTTGTAGCATTATAAATCTAAGTATGACAGGGGTAGGTAACTCTTGATTGAAATTCAACAGTAATTAAACACTTTCAAGAATTTATAATTGTGTGCAAGTATTATTAAAAAAAATTCAGAACTGTAGAATTTACTAGAGTGTTAACACATTTTCAACTCATCAAGGGCAGAGTATTCTTGACTAATTTGCACATTTTCGACAATAATTGAACTCATTCTATAAATAATAGCCATATATGATTTAAAAAAAATTTTCAAAATCCATTCACATTTGTACACAATAGCATGTAAACAATATTCCATGTGGAGCATTACTAAGTACATAAAGGGCAGATAACTCTTGCCACAAAGTATCCTTTTTTGACAATAATTGCAACCCTTATATTTATATACATCGTGTGTAAGTTAAATCAAAATCCATTAAAGACTGTTGTTTCTAGATGGTAAAAACTGTTAAATATGTTTTTTTTCGACTCATCAAGGGCAGATAACTGTTGACTAGTTTCTCCGTTTTCAAAAATGATAACAATTTTTTGAAAACTAATAGCCGTACGTAGTTTAAGAATGTTTTGTATCAAAATCCATGCATATTTATAGATACTAGGATGTAAACAATATTAAAATAAAGCATTTTCTAGTATTTCTAAGTACATCAAGGGCAGATAACTCTTGCCACAAGTATCCTTTTTTGACAATAATAGCATATCTTCAAGAACTTTTACTTATAGACATTGTGTGCAAGTATCATTTAAATCCATTCATAATTGTAGTTGCCAGAGAGTAAACACAGTGAAATATGGCCTTTTTTACTTATCAAGGGCAGATAACTCATGACTAATTGCTCCGTTTTCAACAATAATCAAATCCATTTGAAAACTAATAGCCATACATAATTCAAGAAAGTTTTTTTCAAAATCCATGCATATTTATAGGCTCTAGTATGTAAAAAATATCAAAATAAAGCATTTTCTAGCATTTCTAAGTACATCAAGGGCAGATAACTCTTGTCACAAGTATCCTTTTTCTACAATAATTGCACACCTGCAAGAACTTGTACTTATAGACATTGTGTGCAAGTAGAAACAAAATATGTTGAATACTGTAGTTGCTAGAGTGTAACAACTGTTAAATATGGCATTTTTAACACAAAAAGGGCAGATAACTCATAAATTCCTAAAATTTTCTGAAACAAATTTAATTTCCCACGGTGCTCCTATGATGACAAATAAGTATACCAAGTTTCATCCAAATCAGTTTATCGGTTTCGGAGATACAGTTGCGGACGGACAACGTGACGGACGCACGCACGCACGCACGGACAGCCGGACGGACAGACCTAAAACAGTATCCCTCTGCCTTTCGGCAGGGGATAAAAATAATATACACGTTCGAATCGATATACAGTATTCACCACTTTTTACATTAAGTGTTGCTATTTAAGTAAACAAGGTAAACATACTTTTGTCGAGTAAAACAAAAGTTCAAAATGTCGCTGCTTATTCTCTTATATATGTTGCAGAAGAAAATGTGAACTTCCGGATTGAAGGAAGCAATTTAACTAATTTCAAATCAAGAGTACCGTGTAATAACCAGGAAAACACGTTACCGTCTACCAAACAGGAAATAATGTGTTTTGAAGCAATGGTAGTAAAACATATTCGCATATTTCCTTCTTCAACAACCCAACCGCTAGGATTATGTGAAGTTGAAATTTACGGAGGTAAGTATTTTACCCTCGTTCAAAAGCAGCTTTTTGTGTAATTCTGTATACGTTTTTGCACAAGTGTAGCATATTTCTTTTTAAATACATAAGTTTTAAATACATACGACAGCTTGGAAAACTTAAAATAAAGCAAAATGCTCCTTTAGCATATCGCCGAAAAAGTTTCAGAATAATATTCGATTTTTTAGTGGATAATCATGTTTAAATGTGATATATTAAACTTATTATCCCCCCAAAAAATCGAGAGTAATAACTTCTTTATGTATTAACAGTCGATTGATTCGTTACTGTAACAACTTTATTTTAGGGAGATATATTTCATTCCGAGGAAGGGTGAATCAATCCTCTGATTATGAAAGTTGGCCTGGTAGTACTGCCAGCGCTGCTGTTGACGGTCGTCCGATGCTTGAAGGTGACGATCCGGAGATTGACGCAGAGCGCACATGTGCTGTTACTGAAAGAACCACTATGACGGAGCGCTGGATGCTTGAGTGTACGAAGAATATGCTTCTGCAATGCATATATGTGTATGGCAGGCGACTACCACATAAACCGGAGTTTATTGGTAGGCAAAATACTCTATTTAACGAACGACCATATTGACGGGCATAAAGAACAGCACGTGTAATAAAGTAACGACATGTCTGTTTACGGCCTTGTTTAAACATAATTTGATTTTATATTGATTTTTAAGAAAAATATATTTGAGCTTTTCGTTGATTTTATATTTATTAGTAAAAATGTGTTTGAGCTTTCAGTTGATTTAATAGGGCTACATAGTTTACGATAGATATAAAACAACTAATATATATTGTGTTGTAAGCAGCCATAATACGTTGTGTATTCTACACGAGGTAAAACTCCAACCATTTCATATGGAATAAGCTAAAGTTAATTTTCACTTCGGGATTTGGTTTATCTTCATGTTAGTACGCTACGTTAGTATCGTCCTTGAAAATGTTCGTCTGATACAACGTGTTTATAGTTTATTTGGAAGATCTGCATGGTAAGCGAAAAAAGTACGATAGACTCGTCCCGGTAAGGGTCGCCCTGTCCGTGACATTATATACTTTTTCTTATATATGATAGATCTAGCACTACAGTTTTTATTTTAGCCGGACACCTATGCTTCAATCGCTTCAATTATAGCCTGCTTTAATATAAAAAAAGGTTTGTGATTTAACTCACTTCTTTTATACATAACAGTAGATTAGCTTTTTTTATTAAATTTTCAGCACTAGTTTTATATTAAATCTATTTTTGATATTTTATATAATAATAAAATCTAAAATTATATAGTGTTTTTATAATTGTCTGATTTTATTTGACAGAAAATTTCATAAACTTTTTCAAAATAATAAAGCCGTAATTATATAATATAGTATCAAATTTTGTTCAGAAATTTAACTCAATACTACACAAAAAGGTCCAGTGTCCTCAAATAGGGGTCATTTAGATTCATGTAAAGACTAATAGAGTAACGAGATCTTATCGTTCATTATACAAACGTATCGGCCAATAATTGCTCTTTAAAATGATATATTTACATTCGCCCCGCATTGTCCTTATATAACACTATTCTAAAAAGAGACTTGCATATTTCAATGAATGCTCACTTAAAATCCAGTTCTAGCCGGCTGGTTTAGGGGCGGAGCTACATGTATACTGATCACTTTCAAATCGATACAGAGAAGTCCGTATGGTAGTCGCGGTTAACGCGGAGTAATCAAGTATGGCGTGTGAGTAAATCGGTTTCAAAAAAACGCGACCTAAATTTAAGATGCTTATCATACAAGTATTTCGTAAATTCGTGTGCTTTTAGATATCTCAAAAGGGATTTTAAACATAACGAGAAAGTTTACCGGTTAAAAGTCTAAATTTATCCAGTAAATATAATATGTGATTGGGACTAGTTTCAGTCCATATATAGAGATCGTTACTACGATAGCAACGCATAGCAACGGGCAAAGTGTCTATTAGAACGGTTATGTACATTTCTGGTTCATTTCTCAGCTCACGATGGAATATAAATATAAGAAATAAATTGCGTACTTCCGTTATTCATGAGCTGATGACACTTCCATGCTTTTACTAGCAAAGTTAAGCGAGAAGCTTCGGGCTTCACGCACTTTGCTAGTAAAAGCATAGAAGTGCCATCAGCTCATGAATAAATACGAAAGACTCAAGCAGGAAACGTAACACAAACAATACACCCACCTCTCAAGCAGAACACACACACAGTCATACCACAACAAACACACACACACACACACGCAATACCATTCCTTCATCTACACACTAATAGAAAACAACACGCAAGACAAACATAAAGCAAAGTGAACATATGAGCCCGCCTTGGTACGGTCAGTAGCAATCAATAATTAACTATAAATTAATTAATCATTAACAACCACTGGGGGGTTAAACCTTGGTTTAGGGGCGCCCAACCTCACACTTATCTCCTGCATTCACCTATAAAGACAAACAGTGTACATAAAATATAAACCCTGTTCCACAACCTCACAATCAAAAAGAAGGCCGGAAGTACGCAATTCATTTCTTAAATGTAACACATGCATTTTGCACTTATTATAATGAAGTTATTGATCCAGTTTCCAGATCTCGTACGCGGAACATCACTTTTTTTCGTGACGTCATTGACATCTATTGTTATAGTTTGAAAGTAAAACGTATATAAAAAAAGAAGTGTTTGGATAGTCATTCCTATACGAAATCGCTTACATTCAATATAACCGTTTGTATTTCCAAGTTGTTATATGGAGTCTGCTTTGATTTCTGTTTAAAACGTGTGTACACATGTCCAAACAAAGCAATAATAGTAAAATAGGCTATTACAAGTATTAGTATGTTAATTTACTCGTTTAAAGGGTAATTGTAAAGGAGACAAAAAATCAAACACGGTTTCTGACTAGGAACAGACCAACGTAGGATTTGTAATCTCCCGTCTTTGCCGAAAACCGAACTTCATTCTATTGTTCAGAATGCCTACGATAATCGTTTGGATGAGGAAGCGATTCGTCCTGTCACGTACATGTATATATCGAAACTGTTTGCAAGAGGTATACACATTCGTAAGTAGTTTAAATATGAATAATCTCCTCGTATATTTGAATTACTAATTGGATATACATTGACCACTGTTTTATCTGAATAACTCCATTATTTACCAGTTTGGACAGTGATTAGAGTCAATCAAACAGCAAAATGTATTGACGGCTAAGATGGTGTTGCTTACATTAGTTTGCGTTACCTGTACGTCATGTTATGAAACTCGAATGTTTCGTGAAAATCTCAGTTTGGGATTTCGCTAACGGTATCATAGATGATATAACAAGGTCTGCAATGTAGTGTTGTCAGTATTGTTCCCTTTTTAAGATCAAATTTCCGGATTTAGCGTAGAAGCGATATCCATTGGCGGCTCTAACGCATTGATATACGAAGACAACCCGCAAAATTCAACCTGGAATGATTACCAACCACGTGCTGTGGATCTGATTCCACCAATATTGAGCAGTGCGATAGTACTGTTAAAGAAACCCAATACGTTAGCCCATCTTACACTTTGTGAGGTTGAGGTATTTGCAGGTAAGTTTAACAGCTTGAGTACCCTTACAACATGAGGATACTGATCAATAAACTTAAAAAATAAATCCTTATTGTTGACCGTCAGGTTCATGCCTAAATAAAAAGTAGTGTCAGTCTTTTAAGTGTTTATGATTCATATTAAGATCAAAATACACAAAACATACATTCTGCTGGCATAAAGAACGTTCCACTACAGTCGATTTCCTAATAACTGATACTAAGAGCGTTGATCGGCATGTGACACCAAGTCACTGGACATCTACTTTGGACACACAATTTTCTTACACTGGTTGTATCGTTGAACGAAACTGCATAAGATGTTCAATTGCATATACATGTATCATAGTATTATATTATAACTCATCTAAGAGCACAATAGCCGAGGGGTCTAATGCGTGATTTTATTTAAAAAGATATATGTATTGTTATTATGTTCCCCTTTAGGGGGGGGGGAGCATATAGTCGCCGCTTTGTCCGTCCGTCCGTGTATCCGTCCGTCCGGCACGCTTTTTTGTCCGGAGCATATCTCCTTAACGGTACACATAGGTTTATGAAACTGGATACAGTGATAGAGAATGAGAAAAGGAGGTTCAGTACACAAGAACCGTATCTCTCTCATCTCCCAATTTTGAATTTTCTCCCTTTTTCTCATAAAAAATCAATTTTGTCCGGAGCATATCTCTGGACTGTTACATAGTAAGTTGATGAAACTTGTTACAGTGATAGCGGATGATTAAAGGAAGTGCAGTACACAAGAACGGTAACTCTGTTATCTCCCAATATTGAATTATTCCCCTTTTTTCTGAAAATCCAAAACAATTTTGTCAGGAGTATATCTCTTGACTGCTACTCCGTAAGGTAATGGAACTGTATACAGTGTAGATGGTGACATAAGGAGGTGCAGTACACAAGAACCATGACTCTGTCTTCTCCGAATATTAATTTTTACCCCTTTTCTATTTAAAAAAATCAAATTTTGTCTGGAGCATATCTCCTGAGCATTGCACTGTAAGTTGATGAAACTTGATACAATGATACAGAATGAAAGAGGAAGTGCTGTACTCAAGAACCATAACTCTGCCATCTCCCAAAATTGAATTATCTCCCTTTTTCTACACATATTTTTAAAAACAAAATGTTCTGCCGCACTGTAACTTGATGAAACTTGATACATTGTTAGGGGATGACAAAAAGATGTGTAGTACACAAGAATCTCCAAATATTGAATTGCCTCCCTTTTTTCATAAAAAAAATCATTTTTGTCTGAAGCATATCTCCTGAAAGTTACATCATAAGTTGATGAAACTTGATACTGTGTTCACCTATTAAACATGCTATACCTTGGGTTTTTATGCCCCCAGAATCTACGATTCGGGGGCATATAGCTTTTGTCATGTCTGTTGGTTTGTCTGTCCGTCCGTCCGTCTGTCTGTGCCAAAAACCTTAACCTTGGCTATAACTCTTGTTTTTTTGTACCTGGACCTTTTATACTTGGCATGTGTCTTCCCTGTATTAAGACCTTTCCATCCATACAAACCTTTTTGACATTGTTACCTTGACCTCGACATTTGACCTACTTTGGTAAAAATCTTAAAATGGCTATAACATTTTCGCCAGTAGGTCTACGGCTTTCATATTTTATTTATATATTTCTTGTGTCAAGACCTTTCCAACCATACGAACATCTTTGACCATGTGATCTTTACCTTGACCTTTGACCTATTTAATCAAACTTCAACCAAAAACCTTAACCTTGGCTATAATTTTTGCATTTTTAAAACCTGGGCCTTTTATACTTGGCATGTGTATTCCTCATGGCAAGACCTTTCTAACCATACACAATTTTTTGACCTTGTGACCTTGACTTTGACATTTGACCTACTTTTGTAAAAATCTTTAAATGGCTATAACATTTGCACCAGTTGGCCCAGGGCTTTCATATTTTGTATGTATATTTCTTGTGTCAAGACCTTTCCAACCATACCAACATATTTGACCATGTGACCTTGACATTGACCTTTGACCTATTTAATAAAACTTTAACCAAAAACCTTAACATTGGCTATAACTTTTGCATTTTTGCACCTGAGCCTTTTATACTTGACATGTGTCTCCCTAGTGTCAAGACCTTTTCAACCTTACATACATTTTTGAACTTGTGACCTTGATCTTGACATTTGACCTACTTTTGTAAAAATCTTTAAATGGCTTTTACATTTGCACCAGTAGGCCCAAGCCTTTCATATTTTGTATGTATATTTCTTGTGTCATGACCTTTCCAACCATACGAACGTTTTAGACCATGTGACATTGACCTTGACCTTTGATCTATTTAATTAAACTTTAACCAAAAACCTTAACCTTGGCTATAACTTTTGCATTTTTGCACCTGGGCTTTATATACTTGGCAGGTGTCTTCCCTGTGGCAAAACCTTTCCAACCATACAAAACCTTTTGACATTGTGACCTTGACATTTGACCTACTTTTGTTAAAATCTTTAAATGGCTATAACATTTGCCCCAGTAGGCCTACGGCTTTCATATTTTGTTTAAATATTTCTTGTGGCAAGACCTTTCCAACCATACCTACACTTTTGCCCTTGTGACCTTGACCTTTGACCGGCTTTTGTATAAATCTATTTGTATGTTTCTTGTGGTAAGACTTCTTCAACCATGCCAATGTTTCATTTACCATGCGACCATGAATTTTGACCTACTTTTGCAAATAAGCATTACACTACAGAACATGACGCTGGCTGGGGGCATTTGTGTTTCACAAATATATTGCTTTTCATCTGATCTTCACCAAACTTTCTGAAAATGTTTGTTGACATAAAATGGAGACCATGTTGGATAACCAGCGGCGCCAATTTATGCTAGGCTCTTTGGAGTAATGGCCCATGAATTCCTCAAAATGGCGCTTTTATGGCGCTCCACGACAGTTTCTGCTCTCTAACTCGTACATTTTACATTTGATAGTCTGGATTACCCTCCCTGTATCATCGGGAGCATTCGTGTAACTGGAACACGCTCTTGTTTCTCTGTGGGGAGCATACATCGTTGGGAACGATATTCTTGTTTTTCAATAAAATTATGAGGATACATGAAGAACAGCTCGGATATGTATGCCTATGTCTACAACCAGCTGTAGTTTTAATTGTTACAAACTCTTTCACCGCCGTAGGCGACTATGGTTGACTTTGCATACAGTTTGGATCAAGATCAGACGCCGCGTAACGCGGAGTCTGATAAGGAATTAACTTTTTTACAGTCGAAATGAAATTTCTTTAGTCATACTGTTTTAAATCTATCTTTGAAACAATCTTGCAGACAACGCTTTCTGAAGCAGATTACAGTATGGTGATGGAAGGGTAAAACACCTCACAACATAATGGCGTTCAATAATAGAACTGATACATGAATATCTAAATGTAATGGAACATTGGAAGCACAGCGTTGAAGCTATCAACATACATTACTTAAAGGCACAATATTGCCTAAATTTACGTTTACAACGCACACTTTCTTATACTATTATGTGTGCAGTTTCTGCGTATTCAAAATACTGTAGATGATATCGACTGTAACATGCCTTACATAACTGTATACAATGTACCACCATTTCATAAAGAATCATACATAAATGTGTCGATATCTTATCGAGATTGATAGCCAAAACAGCGCTTTGTTTACATAACAAATATCAGTGTTTGGTACCGTTAACTCCACGTGATCGATGTTGACGACAATACTTAAAATAAATGTGTTTGAACGCATCAGTTTGTGAGACATTTAGCGGACACATTTAAGGTTATTTGAAAATCTATTGAGAAGTTGTCTATAATTCCAACCGCAAATACCTATGACGTTATCGACGTGTATGTGTGTGCAAATGACCTTTTACTGAGTATACGCAGTACGAATTCGTCGTTATTTGTATGTGAACTCAATTTAAAACTTAACCAATTTCCACAAATTTCACAGGTTTGTAAGCGTATTATCTAAACAAACAATACGCGCTACTTCTTTTTAAATTTTACAATTTCGAACGTGTCGTATTTTTTATCTGAGACAAGAACATGTCATAATTTTTATCTGAGACAAATTCGCAATTTGGTAATTTGAGAGTTACATTCTAGCTTTAAGCGCAACAACTGCATAATGTTGTACTACTAGATGTGTATAGATTATCAATATTGTCTGCTCAGTTTAAGATTTGGATTTGTTATTATTTTACGTCGTTTCAGCAGTATATCTATTATATCACGACGTCAAGCTTATTAGAACTACAGGAAGATCCCAGAAGATCTTAATATACTGTTCCAGGTGTAAATCGACGACTGAGTACAACAACCAACCTTCCGCAAGTCAGCTGGAAGGCTCACTGCATAAAAAGTATGAAGTGCCGAGACCGGAATTCGAACCCAGAGCGGCGAAGAGTTTAGTGATTGTCAGTCACGATGACTATAACCACTAGGTCACGGAAGTCCATCATCATAGCAGTGAACTTGTTAAACACTGACTCAATGGCGTATCTCCTGATATATATATATAGTGTATAGTGTATTGCTCAGTTGCATATATCATAGTACAATATATATCAGGAAATACTCGCAGGGAACGGATTTTCCGCCATCACTGCCATGACGCCCTCAATTTTAAACAATTGTTTTCTGCATTATTTTGTATTTTTTCCTTAGATATTTTGACGTAAGAAATTAAAAAAATGAATGTCGAAAAGATAAGATTCAAACTCATTGTACTCGGGGTAAAGCAGTGAATGTATTGATATAGTATAGTATAATACGTCGTATATATCACGAAATACTAGGCAAGAGGTTTCTAATTTGTAAGCCTCGGATTTTCAATGAAGAAACAAGTTTTCATACACGACTTCATTTAAAACCCGAAGGTCTGTCACCGTTTGTCTGCTGATGTGACGAAAACGTAAACAACACTTTTATTGTTATCATTGCTTTGAAGATTTTCTTATGTCTTACGACAATTGTACCAGTGTATTGATACTGTTCTGCTTTTTAACCACAGAGTGTGAACATGGCAAATGTGGTTGGAATTGTTTGGATGTATGCCAGTGCTCTACTGTAACTACAGGGACATACCGGCTAGATGGAATATGTCCATACGGTTGTGTGAGTGGATGGAGAGGTCAAAATGGACGATGCGATAGTAATATGAGTAAGTTTACTTTCACGTACACTCCGATTAAATTGTGTGAATGCTATTGGCTTAAACACGCTTACTGTTTCGACTATTTGATTGTTTATCATTGTTTTGATTTGCAACATTTATCGCTTGGTATATTTTGAAAATTAAAAATCATTTTAATGAGTTAAACAGAAAAGGTGTCTGTGAGTCTGATAGTTTTTTATTCATTTAAAGAGTAAACCAGCTCTAGCCGCAAAAGGTTCAGTCCCTGGTCAGACATGGCAATGACAGCCAGAGAGCTGATCTGGACCTGTTTTATTTTCGGTTAATATAGTTTTCAATTGTCGAAGCATTTTAATCACCAATACGTGGATTTATACCAGATACAAGCAATGGCTTTTCTATTGCATACAGTTCCGTTTCTCTTTCATCCGACAGTTTGCCTACAATATTGAACACTGCTAAAATAATGACACAAAGGCAGTCGCATCACTTGTACATCATCGGGCGGGGGATCAAACTCACGGCCCCTTGCTTGTTTAATAAATACAATGTATGCTGTCGGTGGTGAACAACTAGATTGTAAGTGTATACTAGATGCAGATTGTGTAATATGTAATGTAGTATGCAATATTCATCGCCTTGGCAATTATAGTTGACAATCAGCATTTACAAATTAACTGTTCTGAACAAAAACCCAAAACATTCCTTCTAAGAGGCCTAAACTGACAAGTTTGAAAAATATGTACTTACTGTCTTTACACAACAGCCAGGTTCATCTAGGTTGACATTCATCTAGACAATATTCTGTCATGATGTCACAGGATTCGTTTTTTGTGCAATTACCACATATTTCCCGGCGGGATTTGCCATAAAAATAGCATTGCACGCTTGAACGATACTCATTTTAATATATAGTTTATAGTATATTTATCTTCTTAATCTCTTTTCTAAGATAAATATCGGATTGATTAGTAAATGTTTGAAGTCATCTTTTGTAGAACGTATACAGTACCTATATTGTTGATGTATCTCGGGTAACAAAGCAAAACATTATGTTATGTTTTTGCAAATTTCACATATCTGACTGCAAACACTGATAATTCCAGTACAACAAGCAACTGTTATTTTCTTCGCAACTAAACACTATTGGGTGTAAATACAGGTAATAATAATAATAGCTCGCGATTGATTCAAATTTACTATGGAAAGTTTATTGTCCCGGTGGATTTCAGCCTAGAGCGACTTCACCTGGAAATATGGTCCAATCTATAGAGTCTATAGATCTAACTGAACCTCGGTTGATTCGACTAAAGTGACGTTCTTTGACCGGTGAACCGAAGTGTGGACGGACTATTCTCAGTTTCCATTGGTTCTACAAACGATGTTCCTTTGCCTACCTTAATGCGCATGCACCGGCTGCAATTTTGCCTGACTAAATGTTCGAACTATAGTTCAAAGTGAAGTTCCTACTAGATGGACGGGCGGCTGTGTAAGGCAATAACAACATAGTTTTCAAAACTTGACACGGTCTTTTTCATGCCATAACTATACATCTATGACGAATGTTCTATCCCAATAAAAGTATGTATCCAAAGCAATGTACATATACGCATATTGCGAATGAAGTAGAACCAATACATTTGACGAGTTATTCGTTGTCTGAAAAAGTAAAGTTTAATTTTTAAGTAATTATACTCAAAACCATAAAAGGAAAATGCTATGAGAATTGTATGTTACAGTTTTTCTTTCATGAGCCTTATCTGTAGTATTTAAGGAATACTTCGAATATTTGTTGTATTCATAGAGGTATGGACACAAATCTGGTCACACTGTATGACACCGCGAAGTTTGACCATGTTTTTTCTTCATACCTCCATGAGTACAAAAATATTCGAATTATTCCTTAAGTACTACAGATAAAGTTCATGAAATAATTATTCCTTATAATTTAATATCACTACTGAATTTAGTAGTTAGTAGAGAGAATCTGACACGAGTGTTCATTATTTAACACTTTTAAAACGTAGGATGTAGTCCCTCCACCTTTTGTATTTTCCGCCAAAACGAGGTGTTGTTTTGTAGCAACGTCGTCGTCAATGACGTCATTTGGCGTCCTGATTCATGCAACACTTGTGGAGAGCAGTTAGACTAAGATAAAGTTTGTTCAGACAAGGCGTGGCCTGAATTTATTTTCTCTCATGGGGTTATGAAACCAAAATTACAGCCACTCACAGTAATGAAAACAAAGAATATCAAATTATACTTACTCTTTATCTGTCCACAACAGAGCTTTCGCTTTTTAAACAAGC
The DNA here is from genome assembly GCA_922989275.2 of Gari tellinella. NCBI lineage: Eukaryota > Metazoa > Mollusca > Bivalvia > Cardiida > Psammobiidae > Gari > Gari tellinella. The sequence continues at coordinate 31,081,904 of OV277872.1, read as the reverse complement.
ACAAAATGTATCATTTAAGCATGCGGTGATCATCTTTATGGTAAAGACTGTCGAGAAAGATGTGGTAATTGCATAAACAACGAGCCTTGTGACATCACGACAGGTCACTGCCCCGGTGGTTGTCAGCCTGGATGGACAGGGCGTCTGTGTATTGACAGTAAGAACTTATTGTCCTAATTTGACACAATTATGTGGACCGTCAATTGATACGCGCATGTTCCAATAGAATCGTTTATATAGTACCAATAACGCTCCATTCAAATTGGTTGGTGTCAACTCAACTTTGGTTTAGGTTTACTTAATAAAAGAAATGACATCCAAGAGTCAAGTAATTACAGGCACCATTCTTGTCAGTGACGAAACGTTAGCAGGTACTAGTAATACCTGACTGATAACAAAATTGAGCAGTAACGGTATACACTGAAACCCCTCTAAACCGAACAACATAACTTTCCGATTTAAAGGGTTTTAAACCCATAGCTTGTTTCTAGTATTGAAGAAAGCTGATCACTTAAAGCAGGTTGATAGTAAAGAAGAATGCGCCTTACGGCGCATTCTGCTTTACTGTCAACCTGCTTTAAACTACATGTATCATCTGCAAGAATATATAGAAACTATTTCTGATGATACATATCCATGAATGTATTTTCTTAAGTTAAGGACTAAACCAAAGGCATAAAATGAATATGTATGGTGTAGTTAGGTTCAAATTAAATGGGCTGTAAACGGGATCAAAGTTTTTGTCCGGTTTTGAGATAATTCCGGTATTAAGAGGTTCCGTTTTAACGGGGTTTTCACTGTATTAATTACTTTTGAACCGTCCAAAAGGTGTGTCCTCTATATATCTAATCAATGGTTTACAGCAATTAAGCAGATTACGTGAATTGTATCTTCGACCAACACTACGACTATAGCTGCAGAAGAGGTAAAGGTGGCGTTTCATTTGTTTAGATCCCTTGACAGTGTGACGGTGTGTGTGAAGAAGGCCACGTTTCTGCATAACAAGTCATTTTTCACTCTACACGAGCATTTCTCTTAATTCCATATTATGTTTCTTGCTTCGAAGACAGGTGACCACTCAAGGCAGTTTGAAAGTACAGCAGAATGCGCCATTGGGGCTCATTGCGCTCTTAGTCTTCTTCAGCTTTTTTATCTGCCATTTGCTAGGATATAGATTATATCTAGTATGCTTCATACATGTATATTTTCATGAGTGTATACGTAGGAACTGTTTCTGTCAGTAGACGAATACAGAAAATACACTAATATGCGTATTCATGAGGCTAACTTGGTACTGTATGATTGTTTAGGGTAGTGGTGAACTAATGGGTAAAAAATAGTGTTTAGTTGATTTAGGTCAAAACGAATATTGTAACAATCAATAATTATTATGCTGCGTGAACATGTATCAAGTTATTGGTCGAATGTCAATACAGGCTGTCCACGTTACACGTACGGAACAGAGTGCACAGGTCGGTGCGGAATGTGTAAGGACAGCCAGCCCTGTGATATCTTTAATGGCGAGTGTTACAATGAGTGTGAAACAGGATACCAGGGCAAGACATGTAAAGCCAGGAAAGAAACAAACTGTGAATGCATCTCAGCTGGACCCATCATTGGGGGATTTGCTGCAGTCATTGCTCTTCTTGTCCTTGTTATAGTGTGCCTTCTTCTCTACATACTACGTACGAGAAGACAGCAACAAAGCAGGTAAGTAATTGCAAATACAGTGAAACCCCTCTAAACTTGAACCTCTGTTAGCCGGAATTCCCTCTAAACCGGACAAAACGTTGGACCTGTTGTTAACCCTTTTTTAATTTCAACCTATAACGCTATAAATATACCTTTTTACGAATTTGATTTATTCCTTGACTGAATAAATTACATTCATGAATATATTATCACACATACTTTTCATATTCTAGCAGATGACAGCTTAAAACAGGTTGGTAGAAAAGCATAATGCGCTTTACTTTCAACATGATTGAGTTGGTCAGCTGTCTTAAATTCTAGATACAATCTATGGAGTAAAACCCCTCTAAACCGGAAAGCTCTCTTAACCGGAAATTTATGTTGTCCCTGAACATATCCGGTTTAGAGGGGTTTCGCTGTACTTTCGTGCGTTTTCGTCTGGTAGGCAAACAAAACATGTTTCCTAGCTTAAAAAGCAAGTATACCCTAGCACTACGGGTCAATGGCACTATCCACTAAGCTATTGGAACACAGTGGCTTTTGATTATCGACTGAAGATACATGTAGTATACTTTCTGAAGTTTTCATTGATCAATAAATAAAGTATACGGAAACTTTCTATGGTACAAACGAAAGTTGACGGAAAGTGATGACTGCCAGTTCAAACCTTATTGATAATACCATCGGAAGTTTCAGTATACTTTATATATAGATCAATGGCAACTTCAGGAAATATACTTCAGTCGACTCAAACATCACTGTGTCGCAATAGCTTAGTGGATAGTGTCATTGACTCATAGTGCTAGGGTCGTTGGTTCGATTCCATACACTGTTTTGAAAATGTCCACATGGGTATCTTTTATATAAATATAATTATATATTTTACTAAAATAAATCAGTACCGGTAAACGTTTTGGTAAAGAAAAACTTGCTGCTTAATGAAATACAAAAGTAAAACAGTGTTTTCTGCCGTAGAGTGTTTTGCATAACGTGATGTTGCTTTAAGTATGTTTCCATCAAAGTTTCCTTAGGCAAGTTTCACTTTACTTTATTTGATAAAATTGCATTTATGTCATGGTTTGTATATCATAAAAAAGATTTTAAAATGCACTTTAAGAAATACTGCAACACAAACTCTATCGAGGATCGAACCCTCAACCGTTACCTTTGTATCACAGGTACATAACCACTGAGCCATTACCGACTACATGTATTTATTTTTCGGAGTCATCGTTGAATTGCTTATTTACTATACACTGTAGGTGTTTCCGGAAGGTAAATATAGCTCTCGGAAAATACGGAATATTTATAAACTGAAAGGTCCAACCTTATTTACAATAGCTAGTGACTGGTAAATAAGTGTGTAATAGACATGTCATTATTTCAGCCAAGCCAACGAAATGGCTGTGGATTCATACGCAACATTAGATACAAACAGCAGCATCACGGAAACCCACCTCTACGAAACTATGGAACACACAGAATCAACAAGCATTTGAACTTGACAATGTGATGACTGGGTGGTAATTAATTGGCAAACATCGGTTTATAACAAATATCACAAATAAAGTCAAGCCGGGTTTTTAGTTTACTTTATCCAGCAAGCATGAAATGCTGAACAAAACAAAGTAGTTACATGTACATGTATATAGACATGCATTAGAGGTGCATTTGATTTTGAATTGTCAGATGCTGGAGGATATACATGCGGTGGAGAAAATATTATTATTTTTGGTTTAAACGCAAAGGAACCTTTCTAACTATCTGTATTCATTTTACTCTGAGTGTCGAACAGTTTGGATCCTGATATGGCTCCAAACAGTTTGCAATTGGCATAACGTTTTAGCATTAACGCGTTTATTTGGACAGAATAATGTCTTCATTGTAATAAAGACTTACGATGTTTATCATTCATGCAGTGTTCCCTCTTAACAACGGTCCTCTCAACAACGGTCCTCTCAACAACGACTCCCTCCTAACAACGACCATTGCCGCAGTTCCCACAACAAGACAGACATATCTAACCCTTTTATTGCTGCTATATCGTCTGATTAAAATTGTCCTCTGCTATTTTTCTCAAAGTTACAAAATTGACATTTTGACAGATTATACATTAATGACGAGTGATAAACATATTTATTCCAGATCAGACGCCGCGTTTCGCAGCGTCTGATCTGGATTCAATCTGTTTGCAAATGAAAGCCGATTCCCCTCCCTATAACGACTCCCTCCGAACAACGTACACAATATTTGTCTCCCAATGGGTGTCGTTGTTGAGAGGGGGCGCTGTAAATACATATTTTTATATCGCTTTAGAATCTGTCTTGGTTTGCTTTTTTCTGTACACTAATGTTTATGTACCCCTCAGATACTAGTATCAACATCCCTATCTGTTCAATCATAATAAAAAGCAATTAATTGAACTAAACGCGTTTGCACTTTAACATATTCAGGTATTATTTGTTGTCAGTATTGAGGACAGATGGTAGCGTGTAGCAAGGTGACAACTAAGGCGAATGGCCCATAAGGAGAAATTTGCTTACTGTCAGTCTGTTTAAAGCTTTTGTAATTTTTAACCGTCTAGGGTTTAAATGAGGGTATACATTTTACCAAATGGAAATGTACACAAACTTGTTAAATCATAATAGAAACTAAATAAAAGTTACACACAACTGTAATAAAAGACATGATTTCAATATGCTGTATTTATAAAATGGTATAAAATTAGTTTTGAATACTTGCCATTTACTTTCCTTAATACTAATACAGTGGATAATCTGTTATTCTTTCCCGTTTAAACGCAAACGTACGCAAACGCAAAGCACTAAAACGTAGAAAAGTACAACTTTTGGACAATTCTGATAATTCATGTTTATCTTGGTGGCAAACAGGCGTTTCGCTAAAATTATTATTTCCATTGCAAACAGTTTAGAGCCAGATCAGACACCGGGTAACCTAGCGTATGATCAGGCTCCAAACTGTTTGTCACTCATATGTAAACACTGACATTTTTACACGTTATTGCAATGCATATTCGTTTAATTTGCGTTTTTAATGGGAACGAACAACGCATTATCCTTTATACGTATGCAGAAAAAATGTGAATTAGAATATAAGTTAAAGATGTATTTATGTCATATAATATCAATAACTTTACCAGCTGTCTTAATACGTCTAAATGCTTCTTCAAAAATGTCTGCCTAGAAAATATTTGTCAATTTCTTTGTTATTATGCCTCAATAAGTTCAATAATTGTTTTGTAAATAAAGTATTCTAACGTGACACGTGTTTTTGTGACTATTAAAAATAGAGGGTGCTCATAAAAGATATATCTCATACATTTTACAACGCTCTTCCCGTTTTCCTCACACGGTTTAACTATAATGACTGACCTGACATGACATCATCAATTCGTTCTTTATCAGTTGTGTACCTGTCATGTTTCTATTTTTCTGTCTTTTTCGTGTAATGTGTGATTTGTGTTAGATTGTGGATCTGTTAATATGCATTGTGTGTTTGATAGAGTGCAAATTAGATGGCGGCTCAATCGCCGTTCCCCTGGCCTTCCGGCCAAGGTCAGGGGGTCGAACACAGGAAGTACAGTGGAGAATCTGTTATTCTTTCCCGTTTAAACGCAAACGTACGCAAACGCAAAACACTAAAACGTAGAAAAGAACTACTTTTGGACAACTCTGATCATTCATGTTTATCTTGGTGGCAAACAGTGTGGAGCCTGATCAGACGCCGGGTTACCAGGCGTCTGATCTGGCTCCAAACTGTTTGCACTGCAAATAATAGTTTTAGCGTAAACGCGTTTATTGGGAAAGAATAACAGATTCTCCACTGTACGTAAGCACTGGTTCAAATTCAATCAGTACGTTTATTACAGTGTAGATCCAACCATCTGCGAATAATAAAACAATAATAAGAAAATAGTAATGATACACTACACGTCATTCTAATATATGAACCGAGCACTGCTCAGCAGTGTACAACCATAAAGCTGGAGGGGACCCAAATGTACGGAATGTAACAAATAATCCAACAGAAGATCATAGTGAAGATTCAATTATTTAATCTGATATTGAAGAGGCAATAAAGGCTCTCAAGAAAGGAAAATCACCAGGTGTAGATAACATACCAGCAGAACTAGTACAAACAGGGGAAGAGGATAATTATGAACACCATTCTAACCAAACTTTGTAATAATATATGGAAGGCAGGCATCTGGCCACAGTCATGGACACGATCTCTTGTAATAACACGTCCGAAAAAAGGACACCTTTAAGCAATACAACATTTATTGAACAATCCGCCTTATCAGTCACCCTTGCAAGGTAATCTTAAGAATAATTCTGCATAGACTTAAACATCAGGCAAACAATATTATAGCTATAGAGCAGACAGGTTTGAGAGAGAAAAGGAGCACCGTGGAACATATATTCAACCTCAGAATCCTAGCAGAAAAATGTTTAGAACCTCAAAAAGAGTTATAATAATATTATTATTTATATAATGTATTCATAGATTTCAAGAAGACTTGGCATGATACACTAAGGGCCACTATGAAGAAATATAAGATTAGTCCCAAAATGATTGTTTATGTCAATGCTACTAGCGCTGCATTTTACAAAGGGTATATTGAAAATTTGTTCCGCACAACAGTAGGAGTTCGTCAAGGCTACTTACACTCGCAAACAATAGTTAATAACTTTCTGGAAAGAATCATGAAAGATGCACTAGATCATTACACTGGAACACAAAGCATCGCAGGAAGACCTATAAACAACCTCCGTTTCTCAGACGGTATCGATAGTTTGGAGGGAACACAAATTACACAATCAGAGCTGAACAGTAAGATAACGCCTCCATGGCATACGGCATGGAGATTAGTGCGAAAATAAAATAATGACAATCAGTATAGTAAAGGACACAATAGATGACATCATCGTCTAAACGGCTAAAACCTGGAAACAGTGAAACAGTGCAAGTACCTCGGACCACTAATGACTGACCAAGGATCCCAACCAGACAGCATAGCTCCTAATGCGTTGCACTTGCTAAACTCAAACCCATTTGGAGAGACAAGAACATAATACTTGGTTCAAAAGTAAGACTTTTAAGATCGCTTGTGAAACGATTTAAGAATAGGTATAGTACGAAACTTAGAAAACCAGCCTTTAGCAAAAGATAAGTTGATGCCAGGAATAAACTGTCGCCTCTTCAGTAGACTCCTTTAAGACTCGCTTAAAGACATCTCCTAACGACCTTTGGGTCATAACGCCTTTCCAGACAATAATTATTTCCTTGCAAAGAGCATGAACCTTGTGGACATGTCGGTAGCAAAGAACCATAGGAACGTCTCATGTGAGACCCGACTTTTATATTTGAGAGTTTGGTTAAAATAACCATTGAAAAGCACTAGAGCATGACTATAATAAGGGCCTCACCAGGTAAACTGAGATTCGTTCACCGCCGGTAGCTTGTGATGCATGCTTTGACAGTTGGATTCACACCTTCGAGAACAATGGCGGTGGACTCCATCGATGGACTGAGGAAATATCTTTAAATAACCACTGCGTAGTAAGTTCCAAATTCGACCCTGAATGCTACCAATATATACTGCTTATGCATAGTAAATCTATTCCTCACATACAGTGGAGAATCTGTTATTCTTTCCCAATAAACGCGTTTACGCTAAAACTATTATTTGCAGTGCAAACAGTTTGAAGCCAGATCAGACGCCGGGTAACCCGGCGTCTGATCAGGCTCCAAACTGTTTGCCACCAAGATAAACATGAATTATCAGAATTGTCAAAAAGTTGTACTTTTCTACGTTTTAGTGTTTTGCGTTTGCGTACGTTTGCGTTTAAACGGGAAAGAATAACAGATTCTCCACTGTAACTGCTCCTGATTTCTATAGCGAACAACGATCACAAAGTCCTTGTCTCCAACACGTGACATTAACGTCACTATTAATAAAAGCGTGTTGACGTCACCGGGGTTCCTAAATGTGCATATTGCTTTAAGAAATAGCTTAACATCGTTGGTTATATGAGAAAAAGAATCTGTCACTCGTCGATGTTTAAGACAAGTTGATCTCAATCTCGTTTAGAATAGAAAAGTTATTAAGTTCGCCAATGCTCGCTTAATAACATTTCAATTCTAGACTCGTTTGAGATCAGCTTGTCTTAAACATCGACTCATGACAGATTCAATATTACTGCACAGTAAACTGTACTTATCAATTACCAACCATCTTAGGGATGGGCAGCACAGACATTAGAATAAACTAAGGATTTTTTTTTAATATTTATCTTCAATGTAAATACATTACATGTACATAATATCTATAAAAAGTACACTACTATAATTAGTGTATTTGGTTTAAAGGGTTAATTTAAATGCAGTGTGACTGAATATATATTTTGATAAGCGTGTTAAACAGTTAAGATCCTGACCAGACGCAACGGTGCGTCTGATCAGAATCCAAACTGTTGGCAAATGCTTTTTGGCGGTATTGACAGTGCACCGGTTAAGTTTCAGTACACGTAAATGAAGGGTGAACGACATCTAAATCTCAACACTTGTCTGTGGTGGCATTCACTAACCGATTACGACAAAACCGACACTAATTGGTTTGCAATGCGCCGTTCCCTACAATTGTACTGTTAACTCTTTCTTCGCCATAGTCGACTAAAGTTGACTTTGCAAACAGTTTAGATCCTGATTAGACGCGGCGTCAATCAATGCGGCGTCTGATCAGGATCCAAAAGGTTTGACAAATCGTATTGACTATTGAGATTTGGTAAGACATACTGCCTTTGAACTAACTTTGAAACGGCTTTTCAGACTAAAATAGTGAAATAGACGGCAATACGGCAATGAATGGGTAAAAATCGTACGATAATTTGGCGGCTAAAGCCTTAAAACTGTTTTGATCATCATTCAAACGATGACCAATCAGGTTAACCAAAACTTCAAATGACCGGAGTACTTAAAATGTAATACTTGCTTTAGTACATGCATAAGTACAGTTGTAAACTGTTTGCAACTAAGATTAAAAAAATAGTTAAAAATATTCTAAAATAATTAGTATTTCCGACAGTAATTGCAATACGTTTGTGGTTTTTTTTAATTAAAACGGGAAAAGAAACATTCTTCCCCAATGACCATTGTTGCTTCATGTTGATATACAGCAGAAGTAGTACATGTGTACCACAGTGTTCAAAGAAGGAGAAAAAGATAGAATAATAATAATAAGTGAAAGAGTAGTGGTATACAGTGGAGAATCTGTTATTCTTTCCCGTTTAAACGCAAACGTACGCAAACGCAAAGCACTAAAACGTAGAAAAGAACAACTTTTGGTCAATTCTGATAATTCTTGTTTATCTTGGTAGCAAACAGTTAGGAGCCTGATCAGACGCCGGGTTACCCGGCGTCTGATCTGGCTCCAAACTGTTTGCACTGTAAATAATAGTTTTAGCGTAAACGCGTTTATTGGGAAGGAATAACAGATTATCCACTGTAATAATTATAATAGCAATAATAAAATAATTATAATAACAAATATTCATCATATATTTGCAATAACCATAAGGATAATAACCATGTTCATTAGCAATATTATATCGAGTAAAGTACAAAATAGCAAAAACAGGTAAACGGTTGCAATGGTATTATCAGCTACAAACGCGTCGGTTAGTTTGTTTCATTTCAAATTTACCCTTTGTGTCAAGCTTATAATGTTGCCTTTTCATTTACATTTGATTTTTAGATTCCGGCTAGCAAACAGTGTTTATTAGTCGTATATCTTTTAAACAAAAACAAAAAGAACATTAACAATGTGTAAACAGTAGAGCAGACGTTATTCTATCCCAATAAACTCGTTCACTCTAAAACGATTACATGTACTTCCATAACAAACATTTTGGAGCCAGATCAGATGCCGGGTACAGTGGAGAATCTGTTATTCTTTCCCAATAAACGCGTTTACGCTACAACTATTATTTGCAGTGCAAACAGTTTGGAGCCAGATAACCCGGCGTCTGATCAGGCTCCAAACTGTTTGCCACCAAGATAAACAAAAAATATCAGAATTGTCCAAAAGTTGTTCTTTTCTACGTTTTAGTGCTTTGCGTTTGCGTACGTTTGCGTTTAAACGGGAAAGAATAACAGATTCTCCACTGTACCTAGATCAGACGTCACCGTACAAATAACACAACAATTGAAATCCGTATATCGTGTCTGGTATAGGAGACCTTCATGTTTATCTCATATACGAAACTCGGCTGTTTAAATAATGGTCCAAGAACATGCGGAATGCTCTCGGCTGACCTTTGACACGTCAGACCTAGATGTTTGACTATAAAACTAATTTAAATCTCATTGAGTGTGAGTATGTCAGGGCCTCTCTAGACAGCTTTTGCAAACGTTTATCATGCTTTACAGTTACTTTCACACCTAGTTGGAACAATGGGGGGCGGCATTGAATAAACTTGGGTAATGTCTTAAACATTTTTTAACCCTTTCATGATCAAATTTGTCGATAGTTTTGTACCCCTTCATCATCATAACGCTGTCTGCCTCAATATTGTCGTTTACAATATCTTTTCAAAATTATATTTAAAGCAATATGACTGACGCAATTTCGAAATGAGTGTCAAAGAGTTTGCAAACGCGCTGATGACGCATTGAGAGTGAACGGGTTAGACGCATTGAGAGTGAACGGGTTAGACGCATTGAGAGTGAACGGGTTAGATGGAGATTTGTTTTGCCATAAATGCGGATTCTTCTCATACATACCTTGACATTAAAATTGGTACATGACATTGTTTTGATGAACTGCACATTGTCGTCACAATCCGTCAACTTCTCTATGAGTGATGTCCCTTTTGGAACTTAAGAAGTATCAGAAGTACGTCGTTTTCTGTATTTTCCCAAACTTTTCAAAATTGAGCTGAAATTTGATGTAATAAGTTCTTTCGATGACCTCATGTTTTCAGATAAAAAAAAACTGAGAGTGATAAAGACATTTTAAATTGATGGCCTGCATATCGAATATGCGTTTTTTCAACTAATCCGTGACATATGCACCTGGCGGGCGTAGTGCGTGCTGTTTGTGAAGTTATGGTTATATATACTGTTATTGAAATATTATCTTTTTTTCTAAAAAAAACACGCTTGTACTTACACAATTGTGTCCATGGTGACCAGCGTGGATCCTTATCAGCCCCCATGTTAATTGGTATTAACGGTACATTGCTAGCCACTCAGGTTTTGAAATCATCAATTTACTCAGGACGGATATAGTGCTCCCTCTCTACAACGACGCCCAATGGTAGACAACGATCGTGCACGTTGATCGGAGGGAGTTGTTATAGGGAGGGAAATTTGCTTACATTTTCAAACAGCTTGAATCCAGATCGGATGCCGCGTAACGCGACATCTGATCTGGATTCAAGCTGTTTGTCACTCGTCATTGTGGTTTTTTTTCTGTCAAAATGTCCAATATGTGGCATTGAGAAAAATGGCAAATGACAGTTTTAAGCAGACAGTATTGCATTCGTGAAAAGGTTGGTGATACTCGTCATGCTTGGGGAACATCGGCAATCGTTGTTGTAAGGAGGAACTCATTGTAAGAAGGACAATTGTAGTGAGGGAGCACTGTATAGTTTTCGTCATCCGAGGGTTATATAGGGTTTGTGTTAAAATTCATTCAAACGAGTCATTACAACGAAACTATTTCCGACTGTATGCACTTTTAACTCATTCGCCACGGACACATTTAATGGACAACTCCAAATTCTAATTTAGTATAGGCATTTTTAGACTATTGTGGTTTATTTCATCAATATATATCAAAACGACAAACCGTACAGACATTGAGTAGAGAGCTCCTCGAGAAAATGTCTACACTGTTTGCATTAGACTGGTTTATTCTTCAAAGGTACACTGTTTGTTAATGACGACTATACTCGGCGCTAGGGTTAAATATGTTACTGGTGTTTGTTTACTACGTACCTGTTGGTGAACGTGGACCGCAGAAGAAAGTACATACTATTCCCTTTAAGTGAAAAGGTATGCCATATCTTATTTTCAAGGAAGTACGCTCGAACTTGTATTTAGCTGGCGGGAATATATAGTAACTAGAATGTGACTTTATATGATCGCCGACAGTCAACAAATTCAATATATTGTATATGTATGACACATTTGCAATCGCTTATCTTTTATATCTTAACCTTACGAACGCAGTTTAATCGTTGCCTGATAAACCCGTTTATGCATAGTGTCCCATAAAAGGGACATAGGCAAACAGTGTAAACTCTGATCAGACGTCACATAGTGCGGTCTCTGGTCAGAGTCTATACCGTTTGCTAATATGAATTTCAATATAAAGCAAAACGAAAATGGGAATTAACAACAGGCAACCTTTACATTAAAAAATGGCCAATCCATTATATAAGCATGTAAGAATCCTTTTGGCATAAATGGGTTAACTATTCGTCTGCGACCATTTTTCTGAGTATAACCTTTTCATTGTTATTATGACGTAATTAATCCAGTGGCTGCCATAGTATCGTCTGCTTTTAACTATACAATTTGGAATTGTATGCGTTTTGTTTACTTAACACATTATCCCCTGAAACTTCCAATGGACAATTCCATTTTACAATAAAGGCTGGTCCATTATAGACTATTTAGGGTGTTTCTTGTATAATATATTATAAAATGACAGACAGTGAAGTCCCTGATTAGAGGGCTCCTGCAGGAGCCCTCTAATCACACGTGGGGCCAACTAGGTATTACGATGAAATTTTTGTCTACGACAACCTATATGGGTATTATAACAAATTTGTATTGCTACGAAGGCAATTTTGTTGTCGTAGACAAACATTTCTCACTATATACACTGACTTCGTAGCTATACAAATCTCTTATAATACCCATATAGGTTGTCGTAGCTAAACAGTTTGATGCTAATACGTAGTTGGCCCCCCGTGAATCAGGGACTTCACTGTTTGCATGCGACAAGTGTACTCTTCACAGGTACACTGTTGGTAGAGGACGCATATATGCGTCACTAGGGCTAAATGAGTTAAGAAACGTTGAATAGTCTGGATGCAGAACAGCGTCTGGTCAGGATCAAAACTGTTTGCACATGTCAGTATTGTTGGCCAAGGCAGTGATAGGGTAAATTTCTGGATGTTTGTTTAAAATATATAATACCGGCGGTAGTAGTCCAGTGGTAACACGTTGGACTACGGTACCAGGGGTCGTGATTTCGATCCCCGCCGGACTAGGGGATTTTCTTTCGAATCCCCGATGATGTTCTTGAGCAAAGCATGTACCGCGAATTGCTCCTCTCCACCCATGGGTTACAATGGGTACCTGCGAATGGTCTTAGCCGGTTCTGCGGCTGCCTACGCACCATATGTTATCAGTGCCCAATATTGTAGGCAAAATGGCTCAATGATCAGGGGAGGGAATGTACAGTTGGCTGAGTGGTCATTCGGACTGAAAGTAGACTATAACTTGGTACTTTTTTATATATAAAGCAGGTAAATAGTTTTAATTTAAATGAGACTCTATAGAAGAGTATATGTTTCATCTGGATACACACTGTTTGTGGCAGTATTCAGGAGCTCGTCTGTAATGTGCAGAAAGCTGATTATAGAGTAGCGTAGAGGAGAAGAATATTTTCCTTCTGAACATGTGATTACGTACATGTTAAATCATTCATTTTTTTATCGTTTAACCCATTACCCAATGGTCTTTTTCTCTCTTTAACGGCATGGCATATCAACAGATTAAGAACAATCCTAGACTCAACTCAAAAGCTTTATAAGCATGGGACCATCGGGTTACATACATGTATCCCTGATAGTGTTTTTAGCTTAGACATTTTGTATGTAGCATTGCCTAGCAGTCCGTACATGTCTTGGATTACATTTTGACACTATTCTAAGGATCGGTCGTTTAAAACATAAAACAATGAGACTTCAAAACTCATAGAGCTAAGGCAATTAGCGTTTATAATCTCATTACCACAAAAATACACCTTTAACGCCTTTAATTCATTTCACCCCTGTAGAAATAGATTCCAATGTATGCATCCATAAGAAACATTTCCTATATTTTACCAGATGGTAGCTTAAGGCAGTTGCAAGTAAAACAGAATGCGCCTTAAGGTACATTTTACTGTACCTTTAACCTGCTTAACCCTTTACCCTATAAGCTGTTTCTAGTTTCGAAAATAGGTGACTACTTAAAGCAGGTTGAAAGTAAAGCAGAATGCGCCCTAAGGCGCATTCTGCTTAACGTTCAGCCTGCTTTAAGTTACCACCTGCTAGATTTAAGAAAATATTCCTTCTGATACACATTCATGACTGTATAGGTTGGGATTATTTTCTTCCGCGGAGAATTAAACAGAATGGGCTAAAAGGCGCATCTATAAGGTAAAGGGTTAAAGTGAACATTTGTCATCACACTAGAAGCAGGCTAATATGTAAAGGGCAACTGAAAAGCTAGATCTCACTTTCTTACAACGTTCATACAACGTTCATACAACGTTCATACAACGATATACATTGTAATAGCAGACCTTCGGCATAACAGTGGGGAAGACGTTATTCTTTCCCAATAAACGCGTTTACGCTCAAACTATTATTTGCAGTGCTAACAGTTTGGAGCCAGATGAGACGCCGGTAACCCGGCGTCTGATCAGGCTCCAAACTGTTTGCCACAAAGATAAACATGACATATCAGAATTGTCCAACAGTTGTTCTTTTCTACGTTTTAGCGCTTTGCGTTTGCGTACGTTTGCGTTTAAGCGGGAAAGAATAACAGATTCTCCACTGTCCAAAATAATGTTCTCCATTTAGTTAAATAACACTCCAGACAACATTCCAAATCATACTACTACAGTGCTCCCTCTCTACAACGATACCCAATCGGAGACACATATTTTGTGTGTTGTTCGGAGGGAGTCGTTATGGAGAGGGAAAATTAAGAGTTTGCCAACATTTGCAAACAGCTTGAATCCTGATCAGACGCCGCGTTACACCAGACGACACTTTTAAATAGACGATATTGCAGCAGTAAAAGCGTTAGACATAGTTGTCCCGTTTAGGGAATTGCAGCAAGGGTCGTTGTAAGGAGGGAGTCGTTGTTGGGAGGGCCGTTGTAGAGATGGAAGATTAACAGTCAACCCTTACATTATCAAATTTATCGTGATATTTTTACCCCTTCACCGCCATATTGTCGTCTGCTTCAATTTTGTAGTCTGCAATGTTTTTCAAAGTTAAATATAAGGCAGTATGACTGAACAATTTCAAAACGAGTGTCAAACAGTTTGGATCCTGATCAGACGCCGCGTTACGCGGCGTCTGATCAGGATCGTAACTGTTTGCAAAAACGCGCCTTTTTGGCGTCATTGAGAGTGAAAACGTTAACCCCCTCACTGCCTAACAACTAGCGCAAAGGCCCGTTGCAAACCGTTTGGGTCCTGACCAGACGCTGCGTAATGCGGAATCTAGTAAGCGTCCAAATTGTTTGACAATCATTTCAACATATTTAGCATCTCATAGTTGTCCCGTTTAGGGAATGGCAGCAAGGGTCGCTGTAAGGAGGGAGTCGTTGTTGGGAGCGCCGTTGTAGAGAGGGAACACTAACAGTTAACCCTCACAAATTTATCGTGATATTTTTACCTCTTCACCGCCATATTGTCGTCTGCTTCAATTTTGTAGTCTGCAATGTTTTTCATAGTTAAATATAAGGCAGTATGACTGAAAAATTTCAAAACGAGTGTCAAACAGTTTGGATCCTGATCAGACACCGCGTTACGCGGCGTCTGATCAGGATCCAAACTGTTTGCAAAAACGCGCCTTTTTGGCGTCATTGAGAGTGAAAGCGTAAACACCTTCACTGCCTTACAACTAGCGCAATAAATCGTTGCAAACCGTTTGGGTCCTGATCAGACGCCGCGTAATGCGGAATCTAGTAACCGTCCAAATTGTTTGACAATCATTTCAACATATTAAGCATCTCATCTTAAATTTAAATTTGAGAAATCTAAAGTATCTTTCTAAAGTCAATTATGTTAAGCAGAACATATCCTGCGAGTTAAGGGACTTGAGGTGAATAAGGCAGGAGTAAAATACATATGTAGAAAATCCTATAATCGATGTGAAGATATTTTTACCACAAACGTTTTGACCGGGCGTCTTCCTTGTAAACAAATTTGGTCTAGGTGTGCTCCTGGTGTATATAAAGTCACGTTGTAGGGTTGCTGGTATGCATAGTGAAAGGTTTCACTATTACGACCATCGAGATGAGGAATCATTGTGTCAAGAAAAGGTAACAGCTTTACTTTTTCAATGCTGAAACGTTTTAACTCTTTACCCCATAGATTGTATTTAGTTTTGCAAGAAGGTAAACATTTAAAGCAGATTGAAAGTAAAGTAGAATGCGCCTTAAGGCGCATTCTGCTTTACTTTCAGCCTGCTTTAAGCTACTATCTCTTAGGATATAGAAAATATTTCTGTTGGAACATGTTCTTGACTGTCTAAATTGGTACTATTTTCTTTTGTGGAGGAACAAATCAAATGCACTAAAAGGCGCGTCTATCAGGTAAAGGGTTAATGGAAAATTCGAATTATTAATTACGTCAAGTAATCTGATTATTTATGGTTGAATTTTGCACCATATAACACAGTAGCATACCGTGCAGACACTAACAAGAAACGTCCTGTTCGAGCCTTCTGTTCAGGGTATTAGAGAGATAGATTTATTTCAATATCATGTAACATGACAATAGTTAAAAACACACATATACATCTTAAAACAAAACACAATTTATAAAAATTGCAATGCTTAAATATATGTTGTGTTATGAACTATGTCAGTCACATCAATATCAAGGATTATAAATACCACGAATGAGGAACAATGTTGTTCACCACCCGTGGTATTACACAAAAAAGAGAAAGGACATCTCTTATTTCCATTGTGGTCCTTATTGATATTGATGGTCTGACATAGAGAGGCATGATCTATGAACTAATAAGATTAAATATGAAATTAATAAATTAAAAATAATACTGAGTATATTTTATATCACAGGTGCTGTTAATTACCAAACCAGTCCCTACCCTTAATTATGATAAAAGTTATAGACTGACGTAGAAAAGTATGAAATAAACTATCCACATTAAAACATTAACAATAGGTTTACTTATAAGATACAAAATCTGTGTAAAAATATATTAGAATGAGATCACTGACTAACACTTAAGTTTACATTATTGTATCTTAAATTATGATTATAGATATTACTTAAATATGAGTTACATTATTGTATCTTACTTATGATTATAAATATTACTTAAATATGAGTTACATTGTTTGCAAAGGAAAATGTACTTTTCATAGGTACAGTGTTTGTTAATGACGAGTTTACTTGTCGCTAGTTTTGAATGTCTTAGTCATGTTAACATTCTTCACATATGTCGTATGAAAACGTATTTTAAATTCAGTTCTAACATTTTCGTCTCCATATTGGCCTTGACAAATGTTAAGAATGAAAGCGACATCTAATCAGGAAGCCCAACTATTTGACATTCTTGTTGTTTATTCATTTTTCTTTCCGTCTTAACACTCTCACTCTCAATTACGTAATAAGCGCATTTGCAAAATGTTTTTATCTTGATCCAGGTCAAAAATGTTTGCTATTTGTTTTGAAATAACGTCAGTTACAGTATACTGCCTTAAATTTAACTTTGAAACGATATTACAGAAAACACTATTGAAGCAGACGACAATATGGCGGTGAAGGTGTTAACACCTCACGATAAATTTGATCATGAACTGGTTAAAATGTGTCTCCAAATTGTTTTCATATTGATGTATGAGTCACATGATTACAGCTCAGGGACCCGTCTTACGAAAAGTCGTACTACAAATGTTGTCGTAAGTCAGTTTCTAAAATTCTTAATTATTATTTATTTTTCCATCTAATCCTGCCTTGTCACATCTCGTTGGAATCGTCTTGAAAAGACGATTCCACGAGATGTGACAAGACAGGACTAGATGGAGAAATAAGAAAATAGACGTATTTTAAAGTTTTGACTTACGACCGTTTTTATCGTACGACGTTTAGTAAGACAGGCCCCAGAATCATTGTTATTAGTTCCCTAAGTTGGCATTTGTACGAATGACTTACTGTATGCGTCCAGTGTAATAACGAAACTTGTCCAACTCAGAATTGTGACCCAACGCAGTTTATCGATGTCAAAACAGTTCCCGCCCGGATCATAATATTATGCTCATCTTACTGTAGAAAAACGCCCCCCCCCTCCTTATGAATCAAGTCCCAAGGAGTTTTCTAAGTCGAAAAATGTCCTAAGAGGGGATATTGTTCAGAGAGGGCGCTTTTCGTCATTACTTTTTAGTTTAGACACAATTCAGACTCCCGATGGAAATGCACGAAAGCAAGAGCCCTCAGTCGATGTGATTGCATCAAAGTTTGCATTGTATCTTTATAGTGTCAGTCCTGAGTAAGGAGTCACACTCAAAGAAAGTTATTGCGGTGCTTTAGATTGACCATACTAAAAAGAATGGTTCGGATAAGCTTGGACAGTTGAAACAGCATTATTAACCACAGATACAAAGGTTTGTAACCACAATAGATTTTCTTCCAGGAAATAAGTTTATTATGTTTATATGAAATAATAAATGATAATTGTAAATACTTGAATTACTAGGCTGTTGAAACGCCATTTTTAATTGGCTTTGCAGGAATCGAGTATCAACCATGGCGAGTGTGACGTTCTTGGCTGTCTTTGTCAGTCTCCTAGTCACTGACGTCAACGCCCGTTATTCCAAATCCGTATCAGTAAGTCAGTAAATAGTATTTTTATAGCCATATGCACTATACATTGGATAAAATTCAAACGCATCGCTTTAAAACGTAGTAAATGAAAACTTTTCGGCAAATCTGACTTTTTATGTGAATCTGAGTCGCAAACAATTTGGAATTTGACCAGACGCTAGATTACACGGCGTCTGTACTGACTACAGTGGATAATCTGTTATTCTTTCCCGTTTAAACGCAAACGTACGCAAACGCAAAACACTAAAACGTAGAAAAGTACAACTTTTTGACAATTCTGATAATTCATGTTCATCTTGGTGGCAAACAGTTTGGAGCCTGATAAGACGCCGGGTTACCCGGCGTCTGATCTGGCTCCAAACTGTTTGCACAGCAAATAATAGTTTAGCGTAAACGCGTTTATTGGGAAAGAATAACGTTTTCTCCACTGTACCATAAACGCGACTATTTTGAAAGAAAAACGTTTTTTCTACTGTTATCAATTACGCTTTACAACTGGCTATTTATTTGTTTCATGCTAACCCGTTATCCCATAGCCTGTTTCTAGTTTTGAATTAAAGCAGGTTGAAAGTGAAGCAGAATGCACCTTAAGGTACATTCTGTTTTACTTTCAGTCTGCTTTAAGCTACCATCTGTTAGTATATAGAATATAGTTTTTATGAAACATACTCATGACTTTATCAGGTGAAGCTATTTTGTTCAGTGGAGGAATATGATAAAGGCGTAAAGAAGCGTATGTATGGATTACTGGGGGAACCAACCTATATTTTTTCAAATTCAGTCAAATCAGGTACAGTTGATTGACCTTGAGAGAAATGTTTCTTATTGTAAACCTCACTAGAAGACAATGGTTCTTACTGGGGTTTTTTTTCTGCAAAATGTAATTTACGGAATCGAATGCGCAGAAAACAGCAATGTAAAATAAGCGATAGTGTCCCATCTTTCTCCAAAATGAGTATTTTAATAGAAATGTACGGATACATGTACCCATCTAAATTGACGTTTTCTTACTGTTAAGCCACTGACTGATTATACTTGCACACAATGTCTACAAGTTTATGAAGGAGTGCAATTATTGTTGAAATAGAATATTTGCAGCAAGTGTTATAGATCTGCCATTGATATACTACGAAATGCTAGAAAATGATTTATATAAATATCATTGTTAACACATTAGTGTCTACAAATGAGAATTGATTTTGGTAAAAGCATTTTTAAGCTAAATATGGTTATTGGGTTTTTAATGAGATAAAGTATTGTCGTAAAGGTGCAAATCAGTCAAGAGATATCTTCCCTTGATGAGAAAAGTGCCACGTTTTATAGATTTTAAACTCTAGCAACTACAGTTTCAATGGATTATGACTGCTGTGTACGAGTCCAATTGAATTCAGTATTGCACTAAATACTGTCAAATGACCTCTTTATTTCACACAATTAAACAATGACGAAACATTATTATGATATAAGAATAACAAATTAATCCTTTCCCCCATATAGCGACTTTTAGCGTATCTAATTTATTCCTAGGCTAAAGGAAATAGTTCCAGTTTATACCCTAATGAACAATTACAATAACAAATAGTTTGATATAGCCTAGCAGATAGTAGTTTAAAGCAGGCTGAAAGTAAAGCAGAATGTGCCTTAAGGCACATTCTGCTTTACTTTCAACCTGCTTTATGTGATCACATGTATTTAATGTTACAAGCGGATTATTGGGTAAAGGGTTAACATGCTTTTTTCTCCCTACATGACGACGTTGCACTCATGATGATAATGACATTGCAACACATGAAACAACAAGTAATGTTAGTCTACCGTGGCGTTGGATAAACCTTATCCTCTTTGATTTTATGACTGACTGAATGAAATTCCTTTGATTTAAACTAATTAACAATGTGCTGACTTCCTCTATTGAACAAGCGTTTAACTCGACAATTTGCACACTTGCAGACGTGAAGCTGTTCTCAGGGGAAGTGGCTCTTAGCAAAGTGTCGGAAGAGTTGTCCAGTTCAATACGAAAACAAAATGCATTTCCGGGACTCGAGTACCGATATGAAAAAAGATGGGGATTTTTGGGATCGCACTTTTAAAATTCAGTACAATACTCGTTTCTCTTGTATCGTCACGTGGAAGACAGAGGAGCTTCCGGTTGGTTTAATCTATATAGGTGTGAAAAAACTTAATCTGACCACATTATAACATGGGAATGCCCATATGACTAATAAAGCATAAAAAGGGATAACTAGTTGAGGTATACGAAACGACAAGTGCGATTTCATTGCTTCAGGCAACAATTCATGTTTCTTTACGGAAACATCCATTTTGCGGTCGATGATGCGTTTTGGGTTTTTTCTCTCTAAATATGATTATCATTTTGTGTCTGTGGTTATTGACTCACACTGAACTGTGGGAAAGTCCTTATGTGTTTCCATTTAACTCATTTACCCCTGAACTTTTAATGGACATTTCCAATTTCAAAATAAGTCTAGTCCATTATTGACTATATAGGTTGATTTAAACTACCGGTATATCTCAAAATGACAAACAGTGTAGACCCTGATCAGAGGAGTCCTTAAGGCCTTATTTGCCTTATCCTTTATATTTCTATTAACGCCTTTAACCCCAGCGATGAGTATTCTCGTCATTTACAAACAGTGTAAACATTACAGTGGAGAATCTGTTATTCTTTCCCAATAAACGCGTTTACGCTAAAACTATTATTTGCAGTGCAAACAGTTTGGAGCCAGATCAGACGCCGGGTAACCCGGCGTCTGATCAGGCTCCAAACTGTTTGCCACCAAGATAAACAAAAATTATCAGAATTGTCCAAAAGTTGTTCTTTTCTACGTTTTAGTGCTTTGCGTTTGCGTACGTTTGCGTTTAAACGGGAAAGAATAACAGATTCTCCACTGTAAGTGTATGCCTATCCTGTGTAAGCCTTCTTTGCTGGGTCTGCACTTTGTCATTTTATTATTATGGTTGGACACACATCCCTAGATAAATTTATTAGTCATTTTTTATAATGGAATATGTCCATTAAATGTCACAGGTGTATTTGTGTTAAACCATTACCATATAAATAAATATGTTTTCACCTTTGATTTATTGCTCCACAGAAGAAAGCTGGTCTACTTTACATGTATAAAGATATGAATACAATAATGTACATGCAATAAGAAATAGTTTTTATATTCTTGTAGAATGTAGCTTAAAGCATGTAGGAAATAAAGCAGAATGTGCTTAATGTCATCCGTCTTCAATACTAAAATATGTAAAGTGTTAATGGTTTAATCGAACAGTTTTCTAATATTCGTCAGGCAATAACATACAACACAGCATTGGTGGACACTTCTTTATCCCCGGAGGACATGCTTCCAGAAAACAAAGCCGACCGCCTAGCTCAAATCATAATGGCATTACAGACAACACAGGCCGATATCGTCTGTTTACAACAGGTAATGTCAGGGGCCCGTTTTACTAAACAACTTACGCAAATTATTTGCGTAAGTCAAAATATTGAATTTTAATTTGTATTTTTTATTATCACTTGCTACAAACAACAAATACAGTAGAGAATCTGTATTCTTTCCCAATAAACGCGTTTACGCTAAAACTATTATTTGCAGTGCTAACAGTTTGGAGCCAGATCAGACGCCGGGTTACCCGGCGTCTGATCAGGCTCCAAACAGTTTACCACCAAGATAAACATGAATTATCAGAACTGTCCAAAAGTTGTACTTTTCTATGTTTTAGTGCTTTGCGTTTTCGTACGTTTGCGTTTAAACGGGAAAGAATAACATATTCTCCACTGTAGCCAGATCAGAGGACGCGCTTTTAGCACGTCCTCTGATCTGGCTATTTACTGTTTGCAAACGTTTATGATCAAAAAATAAGAGTTAAACGATGTTGACTTACGCAAAAATTTTGCGAACAATGTAAGTAGTTAAGTAAAACGGGCCCCGGGTCTTGAGAAGGCACTACCCTGGAATTTTTAATTAACATTTTAAGGTCTGAATGAGATAAATAGTGCATTAACCTATTCATGTCAATAGATCTCCCATGCTTATATACGAAATTAGTCAATATTTCATTTAAGGAGTGCTGGTCTAAGTTTTTATGTTATTTTTGTACAAATAATTTCCCGTAATCAAACCGTTTAGAATCAGTCGTATGCACAAGACTCACGGAAAAGATTAAGGCAGGGTCCTGCGATCATGAACTTGGTCTCCTTGATGTTAACTCTTAGCCAGTTGCTCTCCATACCCTCCTTCCAATCCTTGAGCTTTGACACGCATTCTTTGTTACAGTCGGCCATGATGGCAAGGTCGTCAGCACAATGGTGTTCCCTAAGCACACTTCAGTCGACCCTGTCGCTCGATCTAATCAGTACATGTATTTCATAAGTTTTAGATTAATTTTGCTAACTCGATCTCAAAAACGGCTTAGTTACTTTTTAAAGTAAAGAGTCGTACGTGTTCTGTAACTTACAGAAGGGAAGCCAAGAGTAATTATTTCCCTTTTAAACGCAAACACATAGCACTAAAATATAGAAAAAGGGCAATTTTTGACATGTCAAACTATAGTACATGTATATTTATCTTAATTGGAAGTGCAAACATTTTGGAACCTGGTCAGACGCCGGGTTACCCGGCTTCTGATCTGGCTCCAAAGTTTTAGCAATGGAAATAAACGTTTTAGCGTAAACGCGTTTAATAGGAAAGAATAACGTCTTCTCCATTGTAGGTGTATTGATTGAAGTTGTAATTATGCTCATATATTATACAGTCGAGAATCTGTTATTCTTTCCCGTTTAAACGCAAACGTACGCAAACGCAAATCACTAAAACGTAAAAAAGAACAACTTTTGGACAATTCTGATAATTCTTGTTTATCTTGGTGGCAAACAGTTTGGAGCCTGATCAGACGCCGGGTTACCCGGCGTCTGATCTGGCTCCAAACTGTTTGCACTTCAAATAATAGTTTTAGCGTAAACGCGTTTATTGGGAAAGAATAACAGATTCTCCACTGTATGCTCATATATTATGTTATATAGGTTTTTCTTCCGGGGGATGTGGAGGCTATTGTTGACGGTGTAAGTAGCGTGTACCAGCATTCATTCAGCAAGATCCACGGCAATGACGGTTCAGTTGTGACAACGCCCATGGTATCTGACGGTACGAGTCCCATCTAAGTCCATTGTTTTGCATACGTACGACGTTAACACAGATTAGCTACCAATCTGATAAAAACATGATTTATGTATTCTATATTTCAATGGCTTATCACCGATGCATTATTCTTGCTTCAGAGTCAAGTGCTGATTTATCCTGGCCAGGAAAAGATAACATTTAAAGATAAAAGGGGGGGGGGGGCAATTTTACAAGGTTACAGGGACTGAAACCAGTTATGTAACAGATCACACCGGTAACCCGATTGATCATTTTCACTCTTTCATAAAAAAGATGGTGATATTTTGCATCTTTATGGCATATTGTCATCTATCTCGTCTTCCCAAGAGACCTTCCTACTTTGCCGCAGTTCTGAGGCTTTATTGTCATAGGGAATATTTTCTGTTTATTAAACAGAGATTATCTCCTTTAGCTCTAAAAGGAAGGCAGGTCGGTGGTTTTGATCCCATTCGCTGCTTGGCAACGGGTGGGATTAGCCGAAACCATCTTCCTGAAAGTATCATTATCTCATCTCATCATACCTCTTCATGCTTTGGAGCTATATTACCTATTTTATGTCGTAGTGACACAAAACCCAACTCATCTATCTGCTTCAGGATCATTGTCTGCAAAATAAGATTGAATATTGGAAATATTCAGTATTGCTTTTTAGGTATGAATGAGCTAAACCATTCATTGTCTTCTCCCGATTAGAATATATATTTGCAAATAGTTTGGATCCTGATTAGACAAATCAGGATACAAACTGTTTGACATTCGTTTCAATAATTTTAGCAAAAAAAAAAACTAAAAAAATATATACCTGTATGCTAAATAAAGTCAGGCGAGAGCTATTTAACCTTTTCATGATCAAGTTATTCTGGAGATGTTTACCCCTTCATCGCTTCATTGTCGTCTGCTTGAATTTTGTTGTTTGCAAGATCGTTTCAAATTCAGAGTCATTGTAGTATGACTAAAAACATATCAATACGAGTGTCAAACAGTTTCGATCCTGATCAGACGGTGCGATTAGCGGCGTCTGATCGGGACCCAAACTGTTTGCAAACGCGCTTTAAAATCAAGCGTCATTGAGACTGTAAGGATTAAATAAAAGCAGACGAAAGCTATTTTAAACTAATGACGTCATGGCATTATATTGGTTACTTTTGCATTACATTTTAGATGCCGGATGTGACGTTGCTGATTTGCCTGCACTTGTTGGATGCCTTGCGGACAACGGGTGCCTTGACCTTCCAACACGTGAGGACGCGCTAGAATGCGGTAACGTCAACTGTGTGGAAGAAGGGGCAGGCTTTCTAATATCCGGAAGTGAAAGTTGCTTCACATGCTTCTTTACTAATCTATTCAATGTGGGTTTCATAAGTACCACGTAAGTATAGTGGAGCAGATGTTATTCTTTCCCGTTTAAACGCAAACGAAACACAAATGCCTAATACTACAACATAGAAAAGTACACATTTTAGACATACAGTGGAGAATCTGTTATTCTTTCCCAATAAACGCGTTTACGCTAAAACTATTATTTGCAGTGCAAACAGTTTGGAGCCAGATCAGACGCCGGGTAACCCGGCGTCTGATCAGGCTCCAAACTGTTTGCCACCAAGATAAACATGAAATATCAGAATTGTCTAAAAGTTGTTCTTTTCTACATTTTAGTGCTTTACGTTTGCGTACGTTTGCGTTTAAACGGGAAAGAATAACAGATTCTCCACTGTATAGCGGAGCAGATGTTATTCTTTCCCGTTTAAAAGCAAACGAAACACAAATGCAAAATACTACAACATAGAAAAGTACACATTTTAGACATACAGTGGATAATCTGTTATTCTTTCCCGTTTAAACGCAAACGTACGCAAACGCAAAGCACTAAAACGTAGAAAAGAACTACTTTTGGACAATTCTGATAATTCTTGTTTATCTTGGTGGCAAACAGTTTGGAGCCTGATCAGACGCCGGGTTACCCGGCGTCTGATCTGGCTCCAAACTGTTTGCACTGCAAATAATAGTTTTAGCGTAAACGCGTTTATTGGGAAAGAATAACAGATTCTCCACTGTATCTGACAAGTCATGTTAAGTTCAGTGGCAAACAGTTGGAGCCTGATCAGACGCCGTGTAACCAAATTTGTTTGCAATAAAAATAAAAGCTTTAGCATAAACGCGTTCATTGGAAAATAATAACGTTTTCTCCAGTGTAGGACCAACTATTTTCCGTTCCAACGGAACTTAAATACATACATTCAAATGAGGAAAAGGACAGTGTGTTGTAAATGTATATATTTTTTTATATGAATGGCAAAAACAGTACGTGTCCGATCTGTCACCATTTTTAAAGCACAAATAGGAAAGTATATAATCCTCTCTACTGTATATGAATTTTAACCTTTGACCCATGGATACGCATTTTAACAGCTTTAGTTTGTTCATCCACTGAAGAGAAAATAGTTCGAAATTATAAGTCGTGTTATTTATCATAAGAATTTGTTTTTCTGTTCAAGTAAATGGTAGCTAAAAGTTACGCAGAATGCACCTAAATGCGCATTCTGCTTTTCTTACAACCTGCTTCAAGTATTCATGTGTCTTCCGAATTAGAAACACATTATTAAATAAAATGGTTAATGCTAGACTGTTATTTTTAACCCTTTCCCCCATAGAAGCGACTTTTAGCGTATTTAATTTATTCCTCCGCCGAAGAAAATAGTTCCAGTTCATACCCTCATGAACAATTACCATTACACGTATTTTATATAGCCTAGCAGATTTTAGCTTAAAGCAGGCTGAAAGTAAAGCAGAATGCGCCTTAAGGCACATTCTGCTTTACTTTCAACCTGCTTTAAGGGGTCACCTGTCTTCAAAACTAGAAACAGGCTATGAGGTAAAGGGTTAAGAGGAAGCTGTTTCGGTAAAAAGACCATTTAAGACAAAAGTGAATGAAACAGTAGACATTCATCAGGTAACTCCTTATGAATATAAGTCATTGGAGACACATGGTGTGAGCCCGGTCTACTTTGGAATTCTTTAATCTCTACAAAAACAGTCTTTTCCACATCGCTTGGATTCTCCCAGGAATAATTTTGGGCTTAACCCATTTAACACATTTATATTTGTCTAATACTGCCTATCCATCACCAGAAAACTAGGATAAGATCGGCCATTTTATTTTGCTACTGAGAAAAAGTATATACGAACCGTAAACTTTCAGTTTAAATGTTACCATTTCCGACCTGTCATCCTCACATTCCCCAACAGCCACTCAAGGAAGTAGTTCTCTAAAAGAAGCAACAGGAAATGACCACAACAGGCAGAGAACATACACAAATACTTGAAAATATGCCATTGCATGGCATGCCATGTCTAACAGATACTTTCATAACCATATTTTGAAAGATGGCAATTTTAAAGAACTACTTTTTACTCAGGAAGCAATTGCTCACTCACAGTATGTAAACTCTGGTGTATCCCTTCCGGAAGCTGCGATCAGCGAAGCGAGGTGTTTACCGATATTTTCTCTGAGGGATGGATGCATACCCCTTTGACGAGTAAGTTTGTAATAATTGAATACGCTAGCTTATATGAAATACACCATCTACGATTGTGATACAGTTTAAAACATTCACACACACCTTCCTCTTGTGATAAATAAACACTGAATCAATGACATGATCATCGCTGCGTATAAAGTGAAAACAACATGTGCTTCAAAGTAGTATTGTTAAGTCCGTCCATTGAAGCATTTCCACACCACGCATGATTGAAATGGCAATATGAATGAAATATCTACCTAAAAATGTATGATGTACCATAAAAATATTAATTTTAAACGAAAACTTCGTCAAATATAAATATGACCTAATTTCACTGGTTGTATGACTAGCTGCAAGTTGACTGTATAACTAGCTGAGAGTTATCGTGAATTTAACTGTATTACTAGCTGAGAGCTCTGTCTTCGTTACGAAACAAGGTCGGGTGTTAACTATTTATATTAGTGAATCTATAAAAATGAACACCCATGCAATTTACTCGTTCAATATACATATTACATAACAAAATTATTCTGACGAATGTCAAACCTTTTGGACCCAGGTCAGACACGGTATATTGGTTTGAATAGCACTTTTTGTATAGCCTGATGTCCCATTTTCTATTGACAATGATAACATGTCTATGGAATAACTATCTTCACTGAAGGTGTTGAATTAATGAAAACACACGCACACACATATGGCCCCTTACTACACAACCTGACTCTAACTGACTCTACGTCGACCAAACTGGGTATCGCCAGCATGGGAATATTACTGAAAACGGACCAAAACATGATATTTGATATTATAATGTGAATTTTTACATTTGAATACGCATTTTAACACGAAATAAGCACCAGCATGCATGCTTGAATGTAACTCTACCTGACTTTTTTACTTTACCTGACACTATATTTAGACGTACCGACCAATTATGGTATGTTTAAAAACTCTGCATTCGTTATACGAAGTGGGGTATGGCTGGGATGGTGGTTGTCTTAGTATGTTTATAGTATTAATATAAATCTAATGTAAAAAATAAGACCTATTCGCAGCAAATGCTTCAATGTAGATTTTGATTCCTCGAAACGATTATTTTCTCGTAAAATTTGCTCATTTTCTCGTAAAATTATCCCTAAGATACATAGATTGAGCTACAAGTGAACAAAATGCCAGTTTTGAAAGGAGCGGCCTCAGGACGCATCATTTATTTTTATTTGATCAAATCCTGCAAGTAGAAGTGAATTACTGAAAGTTTTAAGCAGACTGGGTGTGCGGCAAAGTGTGGAATTTGTATTGCTTACACACCTACCCAGTTTAAATTCCTATAAGTCTCCGAGATATGCATCTAATATATTCAACATAGTGTCTTTTTAATAAAAACTACCCAATAAATAGCAGAAAGTCTAATTCAATGTTTGTACGAGTACTGATCAAATCCATTCAAAAACTATGTGAAAAGACAACCAGTAAAGTTCTTCTCCAAGGTACATTATGGAACTTGTTCTATACATAAATTGGAATTCGACAGGGATGCCTACTATCCCCTACTTCATTAAACATTTTCCTGGAAGAACTTATGAATGAAGCGCTTGAAGAACATACTGGAACAATAAGTATCGGAGGATGTAACATCACAAATCTAAGATATGCTGATGATATTGATAGCTTGGCGGATGGTGAAGAAGAACTTGCTTCCTTGGTTGGAAAGCTTGATGGTGCCGCAACGAAATTCGTAATGTATATCAGCGCAGAGAAAACAAAGAAAATAACAAACAATGACAACACCATCACTACAGACATTAAAGTTCATGACCAGATTCTTAGAAGAGTACAACAATTTAAATACCTAGGTGCTAAATTATCAGTGATGAGGGTTCCAAGCCAGACATTCTAACAAGGTCGGCACAGACAGCAGCAGCAATCACAATACTAAAACATAATTTGACAGACACCAGGATCACAACAAAACGAAAGATCAGACTTATGCGTGCATTGGTTCTGTCAATTATTCTTTATGCGTGTGAGAGCTGTACACTGAAAACTGAACTTAAGAAGAAGATGAGATGAGATGTTTCAGGACCATCTTGGGCATCTCGTATATGGAGCACGTTTCCAATGAACAAGTCCGACAATTAGTAGTTAGCCATATAGGTAAACATTGTGGGTTTTTTTCATTTATAGTCAAACGGAGGAAGATGAAATGGTTTGACCATGTCACTCGATCTAGTGGCCTTTCAAGGACATTTTTACAAGGAACAGTAGAAGGAAAGCGGAGACGAGGAACACAGAAATGGAAGTGGATTGATAATATTGAACGGTGGACAGGATTAACACTCGAATAGTGTTTATATAGGCTTACGAATGAGCAAAGTTCACTGGGGTCACACCATAGTGATCATACAATATCAGATTGAAAAAACTATGTCAACCTTCTTCCAAAAAGACGTTTAAGGTAATGTAGGGAAAATAGTATATAAATCACAGCTAACATACAGTAAAATCACAACTGGACATACAGTGACATTTGATAAATAAGCAGCTGGTCATACACCATTCCAGTTTGTAGAAATCGCATTATGTTGTGTTTTTCTGTTTAACTTCCATTAACAGACATTTCGGTCACATTAATTTATTCTAGCTGCGAGTGTTTAACAGCAATGTGTCAGCAGAAATTAACTTCAGTTGTCGCTGGAACAGTTTTAAATCACGCTTCCACGGCGAGTCCGTAGAAGCTTATTTCAGAGAGATCTTGCTTCAGATTCGGAAGACAGTTGGTGAACTTTAAGAAATTTATGTTGCAAGTGTACTGGACCATATCTTACAATTGTTTTTTACCACAGGGCTGTAAAATAAAGCCAAATCTTACCCGTTTTCGCTTGAGTGTGGTCTATGTCGTGACATTTTATCGAGTCGTTGATCGCAGCTTCCGGAAGGGATACACCGGAGTTTACATACTGTGTCACTGGTGTCGCACCGCTTGTCCTTATTTCATTGATCAATGTAAATATTTAGATAAAAGATGTCTATGTTTATGGGCGGGGTCATATACTGTATTAGAATATTCAGCGGGTGTATATTTACTGTGTGGTTCTTATATCCATCAGATGTATAGAAGACCCACTGAGACTTAATACACCTGGACTGCTTCTCCTGTCAAAAAAGGACCTGACGAGCACGGAGTATGTTGAGTTCTTTCCAAATACAAGA
This sequence comes from Gari tellinella, assembly GCA_922989275.2. NCBI lineage: Eukaryota > Metazoa > Mollusca > Bivalvia > Cardiida > Psammobiidae > Gari > Gari tellinella. Next base: position 31,051,398 of record OV277872.1, on the reverse strand, counting down.
GAGATAGTAACACGGGGCTATCTGAAAGCAGTCGTAAGCATTTACTTTTTTCACCATTATTATAACAAGATGTATTTTGGTCCGTATTATCGTGAGAATTATACCATTTCATCGTTTCAGTGTCGTCTGCTTCAATTGTGCTGTTTGCACGATCCTTTCATAGTAAAATTCAATGTAGAGTGACTTAAAACATATCGATACGAGTGTCAAACAGTTTTGATCCTGATCCGACGCCGCGTTACGAGACGTCTAATCAGGAATCGAACAGTTTGCAAACGCGCTTTATGGCGTCATTGAGAGTGAAAGGGTTACATGTAAGCGGTCCAACTACATATAAACTTAATTCATCGACAGCTTTGCGATGATTTATTGTGAAATGAGTAGTTAACAGTTTGACCTGATCAAACGCAAGATTACCTCACTTTTTCTAAACTATAAGGCTTTAAAATTATTAGAAGTGCTGTCGTTTTACATATGTTTCTTGTGCGACAAAAAGGTTGTGGGTTCCCTTTTTTGTTTTCAACTATTGAAAGCGGAGCGTGTTAATATAAAAAAGATATACAAGTATTCCATGATTCTTTTAAACGATCGGAACGCCACGGCGTTCCTACAGTCGAGACGACATTATTATTTCCCAATACAGTTCGCCTTCCCTACAACGACCCTCTGAACAACAAGTCCCTCCTTTTAACTTCACGTTCAACTGTTCCTCAAACAAGACACTTATGGCTAACCTTCCAAAGGCAGCAATATCATTTGCTTACCATTTGTGTCTGTTATTTTTTCTCAAAGTCAATTAATTGACATTTTGACAGAAAAGAACATAATGACGAGTGACAAGCAGGTTGACTTTAGATCAAACGCCTGGATTCAAGCTGTTTGCAAATACAAACAAGTTTCCTTCCCTATAACAAATCCCGTCGTATCTCGTTGGGTGTAGTTGTAAAGAGAAAGTACTCTAGATGTGTATGTGCTAAACCGAGCAAAAATATGCCTATTGACAACAGCCAACAGTCAAATCAGGGCCCGATGTTATTAATTTTCTCAATTTGAACATCCAACTCATAAAATTATTCTCATATTCAAATTCTACATTCCCGAACATATACTTCTAATACTTGTTAAATACTCATATATACGTTAACATTTTGTAGTTACATGTTTTTTGTGTTTTCTTAAAGGCAGTATGTAAGCCAGAATAGCGCATTTTTTAAACCTGAATATTCAGGCAGATACGTAATCTAAACATATAAAAAGAAGTAATCCGCGATGATTATGGAGGCAATAAATCTGACAAACACATGAATTTGATGGGAAAAGGTCGACTTTTAAATCGGTTTGTTGACATCCGATCAACGACGGAGATTTTCCGAGTTCGTTCGGCTTGCGCCCGGTAAAGATGTTTTCTTATGACCTGTCGGAGTTATTTTTAGATTGGAACATTCTAAAACTTTAAAAGGGATGAGTACTCCCTATATCCAGCAAGAAACATTGATAGCTGTGTTTATTGTGCGCAGTATACAGTAGAGAATACATTTTCTTTCCCGTTTAAACGCAAACGCAATGCACGTAACTGTGGAAATTTACTTTTAGAAGTTTTAACTATTATTTTTTAATATGAGTAGCAAATAGGTTGGAGCCTGATCAAACGCCGGGTTACCCGGCGTCTGACCTGGCTCCAATGTGGTTGCAATGGAAATAATAGTTTTGTATACAAATGCGTTTATTGGGAGAGAATAAAATATCAGTAATGTTAGCGCAGCGGTCTCGTGTTGCACGGGAACCATACTTATCTCAAGTAGGAAAGTGTACGACGATGTAGTCAATGTTACCTTGCTTACAGTGGAGAAAATGTTATTCTTTCCTATCAAACGCGTTAACTTCAATTGCAAACAGTTTGGAGCAGATCAGACGCCGGGTAAGCCGGCGTCTGATCACGCACCAAACTGTTTGCCACTCAGACTAACATGAATGGTCAGAATTGTCTAAAGGTTGTCCATTTATGCGTATTATTGCGATGCGTTTGCGTTTCGTTTGCGTTTAAACGGGAAAGAATAACGTTTTCTCCACCGTTACCTTAATGGTTATGAACTATTCTGCTCGTGACTCTTAGTCTCTCGGAAGCCGACACGAAGATTTGTTATGTAAACAAAAAGCTTATTTTTCCAACCATCTCGATAAGAAATCGGCACCTTTATGTATGGTTCTTAAAGAAAGGGGGGCATGTTTCAGGCACCTGACAATGGATTTCGCTTAGTTTTAATACATAGAAAATGTTCTTATATAAGAAATTGCGCGATTTAAACATACATTTGGCTGACATTCTGGCTTTAAAGTGACAAACTATTTTAGTATTAGCAACATACTAAGAATGTTTCGGTACTTCGGGAACGAACCTAAATACTATGGTGTTTTTGTTTACACAAACTTCTATCAGTCTACATATCAGAAGCAAATAATAAACATGTACACTTCACACTCAATCAAATGCGTGTGAAAATAAATATAGGTTATTGAACAAGTTAGATAAAATAGAATATGTATCGAGCCTTTGGCAAGCAATATATCATTATACCAAACGAGTTCAAAAATCAATACTGAAAACACACGAATATGATACATGTATTCTATTTATATTACGTAAACAGCAAATGACACAAATTCTGAACGTCCTTCCCTTTACTTTTTTATCATCTAAACGGAAAACGATTCGCTGTTACTGTGATTGGATTGTATCAATAGAAAATGATATTTTACCCGTGCATCCTGATTCCTATACTCATTAAATTTGCCAGGGACTCAGTATTGGAAAATATGCGAGTCTCATGGACCAATTTTATTGCCTTTATCACATGTTACCAATTACACCATATTACACAAGTTTATGCCTTTAATGTATTTTTTCACTGAAGTAAATTGTTTAACTTATATAATATGCAACATTAGAAAAATCTATATCCTAGCAGGTAGCAGCCTAAAGCATGTTGAAAGTAAAGTAGAATGTGCCTTTAAGCACATTCTGTTTTACTTTCAACCTGCTTTAAGTGGTTACCTGTCTTCAAAACTAGAAATAAATTGTTGGATATTGGGTTAAGGTTTCCCTTAAAGACTCCATGTTTGTCACCAGGGCTCATTGTTTTACAGAATGTGCTTACCGAGGACTCAGTTATTGTTCCCTAAACCAAAAAAACAGCAAATGCTATGAAAAGACTTGCCTGATAACAAAATCAATCATTGTTTAGTTATAACTTAATCTAAACATTGTTTTTTCTACTGACTAAAGAGTTTTGTTTTTGGAGTTGCGTCATTGCGATGCCGTTCATTGCAATGCGTTTTCCTTGCCCAGTTACATATACATTTCATGGGTATGGACATATTATCAGAGCTAAGCACAATGTTATTTGAAAATGATCAACAATTATTCATACAGTATTGAGTATTCTACTATTAAACGTAGTTCTATGTCGCAATACCGCTACAGCAAGAAAATCACATGTCAAAGGGCACCACGACCCCAGACAACGCCGTGGCCTTTGAGGTGTGTTTGATTTCGTATATCTCAACCATTCAGCTGTAACGATCCAAAATATCCGGATGATCGGGGTATAAAGACAGATTCTACATAGACACAATTAGAAGTGTGTACTCTCATCTTGAATGTAAATAACTAGAGCCCCACTTTAGTCGAAAAGACAAAGCTGATGTTTGCTTTTGAATACTATTTATTAATTACAGTGTCCACTGCTCAAAAAGAGATATGCCTTAATTAATTTCAATAGCTTTACTGTGTACCCGCGCTACCCATTTGATAAACCAATAGTCACTATTTTCAAACGTCATTTACAAAAAGTATACCTAGGAAGAGAACACTTGTCTTGTTCAATTAGCTTAGACCCAGAATAGAGGGTTCCTTTTGGTCTTTACTGTTTATCATTCACAAGGTATTACAAAACACATGCCTAAAGTGTTAATCACAGCCTAGACCTGATTGAAAACTGATATTTGTATTAAATATACCATGGGTGAATGAGATAACTATGTGTATTTTTTCCAATTCTTTTCAGGTTGGAGGGAAGCTAGAAACTGTTTGTACGCACCTAAGTGTACCGGGGACCGGTTACCCAGAAGGTAATTAACTCTGTGAGACTGTGAAATTAAACCCTTAAACTCTCAATGACGTCATATAGCGCATTGCAAACACCTTCGAACCTAATCCGCGTCATTCGGCGTCTGGTCCGGCTACAATTTTTGCAACTTCTTTTGAAATTACGTCAGTTATACTGCCCTAAAATTTACTTTGATACTATATTGCAGACACTAAAATTGAAGCAAGCGACACTATGACTGTTAAAGGAGTTTAAACCTCACGATGAATTTTATTATTAAAGGGTCAATTTACAGATATATTTCAGTGTGTTAACCTTTTTATATCAAATATGAAAATTGAACGCCAAATAATTAGTCTAATAACCCGATTCTATAATGTTAGGGCAATTTGTAACACATTAGCTCATATAGCGCCATAAAGGTCTAAGTTATGTTTTTAACGATTGCTAAGTTTCTGTTATTTATATCATGTATATATACGTTCGCCCCGCATAGTCCTTATAAAACACTATTCAAAAAAGAGACTTGCATTTCCCTATGAATGTTAACATCAAATCAAGTTCCAAGCCGTTAGTTAAGTGGCGGAGATATACTGATCACTTGGAAATCGATCAATGACAGGGTGAACATAAAAACTCAACCTGCTGAAACGTCAGCGATAAAATGACGCCTTATGTCAGTATACATGTGGAAAGTTTATTTTGAAATGAACTAATAAAAATAAATCTTAAAACATTTCTCTAGTAGTATAAAAAATATCAAACACACGTTTGTTATAGTTTATACTTACCTTCGTGTTACAGTGGAGAATCTGTTATTCTTTCCCAATAAACGCGTTTACGCTAAAACTATTATCTGCAGTGCAAACAGTTTGGAGCCAGATCAGACGCCGGGTAACCCGGCGTCTGATCAGGCTCCAAACTGTTTGCCACCAAGATAAACATGAATGATCAGAATTGTCCAAAAGTTGTTCTTTTCTACGTTTTAGTGTTTTGCGTTTGCGAACGTTTGCGTTTAAACGGGAAAGAATAACAGATTCTCCACTGTACATATACATATACATGTATATAGTGCGCCTGTACCGGTAATAAACAATGGCTGAGTTCGACGACGATTTCCTAGCGGCAATTGATTTCGAAGCAATTGATAGGGTATGTTCGTCAACACAGACCAAGTTGAAAATACAAAATAAATCACAAGGCCTTAATCAACCACCAGCATTGAATGGGTTAAGCATTGAGCAAACCTATTATTGAGGTTTAAATTCATACTACACGCTAAATATAGCTTAACTCCGCCAAGATCAGTTGACAATGAACTAACAAAATAAGAAATAAAAAACGTTCTTCCAGTGTTCATGAGGCTATGCAACGCATATCATTAACCCTTTACCTGATAGTCTATTTCTCTTATTAAATATAGGTGACTTCTTAAAGTAGGTTGAAAGTAAAGCAGAATGCGCCTTAAGGCGCATTCTGCTTTACTTTCAGCCTGCTTTAAGCTATCATGTGATTGAATATAAAACATATTCCCTATAACAGATATTCATGGCTGATTAAATTGGAACTACTTTCTTCAGCGGAGGAATAGATCATATTCCTTAAAAGGCGCTTCTATTTGGGAAAGGGTTAACTAGCAAATAGTATCGTAAACCCTTCGGGATTCACAAACTTTGCTAGTAAAAAGTCTTCGTTGCATAACCTTATGAACACTGGAAGTCCGTCATTCATTTCTTGAAAGAGCATATACAGTGGAGATGGCATCATTTTTGTCATAAAAATGTGTATACGCTAAAACGGGTTTTTCCGTAATTGCAAACATTTTGGAGCCAGATCATACGACGGTTAACCCAGCGTCTGATCAGGATCAAAACTGTTTGCCACTCAGATAACAAAAAAATCTGTAGAACGTTAGAAACTAGTTGTATTTGTTGATATTTTAGTGCAACGAGTTTGCTTTTTGTATGCGTTAAACAGCCAACAAAATCGTATTCCCTGATGTAACACATGTATCTTAAATGTGGATTCGCTATGGTTGCTGAATTAGTCGAATGAAACTTGAGCCTTTTTATGTGTTTATTAACTTCGATTCTTTCTTTCTGTATTTCAAGGTGAACTGTTCGACCAATTTGCTTCTTATGAGCAGCAGAACCGTTTTGAAGTCAGTAGCCTGATACAAAGATTTGGGAAAAGTCGACGAGTTCTTCTCTTGGGTGACTTCAGCATCAGCCCGGGTGGACGCTTTGGTATTAAAGAAATAGCACCAAGTAAGAACAAAGACACACGATTCTTAGTTATTTAACCCTTTCAAATTAATCGTGAAGTTTTTACCCTTTCACCGATTTATTGTTGTTTGCTTAAATATTGTTGTCTGCAATATTGTTTTAGTTAGTTTTAAGGCAGTAATATTGACGTAATGTAAATCAAGTGGCAAACAGTGTCGACCTTGATCAGACGCCGCATTATGCGACGTCTGATCATGATCAAAACGGTTTGCAAAAGTGCTGAATGACGTCATTGAGAGTGAAAGGGTTAGGTTATACCCTCTTATTATTGTACATTTACGATTTTTTAAAACATGTAGAACCGGATTATAAAGATCCTGAAAGGACTACATGGATTTGTTTACAGACTACAACAACTTCTACACATGACACATGTACAGTGGAGAATGTGTTATTCTTTCCCAATAAACGCGTTTACGCTAAAATTATTATTTGCAGTGCAAACAGTTTGGGGCCAGATCAGACGCCGGGTAACCCGGCGTCTGACCAGGCTCTAAACTGTTTGCCACAAAGATAAACAAACATTATCAGAATTGTCCAAAAGTTGTTCTTTTCTACGTTTTAGTGCTTTGCGTTTGCGTACGTTTGCGTTTAAACGGGAAAGAATAACAGATTCTCCACTGTAATAACAGCGGAAATGCTAATGATAATAATATTATTTCTACGATGGTTATGATGATGCTAATGCTAACTATGAGTATGACAATTAATGATGAGTTTGATGATGATACGAAGAATGATGATTATGTTGAAAATGATGATGGTGTGGAGGATAATGCTATTCATAATTGTCATAATAATAATACATTTATGACTTTTGGAATCTGTAGAACCAGATAAAAGCTCCCGAAAGATTCAGGGAATACAACAGCACATAAAAAAGCCTGAGATCGCTCTAATCACTCTAATTACTATATACTGTTTGTTGTTATTATAATGCTCATGCCCTTATTGGGCCAAGCTTTTGAATAAAATCTTGAAATCTTGAAATTACTGCACTCAGTCTTTTAGTTTAATGTAGAACAAAAGTGATGCAGAGAGCTGATTACGGAGTTTCTGCATTACCCTTGCCATGCATAGTAATTTGTAAATATATGTCAAATGCTTATATAAATGGGTAAAATTTAGTTTAGGACAATAAATTCTGTTAAAAAATGCATTTCCAAAAAAAAAAAGAAGAAGCTCTGGTGGGATTCGAACCCGTGACCCTCCATTGCGGAGACAAACATGAAAAATGAGGCCACGCCTTTACCGCCTCGGCTACGGGCGCTCTCTATATATGTGTTAGCGAATTAACGTACTTCACTGGTAGCGATTAATATTACATTATTCGGCTCGGGTTTATGTCAGAGCCCGTGTAGAGAAGCAACAACAACAACTATACCGTCAGCTGACGCTATAGAAACACGATGGAATATATCTAAAAAACTAAGATTCGGTGACGATTCTTGTGACTTTTTTTGGACTGATCATATTTTTTTAATGTCAGAAGCCAATTAATGCCACAAATTTAATTTTATTTGAGTATTTTATTTTATTTTGACAAGTACACCATCCGGTTGCGAGTCCCTTTAAGCAGTAGCCTGCAGCGCTCCAAGACCCAAAAGATATTTGTAATGTGCACGTCTTATAATGCATCGTCTGCTACATGTATGACTAATACGTGAATATTTATAACAAGGGAGTAGATACGTTATTTAAATCTGAACAGGTACAGACTAAGGATCCTGAAATTAACTCATTGCTGTTACACGGTTTATCTGATAGTGACGTGAGCAACTGAAGCTCCGTTAGAAAGCATATGTAAACCCCGTAAGACAGAATGTTTTGTAGGGGAGCTAGACTCGCACACCTTTCAAAGAATTCCATATAGTCTCGTCTGAGCCAAACATGATGATAATTATGATGATTAAGGTGAGGAAAATAAGAATACCGGAACTTTGCCCCTCCGGCCTTTTGCCCCTTCGTCAAAAATCGCAACACGGAACTTTGCCCCTTCCAACACGGACTTTTGCCCCTTCCAACACGGACTTTTGCCCCTTTCAGTTTTTTTAAAGGACGGACTTTTGCCTCTTCCCTATTTTCGCACGGACAGAATATTTTTTTCTTTTCATCTCGTCATTTTGGTCAAACAGACAAAGTAATTAGCAAACAACTTTATTACCAATCATTATTATCAATCAACTTTAACTGAAATCGAATCACTGCAGCAGTCGCTGCTTTGATGTTAATACATATATAGGTGTTGATTGCTAATTAAAGAGTGATAACAACCTTAAAATGTGAACTGTTTGCAATAATAAGGATTAAAATGTTTAAGTTGTGTGACTGTCGGTGAAATTGTCCTTTTATCTTTTACAATAGAGGCTCTCGGGTACACCAATAAAGCGTGAATGGAAAATTATGTTTGCATAACTTTCACGCGAGAATAAAGCGTGATAGCGATAATGATGGATTACATAAGTTGTACGTTCACCTCAACACAAAATCGGGAAAGGATTACCGAAATCTTAATTCAAATGTAAGAAATTGGAAATTTAAAAGACAATAATATTAAATAAATCAACATTTCGATATGGAAGGGGCAATATTGACATTTCGATACAGAAGGGGCAAAATTCCGCTATGGAAGGGGCAAAATTCCGTGTTTGAAATAACGGGAAGGGGCAAAAGTCCGTGTACGTAAAATCAGGAAGGGGCACAGTTCCGTGTTGCTGTTTTTTAGGAAGGGGCAAAAGGCCGGAGGGGCAAAAGGCCGTTTACCGAAAATAATGGTACTAACAATAATAGATATTATAGAAATAAGTAAGTAGTACATTTCAACAAGTTAATTCAAAATCTACACAAACGTTCTTACATATACAGCAAAAATCACATTCATTACGTGTAACAGCAAGCTTACACATATATGGTACTTTTAACTGGTTGTAATAGCTTGGCAATAACATTATACAGTTGAGAAAACGTCACCATTTCTCGACTAAACGCATACGAAACGCAAACGCATTGTAATAAAACGTAGATAATAACAATTTATCGACAAATCTATAGACAGATGTATACATTTTGATCTTAGTGACAAACAATTTGGAGTCTCATCAGAAGCCGGGTCGCCCGGTATTTGATCTAGCTCCAAACTGTTTGCAATGTAGGTAGTAGTTTTAGCGTAATTGTTTATTATGTAAGAATAGCCTCTTCTCCGCTGTAATCGCAAAATACATGTTTTTCCATTCAGACAATTTCCGTGCCCTCTGCAAAGCGTTTGACAAGAAGACACTTGAGAATTGTACACTTTGTCCACAGCCGGAAAACGCATACAACCCAACGAATGTCAATTCTGTGACCTCACATGCATTCGAGAGAGGACTGATCTTCAAGAAGTTCATGGTTCGTATTCTAAACCGACATATGTCATGAGTTCAGTAACGAAATCGATGGCCGTCGATGACCACCAATCGCGAGTTGGCTACCTGGTATGAAATACCAAGCACTTTGCACACGGGAAACAAACCGCTAACCTAAACCGCAAACAGTGGCAACTGAGCACAAAGCAGGATATAGCAACGAACTATCCCTATTTACTTGCAGGTAGATTGTATCATAGTTAAACAATGGTAGTCTAAATACACATACACTAAAACATATCATACATATATACATGTATGAAATATTTGCCCGGGTTTATTTTAGCATTTAATTCGCTAAGAGCTACTTAAGCTAGGACGGACCTTAGCTTGCAGCAGGCTGAAAGTAAAGCAGATTGCGTCTGTCGGTGCATTCTGCTTGACTTCCAACGTGTACTAGGTGAGCATATGTTTTCAAAACAAGAAATAATTATGCTATGAGGCAATTGGTTAACCCTTTCATGATCAAATTAACCGTGAGATGTTACCCCTTTACCGCCAGATTGCCATCGGCTTCAATATTGTTGTCTGCAATATCATGTAAAAGTTAGATTCAATGTAGTATAACTGACGTAAATTCTAAACAAGTGGTAACAGTTTTGATCCTGATAAGACGTCGTGTTTCGCGGCGTCTAATCAATATCAAAACTGTTCGCAAATGCGCTTTATGACGTCACTGAGAGTGAATGTTAAGATAAATTCGTGTTATGTAAATTTGGTTTTCAGAGAGTGTTCACGCCAGATGAGGTGTCTGTTGCATCAGCCGACGGACCCTTACCATTGAGTGACCACTTTGGCCTGAGAGTGCTCTACACGTTTCCAAGAAGACGCTATAGCTATAGACATGGCCACAGAAGACCAAAACGAGAAGTGTACAAGTCCAATATTTTGTAGAAAGGAAGGAACGAAATAAATGAACATTAACTATTATCGTTTTGACTATTTATATTTCAATATATGTCCACTATGAGCATTGGCCATCTGAACTACATAAGAAAAATAAATGTTTTGTCGTGTAAAAGTGACGACTCCTGTCCGGTATGGACATTGACGGCAAAGAAGACCAACATTGGAAATGGACAAGGCGAAGCATGGACAGAATAAAATGAGCACTGACACTAATATATAAGAGTTTGTTAACACGAATAGTGTGTACCATGAAAGGAACAGCCATAACTGCCATTACTTAGGAAAAGCGACAAAATTATTTGCGTAGACAAATCCATTAGCCCCGCCTCCTCTGTGAACGACATCAGATTCTTTAAGTCCCGCCCCTAGATAAACTGCATTTATACGAAATGAACGCCATTTGTTTCTAAGAAATTGAGTGGGGCTAATGTAAATATTAAATGAATACCTTTTGCAGACGACCATTTCAAAGCAGCCGATTGTTACAGTGGAGAATCTGTTATTCTTTCCCAATAATTGCGTTTACGCTAAAACTATTATTTGTAGTGCAAACAGTTTGGAGCCAGATCAGACGCCGGGTAACCCGGCGTTTGATCAGGCTCCAAACTGTTTGCCACCAAGATAAACAAGAATTATCAGAATTGTCCAAAAGTTGATCTTTTCTACGTTTTAGTGCTTTGCGTTTGCGTACGTTTGCGTTTAAACGGGAAAGAATAACAGATTCTCCACTGTACTACAGATAGGGGTTTACTCTTGTCTGGCTAAAGCAGTCATGTCTGCCCACTATTGACATCGGTCATCTTAATTATAACATTGATTTATAAGAGAACGAAGTGTTGCCTCATGAAATATCAGAAGATTTTATTAGAAATCATTACATACTCTAATGCGGCAGCCCCTTAACTCATTATACCCTGAAACTTCGAATGGATAATTCCTGTTTACAATAAAGGCTGGTCCATTTTAGACTATTTAGGGTTATTTTTTGTATCATATCACGAAATGACAAACAGTGAAGTCCCTGATTAGAGGGCTCCTGCAGGAGCCCTCTAATCAGGGACTCCACTGTTTGCATTAGACAAGTGTCCTCTTAACTGGTACATGTTTGGCAGAGGACGCATATATGCGTCACTAGGGCTCAATGAGTTAAGGCGCTGTCCGATTTGAGTCTACACTATTTTAAAATGGTTAAGCCTGAAAATGTGCGAACAGTATGAGAATAATAAATCCTACTCACGGGTATATGCGTCTTTTGCAAACAAAATTCATGCGAAATATACACTTGTCATGTGCAAACAGCGAAGGGCCACATCGGATGGCTTCAAAGGGGCCCTCTGATCAAGGTCTGCTCCATCATTCATTTTGCAATCGTTGACCAAATAAACTATGATTTTTTAAACGAACCTTTTTTGTCAAAACTTGAAACAAAGAGACATAAACTGCAGTGACAAAAACTCTCATATTCAATGCAGTTATCTCCCATGAGAAATTGTTTCAACTAGTGATATCTTACAGTGAAGAAAAACGTATTGCATAACAAATGTCACCATTTATCCCTTTTAGACATACTAACGATAGTATAACCTGAATGGCGAATAGTTTGGAACCTCATCAGACACTGGGTTACCCGGCGTCTAAACTGGCTAAAAAGCGTTTGTAGTTAAATTAAAAGTTTCAGCGTAAACGCTTATATTACAAAGGAATAACGTCGTCTCAACTGTAACACATACAGGTACGTGTAGATGGATTAACCCTCATCTCGACCTTGCAAAAACTTCCGATTTGAGATTGTTGGGGTCCATTGGATACCATTGTGTATTTTTGTTATTTTTCTAAGTCAAGAGAGGCATTTGTGACATAACTGATACGGCATTATAAATTTGTATATTTATGCTATATGGTAGTAATAAAACCGAAACGTTGCTCTCACTGTTAACATGGCAACCAGTGACCATAATAACACAAACAACTAAGATTTTTGCTGTAAAGTCGAATTTTATCTAATAACTTATGCAGAAAATGTACAGATGGGGAAATGTGGACATATTTATGACTAGATATACATTTTGTTACATTAATGGTGTATCTTTAATAGAACTATGTAAATATTTGGAAGAAAATGACAAAAATATGGTTGGGGTCCAGTGGACCCCAAATAATATTTATGCATATTAATATGGGCTACTATACACCTTTTAACCACGACTGATTTAAAAAACAAACTTATTAATGGAACCTATGTTACCCAAACAGCTTCCCAGCTGATCAATATCGTCTATTTGTTAAGCTTTGTTTCTGCTTCCAATTATTTAATGGCAATAGATGTCTAATTTATTTGACCTGTAACCGTGCATGTCTTAGCTCCGTGTAGGATTCATGATGCTGACACTTAGACAGTGGCATGTCAAATATTTGTGATAAAACTAAGTATGGTAAACAAATGTAACGAAAGTAACACACACATTACTTCAAATGGTGAAGACATAAGAGTTTTAAATATCAATTGCTTAACACCATGTCCTGAGTAGATCTACTACTCATAACTATGTCTGCTTCACATCATCACATGTCTGATAAGCTGCATGATAACTAGTGTCCTCGACGCAGTTACAGGTGTAATCCTGGTTCGTTTTGGTTCACTGGTCTACACCAGATATTTGTATTGCTGTAATAAACTATGAGCTGAGGTTTCCTGCCATCATCATCTATTACATTAATTTTGATTTATGAATGAAATAACAAGAAATGGTATCAAACAGTGGGTTAAGCCACTGCTGAACAAGCGTTTGCCATACATTCTAATTGGAGCATGTCTATTTTATGTCTTTCCTCTCCACGTTGCTATATACATGTAGTTGAATCTGATATACTAAAAATTGCAATGAAGCATTGAAAAAGACGCATTAAATTATTACTGACCAGACCTTGGTGGCCAACGCTCAATAGGGTCAATGTCAAAGGTCAAGGTCACCAATCTTGGCCCATGACAATAAAAGGACCAAAACCAAAAATAATACAGTACACTTATTTGAATCTTGAAACGATTTGCATAGTTTGAGGTCAGATAGAATTGTGTTCGTTCCATACAGTGTGAATCCCTTGGACTCGCGGTTTGCGCTCCGGGGTTATAAAATTCAAGGGAAATTACTCAACTCAATCACAAGATCGTGAGATATATCGGGAGGAGCAGGTAGGCAAGAGCGGTGCAAAACGATTAGTTTGCTCTAATTTTATGGTGACCAAAACGCGTGTCATGTAAGAAATAGTTTTATAAAATAAAATTTGACTTTATGTAATAAAACGAATCGAGGTCATTGTTGAAACCACCCTGCTTAGTTGTTTTCTCATGGCTTATTATCAGCGTTTACTCGTACATGTAACTCGGCATCTGATCAGGCTTCTTACTTTTACAATACAGACTAAACGATTATTAGATAGGTTCAGAATTGTCAAAACATTAATGCATGTATATGGCATTGCGTTGCATTTGTGGTTCGTTTGAGTTTAAATGGTAAAGAATAATGTGTGCCCCGCTGCCACCATTTGATTAACTTCCAGGTTTAACTGTTTGTTGATCCTTTCAACGTATCTTCTGCTTTAACCCTTTCCCTTATAGAAGCGACTTTTAGCACATTCATTTTATTCATCCTCTGAAGAAAATAGTTCCAAAATATACCGTAATGAATATGTGTCATATTTAATACTTTTCTTATTCTAGCAGTTAATAGCTTAAAGCAGGCTGAAAGTAAAGCAGAATGCGCCTTAGGGCGCATTCTGCTTTACTTTCAACCTGTTTTAAGTAGTCACATATCTTCAATACTAGAATTAATGCTATCAGGTAAAGGGTTAATCCTTCCACTCTCAATGACGCTTGAAAGCGCGTTTGCAAATAGTTTTGATCCTGATCAGACGCCGCGAAACACGGCGTCTAATCAGAATCCAAACTGTTTAACACTGTCTCGTATCGATATGTTTTAAGTCATACTACATTGAATATTTATTTGACACGATCTTGTAACCAACAAACTTAAAGGGACTCGCAACCGGATGGTGTACTTGTCAAAATAAAATAAAATACTCAAATAAAAGCAAATTTGTGGCATTATTTGGCTTTTGACATTAAAAAAATATGATCAGTCCTATAAAAGTCTCAAGAATCGTCACCGAATCTTAGTTTTTTTTTAGATATTTTCCATCGTTTTTCTATAGCGTCAGCTGACGGTATAGTTGTTGTTGTTGCTTCTCTACACGGGCTCAGACAACAACCCGAGCCGAATAAAGTATTATCGATCGCTACCAGTGAAGTACGTTAATTCGCTACAATATATATAGAGAGCGCCGAGGTATTAAAGGCGCTTCCTCATTTTTCATGTTTGTCTCCGCATGGAGGGTCACGGGTTCGAATCCCACCAGAGCTTCTTTTTTTTTAAAATGCATTTTTTAACAGAATTTATTATCCTAAACTAAATCTTACCAATTTATATAAGCATTTGACATATATTTACAAATTACTATTTTTAATGCTAAATCCGGTTGCGAGCCTCAATGAAACGGTAAAGGTAAAAATAAATCACGGAACATTTGGTAGTGAAAGGATTAACACTTTCTTCTCTGAAACTTCAAATTGACACGTCCGGTATTCTATTTAAATATAGAATATAGTTGAACACAAATGGCTATTTTGGTAAATGTGTTGCAATATGACAAACAGTAAAGACCCTGCTCAGAGGATGTATACATCCATATACAGTACTGAACCTTATTAAATTAAATTGATAATCGTAAGCGAATTGCCATCGAATTGCCATCGAATCGCCCGCTTCAAAAATCAAACCGTGTGCTTGAGTCGTTTCATGTGATTTTTCCGAAGCGGTTGTGACAAAAATGGAATCGAAAAACATTAACTAAGGCATATTTGCGAATATTGGTGAGATACACAATTCAGGCAAACTGAACGCGTTAATCGCGTTGGAAAATATTCACAAGCGAATTGCCATCGAATTGCAAGCGAATTGCCATCGAATTGCAAGCGAATCGCAAAAATTGTTAATTTAATAAGGTTCAGTATTGTACGTGTATAGAGTTCAATGGAGTACATGTACACAATGTAACCCTTTCACTGCCAAATCTGTCGTGATATTTTTACCCCTGTACCGTTTCATTGTCGTCTGCTTCAATTTTGTTGTCTTTAATGTCGTTTCAAAGTTAAACAAATAAGGCAGTATAACTGAAGAAATTTCAAAACGAGTGTCAAACAGTTTTGATCTTGATCAGACTCCGCTTACAGCGGAGTCTGATCGGGATCCAAACCGTTTGCGAATAAGCTATTGAGTTTCATTGAGAGCGAAAGGGTTAATTAAAATAGTTAATACTATGCCTTACACGATGTTTCAGTGCTAGATCTACATGTAAATGACAAAATGAATATCGAAATGATTAGCAAAGAATTTAGGAGCTGGTCAGAGACTGCAATACGCAACGTCTGACTGGGGTCTGACATGCTTTAATGCCCGCTTGTAGACGCTTAAAAAGTAAAAGGGTTAAGATAGATAGATGCTTTAAATGACTTTAAGTTACATGTAGTCGTAAATATCCCTTTCTAATGCGCTACCACTTTGAAATCGCACACCTACCTAATGCATAAAGTAGTCCTGAAATTTTAAAGACAGATGACAGTTTATAGTACAAATGTAGGTTGGCATGACGGAAGAATGTGTCATATTGCGCCCTCTGCTTTATTTTATTTTCAGCTTAAATTAAGCTAACATCTGCTGGAGCAAACTACGCGCATGTCTTATTATGTATTTATTTTTCTATATAATTTGAAATTATTTTCCTCAGTGGAGGAATGTATTAAATGCATAAAACGCGTATTTGTGTACAGTGGAGAATCTGTTATTCTTTCCCAATAAACGCGTTTACGCTAAAACTATTATTTGCAGTGCAAACAGTTTGGAGCCAGATCAGACGCCGGGTAACCCGGCGTCTGATCAGGCTCCAAACTGTTTGCCACCAAGATAAACATGAAATATCAGAATTGTCCAAAAGTTGTTCTTTTCTACGTTTTAGCGCTTTGCGTTTGCGTACGTTTGCGTTTAAACGGGAAATAATAACAGATTCTCCACTGTACATGTAGTGAAGGGCTTAGGAGATGGAGTATTTGAAGGGAACTAATCTTGATTTCGTATCACTTACAGACAGTGCACCTTTCTTTCCCTTCACTTTCGAAGTTTATAGCACCCAACCCTCTTGTATTGGCAATGCCGTATTTGATTCTGCCTTACCTCGGTTAGTCTCACCAATGAACCCTGTGACGGCATGCTAATTTGTGACAGGTGCCGTCCTCGGGGTTTCATGGCAATAGAGCATACATGTATATGGGGATGAAAATAAGTTATGCTGAATTAAATACAACAACAGGTCTGAGTCATATTTACTAGTTAAAATAACACAAGCATTGCTAAAATCATTTTGAAACCAATTTCTGACCTCAAATCAAGCTGTATGGTCGATGTAAGTCTAAGTTGGATTTTTCACAATACTCCAGCGGATGTCGTTTTACCGTTGTTTACATGACAGCAAGTACACATTTGGTCTATACATATGTACCTCTTGCTTTAAAAGTCACTTAAAGTGTTTTTATGGTTAATTTTGGTACAAAGTTGGTGTATTTTACATCCTGGATATATCGGCAGTCCTAGACTTTAGAAGAATACCAAATCTGGCTCCAAACTTTTTGCAATTACAATAATTGTTTATAAACATAAGCGCATTTATTTGGAAAGACTAAGGTATTACACTGAGTAAATTGGCGTCTGATCAACCTCCACACTGTTTGCAATAGAAAACATATCTTGCAGCAAAATGCCAGTGTGGCTTTTGTTGGTTGTAACTACATGTATATGTACATTTGAGAAGACGTTATTCTGTACCGTTTAAACGCATACAAATGTACAAAACGCAAACGTGTTGCACTAAAGTATAGAAAAGTACAACTATTTGAATGTTTTATTACTTCATTTTTATCTGAGTGGCAAACATTTTGGAGCCTGATCAGACGCCGGTTTACCCGGCGTCTGACCTGGCTCCAAACTTGTTTGCGATTGAAATAATAGTTTTAGCGTAAACGCATTTATTTGGGAAAGAATAACCTCTTCTTCACTGTATTTCAGAATAGACTTCCCTATGGAGTTGCGCTCAATACAACTGTCTCCATAACAAATTGAAAATTATCTAAAAGACATAGTTTCTAGACATGTGATGATACTTATATGTTATTGAATAATGAAGTAATTTCCTCAAGATAACAATACAAAGCATTTGCATAGTTATAGAGCTTCTTGGGGGTAAGTTGATGATTTTAACAAAGAGGCACTTGTTTCATTTGAAGCAGTTTATTGGAAATTCTTCTACTAAAAGATTTTAACCCTTTCACTACCAATATAATGTAGATGTATTATTATGTATCTTTCTTTCAGTCTCATCATGGTTCATAATACAAACATAATATACATTTAGTCATTACATTAACCATGTCATTCAAATAAGAATTATAAGAGACTATGTATTACTTATCACAACACACTATTTTTCTGAAACTCTTATTTCAAGTATCAGTAATTCAAAGCAAACCCTAGAACTAAAACTAAAACCATATAAATAGTGTTAATATCAAAACTATAAAACCTGCCATAAAGTTTATTTTAAAATCTGATTTTCAAAAAATGCATTAACATGCGTACTTAAGTAAAGCTTATAAGAAATCCAGTCTCACCATTGATCAGATCAACGATAACTTGATTAGCAAATTTTACATGGACGAAATAATAATAAGCTATAGGTTTAAACAAAACATGATCCGTTAAACGCAAACGTACGCAAACGCAAAGCACTAAAACGTAGAAAAGAACAACTTTTTGACAATTCTGATAATATTTGTTTATCTTGGTGGCAAACAGATTGGAGCCTGATCAGACGCCGGGTTACCCGGCGTCTGATCTGGCTCCAAACTGTTTGCACTGCAAATAATAGTTTTAGCGTAAACGCGTTTATGGGAAAGAATAACAGATTCTCCACTGTAAGAGTTTTATATTTACATGGGATAAACATGATCACTTGTATTTGTTATTGCACACATAAGATCTATGTATCATACAAACGATTTGTACGACGTTTTAAAATATTAAAGCAGGACGTAACAAAACGTCAAACACAGTTGCTGCCACAATATTAGTATCCCCTGTTATATTGTTCGTCTATTAACACCTTCACCGCCTTACCCCGAGTACATGTACAATGGGTATTTGCAAACAGTTTGAATCATGATCAGACGCCGCGTCACGCGGCGTCTGATCAGGTTCCAAACTGTTCGACAATCATTTGAATATTTATAAAATTTGAATGCTTAAATTTTAAATTTGAGAAATAAAAGCAGACGACAATTATTTAAAAATTGATGACGCTCTGGCAGTGTGTGGGTTAACCCCTCTACTCTCAATGACGCCAGATGGCGCATTTGCAAACAGTTTTGATCCTGATCAGACGCGTAACGCGGCATCTGATCAGGATCAAAACTTTTTGGCATTCGTTTTGAAATTTCTTCAGTCATACTGCCTTAAATTTATCATCGAAACGACGCTATTGCAGACGACAATATTGGAGCAGACGACAATACGGCGGTGGTGGGGTAAAAACATCACGATACATTTGATCATGAAAGCAAATATTTTATCGAATCAGATCATACCATCCGCTGTAACGAAACAAATGGTGTAAAAGCAAGAGCTTTATTAGCCGATGTGCCAAAACAATATCTGAAGTCAGTTACACTGTATACTGTTGTTTGCAATATATATCCAAAGTTAGATTTAATCCTTTCATCCCAAAATATCTATTGCGGGTATTTACTATCCTTTCGGACTCTTCTAGTACAGGCAATTGGAACCAGTCTACTGTTTTATTATTGAAATCACAACAAAAATCAATGAAAAATATGAAACAGTGCAGACCCTGATCAGAGGGCTCCTATAGGAGCCCTCTGATCAGGGTCTACACTGTTTGCATTTGTAATCAGTAATCTCTACAGAGGACTGTAGGGTTGAACGGGTTAATGCAGTAGTAATTTCGAAACAAGTGACAAACAGTTTTAATTCGTGCCATTACGCGGCGTCTGATCAGGATCAAACGGTTTGCAAATGCGCTTTATGACGTCATTGAGAGTGAAAGGATTAAGACCAATCAAACTACTGACCGTTATAATCATCATGTCCAATGTAGCAGCCTCTATTATACTTAAGTCGCTACTTTAGGCGAATGGTTAAATATGCAGAATTTCTAAATCGAAGCCAAGTTTGAGGCAGACCAATTTATATCAACGTAACCTATAGATGTATGTACTTGCAGTCATGCAAGTTCTTTTGTTTACTTCAATCAATGGTAAGTCATGTGTTAGAAGATTTACGAGTGAAAGTTCCAAGGATGACATGGAATAGAGCCGTCAAACATTAATTGCATTTCATCAAAGGTCACTTTATTTCCCAAGAGAAATTGAAAACAAAAACCTTATATTGATTTCCACATCGGACATAGAAGAAGATGGTGACGGATTGGGTTTGCGAGTTCCATAAATCGGTATATGGTTCTATAGTGCCCCCTCTCTACACACGACACTCAATGGAAGAAAGAAAATATGTGTTCTGTTCGGAGAGAGTCGTTTAATGGAAGGACTATTAAGACTTGGCTTACATTTGCAAACAGCTTGAATCAAGATCAGACGCCGCGTTTGTCAATCGGCATTATATTTATTCTATCAAAATGTCCACGTATACGTACAATGTAAACAGCAGACAATAATTTTACGCAGACGATATTGCAGCAATAACAGTGCTATACATAATTGTTATGTTAAGGGAACTGCGGCAAAGGTCGTTGTAAGGAGGGAATCGTTGTTGGGAGGGCTGTTGTAGGGAGGGAACACTGTGCGAGCAGTCTGGGGAGAGTTGCAAGATTTGAGTGAGGTATTGAAATGTCAGGGACAATATGGGAAAGTACATCAAAGGATAGCCGAGTGCACAATGGCTTTTCAGTAGAAATATTTGACTGGTCCGGGACAGAGACACTCGAACACTGTAAACAGTGTAAACCAATATCAAATGCCTAGTTTTTATGGTGTCATTTAATGAAGCAGTAATGTCAGCCAATGGTTTCGAATGAAATCAAGATAATTACTAAGATGGTTTCTAATTAGCAAATTTCAAAACGGCATTTCTGGTTGTATTGAAATTTACTGTTATAAGGGTATTTTACAGATTGCTACAACAACAAACAAAACCACGTCTGCCCGGGTTCAAATACTGTCCAATGAAAACATTTTAATTCTTATTTTCTATCTTTAATTATTGGTTTGGTTATAGGGATGCTCAAACAAATGACAGTCAAACAAATGCATTGCTCTTGCAATTAGTAACCTTTTTATTTACTTGGGAACTAAATACAGTGGATAATCTGTTATTCTTTCCCAATAAACGCGTTTACGCTAAAACTATTATTTGCAGTTCAAACAGTTTGGAGCCAAATCAGACGCCGGGTAACCCGGCGTCTGATCAGGCTCCAAACTGTTTGCCACCAAGATAAACATGAAATATCAAAATTGTCCAAAGGTTGTTATTTTCTACGTTTTAGCGCTTTGCGTTTGCGTACGTTTGCGTTTAAACGGGAAAGAATAACAGATTCTCCACTGTAGTTACTTTTTGTTTTACTTGGGAACTAAATATATGATAGATACTTTATATATGGTATTTGTACTCACCTCAAGAAGCTCTTGAGCTCGGTACAACTTAGTTCATGTCCCACAAAGGTCAAGGTCATTGAGAGGTCATTTAGAGATTAATTGTTATCTGCTCTTTTTTTTTGAAGAATGAAAATGTTCGAATAAAATGCTTCCGGTTTATTCATATACCTACTTTACCGATAAACCTACTACAATACAGATTAACCTAGTCTTATTATGCTTCACATTTGTTATGTCAATAGCTGATGTAGTGTCGGGATAGGATTTTATTTATTGAATACTACTCACTGTCAGTGTTCAGTACATGTACAGTGGGGAATACGTTATTCTTTCCCGTTTAAACGAAAATAAAACGCAAACGCAAAGCAATTAAATGTTGAAAATAAAACTGTCTTGACATTTCTAACTATTTATTTTAATCGGAGTAGCAAACAGTTTGGAGCCTAATCAGAAGTCGGGTTACTCGGCGTCTGATCTGGCTCCAAACTGTTTGCAATGGAAATAATAGCTCTAGCTTTAAATTCGGTTATTAGGAAATAATAAAGGTTTCTCCTATGTGTGAATCGATAATTCTAGGGAATATCCGATCATCACGAGTAACAACATGTAACTTAAGAATGATGGATAGAAATATAATATTTCTTGATAGGTCGGTCAATATGGACAACGCATCTACGTAAATGCTTGATGATAGCAGGAGACAGACTCCGTTTTGGGAAAGCGTACAGTGGAGAAAACGTTATTCTTTCCCAATAAACGCGTTTACGCAAAAACTATTATTTCAATTGAAAACAGTTTGGAGCCTGATCAGACGCCGGGTGACCCGGCGTCTGATCAGGCTCCAAACTGTTTGTCTCTCAGTTTGAAATGAGTCGTCAGAATTTGTCTACAAATTGTCAATTTACCCATCTTAATGCACTGCGTTTGAGTTTCGTTGCGTTTAAACGGGAAAAAATAACGTTTTGGCCACTGTAATACATTCCAACTGAACGCCTATATAACTTGATTGTGCAAATTGCCGTCCTGGAATATTTTACAAGGATGATCTTAGAACACTTCAGTGTTTGCTTATACAGCATATTGTTTCTGATGAAAACGCAAACATTGCAGACCTTCACGAGTCGTCACAAATGACAGTCACTTATCCGAGTTTACATTATTTGCTAACGTTTACTAATATCCAGACGATGTTAGAAACTAACAGAAAACTGGTTAAAAATTTCGACGATTTGTTTCAATCGGACAGTTTGAATATTGATACGTGATTTAGTGTTTGAAGCGGTTTTACATCGCGTTCAGTAAGAAGTAGTGTGAAGAAGAAACGCATGTGTTGGCAAATACAGTAGTAGTAGTAGAATAAGTATCTGACACAGAGCCTTACATGAACTTCCTGCTTTATTTTCACCTTGACGTTAGAGCTATAATCTAAAACAAACCCATGTTTCTGTATAGTCAGCCTTGTGCTACACCATGGCACTGTTCTATACAATTTATCAAATACGACCCAAATAGACGAGATATACGTAGATAATTGCAATCAATATTTCCGAAAATATACATCTCATTGACCCATGGAAATTAATATGATCAATTCCAGTTCCAATCAGTTATATTATAGTTCATGATTTACTGTAAATGTTTTTATATACTAGATGGCATGAACATGTAATTACACTATTTGTATATGCCATACATACAGTGGATAATCTGTTATTCTTTCCCGTTTAAACGCAAACGTACGCAAACGCAAAGCACTAACACGTAGAAAAGAACAACTTTTGGACAATTCTGATAATTCTTGTTTATCTTGATGGCAAACAGTTTGGAGCCTGATCAGACGCCGGGTTACCCGGCGTCTGATCTGGCTTCAAACTGTTTGTAAAAGAAAAACTAGTTTTAGCGTAAACGCGTTTATCGGGAAAGAATAACAGATTATCCACTGTATGTATCATTCATTAGTACACTGTTCTTACTGATTGCATCCACCATTTAACATTTAGCGTCACCGTAATCTCATATATTAAAACAAATAGCAAATGATTTATAAGGTACGCTCTTATCCTAAGAAGAAATGCACACTTGAGATGCGGATGTGTCTGAAATCCCTATGGAAGCATCCATCATAATTAACCCGCTATTTTTCTTTGAAAATGTGTAGCATATCAAAATATTGACATGAACATATGCGCAACAGTGGTGTATGTGCAGACATTCTGTAACATTACTAGTACATAGTTTAAGCTTGAAAATTGAATGACAAAAAATGGAGTTAGACGAACAAAGTATGTACATGTAGACGGACGGGCGATTTGTTTCTTTTGAGTTTAGGTAAATGCCCAATTTAAAGAGGCTCGCAACCGGATTTAGCATTAAAATAGTCAAATGCTTATATAAATGGGTAAGATTTAGTTGAGGATAATAAATTCTGTTAAAAAATGCATTTAAAAAAAAAAGAAGCTCTGGTGGGATTCGAACCCGTGACCCTCCCTACGGAGACAAACATGACAAAAAAGGAAACACCTTTACCCACGCGGCTACTGGCGCTCTCTATCTACATGGCAGCGAATTAACGTACTTCACTGGTAGCGATTGATAGTACATTATTCGGTTCGGGTTTTTGTCTGAGCCCGCGTAGAGAAGCAACAAGAACAACTATACTGTCTACTAACGCTATAGAAAAACGATGGAAAATATCTAAAAAAACTAAGATTCTTGAGACTTTTTTTGGACTGATCATAATTGTTTAACGTCAGAAGCCAAACAATGCCACAAATTTGCTTTTATTTGAGTATTTTTTTTTTTGTTGACAAATACACCATCCAGTTGCGAGTCCCTTTAAATGTTTTGATAAGTAAAGTTTAAAGTATGTTTTTCCATAGAAGCCAATAGAAGGCCTTTACTTTTAATATCTATATAATTCTTAACATCAATAGTAAGTAGGCTTAGTACAAACAAAAGCACAGTTTATTTTTCAGTAGGAAGTAGGCTTATTACAAACGAAAGAAAAGTAAATGTTCCACCTTTAAACAGGAGTAAACGTAATTGATTAAAACGCATTGCAATTAAAAAATAGACCACTATAAGACGTTATCGTCTACATTTACTCTCTACATTGGTCAAATGTCTTCTGCATTGGTAGTGTCGTCTGCACTATTTTAAAAGTCAGCTTTAGGGCTATTTTGTCTGCAGAAATGTCGAAATGGGTTAGAAACAGTTGGGATCCTGATCAGACGTCGCGTTACGCGGCGTCTGATCAGGATCCAAACTGTTTGCCAAGTCGCCATTTGTTGCAATTGGCAGTGGAAGAGTTAAAGAAAATGTTGACGATTTCTTAGTATCACAGTAAAAAATGGTTTAAACCGTTTCAGAAGTCGAGATAGGCGGCGTGTAGTCCAACTACATGTACATGTATGTTTATAGAGAATACTGTATGAGTGCTCATTATTTATCGTTATAAATAAACGAGTTGACTAAAATAATATGACGCGAGCCTTGGCGAGCGTCATATTCATTTTAGTCAACGAGTTTATTAAAAACGATAAATAGTGAGCACGAATATGAGATTCTATTTATCACATAACAAGTTTAAGCACCTATTAAATTGATTGAAGCCGTAGTTTGTAGACCCTCTACTATATAGATTTTCCGCCAAAATGTTACGTTGTTTACGTTAACGTCGTCGCAAATGACGTCATTTGGCGTCCCGCTACATGCAGCGCTTGTGGACGAACAGGTTGGGCCGGAGCCCAAAAAACGATTTTCCACTAGTGGTTTACGATATTTACATAATGGCTTTATGTCACTCCCAGACCGCAAGTTATGTGATAAATAATGTTTTGCTATTGACATACATGATTTAGCACAGCAGCTTTTATTCATACATAAACTGCTCTTTTCTAATATTTCGACCTATAATGACCTTTTTCAAAGAAAATCACATCAAAACACACGTCACCTTTATTTGTCAGGGATCAACCCTTTCAACTCTTACTAGATATTTGGTTCCCTTGTGGATCATTTAAGGTACCAAACCACGGAACCATTCTACTTAGAATTATGTTTTTTTTTAATAAATACTGGACAAAATAATTAGTAAACAGTGTATACCCTGATCAGAGGGCTCATATAGGAGACCTCTGATCGGGGTATGCAATGTTTTCAATTAGTGTTTAAATAAGAAAACAGTGAATTAGAAAACAGTGTAGACCCTGACAAGAGGGTTCCTATAGACAACATCTGATCTGGGTCTACGCTGTTTTCAAATTTAATAAGTATATTTTAAACAGGTCCATTGTGTTGAACGAGTTAAGCATTTCTCGTACCATAAAAGGGTTCCATAGAGTAACATCTTATAACGAATCATTACTTAACAGTGGTGAAAGATAATACTTTGTATATAGCAAAACCATTATGACGCCGGAAATTAAGGAGATCCCAGTTCTCCATAATTGTGTCTCAGCAGGAAATACTTGTTTAACACTCGTCGGTTATTCTTGTAAATACGCAATTGAAATAAAACATTTCCTATGCAAATATGATCCTGTTAGAGCTAATATAATGTAGATTAACCGCACTAATGTGTCAATAGTGTATGAATAATTTCATCTATCGTACAATCAGCTAAATTGTTGCGAAATAAGTTCGAATATATAAAGCTTTTTCCAACCAAAGGTGATATTTGAGTCAGTATTCCAAAACATTTGCCCACGCTTATATAAACGAAAAGTCTCAAGGATGAACGTTTTGTTCCACAATTAACCAAGTCAGTCATAAAGCTACTAAGAAAACATTTGAAGAATACCTCGACCTTGTTGAGACGCCTAGGTTAATGTTTTCATTAAACAGACACGGGTTTCTACTATAATATTTCGCTAAATCGCTGAAGTAGAATTTACATATATCGTTCCCTTCCTTTAACGTCCCTCTCAACAACGATTCCCTTCTTGCAGCGACCCTTGCCGCTGTTCCCAAAACAGGAAAATCATGTCTAACTTTTTCACAGCTGCAATATCGTCTGCTTAAAACTGTCGTCTGCTGTTTTATTCTCAAAATTACATATATAAGCGAACAGTTTGATAGAAATGACAAATGACACGAAATTCCGAACGGTCATACTTTCACTTTTGCCATCGGCTCTTAGGAAAACGATTCGTCGCCTTTAATAACTTTACATAAAGTAATGGACTCTTCCACTAAACAAGTACATGAGAACTTACCATCACGCTAGGCGCGACAACCCTCACAAACAATGACCTCTCTCTCTCAGTGCTGGTGCTATAACAATGTGTAGTGCCTGAAACGTTTAAAGGGTTGTTATAGAAACATGTTAAGTTAATGGTGAACACTAGAATTAAACCATTCGTGACAGCCGAATAAAGGAATAGTAACGATTTGTAAATGGCGCCAAAAACGGTAGTCGAATAGAAATTACTGAGATCTTCGAATGACTAAAATCCGTATAAATACCGAATGTCAGACCGAAATAATGAACACGAATAGAGAACACTACTTTTAACCTTCACAACAAAAACTTACAATATTCAAAGCAGATTTCCAATCTCGATGTATCTCCTTCAAAGCTAACTTACGGACTAACGATATCTGTCCAGAGACCCGCGGAATACAACTTCCGGAAAAACTAAAACACTGGCCGCACCCTGCGGGTGGTCGAACTATCCCCCTCTTCCTTTAAGTCGACACGACTTCATAACAACCACAATATACTACAAAATGAAAAACAAATCAAAAAGACCAATAAACAAACACTTCAGATACTGAACCACAGAATACCAAAACCCATTCCACACAATCCAATACAATTTCAGGTAAACATGTCTTGCTATCAATCAAACAAACAGCAAAAACAATGTACATCTAAATTTAACAACTCAAAAAAAGTTATGGTTCCTGTAATATCTGAATACAAAAGTAGATTAATGTTAAACTATATCAAACATTCTAACTAAAGAATACCTGAAAGGAAAAGCATTAAGGAAAACAATATGCTTGTATAACTCTAGCATTCTTATCCAGAATTCACTATACAATACAAAATGTATTCAATAGACAAAATGAAATTATTTGAACTCCAATCTGATCTTCTCATTTCTGTAAAGAAAAACATTATTAGTACTAAATACTTTCTAAACTAAAACATATATGCAGAAATAAAAACAATATTTCAATTTCTGCTTTTCTCCCTCCCTTAATTGTTCACTAAAATGAAACAAACACTATATCTCTACCAATACATGGCATCATAAAATAAATGAAACTAAGCATCATGATATGTACATTCCAATCTTACATTTCAAATAACAATATAATTATCAAAATGTACTCAAGAACTGAAATTATTTCTGGTGCAAGTATTTATTCCAACTAACCATACAATTCCAATCAAATTCAAATCACAAATACTATAGTGATAATGAAATGCAAACTGGTATCCAGTAATACACATTCAATATAATACAACAGATACCTGAGCATTTAAATGCAAATCTAATTTAATAAAAACATAAATATACAGATGGCTAAAAGAACAAAGTTATTCTCTTTAAAACTGTTTGCAATAACTTTGCAGTAAGTGCAGCCTGTTCTTGAAGTAACTCCTTCAATTGGCAATTCTCCTGAGTTGCTTCTTTTTATGGCGACTGTCTGCGCTCTACAAACATAGTCTGACATCCAGACTGGCTTCTTCTTAATCCTAGTTGACTTTCTACGAGATGGTTTAGGTGGTTTCTTCGGCTTCAATGGAGGGGACGCTGTTGGTGGCTTTGTCCTTCTAACCTCCTCAGGTAACGTAATTACTACTTCCTTACCCTCGATCTCTTTCCCATCAGTAGCCGCTTCTGTTTCAGCATATTAACGAGTGACAAACAGCTTGAATCCAAATCAGATGCCGCATCACACGGCGTCTGATCAGGATTCCAGCTGTTATCAAATGTAATCCAAGCCTTAGTTTTCCCTCCCCAAAACGACTCCCTGCGAACAACACACACAATCTGTGTCTCCCATCGGATATCGTTGTAGAGAGGAAGCACTGTAGTTTGTTTTGATGTTAAAATGTAGAAAGTTTATTCTTTCATGTTATTCAGTGAATGTTTATGGCACACTGGCGCATTTTATCATATTTCTTCCATTGGAAAATTCTGCTGCAATTCTATTCTACATTAAGCGTCACTTGTGCTTTAAGTCGTTCTGAGAAAGCTCCAAGTCGTCGCAATATCCACACAACATTTTCTGTCAGTTTCAACATGTTGTTTATTATATTTGTGTTTAGGTTAAAGGGGATATATTAATTTCTTATCCGCGGTACATAGGCGCCAACAGCAGCACTTATATGGTTACAATAATCTTTATATCTCATAGCGATCAGCGCTCGGGGATTGACTGATGAGGTGTTTGTCGATAAACATAACAATCAACATTCTATGCATAAATTGTTTCAGTCATTAGATTGTTCAACAGTATAACACAATGAGAGTGCTATTTGTTTACTCTTTCTAAAAGTACAGTCAACGTTTTGACACCTAGTGGCTTTTATCTAAGTACGATAATTCAAGCCTCGTTACTCAATATTTACATTCGCCCTATCTCTTTCCATTGTAAAAATCGGTGTTCATTTCTTATAGGAACTCAAACCTTAGGAGGCGGAGCTTAGGGTTAAATCGCTGCGCATTAATCTTCACTACTCTAAAATTAGAAATCCACGTTGTATTTGACCTAGATTGAATCTAGTTTATTTCCCAATCTTTTTTTAAAACACTAAATACCAATATAATGATAGATTTTATATTCATATTGATATAAATTATTTACACTCATTGTGAAAAAAATGCAGTAGGAAGCGCTCCGAAACTTTGTCCGTCTGCTACGAATTTTTATACCCCCCGCAAACAATTTTTTGGCGCCCAATGTAACCGGGTGTATTTTATAAGGAAACACCCGCGTCGACCCGGGTTCAAACCCGGGTCGCCAGGTTCGTAGTCATGCACTCTACCACGTCGCAATAAAAGCGCACTTGTACAGTAAGGCCGTACAAGTCATGATAAACCTACACACTGTGACATACTCCCCGACAACTTGAAACTTGTGCCCAGAAACTTTACGGAATAATCACTAAAATTACTGGTAAATAGCGCTAAAATAGCGAAAACAAATCTCAAAACACTAATAGTCCTCAGCTCCTGTCCGGTTCCAATTTAGGCTCCGAGTATTGGCTCCAAAACCATAATTATCCCATATGGTGCCTCTCAGCTCC
Organism: Gari tellinella; assembly: GCA_922989275.2. Lineage (NCBI taxonomy): Eukaryota > Metazoa > Mollusca > Bivalvia > Cardiida > Psammobiidae > Gari > Gari tellinella. Next base: position 31,021,639 of record OV277872.1, on the reverse strand, counting down.
GGATTTCTATATGGTCCGTGTCAGTTAAGAATACGGCATTAGCGTTCACACTTGACGATTGCTTGCACCGTTGCATGAATTAAAAACCCGATTGAGGATAAAAAAACGTACTTGGATGTACTTAAAAGTATTTTCCTTAGTAAAAACCTGAAGTGAATTTGAAATTATATTATCCGCGCAGTATAGATCTAGCTATGTTATTTGGTTACAAGGGGCGGAGTTAACTTTGTTAAAGCTGTTCTTTCAAGCTTATTTCTTCGACGTACTTTTACCCTATTCAACACCATTTCTCCTTTAAAAACTGAAAGTCTGATTTTTTTTCAAAACAAATATAAAGAAAAAATAATGTAAATATAAAAAATGAACAAATCTTTTTCGGTGTTCAAGCGAAATGAACGACAGAATATTATCGGCAAATTTACCATGAATGGCTAACGCGATAATTTTCTGTCGTTCATTTCGCTTAGACACCGAAAAAAATCAATTCATTTCTTAAATAAAATCGTGCGTATCGGATAACTCTCGTAGGTACTTTCGGTTTCAAACATTATCCATTTATCGCGTTATATAAACGTTAAATACATGAAATTGTACTTGGTAAATGAAATTGCGTGAAACTTGGCAAACACTTTATCTAACAAGGCTAAGTCAAGAACCCAGAACTTCAATCAAATTGAATATAAGCGTGAACCCGAGAACACATAAAAACGCCGTTTGCTTATTTAAACCATTGGTATATGTATGCTTATTAAGAAGCATTATAACTTATGTTTGTTTTGTATCATTTTCTTATTATTCACACCTATAGCTTTTATTGTGTGAAGTTTCGTCAATTTCTTTCGGATAGACTTTGATAGAGTGAGTGTTTTCATTGAATTTGAGCCGAAAACAATTAAGAAAAATGCATATATTTCAGGCAACAAACTATACTCTTTGCATCATACTTTTTGTAAGCATCACTTTGTTTGTGCCAAGTATTACTTTACAACATTTTAGAAAGCAAACATAACGCATGCCAACTATTTGCCGAGAATGGCTACGTTATACAGTTCAAATGCCCATAGACAAAAATGACCATTATAACCTATGCTTTTCTTTTTGCCTTGGTACTAAGATATGTTTGAAGAACCTATGCTGAAATATTCTTATAGATCCTTCGGAGATTTCATTTGGTAGCGTATGTTCTTAAGAAGCACTGCTTGATAAAGCATTACGATTTGAAAATACCAGTGACTGCCCAATAGCAAACAAAGTATTTCAGACAGCTCAAGCATTGCTTTTCAATTATTCTTTCCCGTTTAAACGCAAACGTGCGCAAACGCAAAACACTAAAACGTAGAAAAGTACAACTTTTTGACAATTCTGATAATTCATCTTTATCTTGGTGGCAAACAGTTTGGAGCCTGATCAGACGCTGGGTTACCCGGCGTCTGATCTGCCTCCAAACTGTTTGCAGTGAAAATAATAGTTTTAGCGTAAACGCGTTTATTGGGAAAGAATAACAGATTCTCCACTGTACTCATTTGACTGACAGTTGTACTTAACCCTTTCATTCTCAAATTATTCGGGAGATGTTTACCCCTTCACCGTTTCATTGTCATCTGCATCAATTGTGTTGTTGTTTGCAATATCGTTTCATAGTGAGATTTAATAAAGTTTGACTTAAAACATACCGCTACAAGTGTCAAACAGTTTGGATCCTGATCAGACGCCGCGTTACGCGGCGTCTGATCAGGATCCAATCTGTTTGCAAACGCGCTTTAAGGCGTCATTGAGAGTTATAGGGTAAAACATCGAGTGCATTATCTTGTCAGTGGCATTTCAATACAAGCTTAATCGTTCCTGTTTTCTTATCTAGATAAAATAGACACAACTGCATCTGTGCTGCTGTTGTAATAACCGATACGCTAAAAAAGCAAGAAGTACGATTAATACTGACATATAATTGGCATCAAGTAGTGACCCTATACAGGAACAAGATATAGTAGGAAATCATTTTATTAAAACGTTAGTATTCAATTTATTGCAATAGATGAGACGAAGGCTATGGTTATAAGGTATATGGTGTGTTGCTGTTTAAAGGCAAGTCAACGCCCTTCAAACAACGAGTTCCCGATTGGTATGGTTTAGCGGTCAATTCAATTAAGATTTACCAGTCAGAAATACAGATTACTGATTTGCGAAGATCAACAGTATTCTAGCGGCCCTTTGTGTTACTGTTTCAGAAGTTTCAAGGTTCAAGATTTGACAATTTCTGCAATAAAAACGACTTTTAGAGTATTTATTTTATTTCTCCAATGAAGAAAATAATTCCAATTTATACAATGATGAATGTCTCATATTAAGAAAAATGTTGAATATCATAGCAGATGATAGCTTCAAGAAAACTGAAAGTAAAACAATTTGCCTTAACCCTTTCAACCATACAGTTCTCTCTAGAGATTATTGATACAGAACTGAATCTTATTAAATTAAAAATGTTTGCGATTCGCTTGCAATTCGATGGCAATTCGCTTGCAATTCGATGGCAATTCGCTTGCGATTCAAAGTATTAACTTTACCCTCGGGTAAGTTTTCATGAATGGTGTATCTCACAAATGTTAGCAAATATGCCTCCGTTATTGTTTTCGATTCCATTTTTGTCACAACCGCTTCGGAAAATTCGCGTTAAAATATTCAATCGTAGGATTTGTTTTTTGAAGCGCGCGATTCGATTGCAATTCGATGGCAATTCGATGGCAGTTCACTTGCGATTATCAATTTAATTTAATAAGGTTCAGTACTGTAACATATGCAAACATTGTAGACCCTGAAAATAGGGTCTAATTACACTGTTTGATATTTTCATTGGTTTTTGTTGTCATATCAAATATGCAACAGTAGACTGGTTCAAAATGCCTGTACTAGAAGAGTCCAAAAGGATAATAAATACCAACAAGAGAATTTCGGGTTGCAAGGGTTAAGGCACATTCTGCTTTACTTTCAACCGACTTTATGTTGTCACCTATCCTCAATACTAAACCCTGGCTACCAGGTAAAGAATTAAAGTGTACATGCTATTGGAAATATGCGTGCCCTCGCCGTTTTATAAATATTTGTTTTGTTTGTTTCATTTTTGGGTTTACGGCATTTCGACACAACATTGGTCACACCGATGTGTATGTACAGTGGAGAATCTGTTATTCTTTCCCGTTTAAACGCAAACGTACGCAAACGCAAAGCACTAAAACGTAGAAAAGAACAACTTTTGGACAATTCTGATAATTCATGTTTATCTTGGTGGCAAACAGGTTGGAGCCTGATCAGACGCCGGGTTACCCGGCGTCTGATCTGGCTCCAAACTGTTTGCACTGCAAATAATAGTTTTAGCGTAAACGCGTTTATTGGGAAATAATAACACATTCTCCACTGTACATGCATGTAGTTTATGCGTTTATGAATGCATGAACATGTTGATGACGCAGTTTGGGTGAGTCTAATTACTCTGTCCTTGTTTGCAGTGGGTGAATTCTATCCAAAACCACTAAAGAGGTTTAAACTTTATTTCTTTTACAACGATTATGAAACAAGCTACACCAACTTATACAAATCACTCTCGATGGCTCAAATGGTGGCGTATATGGTTATTTCTGTAGGAGAAAACCGGAGTGCCCGGAGAAACCCTACTCATACCCTCTCATAGACTGACCCGATCGGGGATCGAACACGAGACGGCATTGGTGAGAAGCGGGTGCGCTACCACTGTGTTATCACAGCACCAATCTGGGGACCTTCGTAGTTTAAGTGAACGATCAACACCAGTGTGTCATAAAATGTATAGTACAGTGTTCCCTCCCTATAACGACCCTCCCAATAACGGCTCCCTCCTTACAATGACCCTTGTTGCAGTTATCTAAACAGGACAATTATGTCCAACCGCTTCACGACTGCAATGTTGTCTGCTTCAAATTGTCGTCTGAAATTAATCTCAAAGTTAAATATTAATGGACTTTCGACGGAAAGAAATTAATGACGAATGACAAACAGCTTGAATTCAGATCAGACGCCGCGTTACGCGGCGTCTGATCTGGATTCAAGCTGTTTGCAAATGTAAGCCAATGTCCCACTCTATAACGACTCCTCCGAACAACTCACATAATTTTTGTCTCCCCTTAGGTGTCATTTGAGAGAGGGAGCGCTGTATATTTTAAAGCTGTGCTGCATACAGTGGAGAATGTATTATTTCTTTCCCAATAAACGCGTTTACCCTAAAACTGTTATTCCCACTGCAAACAGTTTGGAGCCAGATCAGACGCCGGGTAACCCGGCGTCTGATCTGGCTCCAAACGGTTTGCCACTCAGATAAAATGAATTGTAAAAAATAATCTAAAAATTGACATTTTCTACGTTTTAGTGTGTTGCGTTTGCGTTTCGTTTGCGTTTAAACGGGAAAGAATAACGTTTTCTCCACTGTATCAGTTTTTATGATTCCTACAGGAACCCTCTAATCAGGGACTTCACTGTTTGCATAGGACAAATGTACTCTTCACAGTTACACTTTTGGTAAAAGACGCATATATGCGTCACTAGGACTCAGTGAGTTAAACAGCCGATCACCCTCGCAGCAAATTCGCTCGTGAAATCTGCTGTTTCCGTCATAATCGTCTCGAGCTGAATATATTGTCTTGTATAGTACATCCAATTGGTAGATTTAATATAAAGAGGATAATCAATTCCTTTAGATTGATATAAAAATATATCACGAAAATGCGTTATTATCTGGTTAAAAAAGAGTCCGCAAGACGAGTTTTTAACTAGATGACAACCATATCCAACGACTTGAAGTGATTATTCTATCTATTATATACTTTAAATTACGTTTTACAGAGAAAACGCACAATGTTAATTGTTAACGCACGACGTCACAAAATATATTGTGACGTGACGTCACAAAAATGATATCGTCACTGCAAAATTGATATCATCTCTAGTGATGATATCAACTGCCACGCATATGCAATCTATCTAACTGAGAACTCTCTAAAAACATCGCTATGTATATAACAAATATGTGTTTATGCAACTCACTACATTCAGCCAAGATCGTTCAATATATTGAGAAAACTTAAATCCCTGCAATGACAAATTATAAACACAGAGTTCAATTAATGAATGAATGATAAATCAACAAACCACTACGGAACCATCTCTTCAATCAAATTAAATTAATTGATAAAATCGCACCGTTGTTTTCCTAGATGTACAAAACTAGTATTACTTCAATCTACGACAAGGTCGATACCGTTCAAGAACTACAGAGTGTGTGTTTTAGCTTCTTGAAGGTTGCCGACGACCCTAATCATGCCGAATAGACGTCTGTTCAATTATATCGTTTGCGAAATTAAATCAAAATTAGTTTGCAAACATTTTAATATGATGAAAGGTTAAAGTTGATGGCAAACAGTTTGGATCCAAATGAGACGCCGCGTTAGGCGGCGTCTGATCTGGATCCAAATTGTTTGTAAATGCAAAGCCAAGAATTCGTGCTTAGCATGATAAGGATTAAGCGATTATATCTTGTCCATTGATTTTTGATGGCATTGATTGGGTCTTTAACCAAACATTTATGGCGTCTTAAGATACAAAGGTGAATATGGTTTGGTTGTTCGGATCAAAGGAAACTCATGCGCAATGAATTTATTGTAGAAAATAAATTCTTTCAAATGTTATCGATTAGTTAAATATTTGAGTGACTCTCGTCTTCGGGAGTGATCAAGTGTTTGGTCAGGCTCCCAGACTGTACATGCCGAATTAAGTAACCCTTTGGGCAGTAATGCATTGATTATGAAAGAAGTATGTAATATATAATGTTTCCTAGTTTCAAGAAAGAAATAAAACAAACAAGCTTTGTTTATGTTATTTGTTTATGCCACAAGAAGGCTTAACACTCTGAACAATAGTGACGCATACATACAGAGGAGAATCTGTTATTCTTTCCAAATAAACGCGTTTACGCTAAAACTATTATTTGCAGTACAAACAGTTTGGAGCCTGATCAGACGCCGGGTAACCCGGCGTCTGATCAGGCTCCGAACTGTTTGCCACCAAGGTAAACAAGAATTATCAGAATGGTCCAAAAGTTGTTCTTTTCTACGTTTTATTTCTGTGCGTTTGCGTGCGTTTGCGTTTAACGGGACAGAATAACAGATTCTCCACTGTATTACGCGGTCTTCCTCAAATACCCCCCTGATCAGGATCTACAGTGTATGCCAAAACAACCCCAAATAGTACAACGTGGACTAGACTCAATCGGAAATAAGTTGAAAGTCCATTTGCAGTTTGATGGAGGAAAGGATTAAGTATTTAACCCTTTCACTCTTAATGACGCTTGAAAGCGGCGCGTTGGCAAACAGTTTGGGTCCTGACTTGTATGTTACAAACGGTTTGGATTAAGTAGTCCACCTCGGGACCTTAATAAACATTGTTTACTACGGAAGCTCATTGGGGACATTTTGTCTTAGCTCTAATGTCTTAGATCTTAGGTATTAGGCCTTAGGTATAACATCTTAGGTGTTAGGTATTAGGTCTTAGCTATTAGGTCTTAGGTATTACGTCTTAGGTATTATGTATTAGGTGTTCAGAATCGCGGCAAGATAAGGCGGGAATTTAGCTAGCGTCCACTTTGAACTGTACAGCGATATATATATATATATACGGTATATTGGTATTTCCGACAAAAAGAACACAATGCAGGTAAGTGAGGCTTATTGAGTGGAATTGTAACCGAAATGGTTGAACAAGGTTAACTTGTTAACAATTATGATCGTTACTGTAAGGGCTACATACGTATGTGTTAAACAAAGGTGTAGGTCAACGAAAAGTTATTTTATAAAGGTTGAAGGTCATGGTTCGAGAAAAACTAGAAAATTGTCGGTTTTGATGTTCTATGTTCAAAGGGATATGGGGACAACGTGCTTCGCCCAAGACCAGAAAGATTATGTGAAATGTAATAAAAATGTCCAAAGAAACCGATGGCATCACCTAAAACAATGCCAGTGTCGTAGTATGATAGAGACGAGCCCAACTTCCAGACTTTTTTTTTTCAAAATTTTACCGTAATTTTCGAGAATCATGAATTTATTTTATCTAGCATAAATTCGTGTCACAAAGTATGTGTACATGATAAGCATCAATCTATCTACCGACTCCGGACCCTCACATTAATTTTAACAAATGCCCAAGTCTACATGGCAGCATAACCCCCAGGCAACCAGTTCAGACGTAAACAACTTCAACCGCTTATAAAAAGCAACGAAAATCAAAATTGAATGCAATCCACCCCTCGAGTCGGTAGTAAGGTACTTCAGAAAAACATAACCATTAAAATTGTGATGTTCTTGATTCCTTAAACAGTGTTTGGCCTTGGACAAATGACCATTTTGGTAGATCTGGTTGTTTTGTTACTTTGTCATTTCGTTCCAACATTGTTTTGAAATAAAGATTTTAGTTTCTAAAATACTCAATTATCTGGAGCTCTGCTTTTGTTTGTTTTTTAAATAATTCGGTGTTTTTACAATTTAAGTGAGGGTTCACCCTGACATCAAATATTTAACTCTTTCAACATCATTGACCTGTTTAGAATATACTCATTACATTTTGAAATTACTCATTAAATTTGCAACAGTGTAGACCCTGATCATAGGGCTCCTATAGGAGCCCTATGATCAGGGTCTATATTGTTTAGTATTTATTAAACTACCCAGAATTCAAAGTAGACTGGCTCATGTTTTTTGGTAACTCATATGAACCACAAGGGAACCTAATAACTACTTAGTGTTGAAAGAGTTAACTTCAACATTGGTTCACATTCACTTTGAAGCCAAAGATGCCAAAGATGCCAAAGTTATGTAATAATAATGACCATATTCTATAATTTCATATTTTTCAGAGAGCATACCATGGGAATTTCTTTGGAATCTGTACAATCTCCGGCTAGATTACAACAGACCTTTGTGTGTTTTGTGAAATACATGTGATTAAATCTTTTATCAACAGTACTATAATAAACGGATGTGAACTATATTGCTTTAATTAACTATTCATGCACCCCTTTCATACACTACACCAATACAATTGGTGATTTTCCCTTTTCTCCACACTACCAGTGACTATTTATTGATGCTTTTAATTCTTTACCCAGTAACCTGTTTCTAGTGTTGTGGTCAGCTAGATGAGCACTTAAAGCAGGTTTAAAGTAAAGCAGAATGTGTCTTGAATATCCGTTGACAACAGTTTATGTGTTTACACTCTACGGACAACAGTTTTATCCAATGACAGGAATAGTGCAAAACTGTTTATTTTTTTACAATAAGCGTATGAGTACAAGCTAAGCCTACAGGTCAGCTCAATACTATAATAATACGTAATACCTAATACGTAAGATCTAAGACCTAATACGTAAGACCTAATACGTAAGATCTAAGACCTAATGCGAAATACCTAATACGTAAGATCTAAGACCTAAGACGTAAGACCTAATATCTAAGACATAAGACCTAATATATAAGAAACTTAGACCTAATATCTAAGACCTAATAGCTAAGACCTAATACCTAAGACGTAAGGTCTAAAACGTAAGACCTAATATCTAAGACCTAATACGTAAGACGTAAGACCTGATTTTTCTAACTATTTAATAGCTTTTCTATTTCAAAGAAACAAAAAAGCCTTTGTCAGGACTCGTATCTTGTATATCGGCGTAGTTAAATAAGTAGGGTTTGAGGAAAGCTCTAACACTTGCCATAACATTGAACCGCTTCACTTAAAGCTTCGATCTCATTTCGAAATATATCATTTTACCGTTTATCAATATTGTTTTCTCTAGAATTTTCCATTGAAATATTTTGACAAAATGAAATTCGGACATAAAAAAATGATAAGTATGAAATGATAGTATTGCGTTAGATGTTTTGATTAGTATAGTTCCCGTTTGTAACTGTTTGTGTCTCTCTGCGATTTTGCATCCAAATTACATTTTTTCGAAACTAATTTTTACCATTTCTGAACACAGTATGGTGTTAATTGTGTTTAGAAAAGGTTAACAAAACATTTTTGAAAAAGAAATTGTCATTTGGGGGCAAAATTGCAGATAGTGAAACATATTGGATGACATAACTGCAGTATCCAACTTCCATCGGGATATGTATCAAGATATCATCAGATCAGAACTCTGGCCTGATATTGTAGAAATAGAACTAAATGTACCAATGTGTATAATTATTTATTCATAATAATACAAACACGCATACATTCATTCGTATTCTAGTGATCTAATAAGATGAATCTGAAGATTTTTTAGAACACATTGGTGCTATAAGGACGTTCGTTGCAGCCACAAATGTAACTCCGGACACAAACGTAACAAACCTGCCACAAATGTAACAGTTTGAAAATGTTGGTCAAAAATAAATAAGTCACACATGTTACAAACCTGCCACAAATGTGACAGGTTTGTAACACCTGTGGCCTAGCATTATTATTAAAAAACATTTTCAGATTATAACATTAGTGGCAGAGTATCATTTGTGGAAGAATAACAATTGTGTCCGTAACAGAAATTACTCAATCGGATTTTCAAGTTGATATACACTTTCATTAAGTGTACGGCTTAGTTTTATCGTAACCATCCATATGCCATAAGTAATTTAGACCCTTTACGGCGTTCCTTCTTCTCTTCAGACGATGTGTTTTTCTAAGGGCGATGCCCTCTTGGTCAACTTGTCTCATAATTGACAATACTTTCCTACATGGTACTCGTGACTTATGGTCATTCACCAGACGTTTCCACCTGTTTCGATAACCAACACTCTTGCCGCTGTTTTCAATTTTTGTAATAGGTAAATTGCCACAGTATCGTCAGGTGTGTACATGCATCGTCGTCTCAGGTTGTTACGTTTCAATACTCACTTTAGCTGACGGAGAGATATTCTTATATAATTGTTCACCAAGTATAACAGAGGGAAAAATTCAGGGTATGTAAATCCACAAAAGAAATATTGAACGATCAGATCAAGTACTAGTCCCCGTTTGTAGTATATTAGATGGCACAACTGCAGTTGCTCGGGACCATTGGAATATGAACATGGATATCATCATCACAGCATTTACCTGAAAATGTACAATATTAAAAAACTGAATATATTTTTAATTAAAGTTCAATCAAACATACATATACATTATACACTGCTCTCCAAAGGTTTCTTCACACTAAACATCTGATCCCTATAGTAATACCGCTTTAAGGTCGTGGATAACCTATAGGTTCATTTTTTCGAGGCGTTTCCCTGCAGGAAATGTCACAAAGAGCCTCAAATAAATCATATTTGGTAAAATTCAGTATGTTTTTTTTCTCAATTATAATGGTAAACAAAAGAAATATATTCATGTTCGATGGAAACAGTCAGGCTCGAACCACGGGCCCCTTGGTTACGAACCATGTACTCTTCCATTACACCGAAGGGACCGATATAAAAGCAAGATAACGAAAGGCAATGACTTGGCAAGTGTTTTAGTCTTCATTTAGCGGTTTTTGATACGATTTCAAATCGTCATTGTAGTCCTCGAACCATGGCCTTAAACCTTTAAAAAAATAAATTTTCGTTGACCTACATCTTTGTTTAGCACATACGTATGCAGCCCATACAGTAAGAGTAATGACTTGGGGAGCGGGCATTATATAATGTTGTAAAAACTTGTAGCCCAATCCCCTGCATGTATATTATATGCAATAAATATGTTTAAACTAAGAGTAATGAATCCAACGATCATAATTGTTAACAAGTTGACCTTGTTCAACCATGTCGGTTATAATTCCACTCAATAAGCCTCACTCACCTGCATTGTGTTTTTGTTTTGTCGAAAATACCGATATACCGTATATATATATCGCTGTACAGTTCAAAATGGACGCTAACTAAATTCCCGCCTTATCTTGCCGCGTTTCTGAACACCTAATACATAATACCTAAGACGTAATACCTAAGACCTAATAGCTTAGACCTAATACCTAACACCTAAGATGTAATACCTAAGACCTAATACCTAAGATCTAAGACATTAGAGCTTAGACAAAATGTCCCCAATGAGCTTCCGTAGTTTACCACTGGTGTCTGTGTTGCTTGTTCATTCAATACATGATTGATTGATATTTGTTTTACGGCACTGAGCCATATAAAGCGCCGATATGTAGAGAATACATGGGTCACTTTGTGAGGAGTCTTACCACTCTGCCAGTTTGGACAGTGAGTGTATCCATCCACCCTACCAATCCCACTGGGGATTATTCAAAACAAAATGCATACATTTTAATGACCGTTTTATAGATTCATATTCTAAGCAAATTTCAAACAGTGTGCATGCCAAAATCTTATATACTCGTTCACCTTATTTCGTTAGCAAATATCCATAATGTAGGTAACTGGCGGTAGTAGTCCAGTGGTAACACGTTGGACTTCGGTACCAGGGGTCGTGAGTTTGATCCCCTGCCGGACCAGCGGCCTGACTAGGGGATTTTTTCCGAATCCTCGATGATGTACAGGAATGTGCTTGACCCTGTCTACCCAGGGGTTAAAATGGGTACATGTGAAGGATCTTAGCCGGTACTGCGGCTGCCTACGGGCCATAAGTAAGCAGTGCTCAATATTGTAGGCAAGATGGCTCAATGACCAGGGGAATAAATGTCTGAGCGGTCATTTGAACTGAAAGTAGATTATAACTTGGTATATTACTATTTTATTTGCATTGATCAAAATGTTACAAAGGTACATTACTCATTATAGAAATAAACAACATCTGTTTGACGTTCATGACGGTATGAACACATTAGCTTCGCAGGGGGTAAGTTTCGTGAAGGGCGTTCACGATAAACTTACCCTGTGAAGCTAATGTGTTCATACCGATTGAACGGCAAAATGATGTTGTTTATTCCTTATATTTATATTTCTATTTCCTGTCTTGTCCATTTAATGTGTATTTTGACCAGATTTGTTTTCATGTATATGAATATATCATATACCGGCCAAATAGGTTTGATAGATGTAATCCTGGATGTAACAGCCATTCGATCTCTATATTATACGGTATGAAAGTAGTCCAAAATACATGTTTCGGAGTTGATTACAAAGTCAAGCTTTTACCCAGTAAACTGTCGCAGTGTGCTTATCGAACACTTATAAGACATTAAAAATAAACAATGCAACTTAAATATCTATTATTAAAGCACATTTTAAAAAGTAAGTCGCGCATGTTTATTTCAGCCTAATTACACGCCATAGCAACTATTAGCTGGTCGCTAGATCGGTATCCTTCCGATGGAGACTCCACCCTCTTTCTAACTGGCTGGAACCATTTTCGATATGTAGGTTCATCGAGAATTGACCTGCATATTTTAATATGATTACATAAATACTTTACAAGGTGAATGTAAATATATACTTATGATTCAAAATATTTAACTTGGAATGAACCACTGTACGTTTAAAGCTGCGAAAAGGTCGTTGATATAATGTGGAATGACAAATGAGTCATGAAAGGGAAAGTTTGGAAACAAATAAGCGTAAAGTGTGTAAATATGTATGAGCAGTGCAGAACAATGTCATTAAGTATACTATTGGATAGTGAATACCATGCTATATACATGTATAATACCAAAAGTGTGATCTTTTTCGCTGCCAATGGCACCAAAATGCGACTTTGTAAACAGTTGGGATCCTGATCAGACGTCGCGTAACGCAGCGTCTGATTAGGATATAAACTGTTTGACACTTGTCATAATAGACATTTCAGCATTCAAATCAGCCCTAAAGTTGACTTTAAAAGTATTGCAGACGACACTACAAAGTTCAAACAATATTTTGGCGGTAAGTGAGTTAAAGCAGACGATAAAACGTGGTGGCGAAATAGTAAAGGTGTAATATCAGTCACCCACTAGCCGGAGAAAAAAAGCTGGACACATGCTAAAAAACCCGTTTTTGGCATGCTAGAAACGATATCTTTAGAAACCGAACTAATACTAGTAAAGTTATGTTTAAAAAACTTGGACGACTTCGAATTGTGAAACATATACAAAGATGGTCGCTGCAGACGATACATTGTACGCCATGTGATGGATAATGATACTATTTGTCGATCCTGATAATTAAAGGACATGGAATGACACTTCGTGTGAAAATCATTTATTTTGGAACCACTAGGCCAGGTACAGTGGAGAATCTGTTATTCTTTCCCGTTTAAACGCAAACGTACGCAAAAGCAAAACACTAAAACGTAGAAAAGTACAACTTTTGGACAATTCTGATAATTCATGTTTATCTTGGTGGTAAACAGTTTGGAGCCTGATCAGACGCCGGGTTACCCGACGTCTGATCTGGCTCCAAACTGTTTGCACTGCAAATAATAGTTTTAGCGTAAACGCGTTTATTGAGAAAGAATAACACCTTCTCCACTGTATCATAGAATTTACTACTTTTATTGTAGCGTCGGACCAAATCTTATAAAATGGATTAGATACTACAATGAAGAAAAACTTTAGTCTTTCCCAATAAATAAACAATACAGCGTTCACTCTCTACAACGACATCCAATGGGAGACGACAATTATATGCGTTGTTCGGAGGGAGTCGTTATAGGGAGGGAAATTGGCTTACATTTGCAAACAGCTTGAATCCAGATCAGACGCAAGCTGTTTGTCACGCGTCAATAAGTATTTTTCATGTCAAAATGTGCATTTCATCGCTATTTTTTACCGTCTGTTTTAATCCTATTTACGACAAAACATCTTTAATAGTGGCCTTGCATAACCATTTCAAAGTAAGATTTATAGTAATATACAGCGCTCCCTCTCTACAACGACACCCAATGGGAGACACAGATTGTGTGTGTTGTTCGGAGGGGGTCGTTATAGGGAGGTAAAATTAAAACTTGGCTTAAATTTGCAAACAGCTTGAATCCATATCAGACGCCGCGTTAAGCGGCGTCTGATCTGGATTCAAGCTGTTTGTCACTCGTCATTTTATGTATTTTATCAAAATGTCCGCTTATATGTAACTTTGAGAAAAACCGCAGACGACAAATTTAATCAAACAGTATTGCAGCCATGAAAAGAATGGACATAAATGTATTGTTTGGGGAACAGCAGTAAGGGCCGTTGTAAGATGGGAGTCGTTGTTGGGAGGGCCATTGTAGGAAGGGAGCACGGTAGTGTGTAAAACAAATAAAACAAATATGTCCGTTGCAAATGTGTTGGTGCCAGATGAAGTGTAGGTTAATCAGGCGTCAGATCAGACTACACATTTTTAACATGTAAGATAGAGGATAACCGTCAGAAACGTCAAAAAGCTGTCATTTTCCATTTTATAAAATTGTGTAGGTATTAAGTTCCGTTTGCATGGGTACTTCACCACTGTAGTTGACAATGCAAATAGTGCGTTACTTTATTAGATGTACCGGTATGTATGGAAAGAATAGTCAGCTGATATCAAACACTGCTGTATATGCGCGTGACCCATTTATGAGGTTTGCATGAATAATGAACATACTTGTTTTGTCTGGTAAGTACTCTCTGCACGGGATGGTATTAAGGTTTATTAATTACTCTGGAGACCTGACGATGTCTGATAACCTCGATATACAACTAAGGTTGAATAATGTTTCCCAAGCGAGGTACAAATGCTTCTTTGATCACAATTTAAAACAAATCTGACAAAAACCAATATGAAATCAAGATTAATTGTACCCCAAGGTCGTTATGCTACATTTATCTATAACCTTTGAACCAAAAACTGAAATGTTATGAAAAGGTTAACCAATATTACGTTACTGTATAACATATGAAGTTAGAACTATAACATGTTATATGCATACATACTTAGATGTGAGGAATACTACGCCTCGTCTGACTCTAAAGTCGTTGACTATCAGATCTGTACAGCCAAATACATGGAATGATATAAAATATAACACAGGGATGATACAATGGATCAGATATAGAATGAAACAATCAGTTTTCGTCATTTATTACATGTGTTTAAACGGGAACAGGGCTCCGTATTGATATGTATGTATAAAAAACACGTGAAACCACTTATTTTCACAATTTTCTCTTGTATATTTTAAACAAACCCTAGATTATAACTACTTTTCATCGAATCCTACAGTACAAGTCTCGCAATGTTTAAAAAGTCCGCGCTCCCAGCACGGACACTTTTGAATGTCCGCGGGTTTCCAGCACGGACAATTTTTTTGGATCATCGTGGACAAAATGTGTGTCCACCGCGGACAGAAATTTACCCTACGGGATATTTCCGCGGCGGAGTCATCGCTGATTGCGATGGCATCATCGCGGATTGCGAGGCATCATCGTGGACGCTACCTGTATGAGTTGGAGTCGCTGAATCGCTTTAGGTGAAAATTATCAAGAAAATATATGCAACAGCTTACTTGTTCATACACGTGTGCATTTTTAACTGTAGAAACCTTTTTGGAATACAGTCATATTTCGAATTCATAATGAAATATAATATACATGTAAATAGCCTACTCTTAAACCCCGAAACTGAAACAGGTTCTTTATGTTAAACTAAAGTCTATAGTCAGGTTGCCAAAAAAAAAAAGATAAAGGATTAAAAAAAAGTCTACGTATAATGTGTTTTAGCTCACTGTGTAAGTTTATTGAAAATCATACGGAAAGAGATTAAAAATGTCACTCGTGTTCGGTCATAATTGTTTCGACCCAACACGAGAGTTAAAACGGGGGAGAGTTATGAAACTCGGGAAAACCATTATTTGAATTCATTCCCGTAAACGCGTGTCTTCTTAGAAGACGAGAAACTAATAGTACAGTAAAACCTCTCTATAACGTCCACTAAATGGTTTTAGATAGCAGGTTCTTTAGGTTCTATGTTTTATTGAAAATCGTACGGGTAGAGATTAAAAATGTCTGGCGCATTCTGTCATAATTGTTTAGAACCAACACGAGAATTAAAGGGGGGGGGGGGAAGAGTTGTGAAACTCGGGAAAATAATTAATTGTTTTCAATCCCGTAAACTTGTACCTCCTCCTAAGAAAAGTAGCTAAAGATACAGAATAAAACCTCTCTATCACGACCACTAAACTGTGTTAATTAGCATGTGTTAAAAACAAGTGCATGCTTAAGAAAAGGTGAACGTAAAACAAGTTTCTGCAGAAACTTTCATGTTTACGTTCATTTTGCTTCAAGCTTTCCCGTCTTTTTATGCAGTCAATTAGCCTTCAGTTTAGTGGTCATTATAGAGAGGTTTTATAGTAGATTGAATAATGATATAAGGACCAAACGCATCTACACGATTGATTTTGGTCTCAAAATCTACTATGCTGCTACAGTTTTTACTTTTGATCGATCAACTCTGTCAAACACGGGTTTGTATTTTTTCTGAGGAATGTAATCTTTTTTTACATTAGCCGAGGTTAAAGTTGAGATGATATATAGTTATAGAAGGCAGTGTTATTTATATGCAAATGAGAGAGAGAGACAGAGACAGAGAGAGCAAGACACACACAGAGATAGAGAGACAGAGAGACAGAGAGAGAGAGAGGGGGGAGAGGAGGGATGGAGGATATATATATATATAGATAGAGAGACAGAGAGAGATATATAGACTAGCAGACTGAAAGAGTGAATAAAGAAAAACAGACAGAAACAGATGCATGTAAACAGACAGAGGGTCAGTCAGACAGACAGACAGCTGTTTTCATGTGGAAATAATATGCTGTTAGAGCTTCTTCCCGGAATGTCTCAGAGCGAGCGGTCAGTACTGTATACGGTCGCATGATTGAATTAAATGTACATATCAACTAACTCGACCGAGCTTACTTTTTCGTCTCTTTTCATAAACAGAATTAAACCCTATTTACCCTTTTTATGACATCGCATACTAAACGGCAATCAAATAAGTTTAGTTTAAATATATTTTACAGGGCTGCCATAAATTGACATAAAAATCCTAAGATTTTCAAATAAGCATTTTAAAGTGCGATTTTACAAATCTTTCCTGTTCCCCATCGCCTGTTTCTAGTTGTGTTGCCACGTGGCTGCTTAAAGTAGGCTGAAGGTAAAACAGAATGCGCCTTAAGGCGCATTCTTCTTTACTTTCAGCCTGCTTTGAGCTACCACATACTAGAAAGAATATCCGAAGATTTAGAAAAAATCCGGATAAGTTGCAGTCCTGATTTTATTTCAATTATATACATAAAATGGGCTTGGACCACAAGTTCTACCAACTTAGAGACGGTCCTTCTCCTATAGTTTAACAAATACAAATTCTTTTTCGAGAGCGGGCATTAGTGAGCCAGAGAGAGGGAGAAATAAAAAGAGAGAGAGAGAAATAGAGCGAGGGAGAGAGAGAGATAGAGAGAGAGAGAGAGAGAGAAAGAGAGATAATAGAGCGCGAGGGAGGGGGAGAGAGTATGTGTACAGTTGCCTCCATAACCATTATACATACTCTCTCTCTCGGCAATCAAATACATAAAGAAATTTATACAACTAGCAAACATATATATGTACAGTCGGCTGAGCGGTCATTCGGACTGAAAGTAGACTTTAACTTGGTATATTACTTTTTTTATTTATCTCTGACGACCCGTGTCTGTAAACACCATATTGGATCTGCGATACTGTAACTGTGGAATTCTGAATGTCTACTGTCATCTTCAATCCATATGTGAAAATTTTAAAAAGACAAACAGGTGGTTTCGCGTTCTTTTGCAAACTACGTTTTAAAACTAGATTATATTATTGATTTAGAAGAGTCAACAAAGTCTTCATCAGTCATATACATATATTGGAAAATATTGTTTTATAAATGTGGTAATTAACGGTGTAGATACTTATCTAGTGACTGTAACTCAGTGTATGATAAGGATCTACTAGAAATTTTTAAACAACTTTTCGTTTACTTTCATTCTAAATAACTATAATGTTGATGACATTTAAAATTAAAATGTATTATCTGGTTTTGAGATGATCGCTTACAATCATGGAGACATTACACATTTCTCCATGCTTACAATGTACATAATACGTATAGAGATAGATCTTACATCCATACAGATAAGAAAAATCAATCAAATTAATTATGTAAGTACTTCGTTATTGCTGTCTCTCAGTGTCACTCGTTATCGGCCACATTTCCCCATTGAGTGCCCCGATTAAGTGAATCACGTGCCTAGACTAAATGGTTATTTTCGAAGCTGTCAAGGCGATTTATGGCATACAGTGTTAAAATCGTTATTTTTTATGATTGGCTTTCTAATTGGGGGCGGAGTTAAACGAAATCATTAACAATAATCTGAGTCATATGATTGGTCGAAAAAGAAGGTATTAGTTGGAAACTGGAAGGTCACGAAAGCCTAATTGACACATCAATAAGTTAACTTGATAAAAACTTTGATGTTACATAACTAAAAGAAGTATTTTGCCTCTTCATTTTTCTTCTCTCGACAAAAAGGCATATATTATGGTGATATGCGTATCACTTTCACACCTGAGCTATGAAATTTGTGTGGGGTGCCATAAATCATAAATTAAAAAAATCCGTTTGCACTATTAAACCATCATCTCTGTACATTGAACGGTGCAGATCCTGATCAGAGATACAAGGAGTCCTCTGGTCTGGGTTTACATGCTTACTGTTAAGCATACGACAAGTGCACTTGTCATAGGTAAACTGTTAGAAAGTGACTAGTATATTCGTCGATAGGATTAAGTGTGTGACGTAATTACGATATGTGGTCATATCCTTAAACGGTGTAGATCCTGATCAGAGGACTCGAAGAAACCTCTGATCTGGATCTACATGTACATGCTTAGCATTCGACAAGTATACTTTCATAGGTAACACTGTTAGTAACTGACGAATGCATATATATACTCGTAGATACAATTGAATGTGTGAACCAATAACGATGTGATCGTATCCTTAAACGGGATAGATACTGATCAGAGGGCTCTAGGATCCCCCTGATCTGGGTCTTCATAGTTATCACGGTTTGTTTATATGTATTATTTATTAATTTTCCAATTGCTGTTGTATCACCGGCGCTTTTGTATTAAAACAACAGTATGGAACTTGTAGTACGACAGCCGAGTCTACACTGTTTGCAAGAATTTGGGCATTCGATTTGGTCATTTCTGCCTCGTCTGATTCATTCCTTGCTGATCCATCGTCATGGTGCTGTTCCCTCCATCAGAACATAGAAGACCGTTAAGGAAAGACAGTCACGTGAACAAAAAGTCATTTATCGGACAAAAAACGCGAGATCAACGACATGCTGTCCAGACGATTTGCCATTGTGTCAATAGAAGTTAGTTTAAAAAAACGAGTACATGTATACTCGTCGATAGGGTTGAATGTGTTAAATAATTGTTTTCATAAACAGTGCAGATCCGGACCGGAGCACTCCTTTATGAACACTCTGATCCTGGTCTGCACGGTTAGCACACGACAAGTGTACTTTTCTCAGTTACACTGTCAGTGCAAGGACATGACGAGTGTACTCTTTGAAAGGGTTAATGTGATAACCAATTCTACCTTTTTATCAACTCATCACGGTTGAGTCTCATCTTTTCAGTTAAAATTCTACCATATACATGTACACACATAATCATGATTTAAAAAAAATGAGATGTTGAAATTAGGCTTTTTAAAACTTTAATTTACTATAAATGATGAGTAATTATATATACAGACCGGTGGAAGCTTAATGCAGATGAGAATTAATGCAGATAGCTCTGAATGACCTTCGATTTGCAATTAGCTGCCATCTGTCTGCAAAATGTTCCGCATGACTATTGCTCGGCATTCAGTTGTCACCAATTTGCATAACGGGTAACTTAATGCAGATGACAAAAAATGTAGAAAGCCTGGTGACAGCAAAATCAGTCGTTTTCCAACAATTCTAATTGTTTAAGACACGGAGCCATTGAGCTGTAACATCTTGTTATTGAAGGCGGTGCTTTTATTTTTGATTGTCGGGTTTTGTTATCTAACCCCCTGCGCTGGAACGCCAGGGTCGTCGTTTCCGGTGTAGAACACCCAAAGCGTTGTTTTAATGTTTGACACTTTACTTTTGGCCAACATTATGCTGAATTATCACCCGCTTCTAAAATGTTTGTGAAATAACTGTAAGAAGATTCGTTGCTTAATTGCGCTGAAGAAAAACAGAAAATGAGAGTTAGTCAGGTTTAACCCTTACTAGGAGTTACGGTCTTCTGTAGGATCCGAACTGTTTGCAAATATTAAAGACGCTACACTCGGCAGGCTAAGGGATTATGCTATAAGAAGGTTGTGCGGCCGCCCAAAGCCATGTGATCCTTGCAGCTCCAGTCACCATCGGCTCCTTTTTGTGAAGATGTACATTGTACAGTGGAGAATGTATTATTATTTCCCAATAAACGCGTTTACGCTAAAACGTTTATTTCAATTGCAAACAGTTTGGAGTCAGATCAGAGGCTGGGTTACCCAGCGTCTGATCAGGCTCCAAACTGTTTGCCACTCAGATAAAAAGGAATTGTTAGAATTATGTAGAAATTGACATTTTCTACGTTTTAGTGCCTTGCGATTGCGTATTGTTTGCGTTTAAAGGGGGAAAAATAACGTATTTTCCACTGTCTGCAGCGAATGTCAAATTTACCTGCATTTATTAGGCTTTATGAATATGCTACTAAAACAGTTATTTCTTTCTCTCTTCCCTTTCCGCCCCCCCTTAAAACTGTGTTAATTATTAGGTGTTTAGGACAGGTTACTGCTTACATAAAGGTGAAAGTAAGGCAGGAAGCTCCTTCAGTTTCCCATGTGTGTAACCGGCAACCGGCGAAATCAATTTTCCGTCCGAAATATATTTATTCTATTTGCTTACAAAGGATACAATAACAGGCTTAAATAGTCATTAAGGCAGGTGGTTGATCGCAACAGTACAACAGAGCGTGCTAAATTACTGCTCATCTGCAATTAGCTGCTACCTGTCTTAAAGCCATCCTGCATTTATTTGCCACATTTTTAAAACGCCATTCAATAAAAACTGTTTAAAATGTTGTTTTTAAACCCCACCACCAATAAACTGCTTAAGAATCTCTCTAGTCCGGGTTTTTGTATGGTAACAGGATTCAATGTTCCGAGTTTTTAGTAAGTTTGTAAACGACCAAAATCTGTTACATTTACCATTGAGAAAACGTTTATACTTTCCCGTTTAAACGCAAACGAAACGCGAACGCAAAACACTTGAATGCATATACATCTAATGACAACTTTGTAATAAATATGTCTACATATTTTTATCTGAGTGACAAACAGTTTGGAGCCTAATCAGACGCCGGGTAACCCGGCGTCTAATCTTGCTCCAATTTGTTTGCAATTGAAATACTTGTTTTAGCGTAAACGCGTTTATTGGGAAAGAATAACATTTCTCCACAGTATAATTCGATTGCATGCAGTGTTTAAAAAAGACATTTTAAGATTCAGTATTGTCTTGATATTGCTTTTATTTTAAGCGTCTGGTATTTAAGACTAGTGGGCATTTAAATTAAGAAATATTCGTTTAAAAAGAAAGAATGCTTGCGTTAAAGTGACGTATTTTGAGTTTAGAATAATTAATAATTATTCTTTAATCCTTTCACTTCCATTATAAATGATTCCCACTATGACATAATACACCCTCAAAGTTATTTCGTCTGCCAGTCTGATAATTATGTAGGCTAATCTACACAGGAATCATAGAAGACTAATGCGGACTCATAGATTTTGGGAATAGTTTTCAGGAGATTTATGATACTAGTATTTAGACTGATGTGAAATTAAAACCGTAAAATCGATTTACTTATAACCCTTTCACTCTCAATGACGCTTTAAAGCGCGTTTGTAACTAGTTGGGGCCTGATCAGACGCAATTAGGACCCACACAGTTTGACTGTCGTATCGACATTTATAAGGTCATACAACATTAAATATATCTTTGAAATGTGTATTGCAGAAAAAACAACATTGAAGCAGACGACAATAAAGCGATGAAGGGGTAAAATTCTCCCGAATAATTTGATCATGAAAGGGTTAAAAGTGGAACTTTACTATATATAGAGCCAAAATGGCATACGCGTGTATGCAAACTTGAAACATCATAAAGGCTGTTTTTGCTGTTGGATAATCGGTTGTACCGTGTTTCTTTATCAGAATTTTTTTTTTGGCAACACTTAAAGTCCCATTGTGTTTTCAGACCTTTTTTTAATGTGCGAAATACAATAACGGTTAATAATAATGCTTGAACATTCTAATGGGCCAAACTGATCTATGAAATGTTGAAGACAGGCCTAAATCACCAAAAAAGCGATTTAAAACCATAACAAACCGAAAGTAGATCGTCTGACATAAATATTACCACACGGATTAGTGGCACGTGGAACAGCTGGGTTCAATATCACCGGGTGCGAACGATTGCTATAAAATGAGTCACATTTCGTCACAACGGTGTTTCAGCCCTTTTTGCTCTCTAACACAAAGAGTTTTTATCGGATCTTCACCAAACTTGCATTAAATGTTCTTTTATATAAAATCTAGGTACAGTTAAATTTCTACTTAAATCGAATAAGGCATGTAAGACTTTTTGCCCTTTATGTATTAAAAGTTGACTGTTTCAGCAATTTTTGCTCTCTAAAACAAGCATTTTTTAGTTGATCTTCACCAAACTTACTGAAATTGTTTATTATTATAAAATCTTGGTCCAGTTTGATTACTACTAAAATCGTATGTGGCATGTTTGCGTTTTTGCCATTTTTGTATTAAAAATGAGTGATTCAGCAATTATTGCTCTCTTTCACAAATACTTTTATTGGATCTTCACCAAACTTGCTGAAAATGTTCATTAGTATAAAATCTAGGTTTAGTTTGATAACTACTAAAATTGTATGAGGCATATCTAAGTTTTTGCCCTTTATGTATTAAAATTACTGTTTTCAGCCAGTTTTTTTATCTCTAACACAAATTCTTCTTATTGAATTTTCACCAAACTTGCTGAAAATTTTCATTGATATTAAATCATGGTTAAATTTGAATACTAGTAAAATCGCATAAGGAATGTCGGAGTAATTGCTCTTGAATTATTAGAAATGACTGTTTCAGCCTTTTTTGCTCTCTAACACAAAGCGTTTTCATCGGATCTTCTACAAACTTGCTGAAATTCTTTATTTATATAAAACCTAGGTCCAGTTTGATTATTACTAAAAATCCCAAAATGATTATCTGAGTTATTGCCCTTAATGTATTAAAAAGGACTGTTTCACCATTTTTTTCTCTCTAACACAAATGCTTTTTTATCGATTTTCACCCAATTTGCTGAAGATGTTTATTAATATAAAATCAAGGTTAAGTTTGAATATTACTAAAATCGCATAATGTATATATGAGTTATTGTCCTATAATTATTAAAATATGACTGTTTCAGGGTTTTTTTGCACTCTAACACATACAGTTTTTATCGGATATTCACCAAACTTGCTGAACATGTTTATAAATATAAAATATATCGCCAGTTCAAATACATGTAGTACTTATATCGCATAAGGCATGAGTTTTTTGCCCTTTAGTTATTAAAAATTAATGTTTCCGCATTTTTTGCTCTCTATCACAAACATTTCTTTTCGGATCTTAACAAAACCTTGCTGAAATTCTTTATTTATACAAAATCTAGGTTCGGTTTGATTATTACTTAAATCGCATAAGGCATGTCTGAGTTATTGTCCTTTATGTATTTAAAAATACCTGTTTCACCATTTTTTGCTCTCTAACACAAATAACTTTTTTGTGATTTTCACCAAACTTGTTGAAAATGTTTATTAATATAAAATCAAGTTCATAATCTTAACTACCAAAATCGCACAAGGCATGTTGAAGTTATTGCCCTTGAATGATTATAGATTGCATACTTCAGGCTTGTCAGCTTTCTGACTCAAACGGTTTTAATTGGATCTTCAAATTTGCTGAAAATAATATTGGATAAAAACTTAGTCCAGCTCTATGAATACCCAAATCGCTGAAGGCATGTTGGAGTTACGGTTCTTCAATTATTAAAAATTTGCTATTTCATACTTATTTTAGCCCTGTCAACTCTGTAATAGGAACTGTTTTTATTCTATTTAAGCCAACTATTTGGTCAATAGTTGCATGTGCTTCATCTTGGCCGTGTTGGTAATAAGTAAAGTAATAAATGACTACTCAATACCTCCTTTACCTCTTGAAGGATTTTCAGTCAGCTGTATTCGATTTTTGTCTTGATCTATATTTAAAACAAATACACAATGCCAGCAAGTTTGGTGAAGATCCAATAACAAGTGTTTGTGTTAGAGAGCAGAAAGGGCTGAAACAGTCATTTTTTTAATTATTCAAGGGCAATAACTCAGGCATGCCTCATGCGACTTTGATAGTTATCAAAATTGAGCTAGATTCTCTACTAATAAACATTTATAGCAAGTTTGGTGAAGATCCAAAAATAGGTGGTTTAGTTAGAGAGAAGACAAGGCTGAAACAGTCATTTTCAGCAAGATCCCCCGTATTGGATTGTACACGTTTACCACCGTGATTAATTATTTACACGTGGTGACCTTATCTCATCGTTTAATCCTGTGCCTACTGGTCGCAACTGTTTGACTCTAAAACAGACACCGCGTAACGCGGCGTCTCATCTGGATCCAAACTGTTTGACACTCGTCTTAAGGTTTGTTTAATCAACAATATGCATACATCTAAACTAAACAAATATTGCACACGACAATGTCAAAGCAGACGTCTTAGCAGCAGAATAAGGGTTAAATTCTTCATTTCAGCCGGCTCCAGATAAGAGGAATAAACTGAACAATTCCAACATGTTCTCACTCATTTCAGCACCGAATGCTACGGTGTTACTACTGATTAAACCGTCTCTTCGAGACGATTCTAATGGGTATGGCACCATTGGGTTTAAAAGCAGAAATAAAGAGTTTAGTAATCGAAATACTTCCGTTATCTGGAGCCCTGTATTTACAGAGTTGTCCTTCTTTCCATTCACAAGGAGGCTCTTTAAATTGTGCTAGCACAAAAAAATTATAAAAAAAATTTAAAAGCGAATTTCTTAGATAAAGCCGCTTTTTATGAAAGAATCACGTCCCACGTAGTTCTAATGGGATCCCAAACAACCGTTTTATGCAGGTTTCCCAAAAACACAATGCGGCTTTAAGTAGAAAAAAGACTCGAATATTGCACATCGTATTTTTTCGAACAGAACCAGACACTTCACAATCAGGTTCTGTAAACATAAATCAAACACGCCAAACAAATAGATGCTTGTCGAATGCAGAACGGTTTCGGTTGAAAATAAGCCACAATGAACTTTTTTCGAATGATTTATTTCATATATTGAACACCTTTTATTGTGCGCAATATAGGACCAAATAGGCTGTGGAAATTAACCAAGGAAACAATATATCAATCCAGGTAAGGACCAGCGCGATCCGCAGTGGTGCACCGCGGTCCGTGACGATATCACCACGACCCGCGGTGATAACGATCGCGTCCGGCGGCGAGAACCCCGGTGAGACACCATCACGGACCCATCACTATCCGCGATGGACTGCGGAATACCTCAAATATCATGACGGACAAATACGCCCGTCCGCGGTCGCTGAAATTGCGACGGACCGCGGATTCTTTAAACATTGCGAGACTTGTGTATAAGTGGTCACATCATTGGGTTCGGAAAATAAATTAAGAAAGTTAGTTTTCACATACTCTTATTGGCCGGGACTCTGTGTGAACGACTGGTATCTTTACCGCAGTATTTTTATCAAATTGTGTTCGATTTATTAGCGGATCACCAGGTAATGTGTCATTATAAAATGACTGACAAAACGGAAATTTTGTCCAAACGAATACTGTTTGCTGGATATCAAACTCATACAGAGAAAGAATATTAACACATGTACAGTTTATGGTTTTGAGAACAGATTAGGTTGTACTAAATATAATTAAACAATGTTGAAAGTACAGCAGATCGCAAACGAAACAATATGTTTTAGTTTAGTAAGAATGCTCCTACAGGAACTTTGTTCTTTAGTTTCAGCCTGTATGAAGTTCCAAAACGGAAAGCTACATTCCATATTCAATATTCGTCGCGTATGAAAATACAGACGTTAAGTGCTTGTGTGGCGGCTGTAAAAAGTCGCCACGTACTGCATTATCAGTGTTGTTATACTTTCTGGTCCTTTGGAATCATTGATTTCAACGCATTTATAGTTGAAAGTTGAATTCCGCTAAAGCTGGTGCTAGGGGGCGTGAGCACTGTTGAATATTTCAGTATTGCTCATGAACAGACTCAATTAAACCGAGTCTGCGATTTTCAGTATTTGCTTTGTTTTCTGTGCTTTCAAAGGATCTCCCCTTATTCAGATTTAAAAAATTGTTGATGGGTAAATATGTAACAATAATACAATCGCCAGACCTCAATTTCAATTTGAAATCCTGTTATTTTTCGACTAGACGAGATCAAGATATTAATATTCAATTGCAAAATTACGTCAAAATTCGAGTTAACTTAATCACTCCTGAATCCTTAAATGGAAATTTTGGTTTTGTTTATTTACATGTATTACTATTTAGAGATTTTTCTGAAATATATTGAAAAATAACAGAGTGCTGACCTTGATCCCTCTGATCTATGTCTACACTATCTGCATAAGACTCTTTATAAGTACTTAACATGTAAAGGACGAGTATACTTGTCGCTAGGGTCTACTAAGTTAAGCGCGTCGTGTTTGGGGTATCGAGACTTAACCGTGTGTTGAAATAGACAAACATCTAGGTTAGTCTATTGACATGTATGTAGTATATGTCGGGCATTCAGTTTAATGCCTATGTTCAACTGTGTAGGATAGCAACATTCGATAATCAATAAACATGTCAAAATTAGATTTTTTATCATTTTTGCCATCCGCATTATTTTAACGAATGACGTGAGTCCTCTGTGATATTGATATTTTTTTTAGATAAATATCACATTTCATTACTTAATGAAGTTGCGATTTGTTCCATATAGAGTAGAAAAAAGTTCACCTTTTCTGGTATTTGGTATAATACTATCAAACAGGTAATTTCTAAAAACATATAAACGTTTAATTAGAATCCCGTATACAGTTACAGTGGAGAATCTGTTATTCTTTCCCAATAAACGCGTTTACGCTAAAACTATTATTTGCAGTGCAAACAGTTTGGAGCCAGATCAGACGCCGGGTAACCCGGCGTCTGATCAGGCTCCAAACTGTTTGCCACCAAGATAAACAAGAATTATCAGAATTGTCCAAAAGTTGTTCTTTTCTACGTTTTAGTGCTTTGCGTTTGCGTACGTTTACGTTTAAACGGGAAAGAATAACAGATTCTCCACTGTAACAGGTTTTGCAATGAACATTGACTAATATAAATCATGTATAGTTTGACTTGATTTTACTTATAAATTTCAATGAGCCATCCACTTGCAATATATAAACATGTGATATACAATATGTATATACATGAAAACTAAAAGCTTATTTCCTTTTCAGTCAATTTAGATTTTTGCATATTTGTTTCAGAACGGAATTATATAGATGACTTGTTTTCAGTTGCTGAAATATTTACACAATAGTCAGTTTCTAGTTTTGAAGAAAGGTGGTCACTTAAAGAAGGTGGAAAGAAAAGCAGAATGCGCTTTCAGACGCATTCTGCTTTATTTTCAGCCTGATTTAAGCTACCATCTTTCAGGATATAGAAAATATATCTGTTGGAACATGTTTAAGACTGTTTAAATCGGAACTATTTTCTTTTGTTGAGTAACAAATGCTAAAAGATCTTCTATCAGGGAAAGGGTTAACTCAGTCATGAACAGAAGTCTTCTACATATGTTCTTTCCTTTCAGCCTTCTTTAAGCATAAACCTATCACAATTAAATACAATTGCATGTCTATAAAGAACGGATAATGGCGAAAATGCATTTGAGGGAATAGCGAGAAAACTGTTATATTTCCAAAAGAAATGATTTTAACCTAATCAGTAGCCGGGTAACCAGGTATCTGATCAGGCTCCACGCTGTGTTCCGCTGAGATTAATCTAAATCGATAGAATTATAAATAATCTCAATAATCTCAATTTCAATTTCCTACATTGTAATGCATTTCAGGTGCGTTTAGTTTGGGTTAAACATCGAGCAAATAACGTATCTCCGCTGCAACAGAGGGAAATAAAAAAAAATATGTCCCTAACGCCACACCGACGGGCATGCAATCCGTTTAGTTTTTACCCTGCTCTCAATGATCGTTTTAAAGTATGACAAAACTATTTGACGTAAAGATAACCTCAAAAATTTTATCAACTTTCTTTATAGCTGCAGGACATGCTTATATTTATTCTTACATCAACTTCTAAACACTTCCTATTTAAGAAGTTAAAATATTTTCCAAAGCCTGTAACATAAATTGCGCATTAATTGTTTCGTAACCTAAACAAAGTAAAAACAAAGGCATGCGTTGAATCATGCTCTGAAGATAAATGGGATCAGACTTTTAAAGCACTAAAAGTAATCAATACGGTGGAAATGTTTGAAACATTTATACACACATTTATAACACATAAAACACATTGACGGTTGTTCCTCTATTAGCTGACAAATTGTATTGATACGGGTGTTCTCAATACTTTCAAAGTAAGAATTAAGGCGTTTTAATTGAAAAATATATCGACATTGGTGTCAAACCGCTTTTATCCTTTTTTCAGGAATCAAATTGTTTGCATAAACGCACATGACAGTGAAATACTTTAATTTGTTTTGTTCAACAGAAATATGATGTCAATGTACCTAGAATTGGGAAATTATGTTAAATGTACATTAACTGTTTTGAAATTTCAAATAATTTGAATCGTAGATATCTCATTTAGACTTTTCTGTGTACATTATATTATATGAGTGGCACGTGCAAACAGAACACGAATGCAGTATAGTTTGGAAAAATAAACCAACATTTTAGCAGCGCTGCATTCTTTTTGAACTTCATGCACTTTTGATTTTCTGATATAACTGTTTCGTGTGCTATCCTTTGATCAAATGCATGTATATGTACGCATCTCTGATTGCAGGATTTAACAAGATCCTGTACATTAACTCATTAGTAAGTACTTTAATAATTTAATGCTACTGGGCTCTTTGGAATGCAATTTCATGAGCATTCTGCTCTATTTTTAGCTTCCTTTAAATCCCTACATAGAAGGCTAATGGAAATGCTTTTTATATTCTATGTTCGGGGCTTCCTTGTCGCGAAGTGCTTTCAGAACGAAAGTAGAATCAGAAGCAAAACATGTGTACTTATTGAGTAAAAGAGCATGCAGATCTTGCAAACTGTTATGATTTTAGTAGACTAGATAGTTACTATATATACAATAAAGCAAACTGTCCATATTTTGACAAGGTGGCTACTTTATTAGCCACCTGATCTGGCATTTTAAAGCTTGATAATACCTTGGGATATGTGTTGTAAATTGGCCAAATGTGTAATAATACACAAGAGACAAGTTCAGTGCCGCTGTTATACGTGACAGTATGCACTCAATGTGAATCACAAGTTTCAATGTCTATAATAGGCATCGTAAAAATGGTTTAATGAATGGATCTCTGACACCGTACATGCTGACATGTATTGCTCTTTGATCACAAAAATGTACACGAAGTGGCAATGGGGGACAACTTCATTGTGACCCTGAATAAAAATCCTGTAAGTTAATTTAAATTTGAATTTATTTATATTTTATACCTTAAATAAGCTGCTCATATATTGCTCGTTACAAGTATGGGTTCGGCGCTATATGACCTATTCAGTGTCGCAGCGTCAAAAAACCTTACTCACACACAAGTTCATACGGTTTTGTGATACTTGTTTTGTATCCATTCAGATGAGTCGACGACTTTTAGCAAAATAGCAGCTGACGTACATTTTTCAAAATTCTTTCAACGCGTGTTCAGTGTTATTTTAAAACCGGTTACGTCATTATTGGTGATTAGATCATGTATGCCTGCCTTATCACTCTATCCAAATCCATAAAGCATTTTAGAAGACGAGCAGTTTGCATGATTTGCATTTTAATGTTCTCTTGGCATTCCCAAGTGCACAATAGGGACAACAGTTTTAAGAAAAAACATGCGAACTCGTCCAATCACATTTCTGTCCTTATCCTGCTATTAACGTAACTCATGTACTTTTTAACATAGTGTAGAACATCATCTGATAGCCCCGAATAAATGTCAGCCATTTTGTTATGTTCTAATGTGCTCGACAAGAATCTGCACTATTTGCTGTGGAAGTCATCTAATGTTATACCCTCAGTGATATATATTAATAGTGAACGAATTTTGCACATGCAACGTTAGCGGGAGATGAGTACATGTATAGGTCGTTTGCAGTTCAAAAAAACACGATAAATCTTAGATAATTTTAAAACTAATGGACGTATTTAAATTGAATTTTGCATACACTTATGATGTGTCTATACCAACTCTGACAAGGAAATTCAAATTTTTTGAAAGTCTAACTAAAAACTTTTCTTCTTTGTTTTATATAAATTTTGTGTCGCTGAAAATGGTCAATTACGTGGGGTGTTATTGGCTATTACCTTGATCACGTTTGTTTATATTGGAGAATATCCCCAGGTAAAATCTCGTGCAAGTTGCTTCTGTCTGAAAGGTGAATCCCGTGCTCATATGGGACTATTTTGGTCTATTTCACTGGATTGCGTCCCTTAAATACACCTAGTGAAGAAGCCAAAATACGCATTGCGGTTTTCTCCCTTTGTGTCAATACATGACAGATAACCTATCCTTATAAAATTGATAATGTTCGGCTCCGGTCGCCGATTGCCGGAAATTACGTGTTACCGTGACTTGCCCACGACCCTATCACTGTGATAATAAAACAGACGACATGCTGTGTGAATAATCTTCACTAAGTCTTATCGCCGTGGGTAATAAAATAATCTCACACTATTTCGGGTTCTCAGTTTAAGCAGGTTTCAATGAATAAGCCATTTAATAATATGTAAATAATGATTTATTACATGAAAATGACAACTGAATAATTGCGTTCATTTGGTATTCATTAAGGTACAGTAGAGAAAACGTTATTCTTTCCAGTTGAAACGCAAAGCACTAAAACGTGGAAAGGTAAAAAATTTGGACAATTCTGACGAATTATGTTTATCTTAGTGACAAACAGTTTATGGCCTGATCAGACGCCGGTTACTCGGCGTCTGATCTGGCTCCAAACTGTTTGTAATAGAAATAATAGTTTTATCGTAAACGCGTATATTGAGAAATAATAACGATTTCCCCGCTGTAGCTAATATTTGGTACATGTAACATAATAATGTATTTGTTCTATAAGACAAAAATGAAACGTCTAATACAATGTCATGAATATACAGTGTTTGATTTCAGAGTACCAGATCTAAATAATTACTTTTTTTTTTTAATTTTTAATTTTTAATTTCACTCAAATCTTATGCAAACATTATTTTTCTGTATCCAAATACACTTTTAATTTTCTTATACACGTTGCTCGCCATTCTCGCCAAAATATTGAATAAAAGTAAATGAACGGCACACACTTTATCATTGTAGACGATTCTTTTTTTTTTCATCTTTTTTGGCCTGGTACTTTGAACGACAGCTTTTAAGTTTAACTGCCTGAGCAGTTTGGGTCCTCCTAAGACGCCGTGTAACTCGGCCACTTACCAGGACACAAACTATTCGACACAGATTTAATACATGCATTTAAACTAGCTGAAATTTGCTTTTGGTAATCATTTCAGACATTTTCATCTTAACAGAAATAATTCAACATAATACAAAACGTGCCCTGAATCTAAGCAACGCTTTGATCCAAACATATCAAGAAAGCTCTGAAAAAATTCAACACACTAGGTTGAATGAAAGTAAAGGAGCTTCAGAGACATTTATGCAATAAAGCCTCTCTAATGCGACCGCCCGGTCATTGTGATTTGGGATTTTTAATTTCAGGCGACTGCTTAGCGCATGGGTGAGTCGTATTGGGGCTCCTTCTTTCCTGCATTAGGCTGTCACCCCGAGGCCGACCATGATACTTATATCGAGTGGTCGCGTTAGAAAGGCTTTATAGATCGACACATCAAACATTTGTTTTATTGTTAGTTAACCATTTCACTGCCTTTATGACGTAATAACGATTAACCCGTCAAACACAGCCGCTGCTATATTATCGCCCGCATTTTTTATTCATGCGTCAGCGTTTACCTTATTTTTTTGGGAATTGTATGCAGTTTTTACTTAAGAACAATTAATGTGAGTGTCAAACAGATCGAAAATTGATCAGACACCGCATGCGTAATTAGGATCCAAACTGTTTGCAAAAGCCAGTGTCGTCGGCTTAGGCAGTTAAAAGGTTAATGACAGTAAGCAATCTTATGCCCTTTGTATTTCCGGCTCATTTCACATAACCCTTCATATGCAAACAAAGTATGTTTGAAAATCACAACTTCTTATCAAACAGCGTAGACTCAGATCACTCAAAGAAACCATCTGATCAGGGTTTGCATAGTCTTCCATTCAGCAATGCAGTTTAAGAATGACAGCCCGAAGCAGTTAAATATTGACTAGATTTAACTGGACTGGACTGAAATTTGCCATTTGCATTTTCACGAGTGGTTGAATTATCATAAGTATTTTAAAATATATGTATGTACAGTAAATGACCCGTAAAACGACCGTCCGGTCAAAAAGACTTGAGATATGTAACTAAGGGTGGCTGCTTAATGCAGGACAAAAGTGGTCCATAAACCTCTTACAGGAGCTTTCTCCATTACTTCTGACGGTATAAAATTAAATTGATCAGAACATATAAGAATAGATCTAATAAAAGATAGATTTTCTTAATATATTACCTTTTAACAATATAAGCGTCAGTATAATAAATAAAACTATCATCATTTCTTTCTCTCATTTCGGAACTGTATCAGTTCAAGGGTGCCGCTCAAAATCCCCTTGGTCAAAATCCCCTTGGTCCAAAACTGACAGGGTAGTCAAAATCCCCTTGGTGAATTTTACAGGGTAGTCAAAATCCCCTTGGTCAGATTTACAGGGTAGTCAAAATCCCCTTGGTGAAAATTACAAGGTAGTCAAAATCCCCTTGATAAAAATTACAGGGTAGTCAAAATCCCCTTGAGGGGTAGTCAAAATCCCCTTGGTCAGTGAAATAATTTGTTTACTGGTAACATAACCCATTACCCCATAGCCTATTTTGGAGTGATCAATGCTTGGATTATGTAAAATGATTTGTGAATTATTCTAGGGGATTTATCAAATACAGAATATAAATAAATGACCAGGATCCAAACTTGGTAAAATACAGATAAAAGCTATGATGTTGAAACTGGTAACTGAATTAATCTGAAGATTGACCAGGATGCAAACTTGATAAAATACACAAAAATGCTTGGATATTTAAACTGGTGCCTGAAATATTCTGAAGCTTGATCAGGTTCAAAACTTGATAAAATACGAAAAAATATTTGGATATTGAGACTGGTTTCTGAATTTTTCAGAAGATTGATCACGATCCCAACTTGTTAAAATTCAAACACATATTTGATTATTGAGACTTTTTTCTGAAGTATTCTGAAGATTGATCGGGATCCAAACTTTAAACAAATATTTGGCTATTGAGACTGGTTTCTGAATAGAAGTATTCTGAAAATTACACTGAAAATTGATTCAGGATCCAAACTTGTTAAAAAACAAACAAATATTTGGATATTGTAACCGGTTCTTGAATAATTCTGAAGACTGATCAGGATCCAAACTTGTTAAACTTTAAACAAATATTTGGCTATTGAGACTGGTTTCTGAAGTATTCTGAAAAGTGATCATGCAGGTTCCAAACTTGTTAAAATACAAGCAAATATTTGGGTATTGAGACTGTTTTCTGAATTATTCTGAAGATTGATCAGGATCCAAACTTTGTAAAATACAAATAAGTGCTTGCACATTTTAAATGATTTCTGAAATATTCTGGGGATTGATCAGGTCCAATATAATTATGTTTTTACAATAATGTCTACAGCAACAAAAAGGCAGACAGCAATATATAAGCAAACAATAGATTGGCTATAGAGGTGTGACTCTGCTAGTGAAACACATTTTGTTGATTTGTTAATCTATTGTATAACTTATGTTATCAGTGTACTCCTGTCAACATTTTGTGAGTTGAGAAGCAAAATATCTTTTTTTTTGGCATGTAAATCATTGACCCATATATCATCTACTCAATTATTCTTATATAACAGATTCCCTCTAGTGCCTTCTAAGGAAATGTGTCAAGAAAAAAAGAACTGGTTCTTTATCCTTAAAATAACACCAAGGCTTCATAATATTGTTAACACAACAAATAAAGTTTGACATGTTTTTACAAGCAATATACAATAATTTTTACATCAAATATATGGTATAACATTCTGGACCAAGGGGATTTTGACTACCCCTCAAGGGGATTTTGACGACCCTGTAATTTTGATCAAGGGGATTTTGACTACCTTGTAATTTTCATCAAGGGGATTTTGACTACCTTGTAATTTTCATCAAGGGGATTTTGACTACCATGTAAATTTCACCAAGGGGATTTTGACTACCCTGTTAGTTATGGACCAAGGGGATTTTGACCAAGGGGATTTTGACATACACTCACAGTTCAATGATAATGTAATCTTTAAACAGCTATAAGCAACTATAGTGGAACCCCTCCAAACCGGAACCTCTAAATACCGGAATTCTCTCTAAACCGGACAAAAGCTTTGGTCCCGTTTCTAGCCCTTCTTTATTTAATACACATTAAATCATAAATACGCATTTTTACCTCTTTGATTTATTCCTATACTGAAGAAAATTGTTTATAGATCATAGCTTAAAGCAGGCTGAAAGTAAAGCAGAATGCACCTTACGGCGCATTCTGCTTTACCTATTGTCCCTGAATATTAGGGGAACAATAGCTAGTTAGTTACCTCGACCAAAGTGTCAACATTCTACCAACCAACTAACAAGTCAGAGGGTTATTGTGTATGTGATGAAAGATTATCCGAATCAATTTGCTAAAAACAAACAATTACTCAACTTTATTATCTCCATCATCAAAGAAACATCTTGCATAACGTCTCAGTTAAAGATAATGAGACCAAATTATTAAAACTTTATTACATCATATCATATTATTACGTCAACTTTACCTAAGTGTTTTTCCCGATCTTATGATGTATTCTTCTCAGTTTACCTTGTAAAAGGTTATTACACGGTTTATAATTAATTGCATACATTTTAGATCTATATAGCACTAGAATTTATTTCAAAGTTACAAATACTTCGTTAATTCTTTTGCGTAAAACTTCCATTTCAGACTGTCCAAAATTAAGCTTTTTTAAATTGTCATTTCTTTCGTGAAAGTACTGGACCCTTCTCTATATTCCTCTTATCTGTTTCTATACTGTCTTCACATACTTACAATGGATTCAAGACCTATCATGTAGGATCATATAGGATGATCTCTGATCTGGGACTATACTGTTTGCATTTCGAAGTATTTAAAGGTTATTCAAAGCAATTCAAAGCAAAATATTACTTAACATTCGATCTTTAAGATAACGCAGCATATTGGATAATATTTCATTACAAGAAAATTTGACAAAATTTCTAAAAATTTCAAATCCAATTAAATTAGGTAATTTACCTGATCGTTTATTTTATTCAATTTTTCATGACACTTTGGTAAAATAAGTTTTTACACATTATAACCAATCACATGTTTAAAACAATTATATATAGATTCATTCAACATAAAACTTTATAAATTCTGCTGCTACAAACGTTTCGTAGAGGATGTCTCAAATTTACGCTTTGCTGCATTTGTCTTTTCTTTATCTGTTAATGCAACAGATTATTGCTAATAGGGTTGAAATATATCCTTTCCCTTGGCAGATTTATGATACCAGCAATAAACGCCCCGGGGGGTTGCCCCCTGATAATGCTACGGTCGTTAATTTCCGTCGGAAATTTACGAACCTTAACGAGTGGTTCTAATATATAGATATCATGAAATATAGTGTAATTCAACCTAAAAAATACTGTACAAGACACTAAGTTATTTTTCTGAAAATTATATCATTAAAAAGAACAATGTTTTCTTAATTTACTCATAACGGGGCGGATATTTAATTTTGATAAATAAATTGCTTTTAAGAGCCAAGCATGGTACAACCCTCCCCCTTTTTTGCATAATCGTATAAGAATATATAAGCAGCACTTTACTGTTTAAATAATCAAAAAAATACTGTTGAAGATGAAATATCATTTTAAAACACAATATACCATAATAAAGTTTAGATGTAGACCTTTCAACTCATAACGGGGCGAATATTGTGATTGGAATAATAATGGTTTTATTGCAGTTACAAAAATTGTCCCCTATCAATTCTTTGTAATCTAAATCGATGGCTTCTTGCTGGACAGTCACGTTTCGGCTTATTTTCAAGGGGAGTAACTCCCTCGATTAAGCCAGGCATTTCACTAAAATAGTCCCATATGGATATTGGTTGTTTAGTTGTACACAATTAATTGTGAGGCCCCATAATCCATTACATTTTTACTATGCCTAAATCCACGAACTCTTCACCAGGAATAAAGAGAATTGCAATTACTTTTCAAACCGAAGCTCTAACATTTCTACATAATTACAGAGCTCCAGATAAGAGAGAGAAACTTGAACAAGTCCATCATTTTCTCACCCAGTTCAGCACCAAATCCTATGGTGTGACTACTCGAAGAAAGACGGTTCTAATGAGTAGTCACACCATAGGGCTTAATTCAGAAATAAAGATTTACTAGTAGTTTTGGAAATAATCCCCTTATCTGGAGTTTAATATGTATCAATGTTCGAGTTGTATTGTACTTACGTTTACATTACGTTTCCTTTAAGCGATAAAATAATAAAGGTTTTCGAACTGATCTGGAAACATTCTGTTGAAAATTTGATAATTGTAAGTTGGTGTAGATCGTCTGGTATGAACATGTCTCTTCTGTTATTTATCGCATTTAGTTATTTTGCGTTTTGTTGATAAAACTTTCGTATGAGTTGCACATGGGTCGGATCCTATTCAGGTATGAAATGGCTCCAGTGTCCGATTAGGATCTAACATGTGCGTAAATGACAGTATGGTCAGTTAATACGTTTAACGTATCCCAGTCAGGGCCTCGTTCGGTTAGTTGTAAACTGCTATGGTATGCGATGGCTTAACGGTGAGGCGTTGCCGGGTCGTGAAAGATAGGCTGTTGAATAACTTGAAATCACCCTTCGGAAAACTGTCCCTTAGAAGTGTAAACTTTATATAGAAGTTATGAATAAAACTTTTTTATTACGAAGAGAAAAAAATATTTCTTTTTTGTCAGAGTTGGTATAGGTATATCATAAATCTATGCAAAATTCCATTTGTCTCCGTTTTCTTGTTATGGAGATATTTGAAAATTATCGTGTTTTTTTTAACTGCAAACGACCTATAGCAGGTCATATGATATGCTCAAAACTGTTTGCAATTGAAATGATAATTGTTTAGTTGGAGAGAATAACGTTTTCTCCGCTGTAACACTATCTTTTAAACCTTCTTGTAGTATATTCTGGTGTAGTATTACTATCTTGCTTCATTGATTGTAGTTTAGGATCTTTCCCCAGAGAATATACGCCTTTCCTTGGAAGGGTTAAAGCTGTATCCTATATACATTCGTTAAATTGTTCTATAGAAGAGGAAAAAACATATTTCCAAGCGATAAGTTGTATTCTATCGACATTGAGATTACATGGGAACTAGATATAAGGCCCGATAATGTCTTTGGTTAACAGTGGACTATGTATTATCATGTTATCGTTTACACTTGGATGCCTAGTTATTTAGTGCGCAAAAAGTCTGATCAGACAAGCCTGTAGTGATGCCTACAATGATAGCACTCCCAAAGTTTTAGCGTGTATGTGCTGCTTTGTGTTTCATGTACCTTTTTCACCAAGTTCGTACAAGTTTGAGATCCTAATAAATCGCATTCGCATTATTGACGACCTTATTGTTAAGATGAAATGTAAATTCCCGTTTAACCATTTCATGATTAAATTCATCGTGAGCTGTTTACCCCTTCACCGCAATATTGTCACCTGCTTCAGAATGGCTGTCTGCAATATCGTTTTAAAGTTAGAACTAAGGCAGTACAGTTGAGAAAACGTTATTCTTTCCCAATAAACGCATTTACGCTAAAACTATTATTTGCAGTGCAAACAGTTTGGAGCCAGATCAGACGCCGGGTAACCCGGCGTCTGATCAGGCTCCAAACTGTTTGCCACCAAGATAAACATGAATTATCAGAATTGACCAAAAGTTGTTCTTTTCTACGTTTTAGTGCTTTGCGTTTGCGTGCGTTTGCGTGCGTTTGCGTTTAAACGGGAAAGAATAACAGATTCTCCACTGTATATTTGACGTAACCTCAAAACAAGTGGCAAACAGATTTGATCCGGATCAAAACTGTTTGCAAACGCGCTTTTTGGCGTCATAAAGAGTGAAAGGGTTAAACGAGCGTGACAATAAAATGACAAACAATCAGCTGTAGGGAAATGTTCATATTTTAATCTTCTCAGTTGCACATAGTTTGAAAGTTTATAAGACGCCAGTGCCCCGTTTTATAAAAAATCTTACGACAAATGTTGTCGTAAGTCAAAACTTTAAAATAAATTTAATATC
This sequence comes from Gari tellinella, assembly GCA_922989275.2. Taxonomy (NCBI): domain Eukaryota; kingdom Metazoa; phylum Mollusca; class Bivalvia; order Cardiida; family Psammobiidae; genus Gari; species Gari tellinella. The sequence goes on along the minus strand of OV277872.1, from coordinate 30,982,742 downwards.
TGATTTCTCTATCATATCCTCTCTTGTGACATCTTTTTGGAATCGTCTTTTCAAGACGATTCCAAAAAGATGTCAAACGACAGGATTAGATTGAGAAATAAACAATAATTGAGAGTTTTATGATCTGACTTACGACAACATTTGTCGTAAGAAGTTTTATGAAACGGGACCCTGACTCTTAACTATTTGCTAAAGACATATTCATGTTTAGCATTCACACGTTTATTGGGAAAGGAGCGTGTCTTGTCCACTGTAGAATTGCAATCACGATAGAACAAAGTATCAAATGACACTTTTTTAAATTAAATTACATAAACCCGTATATTCATCATACACTGGGGTCCATTGTAATCAGTGTTGAGCCAGATTAGAGATCAGTCAATTTAACGTCTGATGGAACTCAAAACTATTTAAAATTGAAATTGAAATATAACTGCATGGTCATAATTGTAATAACAGAGTATGTATCTCCTTGCATGACAGTTGTAATTTGTTCATGTTCATAGGAAAGTTTTTAAAACTGAATACTGTGCAGAGTACAGTGGAGAAAACGTTACTCTTTCCCAATAAACACGTTTATCCTAAAACTATTATTTTCATCGCAAAGAGTTTGGAGCCAGATCAGACGCCGGGTTACCCGGCGTCTAATCAGGCTCCAAACTGTTTGCCATTAAAATTAAAACTAATAGTCAGAATTGTCAAAAAGTTGTCATTTTCTACAGTTTAGTGTTTTGCGTTTGCGTTTGCGTTTTTAAATAACGGGAATGAATACGTTTTATCCACTGTATGTATCTTAAAGTTGACACTATGATTTTCTTTCCCGTTCATACGTAAATAATTTAATATTGTTTGTTTTCATTACTTTTAAGTAGTTGTGATTGTCTGTAAATGTTTGTTCATAACCCCATGAAAAAAATTAAAATTAGGCCACGCCTTGACTGGACTACTTTCTCTTAGTCCAATTGTTCTCCACCAGCGCTACATATAGCAGGGTTCCAAATGACATCATTTGAAGTAACTACAAAACAGTTCCGCGTTTTGGCAATAAATACATATGGCGGAGGGACTACAACCTACGCCTTAAAAGTGTTATTTATTGAGCACTTGTGTCAACTTTTCTATTTAATTTCTTTGTTAAATTTATGTAGTGATATTAAATCAAACGGAGTAGTTTAGATTTGTAGTGTGTTCATGGTGGGACGGAAAAAATACATGGCTATTTTCATACCTTTATGAACAAATTAGAATTCACATTATTCCTTAACACATTGTGTCCTTGTGATGCATATATGCGTCTTTTACCAAATGTGTATCTGTTAAGAGTACACTTGTCCTATGTAAACAGTGAAGTCCCTGATCAGAGGGCTCCTGCAGGAGCCTTCTGATCAGGGACTTCAATGATTGTCATTTCGCAAAAAAGAGCCCTAAATAGTCATAAATGGACAAGACTTTGTTGCAAACTGGAATTGTCCATTGGAAGTTTAAGGGGATAATGAGTTAAATGAAACGCGTTGCTACACAGTATAGAAGTTTACAACGTTTTGAATGACTTACGACTCATTTCAATCTGGGTGGCAAACAGATTGGAGCCTGATCAGACACCGGGCGTATGATATGGCTTCAAGCTACAGCGCTCCCTCTCTACAACGAAACCCAAAAGGGAGACAACACATACATTGTAGGGACGGATATTGGCTTATTTTGGCAAACAGCTTGAATTAAGCGGCGTCTGATCTGGATTCAAGCTGTTTGTCACTCATCATTATATTTCTTCTGTCAAAATATCCATTTAAATGTACATGTTACTTTGAGAAAAAACAGCAGACGACAACTTTAAGCAGACGATATTGCAGCAGTAAAAGCGTTAGACACCATTGTCCTGTTTAGGGAACTGCGACAAGGGTCGTTGTAATGAGGGAGTCGTTGTTGCAAGGGCCGTTGTAGGAAGGGAACACTGTATTTGTACAACGCACTAACTGTCATCGTCACATTATTGTCTTCTAGACGTTTTCTGTGCAATGTACCTCTAGTTATTACTACAATATCAGCAATAGTTTGTCCTAAAGATATTTTACCTGGTTAAAACTTAAAAAGCTCTCCGTCCTTACAACGGTCCTCCCAACAACGACTCCCTCCCTACAAGGACCCTTGCCGCAGTTTCCTAAACAATATAATTATGTCCAACCTTTTCACGGCTTCAATATAGTCTTCTTAAAATTGTCGTCTACTGTTTTTCTCAAATTTACATATTAGACATCTGGACAGAAAAACAACAAAATGCCGAGTGGCAAACAGCTTCAATCCAGATCAGACGTCGCGAAACGCGGCGTCTGCTCTGGATTCAAGCTGTTTGCAAATGTAAACAAAGTTCCCTTCCTGTAACGACTCCCTTCGAACAACTCACACAATCTGTATCTCCCATTGGGGGTCGTTGTAGAGAGGGAGATCTGTACCTGCAAAACTATTTCAAATGTAGGTTTTAGGTTTTCTGTCTGAGGTAACGTTAATGCAATTTGCTTATCGTCTGATCTAAATTGAAACAACCTGATTTGATACTGTATGCACGTTTTCATATTGACAGGTGGATGTTTGATAGTAGAGTGCATACATGTAGTTGTTGTCCAAATAAAACACTGTATCACATATCTTGCGGTCTGGGAGTGGAATAAAGTTATAATATAAATATCGTAATTCACTGTCCAATATCGTTTTATGGGCTCCGGCCAAACATTTTCGGCCAAAGGAGCTGTATGTAGCCGAGCACCAAATGAAGTAATTTGTTATGACGTTACCGTAAACAACGTTATGTTTTGGCATAAAATCCATATAGAAGAAATACTACAAATTACGGCTTCGATTGATTTAATACATGTAGGTCTTTGGAATTGTTATGTGATACATGTAAATAGAATCTCACGTTCGTGCTCATTACTTACATGTATCATTTTTTATAAACTGGTTGACTGAAATTAATATTAATCAACTCGTTGATTAAAAATGATAAATAACGAGAACTCATGTAAGATCCAATTTATCGGCTAGAATTTGAAATTACTTTGCACTTATTATTACTACTGTAGAGAATACGTTATTCTTTCCTAATAAATGCGTTTACGCTAAAACCATTATTTCAACTGCAAACACCGGGTACAGTGGAGAATCTGTTATTCTTTCCCGTTTAAACGCAAACGTACGCAAACGCAAAACACTAAAACGAAGAAAAGTACATATTTTTGACAATTCTGATAATTCATGTTTATCTTGGTGGCAAACAGTTTGGAGCCTGATCAGACGCCGGGTTACCCGGCGTCTGATCTGGCTTCAAACTGTTTGCACTGCAAATAATAGTTTTAGCGTAAACGCGTTTATTGGGAAAGAATAACAGATTCTCCACTGTAACCTGGTGTCTGATCAGGCACGCGTATATTAGGAAAGAATAACGTTTTCAACGCGGTAATAACCTTTATTATTGCAAAGTTCATTGTCAATCTTTCATTTTTATAACAAATCAAGTTAATGGATGAGGCTAATCATAATGCATCTAGTGATGAACGACACGGCGGTAACACGTGTTTGTCAGGAGTATGTCCGGTATATATAAGTCAACATTGAACCCGTCTTCCCTAGTTATTTTACATTTGCAACCAGTACTGATCCAGACCAAACGCCTGACCAGGAGTGATACATTTTTACACTTGTAAAAGGTACAGTAAAAACGTTATATTTTCTGTTGATAAGACTTACAAAACGAAAACGTAATGCAATTAAACACTGAACATTACAAACCAGTCCGTATGTGTCAATTTTCGAACAGCTTATTTTAATCTGAGTGTCAACAGATTTGGCGCCGATCCGATGCCGGGTTAGCAGACGTTTAAACCGTTTCCAATGAAAACGATTGTTTAACTAATTATCCTCTTAGACTTCCAATGGATAATTCCACTTAACAATAAAGGCTCGTCCATTTCGGACTATTTATGTTTTTTTTTTATAATACAGTAAAACCTCTGTATTACGACCACTAAATTTTGTTAATTATTACGGCGTTAACGATAGGTGACCGCTTAAAGCAAGGTGACAGTGGAACAGAAAGCTCCTTCTGGAGCTTTCTGTTTCACTGTCATCTTGCTTTAAGCTACCACCTCTCTATTATACAATCAATTAGCCTTCGTTTTAGTGGTAGTAATAGTGAGGTTTTACTGTAAAATGACAAACAGTGAAGTTCGTAATAAGAGATTACTGTTTACATTGGATAAGTGTACTCTTCACAGATTGACTTTTGGTAGAGATCGCATATATGCGTCACTAGGGCCCAATGAGTTAATAAATACGCGTTTACTTGGGACAGAAAAGCGTATTATCCACTGAATATGCAAAAGCTTATATGCGTACATGTATTTGATAGAGGACATTGGTAAAGCAGGCGATAGTTTAGTTTGGTGAAGACCAACTGTTGAGTGGTGAACTATGGGCGAAACTGATGACACGGGCACACATATCAACATTTATCAGATGATTCAGTCATACATGTACAATGCCCTACGGGATGCTAAAAATATGACAACTATAGAGAAAACGCAAAAAACAATGCACTTAAATGTAGAAATGACATAGTTTGGACAATTCTGACTATTCATTTTAATCAGAGCAGCAAACAGTTTGAAACCACACCGGGCTACCCGGCGTCTGATCTGGCTCCAAACTATTTGCAGTGGAAATACTAGTTTTAATTTAACGCGTTTATTGGGAAAGAATAATATCTTCTCCACTGTGTCACTAAATCGAAATCGTGTGACGTCGAAGATATTTCCTTTTTCCAAAGTTAAATGTATTCAGCCTTACCATTTCGGTACCAGGATCTATAGCTTACAGTGGATAATCTGTTATTCTTTCCCGTTTAAACGCAAACGTACGCAAACGCAAAGCACAAAAACGTAGAAAAGAACAACTTTTGGATAATTCTGATATTTCATGTTTATCTTGGTGGCAAACAGTTTGGAGCCTGATCAGACGCCGGGTTACCCGGCGTCTGATCTGGCTCCAAACTGTTTGCACTGCAAATAATAGTTTTAGCGTAAACGCGTTTATTGGGAATGAATAACAGATTCTCCACTGTAACACTAATCTATGTTAACGGTTTGTATCCAGGAAAAACGCCGCGTAAGACGGCGTCTGATCGGGATCGAAACTATTTGACATTCATACAATGTATCAATATTTCCTAAGTTAAAAATGCTTAAAATTCGAAACTATGAATACAAATAGGCGACAAATTTAGGCAGCCAATATTATGTCAACAACTGCGTTTGATGGGTATTATCTACTAAATAAATGTTTTTGTCACTTCATAATTATAGTACAGTCAGATACAAAAATGTAATTCTATAATGTTAGTTATTTGTTTTGAATAAACGCGTTTTTGCTAAACCAATGATGTCCATTGCAAACAATATGGAGCCTGATCAGACGCCGGGTAGCCAAGCATCTGATTAGGGTTCAAATTGTTTGCCACTCAGATTTAAATATTTCGTTAGCAATTTCTAAAAGTTGACAAAATCGTTTCTTTATTTGAACGCGTTTGCATGTCGTTTGCGTTTAAATGGTAAAGAATAATGGTTTGTTTCCAGTGTTGTACAGTGAAGAAAACGTTATTCTCACCCGTTTAACCCATTTGTGCCCACGATCCCATACATGGGACATAAGAAAACAATGTAGACTCTGATCAGACGCCGCATCATGCGGCGTCTGATCAGAGTATACACTGTTTGCTTAAAGGAATTTCATTATAAAACAAAATGAAAATGAAAATTTTGACTAGGCATCCCTTTGAAAAAAATGGATTAATCGAATATAAAACATGGATGAATCCACTGGGTGCAAATGAATTTAACGCAAACGGAACCCAAACGCAGTGCAATAAAATGGAGAAAATGACATTTTTTTAAATAATTTTTACGACTGAGTGGCAAACATTTTGGAGCCTGATCAGACGACCGGTTACCCGGCGTCTGATTTGGCTCCAAACTGTTTGCATTGGAAATAATAGTTAAAGCGTAAACACGTCTATTTGGAAAGAATTACGTTTTCTCCACTGTACATGTATGTAGACTGTCACGCTATGTTCCCATTATTAGATGAACACAAAGCCCAACCCAACAAAACAATTGTGTATGGAATATCTACAGGCGGTTTTTTTGTTTTATACTATTTTTTAAAGTGTTTTCTATAATCAAGCATAACACATCTACTCTGATACACATCTACTCATTTTAACCCATTTACAGTAAAATGGGTGAAATGAGACATCGCAAAAATAAGTTTGAATGCAAATTGCAAATTGAATGCGTTACTCGGCGTCTGATCTGGATTCAAGCTGTTTGTCATTCTCAATTATATTCCTTCTGTCAAAATGTCCACTAATGTGTAAAGTTGAGAAAAAACGGCAGACGTCAACGACAACGGTCAATTCCGATAATAAAAGAGCGCGCTGCCAACACCAAAGTTGAAATACAAAGGTCCGCATCAAAACTACACTCTGCCAGGTCAATACACTCGGTCTAAAATTCCTTTAGAAGATCGACAGTTGGCATATAAAATTATGAGTGTCAAACAGTTCAGAACCTGATGAAACACTGAGTTACTGCAGTGGAGAATCTGTTATTCTTTCCCGTTTAAACGCAAACATACGCAAACGCAAGACACTAAAACGTAGAAAAGTACAACTTTTTGACAATTCTGATAATTCATGTTTATCTTGGTGGCAAACAGTTTGGAACCTGATCAGACGCCGGGTTACCCGGCGTCTGATCTGGCTCCAAACTGTTTGCACTGCAAATAATAGTTTTAGCGTAAACGTGTTTATAGGGAAAGAATAACAGATTCTCCACTGTAGCTCCAAACTGTTTTAGAAGGGTTCCATTACTCTAGAACACATGCGCATTTGTTTATATCAATTCAGATGACACGGTGGGGTTAAATATAACAAAATACAGTCCATGTATAGAATACCACAGAGTGTAATAAAAAAAAAGATGTAACGAAATAAATCAATCGCATTTGAGTTGATGTTGCGGTAGAAAACACGTTATTCTTTCCTTACATCGCGTTTATGGCGAAAAACTCATTTCCATTGCAAACAGCTTGATGCCTGTGCGTCTGATCAGGCTCGAAACTGTATGCAACTCTGATTTAAATTAATTATCAAAATGTTGAAAAAGTTCTCCGTTTCTACATTTTATTTCACTTCCAGTGCGATTGGGAAAGAATAACGTCTGTTCTACTTTAAACCACATGCATGTACAGTGGAGAATCTGTTATTCTTTCCCGTTTAAACGCAAATGTACGCAAACGCAAAGTACTCAAACTTAGAAAAGTACTACTTTTTGGACAATTCTGATAATTCATGTTTATCTTGGTGGCAAACAGTTTGGAGCCTGATCAGACGCCGGGTTACCCGGCGTCTGATCTGGCTCCAAACGGTTTGTATTTGAAATGTTAGTTTTAGCGTAAACGCGTTTATTGGGAAAGAATAACAGATTCTCCTATGTACGAGTACATGTACACAACACACAATATTTACCCATTTATAAATGAAAGACACTTAAGAGTGTAATGTACATTGTTTTTTAATAAACAAAATATGTATGTTTCATATAACTTACAAACTCAATTAATGACTTTCTATCATAATCGTTTCTTCCAAGCTAGTGTAATGAATAATCATAACAAAGAGTTTGAAGGACATATAAATACAAAATACTTAGAAATGTTCAGTTTATTCTCGCAGATGCGCTCGTTTGGAATACAAGTAATGCATTTTATTTTCTCGGTAAAATAATACTATTACAATGTATCATAACTATGTCTTTTAAAATGTAGAAATGTATTATGTCCAGATTTCAACAATTGCAGACTAAATATAATATATATGTATTACATAGACTGTACCAAAAAAAAATCATAGCAGGGTTCTATGATTCCATTTAGGATTTACTTGAGACTTTTGTTTACAGGGTGCTTCCCTTAAATTACGTATGATAGGTCGTATACAGTGCCCTATGGTTATATTTGAGCTCTGTCCTGTCAAAACTAACCTGTTTGTATTGCAAACAGAGTAGATCAATGCCAGCCGCCGTGCGGCTGGCCTTTATCTACTCTTTTTGACACCCACAGTCATCTAAAGTATTGTACATGTAGTTAGCAGTATTATAACTATACTGTACGGTGTTTGGTAGTGTAGATCTTACTCAGATTCAAAGCATATGATGAAAACGGTGCTTGTTCTGTACAATGTTGCAATGCAAAAAGGCAGGTTTTGTCATGGCACGTCTCATTTATAAGTTATTTTAAACAATCGTACACTTTTAGTAAAGGCTTCCAGTTAACGTATTCAGTATGAGTCTCCCTTGGAATAAATAGGATATTGTAAACGAGTATCAACTATATAAATGCAAATGATGCCAAAAGCACCTTTGCAAACAGTTTGGTTCCTGATCAGACGCCGCGTAACGCAGTATCTCAACAATACAAGTTTAGGTGCAGACGTACTAAATTATTGACAGACCAATAACAATTTCACAACATCACGACACATACATAATAGCAGACATAATCCTTCCTACTTTCAAAGCATACGAAACGCAAACACATTGAAATACAATGCAGAAAACAGTCAGGTTTGTTTGCAATATCTGAAGTTTTTCAGCTGAGTGGCAAATATGTTGAAACCTATTCAGACGCCAGGTTACTCGGTGCCTTATATGTGTCAAACTGTTTGCAATGACCATACATGTAATTGTTTTAAAATAAAGACGCTTTTATTGGGCAAGAATAGCATCTCCATTGTACAAATAGGTACAGTGGAGAATGTGTTATTCTTTCCCAATAAACGCGTTTACGCTAAAACTATGATTTGCAGTGCAAACAGTTTGGAGCCAGATCAGACGCCGGGTAACCCGGCGTCTGATCAGGCTCCAAACTGTTTGCCACCAAGATAAACATGAAATATCAAAAGTGTCTAAAAGTTGTTCTTTTCTACGTTTTAGCGCTTTGCGTTTGCGTACGTTTGCGTTTAAACGGGAAAGAATAACAGATTCTCCACTGTATCTTACTGGACTGCATTTCATATATTTACCGTTATAACAGTTAAAGTTTATATAAAAAATGTCTGAACTAGTTTGTAATAAAATACCTATAATTTATCAATGCACAAACAGGGGGTGCAATATACAACCCTTTGTTCAAAGCAAGTTTATGAGACCTCTGATTTGGAACCAAGCTGCTTGACACTCTTATTTCATTATTTCTACGTCAAAATACATGTACCTACAAAGTAAATTTGAAATATAACAGTAAATCTAGGCGGAAATTGTTCAAAAAGTGATAATTTAATGACAGTTGACATACAATTCTACAGTATTCTTGGTGTTTTTAATACATTGAAAGCTTTGGATCCCCCTCCCACTCCAGGACCGTGGCAACACGCTTTAGAGAGGCTTTCAGTTTGGGCAGTTGAAGCAGTCATTAACTGTACTGAAATCTTTGTTAAATTCTACATTGAAATATTAGCAGGCTAATTTAAGAAACGCGTTTTGATCAAGACAGATACTTCCAGTTGCTTTCATTATCCTATAGTCAATGTCTAGTTCTGGAGACAGGTCGCCATTTAAAGCAAGTTTAAAAGTAAAGCAGGGTGCTCCTCTATGGACATTCGGCTTTACTCTCATGTTGCCTTAAGCAAGCCACCAAGGTAATATACATTGGAAATGCCGTGTGTAGTTTGGTTCAAGATCTATTTAGTTGGAGCCTTTTACTTAGTGTATAATAATTAGGGTAGTAAAAGGTTTAATTATGGTCGATTTGGATATAGAAGTCCATTGTACAGAGGTTACAATCTATTGTGTTCTTAGATTATTCAGGTTAGCAGATTCATAACATTTACCCTTTAGTGCCAAAGGTCCTTATACATGTACAGTGGAGAATCTGTTATTCTTTCCCGTTTAAACGCAAACGTACGCAAACGCAAAGCACTAAAACGTAGAAAAGAACAACTTTTTGGACAATTCTGATATTTCATGTTTATCATGGTGGCAAACAGTTTGGAGCCTGATCAGACGCCGGGCTACCCGGCGTCTGATCTGGCTCCAAACTGTTTGCACTGCAAATGATAGTTTTAGCGTAAACGCGTTTATTGGGAAAGAATAACACATTCTCCACTGTACCGGTTTTCCCGAAACACGGCATTTATGTTTTATTCCTTTTGACAGAAGAAACATAAAGACGAGTGAAAAACAATTTGAATCAGATATGGCGTCTGATCTGGCTCCAAACTGTTTGCACTGCAAATAATAGTTTTAGCGTTAACGCGTTTATTGGGAAAGAATAACAGATTCTCCACTGTACATATGACATAGGCAAACAGTGTACACTCTGCTTAGACGGTGCACAAGGTGGCGTCTGATCAGAATATATATTTTTTGCTGATAGGAATTTCAAAATGAAACAAAACGAAATGAAACTTTTGATCAATATTATACACACGTAAGCATTGAATAATCCACTGGCCAAAACAATGAGTTACATGTAAAATGGAGGCATGACTCTTTGACTTCAACGGAGTAAAGAATATTCACTTCTTAGTGCATTTTCCACAAACTAAATCTTTACATTGGCTTCGGAACTTGCTTCCACACAAGCAGTAAATCACTGGATTTATCGCGTAATTTACAAAATATGAGCGGAGAAAGAACTTGTAGACTGCACGAGACGTGTCAGACATGTTGTCAACAAACTGATCGTCAGCAAGTCTAACAAACATGAGTATCAAATGCGGAGTGTAACTTAATACGAATGCAACAGACACCATAAACATAAGTAGAACTGTTTTACTGGTGTTAGTTTGTCCGGATATACTCTTGTCCACCAGAGTTTGGAGTTTTCCACCTTGCGAAACCTGTGAATTAGACCTTGTGGTGATCTGAATAGACTGGTAATTAGGATCATAACCATTTTCACGATTTAACCTCGGATACATAGTTTTAATTGTTGCGATATTTGATTCACATATATCTTTCCATTGAAGCTTTGGAGAGTGGGGGCTCTTTGGAGTCAAATTTTGTGTAGAATTTGTATTAGAATCCGTTGTATTGCCTAAACCATTGTGTGCATTATTTCTGTTCTTTGTTGCTACCTGTTGGTCCTCCGCCGAATGCCGTCTATTTGCCTCTGCACCGTCTTGACTTTGAAAGTACGATACAGGACCTTGTGATCCTTCTCGCTTAAATCGGAAATGTTTTGGCATCGCCTGTTCATGTTTATGTATAGATCTGCCTATAATAGTATATAATATCACAATCACAATAACAGCAGTTGCGAACAAACCACCGCTCAGAATGATATGAAATGTCGTAAGTGCCTTGCCTACCATTGGGTCATCGGTCGAACACTCCGTTCCAATAACATTATACTCTGGTACAACGTAGCTCTTTTTACCAAAAATAAAAATGGCGGGAACTGAGGCTAGTGTTCCACAAAAGATGCTGAAGACACATAAACACGCTCCAGCCTTTACAGATATCTGCCATTTAAATGGTCTACACACTTTTCTATACCTCTCAGAGGCTATGATTGCAATCAGCCACGATGACGACATAGCCGTGGAATAATTACTGAACCGTGATATCTTACATAACCATATATTGTCAAAGGTATATTGGTCCAAGACTGTCAGAATTTCCAATGGCATTGCTACGACACAGGAGAATAGGTCAATGGAACACAAGCATAACACGAATGATTTAAAGTTTGACCGTCTGTACTTGGTACGATACACGTGGAATACGATAGAATTGCCTGCTGTCCCGCTCACTGACAGAAACACCAGGTACACTATAACGGGAACCAGTCTGATTAGCTCGGCATCGTTCAGGTCGTTGAGTGTTGAAGAAACATCGGTTCCGTTGGAGTGGTTTCCGGCAGCAGTTGCCATACTCTCGTCAGTTTGTGTGAAGGTTGTTGACCTTGTACCCGGCACAGCTGTAAAAGAAATTACGCACTCAATTATCGTTAGGAGATCATAAGATCTTACATTACGTTAATGCTTTCATCGCAACTTGTGATTACAGTTTGACTTTCAAACAGTTTGGATCAAGATCAGACACCGAAATACTCGGCGTCTGATCCGGATCAAAACTGTTTCAAATCTTACCGATATTATTCCATTAATTTTAATCTGAATTTACAACAAAGGTTTATAGCTGTATTTAAGCAGACAGATAATTTGCGGTGATAGGCAAAAACAGATAAAATATGTTTAGGTGAAATTGTTAACCTTTACCCCATTGTACAGTGGAGAATCTGTTATTCTTTCCCGATAAACGCGTTTACGCTAAAACTATTTTTTCCTGTACAAACAGTTTGGAGCCAGATCAGAGGCCGGGTAACCCGGCGTCTGATCAGGCTCCAAACTGTTTGCCACCAAGATAAACATGAAATATCAGAATTATCCAAAAGTTGTTCTTTTCTACGTTTTAGCGCTTTGCGTTTGCGTACGTTTGCGTTTAAACGGGAAAGAATAACAGATTCTCCACTGTAATACAGTGGAGAAGACGTAATGTTTCTATCTAAATGCAAATTAAACACAAATACAGTGTACAATGCAAATAATTTTTTGCAAATGAGGATTCAATCAAATTTAGTATGTTTTTTTTATGTGAGTGTCAAACAGTTTGGGGTAAAATCAGACGGCATGCGATGTTTGTCATGACATTAATGGTTTTAACATTTACGCGTTTATACAGTGGAGAATCTGTGATTCTTTCCCGTTTAAACGCAAACGTACGCAAACGCACGCAAACGCAAATCACTAAAATATAAAAAAGTACAACTTTTGGACAATTCTGATAATTCATGTTTATCTTGGTGGCAAACAGTTTGGAGCCTGATCAGACGCCGGGTTACCCGGCGTCTGATCTGGCTCCAAACTGTTTAGTCTTCAAATACAATGTAATAGTTTTAGCGTAAACGCGTTCATTGGGAAAGAATAACACATTCTCCACTGTATGGAAATAAATAGATCAGTTCCACTGTACGGTTAACTTCAAACCGACTGTTATCTCTTTTTGACTTAGAACCATGAGTTAAGATTGTATCAACAACATTCAAAATAATATGTGTATCGTCTGCGGAACAGGTAGCATCTCCAAGGATGGCAGATGGCAAAAATTATTCAAAAACTATGTGTTAGCTTTCTGTGGCCCGTTTCATAAAACTTCGTGAGACAAAAATGATCGTAAGTCAAAACTTTAAAATACATTCAATTTCTAATTTCTATTTCTAATCCTGTATTGCGACATCTTTTTGGAATCGTCTTTTCAAGACTACTCCAACGAGATGTCACAAGACAGGATTAGATGGAGAAACAAATAATAATTGAGAATTTTATAATCTGACTTACGACAACATTTGTCTTACATGTACGAAGTTTTATGAAACGGACCCCAGTATTGTACATGTCGGATATTGTACGTTCAACTTCTTTTAGTTTTACCTGTTCACACAGTAACTATTCTACACATTAATACTGAAGGAACGATTGTTAATTATTGTGGAACCTGATACACTGGAGAAAAAGTTATTATTTTCCGTTTAAACGCAAACGAAACGCAAATCAGTAGACGTAGAAAAGTACAAATTTGACAATTTTGACAATTCATGTTTATCTTAGTGGCAAACAGTTTGGAGCATGATCAGACGCCGGGTCACCAGGCGTCTGATCTGATTTCAAACTGTTTGCAATAGAAATAATAGTCTAAGCGTACCCGCGTTTATTTGAAAAGAATAACGTTTTCGCCATTGCACAATACAGTGGAGAATCTGTTATTCTTTCCCAATAAACGCGTTTACGCTAAAACTATTATTTGCAGTGCAAACAGTTTGGAGCCAGATCAGACGCCGGGTAACCCGGCGTCTGATCAGGCTCCAAACTGTTTGCCACCAAGATAAACAAGAATTATCAGAATTGTCCAAAAGTTGTTCTTTTCTACGTTTTAGTGATTTGCGTTTGCGTACGTTTGCGTTTAAACGGGAAAGAATAACAGATTCTCCACTGTAACATAGTTCCTCTACACTGGTGCAGACAGTATTATTTCCAAATAAAATTATTCAGGCTCGTTTTGCAATTGCAAACAGTTAAGAGTCACACCGGACGCCGGATAACCCGATGCCTGGTCAGGCTTTAAACTGTTTACCATTCGAATTAAAATTTATCTTTAAATTTTTCAATGTTTGTTTATATTTAAGTGCATTTGCGTTTTGTTTGCAGTTAAACGGGAAAAATAGCGTTTTCTCCACTGAAACACAGGGGTAAAATGTTTTAAATATGTCATTACCATATCTTAATTTTATAAATATGAAACAGATGACAAACTTTACAAGACAAGATGTTTATTTTATTTTATTTAAATTAAGACATCAAAGTAAATTTTGAAAAGAAGCATGCAGACAACGTTTCAACCAATGTGTGCCCATTGGATCTTTTTATGCTTATATAATGGATCAGTCTATTTTTAATCTAATGGGTACCTGTTCTAAATTTTCATTTTCGTTTTGTTTTATATTGAAATTTCTTCGAGCAAACAGTAAAGACTCTGATCAGACGCCGCATTATCAAAATATACACAGTTTGCCTTTGTCTCTTTTATCGGACGCTAGAGACAAATGGGTTAAGCCCTGTGACAAACCATAAAATGGCCTTCGGACTGAATAAATTGTCATTATGACTTTTATCTTTATCTAGTCACGCGATCTGTTGGTTTTTGTTTTCAACTCGAGTACAAATTATGAGCACTCTAATACATGTAATACAACAGAGCTTCGATAGCCCCGTTTCCCTAGTTCGGGGCATAGGATAAGAGGGAGTAAACTGGACAAATCCAACAACTTCTTAATCATTTCAGCACCAAACCCTGTGATGTGACTATCCATTAGAATCGTCTAGAAGAGACGATTCTAACGAGTAGTGACACCATATGGTTTAATGCAGAAATAAAGCTTTTAGGTTTTGAAATACTCCCCTTATCTGGAGCTCTGATTGTTGTTTTTTGGTAACCTGCGCTCGTACACTTTCCTTTGCCAACAGAGAAGACCTACATCAGAGAGTTTCTAAAAGAGTCCTCTAGTTAGGATATGCTCTGTTTGTTATTTTGCAATACTTTGATAACACCAACCCTAAATAGTAACAGAATGGACAGGACTATGTTGAAAACAGTTAACTTGTGAATAGTTTACTTGTCCTATGCAAACAATGTAGATCAAGAACAGAGAGCTCCCAAAGGAGCTCTCTCATCAGAGTCTGCACGGTTTGTTATGTTGTAATAAGTTGTAAAGAAAATCCAAAAGTAGTCAAAATGGACCAGACCTTATTGATTACTGCAATTGTCTATTTGAAGATTCAGAGAGGAAACAATTAAAGCTAACGTCTCGTACAGAAGATAAAACGTTATTCTTCCCCGTTTAAACGCAATCGAAACGTAAACGCATCGCTTAACAGGTAGAAAATGACAACTTTTCGACAAAGACTATTCATGTTAATCTGAGTGGCAAACAGTTTGAAGCCTGATCAGACGCCGGGTTACCCGGCGCCTGATCCAGCTTCAAGCTGTTTGCAATAGAAATATTAGTTTTAATGTAAACGCGTTTATTGCGAAAGAATAACTTTTCTCCACTGTACTTCAAAGCCAGGTGTTACATGTAATTTTTATATACGGGTATGTTCGGCTAAATGAGTTCGGGGTTAACAACGCGCAACTGTATCAATAGCTGTTAAGTTGTACAGTAGAGACAACGTTTTTCTTTCTCAATACACGCGTTTATGCTACAAGTAGTAATTCCATTATTACAAACAGTTTGGAGCCAGATCAGACGCCGGGTAACCCGGCGTCTGATCAGGCTCTAAACTGTTTTGCACTCACATTAAAATAAATAGTCAGAATTGGTGCCAAGTTGTTATGTTTTACATTTTTTGCAATGCGTTTGCGTTTCGTTTGCGTTTAAACAAGAAAAACGCATTCTCCACTGTATGTGCTTCTAGCGTTAATTCAATTTCGTACTCTCCTTAGAGGCGAGACACTTTGTTACTGGAGCGCAATAAAGAATATTTGACGTTATTATAGTACTCAGGACAATTGTTAACTATAGCTTCATTAATAAAAAATGAAATGATTGAAAAGATAGAGGACGCTATGTCCTGGGATTCCTTTCTTTGTTTACAGTACAGTGTTCCCTCTCTACAACGGCCCTCCCAACAACGACTCCCTCCTTACAACGACCCTTGCCGCAGTTCCCTAATCAGGACAGTTATGTCTAATGTCAGTTATGTCTTTACTGCTGCCAGATCGGTTGCTTAAAATTGTCGCCTGCTGTTTTATCTCAAAGTTACATATAAGTAGACATTTTGATAGAAAAAATATAATAACGAGTGACAAACAGCCTGAATCCAGATCAAACGCGTCTGATCTGGATTCAAGCTGTTTGGAAATGTAAGCAAATTCACAATTGCCCCTCCCTATAGCAACTCTCTCCGAACAACGCACACAATTTGTGTCTCCCATTGGGTGTCGTTGTAAAGAGGGTGCACTGTACATTCACATTGTGGTACATGTTCTAATTCATTCCCTTAGCAATTTCAAAAGAAAAGCCCTTTTCTAAAATAATATTGTTTTTTTCTATTTAGGGTTGTTTTTAATTAACTTATGCAAAACGAAAAACAGTGCAGACCCTTATCATATGGCTCCTAGACGTCACCTGATCTTGGTCTACAATTTGTGCATATGACAAGTGTACTTTTCATAGGTACACTGATTGTAAAAAAATGCGTAAAATCGTCGCTCGGGTTCAATGAGTTAAAAGTACAAAAACGTATTGAGCAGTAAAGAATCAGTTATTATTTAAGAAAAAAATGTCTATACCGTAGACGAAGTGATTAAATTACCAGCATCTCAACGACTATCCCTGTTAGTTTGGTAGTACCGAACTGAGGCATATTTACCACAAAAGACTATAACATGATAACTATTTTACTGTGACATAAGACTTTATACTATATATGATATTATACTTGTAGAGCTTGCACGTGTGTATACATACATGTAGCGGTAGAAGGAAGGACATACAGTACTGAATCTTATTAAATTAACAATTTTTGCGATTCGCTTGCAATTCGATGGCAAATCGCTTGCGATTCAAAGTACTAACTTTACACTCGGGAAAGTTTTCTTGAATGGTGTATCTCACAAATGTTCGCAAATATGCCTTCGTTATTTTTTTCGATTCCATTTTTGTCACAACCGCTTCGGAAATTTCGCGTAAAATATTCAAACGTAGGATTTGTTTTTTGAAGCGCGCGATTCGATGGCAATTCGATGGCAATTCGCTTGCGAATATCAATTTAATTTAATAAGGTTCAGTACTGTACAAGAAGCTAGTTTGCCCTCGGTTCAATTTTAACTGTGTTAAATAACTGTGAAATGCATGTAAATACATTTATAACATAACAGACGGCTTGAGCGTTGAATAACAACCGTTGTTTATTTGTCATATAGAACTAGTTGAATAATTATGCAAATGAGGAACGCCACGACGTCGTTTACTTATGACGTCATTAAAATGCGTTCAATGAGTTCAATATCCAACGTCGTCATTCCTTCATGTAGTTTCGATTATAGAACTTTTGTTTAAGTAATCAATAATAGATCTACATGAAATTGTTTATTAATTCATATAATAACGGAAACATTATGCTAGTGAACGGAGTTAATTTGAACAACTTTTTTCCTGTATAGAGCTACTCATTTCGCACTTAGCACCCACTTTACTTCAATGACTGCGTTAAATAAGTGCCGAAAAAACACGGAACACCTTCTCTAGGTTATGTTATAAAAAGGATATGACACTCGTGTTCATAATTTATTTGATTTATCAAACTCGTCGTTTAAGAGAATGATAAAAACTCGGCAAAGCCTCGTTTTTATCGTTTTCTTAAAGACTCGTTTAATAAATCCAAAAAATTATGAAAATTCCTGTAATACATGTATTCTATATGTATATTTTGAAATAACATATGTTTAAGCCAAATAGAAATTCAGAGAAGCCGAGACTGGAAATCGTAAGAGGAAGAGGAAGTACGTTGTCCTGTAATACAGTACTGAACCTTATTAAATTAACAATTTTTGCGATTCGCTTGCAATTCGATGGCATTTCGCTTGCGATTCAAAATACTAACTTTTCCCTCAGATAAGTTTTCTTGAATGGTTTATCTCACAAATGTTCGCAAATATGTCTACGTTTATTTTTTCGATTCCATTTTTGTCAAAACCGCTTCGGAAAATTCGCGTAAAAGTTTTCAAACGTAGGTCTTGGTTTTTGAAGCGCCTGATTCGATGGCAATTCGATGGCAATTCGCTTGCGATTATCAATTTAATTTAATAAGGTTCAGTACTGTAAGTATTCAATAACAAATAAAGTCATACAGTGGAGAAAACATTGTTCTTTCCCAATAAACGCATTTACGCTAAAACAATTATTTCCCGTGCAAGCAGCTCGGAGCCTGGCTCCAAACTATTTGCCAATCAGATAAAAATTAAAAGTCAGAATTGTCAAAAAGTTGTCCTTTTCAACATTTTAGTGTTTTGCGTTTGCGTTTAAACGGGAATACATAACGTACATGTAGTCTCCACTGTAGTAAAAAAACACGGAATGAAGATAAACATAAGTATGAGTGTATGTTACAAAGGAGAATCCGTTATTCTTTCGAAACAAACGCGTTTATACCTAAAACTCATGACAATTTTAACTGTTTGGAACTAGATCAGACGACAGGTAACCCGGCGTCTGATCAGATTCCAACGCATTTGCCACTGGGATAAATAAAGAGTTGTACAGCATTTTAAATAATTCCATTGCACTTGTGTTTCGTTTACGTACAGTGGAGAAAACGTTATTCTTTCCCAATAAACGCGTTTACGCTGAAACTATTATTTCCATTGCAAACAGTTTGGAGCCAGATCAGACGCCGGGTAACCCGGCGTCTGATCAGGCTCCAAACTGTTTGCCACTCAATTCAAAATGAGTCGTCAAAATTGTCAAACAATTGTCATTTTACCCATTTACAGTGGAGAATCTGTTATTCTTTCCCGTTTAAACGCAAACGTACGCAAACGCAAAACACTAAAACGTAGAAAAGTACAACTTTTTGACAATTCTGATAATTCATGTTTATCTTGGTGGCAAACAGTTTGGAGCCTGATCAGACGCCGGGTTACCCGGCGTCTGATCTGGCTCCAAACTGTTTGCACTGCAAATAATAGTTTTAGCGTAAACGCGTTTATTGGGAAAGAATAACAGATTCTCCACTGTAAATGCAATGTATTGGTGTTTCGTTTGCGTTTAAACGTGAAACGCAAACTTTAGCGATAAAATATAACATCCTTTCCACTGTAGCATGTGTCTATCGAGCATGTGCAACTGTTCCATCAACATGCGGTACGTCTTTCATAAACTAATTATACTAGAAACACACACAAATGCCGCACAACTGGCTATCGCCCTACACTAAGACACTTGTTATCCATCATTGAGTTCACATAATTTGTCCCATGTGTCCAATCAGTTAGGATTCTGATTAGAAGCCAATTAACTTCAGGAACCAAAACTGATTAGAAACTTGTTTTGATGATACTCTAGTTATGATACTAAGACAATAAGTTTTTAGAAATGCTGGAGGGTTTATGAGTAATTTAGAGGCAGACATGTTGCTAGCATGCTAAGTATAACATGCACGTTTGTTAGCATAAGCATCTAATAAGCAAATATCAACATGGGAGAGTGAGTGCTGTCCACTTGAACTTCTGCTAATGATGCCTGTAAACATAGTGTAACACCTAGTACTTATATCCCAGGAAATATGCCAGACGTAGTTACAATGTATATATACAGTAGATGGTCCACTGTTAACACTTTCAATGTCAATGACGGAATAATGCGAGTTTGCAAACTGTTTGGATCCTGATCAGACGCCGCGTAACGCGGTGTCTGATCAGGATCCAAACTGTTTGACACTCGTTTCGAAATTTCACCACTCATGCTGTCTTAAATTTAACAATGAATGTAAACGGTCATTTGATATGACATTCGGATGACGTACATGTAAGTATGTATTTGTATGTAAACAATATACTTTGATGTCTGTGAGTGCCGATAACTGCCGCATGCCGACAATAACCGCATAATTTTGCTCTACTGTCGAATATCATTATTTCGCACAAGCTTATGTCGAATTTACCCGTACTAAAAAGCCATATGGAAACGCTTATTGTCATTGACTGCTGAAAACAGACTGAATACTCTGCATTAAAACGCGATATTTACATGTAGTACATATAAGATTATTATCATATGTATTTCTTTTGAATGGTCTCCTAAGATATACTACAGCACAGGTACATTTGAACTTGACACATTTTGAGTTTTTGAAAGCTACCATATAATAGAGAAATGGTATGTACATTGTACAAATTAAAAAAGATCAATGCACGAGGTCACCACAAGCGAATTTCAGTGATCTAATCGATTTTAGCAGCACTTCCAGTTGGTAGTTTAGACTACCTGTTCGATTCCCATTGCGTACATTTTCTCTATTATATGGTAGATAGTAAAACAAAATCAAAATGTATCGAGTACCTGTGTACTATACGTAATTAACAATTTGATGACGATGCTACAGTGGAGAATCTGTTATTCTTTCCCGTTTAAACGCAAACGTACGCAAACGCAAAACACTAAAACGTAGAAAAGAACAACTTTTGGACAATTCTGATAATTCTTGTTTATCTTGGTGGCAAATAGTTTGAAGCCTGATCAGAGGCCGGATTACCCGGCGTCTGATCTGGCTCCAAACTGTTTGCACTGCAAATAATAGTTTTAGCGTAAACGCGTTTATTGGGAAAGAATAACAAATTCTCCACTGTACATGTTCATGTAATTATTGTAGGTTATTAGGTTCCCTCATGGCTCTTTTTAGTTAACGGAAACATGAATCAGTCTACCTGGAATTCTATGTAGTTTAATAAGATAAGATACTGCTCGAAGTTAGCAAACAGTGTAAACTCTAATCAGAGGGAGCACTCTGACCAGGGTCTACACTGTTTACAAATGCAACGGGTATCATTATTTCAAACAGACCCATGGTGTTGAAAAAACCCCGAAACTAAATCTTAGCGAAAAACATGTTAGCGACTGTAGCTGTAGTGTTCTATGATAGAATACTTGCATTTTCTGTTAACCTCCAGGACTATGTTTTGTATATACATATATTGGCATATGTATGTCAATTAAGCAGCTGTTCTTGGAGAAAAACATTAAGTGCAACCTTACGTTGTTCGTAGAGTAAAGTTTTTGTGTGTCTGGCTTGCAGGCAAACAGTGTAAATACTCGTAAGTATCTAAGCTTAGCTATACAGTAGTGGGGGAACCCAATACCCTTTTTTTTTTTAAAATGCATGTTTGATAAAACAATGAAGTATATTGCAACCAGCTTGGAACTGGATCAGACGCCGAGTGACTCCACGTCTGACACGGCTAAAAGTTGTTTGTGACTCAGACATTGCTTACTCGTCAAAACTGTTTTTGACTAGCATTTTTATTTCTTACACGTGTACATTTCATTGCATTGTGATAATGTTAACTTTCATTTAACCCTTTCAACACTAAGTAACTCATGTGGACTATCAGGTTCCCTTGTGGATCATTTTAGTTACCATAACATGAACCAGTCTTGATGGATTGCTGGGTAGTTTAATAAATACTTGTCTAAATTTGCAAACAGTGTATACCCAAATGAATTGATTCCTTTAGGAGCCCTCTGACCTGAGTCTACTCTGTTTGCAAATGTAATGAGTATATTTAAAACAGATCCATGGTGTTGTAAGAGTTAAGCCTGAACTAATACATGTAACATTATACTTGCTGTAATACCAAACAGCAGTAGAGCATATCTAATATTAGTATATGATAACAAAACTCAACTCAAAATCTTTATTTCGGCTTATATTTACAGATCATAGCTCTGAACTGTGGAGATGTTAATCGTGCCAATAGTAGAGGGCATCTAGCGTCAAAAATCGAAATAAAGGAAAAAAAATGCACAGAATTGATTTGTGTGTTTTCATATGCTCCAATATGTACCGAATGACAGAAAAAAAGTCTAGGAAATCAAACGATGCGAAATATGATTTTTGGGGTAAAATGGCTAAAATAATGGGTGAAAGCACGAATTTTTGGGATTTCCAAACTGCGATCGTAGAAATCAATATAAAAGCTTGAAATCTACTGGCGAGACAAATATTAATGTCAGCTGTGGAATGGTACTTGTTAAGATAAATAAAGTTTTCAAAAAACTGATTTTTGGGGTGAAATTGTCAAAATATTAAACCAAAATCACAAATATGAGGATTTCAAACAGACCCTGACATCTCATAGCAAATAAAGGAAATGTTGCACAGAGTTGATTTATATGTTATTATTTGCCTAAATATGTACCAAATAACAGACAAAAAGTCTAGGAAAATCACAGGATGCGAAATATGGTTTTGGGGTAAAATGGTTGAAATAATAACTGAAATCGCTAATTTTTGGGATTTCCCTTCTGTGATCGAGGATATCGATATAAAACCTCGAAATCTACAGGCTGGACAAATATTCATGTCAGCTGTGGAATGGTACTTGTTAAGATAAATAAAATTTTCAAAAAAATGATTTTGGGGTGAAATTGTCAAAATATTAAACCAAAATCACAAATTTTGAGGATTTCAAACAGACCCTGACATCTAAAAGCAAGTAAAGGAAATGATGCACAGAGTTGATTTATACGTTATTATCTGCTTAAATATGTACCAAATAACAGACAAAAAGTCTAGGAAAATCAAACAATGCAAACTATGTTTTTTGGGTAAAATGGTTGAAATAATAACTGAAATCCCTAATTTTTGGGATTTCCCTTCTGTGATGGAGAATATCGATATAAAACCTCGAAATCTACAGGCTATACAAATACTCGTGTAAACTGTAGATTGGTACTTGTTAAGATAAATAAAATTTTCAAAAAGCTGATTTTTAGGGTGAAATTGTCAAAATATCAAACAAAAAACACAAATTTTGAGGATTTCAAACAGACCCTGACATCTAAAAGCAAATAAAGGAAAAGGTGCACAGAGTTGATTTATATGTTATTATTTGCTTAAATAATGTACCCAAATAACAGACAAAAAGTCTAGGAAAATTAAACGATGCAAAATATGATTTTGGGTAAAATGGTTTAAATAATAACTAAAATCACTAATTTGGGGGATTTCCCTTCTGTGATCGAGGATACCAATACAAATTATAAAATCTCGAAATCTACAGGCTGCACAAATATTCATGTCTACAGTTGAATGGCCCTAGTTAAGATACATACAACTTTAATAAAAAAAAATTGGGGTAAAATAGTAAAATTATTTAACCAAAATTTCATATTTTGGGGATTTTTGACAGATTTTGAGATTGAAATCAAACTAATGGAAAAGATGCACAGAATTGATTTATCAGTAATGATATGTTTCAATATGTACAAAATAACAGACAAATAATGTAGGAAAATCAAAGAATCCGAAATATTATTTAAATTGGGTAAAATGGTTGAAATATTAACTGAAAAGCTAATTTTTGGGATTTCCTTTCTGTGACCATGGATATCACTATAAAAACTCCAAATATCCAGGCTAGACACATATTCATGTCTACTTTAGAATGGTCCTTGTTAGGATAAATAAAGGTTTCAAAAAACTGTTTTTAGGGGTAAAATTATCAAAATATTAAACCAAAATCACCAATTCTTGTTTGTAAAACAATCTAGGAAAATCCAACAAAGCCAAATATAAATTTTGGGGTATACTGATTAAAACAATTAACGTAAATGCATGTTTTTGGAATTTCCACACTATGGCCTTAGACAGGAATATAGAAGCTACACATTTACAGGTAAGATACATATTACTGTGCACTGAAGCCTTGTACTATTAAGGATGAATTAAGCTTTAAAATGAAAACCCTTATCTTTTCACTTCACTACGGTGACCTTAGATATGAAACCAAACGTTCAAAGTCTATAACTTACACACATACACCATTTTAATGTAGCTTAGTTAAAGTAAAGACAAATCAACCGGTAAAACATTTAAACAGACACATGTTTTTAATGTATTGTGACTTTAAATATGATTAAAAAAGCTCCAAATCCATTTAAAAGGCAACAGGCACCATGAAATAAAGCCTATAGCACTAGTACAAATAAATTATGATTTCTAAAATTGATAAATTTTTGTGATAAGATATAAGTTAAACGAAAACAGTTTTCACTGAGGATTTTTACAGTGGCATTGGATGTGACCATCAAGGCACTACAGTGTATTTGTTAACATAGTTATATAAGTTTCAATGAAGTAATATACATGTATAACTTATAAAAGTTAAACAAAAAGACAATATCTTCAGTATATTGTTAGAGCAATATAACATGAATGTAAAACTTAAAAATATAGTTAAGACAAAAATATAAATGGAAACTTTTTATAAGTAAGGATAACTACCATTTTGAATTTCATTACTATAGTCAAACAACTAGGTCTGACGTGCCAAAGGGTGGCCGAGTCCATTTATAAGGGAGATCAGCATTTCAGATGTCCCCGTGTCAAGTTTTAAAGGAAAAGGTTTGGTTATCGGTACAAATAAACGAATTAGTTATTGGAAACATAACGTAGTGGATAAGACGTAGGTAGAAGTATATGCTCGGATAACATTTTATCAAGCACGGGTTCGAATCTCGCAGCAACCTATGATATTGTTTTACCAAAACAATATTAAAGATTATATAATTACATTGCATTAAGGTAATGCAGAAAGCCTCCTGAAGAAAGTGACTAAAACTTATATTGATATTCATATTTTATCATCGATTTGTTTTGTGAAAGTATGGCTAATATAGGGCTAGAAATCCATGCACCCCTGCCCCAACGAACATGACGAACATGTGTATAAATGGTTAGTATAATCACACAGTATGAAATTAGATAATTCATTTTAGATTAAAAAAAGTTTGAGGTCGACGCAGGATTCGAACCTACGCTTATTAAAAAAATTCTATCGCAATACACTCTGTGTACCGGTACCTATATTTACCTACTGCTCTAAAGTGCTAACAATAATATCGCCTTCATTTGTATCTAATAATTATACTAATCTTGATTGTATAAAAATGGTCGGAGAACATGCGGAATGCTGCTCTCCTTAAAAATGGACTCTGCTGACTTTTGACACGTCAAGCCCAGTTGTTTGACTATATGACTGTGGATATGACCAGTAAAGCTTCAAATGCACAAATAAGTTATATATTCTTTCCAAAACAACAGCTTACTAAAGATGACAAATACAGGGAACAGGGTTTATATTTTATGTACACTGTTTGTCTTTATAGGTGAATATAGGAGATAAGTGTGAGGTTGGGTGCCCCTAAACCCAGGTTTAACCCCCCCCAGTGGTTGTTAATGATTAATTAATTTATAGTTAATTATTGATTGCTACTGACCGTACCAAGGCGGGCTCCTATATTCACTTTGCTTTATGTTTGTCTTGCGTGTTATTTTCTATTTAGTGTGTAGATGAAGGAATGGTATTGCGTGTGTGTGTGTGTGTTTGTTGTGGCATGACTGTGTGTGTGTGTTCTGCTTGAGAGGTGGGTGTATTGTTTGTGTTACGTTTCCTGCTTGAGTCTTTCGTATTTATTTGAAAATAACTTTTTGAGGAAAACATTTAAAAATTTACATAAAACAGCAAATTTTTAATTTTTGTATATGGGGGAGAATATGAATTAATAATAAAAACTCCAAATCAATAGGCTTGACACAGTCCTTTTAAATGATATATGTAACTAGTTTATCCAAAATCACACATAACAATTTATAAATATATAGGGTTTCCTGCTTGAGTCTTCTTTCGTATTTATTTGGAAAAATACACCCCCTCCACCAATAAAAAAAATCAAAACATAAACGAACGAACAATTTTCTGCCATGTTGGATTTTCTGCGCAAAACTGGTTGGTTCTGATGTTGGTTGGAAACTAATAGACATGAGCTATCCTGTACTTTGAGCTGTAATAATGGAATCTGACAACTGTATGAAATATCAGCAAATCATAGTATACGCACATTGGACATACATCGTACATGTAATTTATGTAATTAATTGATCTAACAGTGCTTGCTATATATATGCAATGACTGATAGTGTATATATCACCAGGTCACAATAACATTCAATATTCGTTTTGTGGTGCTTATTGTCTACTATCAGTGCACACTCTGATTTGACAAGCGGCATTTTAAATGCTGCCTCTAAGCTAGTACACTGGTTTAATTGGTCAACATGCTGTAATTTAACCCTTATTGTGTGCGATGCGAATATAGGTTGTTACTTAACCCTAATTGTATGCGGAACAAGAGTATATATCATTTGAGGACCCAAATCAGACTGAGTATAGCCTACAGTACAAAGTATAATGTGTCTTACCTGTAAATTTGAAGCTTTTACATTTGTATCTAAAGCCATTTTGTGGAAATTCCAAAAATTCAAATTTAAACTAATTTTTTTAACCATTTGGCTTTGTTGGAGTTTCCTTTATTTTGCTGTTATTTAATACATATTGAAACATACTAAAACATATAAATCAATTCTCAATACTTTTCCCTTTATTTGCTTATAAGGCTTTATTTGGAATTTTCAGGTCAGGAGATCTCTGCTAAAATCTCGAAAATTGGTGTTTTTTTGTTTAATTATTATAACAACTTTAC
Source organism: Gari tellinella (assembly GCA_922989275.2). Lineage (NCBI taxonomy): Eukaryota > Metazoa > Mollusca > Bivalvia > Cardiida > Psammobiidae > Gari > Gari tellinella. Next base: position 30,955,808 of record OV277872.1, on the reverse strand, counting down.
TGCATAAATCAGTTTTTGGACAGTTTATTCATCTTTACCAGTACCATTTCACAGCGCAATTGAATATTTGTTTAACCTGTAGATTTGGAGCTTTTATTTTAATAGCCACCATCACAGTAGTAAAATCCCGAAAAAGCTCATTTACATTTTTATTTTTCAACGATTTTACCCCAAAACACCATATTTGGTATTGTATGATTTTCCTAGATGATTTTTCTATTAGTTTGTACATATTAAAGCATATGATAACACATAAATCACTTTTGATTTTGATGGCAGGGATTGTCTACGAAAATCCCCCAAATTGGTGATTTTGGTTTAATATTTTGACAATTTAACCCAAAAAACTAGTTTTTTGAAAGTTTTATTTATCCTAACTAGTACCATTACACAGTAAAAATGATTTTTTGTCTAACCTGCATATTTGGTGTATTTATATTGATATCCACATTCACAGTAGGGAAATCCCAAAAATTCGCGTTTTCATTTATTATTTCAACAATTTTACCCCAAAATTCATTTTTCAAAGTTTTAGCTATCCTTAATAGAACTATTTCACAATAGAGATGTATAAGTATCTAGCCCGTAAATTTGGAGCTTTTATAATGATAACCAACGACACAGTACTGAAATCCCTAAAATTGGCGTTTTCATTTATCATTTCAACAATTTTGCCTCAAAAAACACATTTCGCAAAGTTTGGTTTTCCTAGATTTTTCTTCGGTTATTTGGTACATGCTCTACCATATGAAAACACAAAAACTATTTCTGTGCATCATTTCCTTTATTTGGATGTTTGACACCAGGGAAGCTCTACTAAAATCTCCAAAAATTGGGGTTTTGTTTAATATTTTCATGATTTTCACCCAAAAAGAACCATTTTTTGAAAGTTTTATATATCCTAATTAGTACTTTTCCACAGTGGATATAACTGCCAGTCTAATTTGTAGATTTGAAGCCTTTATGTTAATACCCAGGGTCACAGTATGGAAATTCCAAAAATTATCATTTTCGTTTACCAATTCAATCATTTTACCCCCAAAAAATCATATTTCGCATCGTTTGATTTTCCTAGACTTTTTTTCTGTCATTCGGTACATATTGGAGCATATGAAAACACAAAAATCATTTCTGTGCATTTTTTTTCCCCAAAATTTTTAAATGCCCTCTACTACAAGTAAACAGTTTATGCCCAAACCCTTTTGTCAATTACCGGGCTATCTGGTGTCTGATCAGGCGTCAACCCGATTGATACTCATATTTAATTAAAATAATTAGTCAAATTGTAAAACAATTGTCCATTTGTCCATTTTATTGTAATATGTTTGCGTTTCGTTTGCGCTTGAAAGAGAAAAAATATGTTTTTCACTGCATCTTAACCCCGTTTCAAGATAAGACGTTATCAGTTAATGGCTCAATTTCGTCAAACGCGAACCCGACCACAAAGCACCAAACTCTAGAAAATCCTTATTTCTTGAAACTGTTTACATGATAGATTTTAATCTGAGTTTTAACCTGAGCATGGATAAAATGCAGATTATACATACATGTACAGTGGAGAAGACGATATTCTTTCCCCCAAAACGTGTTTACTTTTATTACATTTCCAAACAGTTTGGAGTCAGATCAGACGCCGGGTTACCCGGCGTCTAATCTGGCTACAAACTTTGTTTGCCACTCAGACTAAATAAATAACACGTCAAAATTTTTAAATTTTTTATTTTTTCTACAATTAAATGCATTGCGTTTGCGTTTCGTTTGCGTTTAACGGGAAATAGTATCGTCTTTTCCACTTCACTGTTATCGTTACAGTTATCGTTGTGAATCAAAAAAGCCACTTGCATCCACAAGTACCCTTTACAAGCAATGACTACACTATGTTTGAATACAGATAAGATGGCGTAAAACTAGGCAAGCGATCGGGATCCAAATTTATTTGGCACCTGTGTCCATGTTTCGTCTGTCCAATTGACATAACCCTTTCATGATCAAATTTTTCTGGAGATGTTTACCCCTTCACCGCTTTATTGTCGTCTGCTTCATTATTGTTGTCTGCAACACAAGTTTCAAAGTAGATTTAAGGTTGCATGACTTAATATATATCTGTGAGTGTCAAACAGTTTGGCGTCCTGATCAGACGCCGGGCAACGCGGCGTCTGATCAGGACGCAAACTGTTTGGAAATGCGCTTTCAGGCGTCATTGAGAGTGAAAGGGTTATAAGCCATGCTCTTGAACAACAGTCTAGACACTGGGTACAAATGTAAGACGAATAAAGGTTGAAATACCGAAACTAAGCCTAACATTAGTAGTTGTACATGTAGCTGCGGAATCTAAGTAATAAGTAGTATTACGGCTGTCAAATTGTAAATAACTTGTTTATTAACGGTGGGGAATACGTTGCACGTATTTTTCCGTTTAACCATTGCAAGTTTCTAGTTTTGAAGAAATGTGATCAAGTAAAGCAGAGTGGACCTTAAGGCGCATTCTGCTTTACTTTCAAGATTTCTTATGGTACATGTACATACATGAATTCATAACTGTTTCAGGGCTGCCATAAGTTGACATGAAAAATCCTAAGATTTCCAAATTTGCATTTTTCAAGTGCGATTTTACGAATCGTACCTTTACCCTATAGCCTTTTTCTTGTTTTGTTGACATGGGACTACTTAAAGCAGGTTGAAAGTAAATCAGAATGCGCCTTAGGGCGCATTCTGCTTTACTTTCAGCCTGCCTTAAGTTGCCATAAACTTGTAAAAAAATCCGGAGATTTAGGAAAAATCCGGAGAAATGGCAGCCCTGCTGTTTAAAGTTGATATATTTTCTTTCAGGGAGGAGTAAGTTAAAGCCTAAATATGCTCATCGATCTATGGGATAGTGAGTTAAACGGATCTAAACGCAATGCAATTAAATCCTAATTAAAGGCATTTAAATAGGGAAATCGACAGTGTTGATTTATTTCACACTGAAGGGAAATGAAACAATTTTCTGATCATACTTAATAGTGTTTCATACTGAGTTTTACAGTGTGGTCTAACGGTCATTATTGCCCGATTAAAAACGAAATAAACGACAGCAATATTTGAAAATACAGTTTGTCTGACGAGTTTTGTGATTTGAGCGGCAAACAATTTGGAGCCTGATCAGGATTCAAACAATTTGCAAACTCGCATTCTTCCGTCATTGACAATGGAAGTGTTTTATCAAGATATTGAGCAAGAATAAAGCATTTACTACCGTAGATAATCGTATTTGTTTGTGTTCACTACTACAGTGGAGAATCTGTTATTCTTTCCCGTTTAAACGCAAACGTACGCAAACGCAAAGCGCTAAAACGTAGAAAAGAACAACTTTTGGACAATTCTGATAGTTCATGTTTATCTTGGTGGCAAACAGTTTGGAGCCTGATCAGACGCCGGGTTACCCGGCGTCTGATCAGGCTCCAAACTGTTTGCACTGCAAATAATAGTTTTAACGTAAACGCGTTTATTGGGAAAGAATAACAGATTCTCCACTGTACATGTACATGTAAATACATTATTTCCTTATTATATTAACGCGTTTACGCTTAAAAAGATATGAACACTTAAAGTCTGATCTCGTTTCAAACTGTCTGCTACTCAGATAAAGCTTATTTGTTAGAATCATTACAACGTTGTCGTTTTGTATATAACTATATTCCTTTTGCGTTTAGATTAGTTTGTTTTAAACGCGAAGGAGCCGCGTCTTCTCCGCTGTCTTACATGTACATATACCTTAACTTGTAAAATGATTACTGTGCACTGGATAAATGTATTTGCATGATGTGATTTATTAACCATCTCAGTCTCAATGAAGTCATAAAAAGCATTTGCGTTTGCGTAACGCGGCGTCTGATCAGAATCAAAACGGTTCGCCACTGGTTTTGAAATAACGTCTGCTTAGTTATACTAGCTTAAATCTAACTTTGAAAACGATATTGCAGACAACAATATTGAAGCAGACGACAATATGGCGGTGAAGGGGTAATACATGTAACCTCACGATAAACTTGATCATGAGGGTTAATATAGAAATGTAACTCATTGACCCCTGAAACTTATCCCATTTGCGCCCAGTGGATTATTCCTTGTTTTATATCGGATTAGTCCATTTTTTATCAAAGGGTTGCCTGGTCAAAATTTTCATTTTGTTTTGTTTTATATTAAAATTCCGATCAGCAAACAGTGTAGACTCTGATCAGACGCCGCATTATGCGGCGTATGATCAGAGTCTACACTGTTTGCCTATGTCCCATATATGGGATCGTGGGCACCAATGGGTTAAGATAATCAGTTTCTGATATAGTCTTGTCCATTCTTTTCAACTATTTAGGAATTATATTTTGCCTACAAAGCATTTCTTTAGGCGCATAGCTTTGTGATTGAATTGTGCGTGAGTAACCCGGCGTCTGATCAGGCTCCAAACTGTTTGCCACCAAGATAAACATGAAATATCAGAATTGTCCAAAAGTTGTCCTTTTCTACGTTTGAGTGCTTTGCGTTTGCGTACGTTTGCGTTTAAACGGGAAAGAATAACAGATTCTCCACTGTAGCAGGGTGTGCCGTATCGTTTTAGCGATCGTTGTATTGTCATTTATTTTACTCTTTTTCAAGAAATGTAAAGCATATCGATGTTTATTAAAAGCATTTTGAAGCCAGATCAGACGCTGAGAATCCAGTGGTCTGATCACGTTTTAATATCTTGTCAACGTATTTAGCACCTCCCATGTGTCATTTTCTTTGGCATTCAATTAGCGTTTAGTTGCATTATTTTCAGCGGTAACGGAACATATCTACTCCACCGCAAAACATTTCATACAGTGGAGAATACGTTATTCTTTCCAATTTAAACGCAAAGGAAACTCAATCGCAAAGCACTAGAAAGCAAAAAAGTACACCTTTTGGACAGTCTTGATAATTCATGTTTATCATGGTGGAAAACAGTTTTGAGCCTGATCAAACGCCGGGTATTTTACTGTTTGCATCAGAAAAAATATTTTTAGCGTAAACGCGTTCATTGGGAAAGAATAACGTTTTCTCCACTGTAGGTGGTCTTAGCTTCGATCTCTATCTGGATCATACCCCTAACTTCGACAATGGTACTGACACAAAGTGTAGCTGTCTGTCTTTGTGCTGATAAAAGTTGATATAACTACATGTATGATGCGCCCTTGCAATACAACGCCCCCTCCCTACATCGACCGTCCAACAACGAGTTTCTCCTTACAACAATGCTTACAGTGGAGAATCTGTTATTCTGATCTGAATGAATGTTGAGGGATTATGAAATGATAATTCCAGGATGAGGATTTTGACTAACCTAATTTGTTATACAGTGGAGAATCTGTTATTCTTTCCCAATAAACGCGTTTACGCTAAAACTATTATTTCCATTACAAACAGTTTGGAGCCAGATCAGACGCCGGGTAACCCGGCGTCTGATCAGGCTCCAAAGTGTTTGCCACCAAGATAAACACGAATTATCAGAATTGTCCAAAAGTTGTTCTTTTCTACGTTTTAGTGCTTTGCGTTTGCGTACGTTTGCGTTTAAACGGGAAAGAATAACAGATTCTCCACTGTACTAGAATCAATAGCGTTTTCTCCACTGTACAGTGGAGAATCTGTTATTCTTTCCCAATAAACGCGTTTACGCTAAAACTATTATTTTCAGTGCAAACAGTTTGGAGCCAGATCAGACGCCGGGTAACCCGGCGTCTGATCAGGCTCCAAACTGTTTGCCACCAAGATAAACATGAATGATCAGATTTGTCCAAAAGTAGTTCTTTTCTACGTTTTAGTGTTTTGCGTTTGCGTACGTTTGCGTTTAAACGGGAAAGAATAACAGATTCTCCACTGTAAGTGGTTTATAGTATTTTCGAATGCAAAGGAAGTGCGAAATTCTTCGAAACCAGATCAGACTTTGAATTATTCAGCGTTTATCTGTTTCCACACTGCTTGTAAATGAAAGTTTGAACGCTTTTAGACATAGTGCTTAGTGCTACAGTGGAGAATCTGTTATTCTTTCCCGTTTAAACGCAAACGTACGCAAACGCAAATCACTAAAACGTAGAAAAGAACAACTTTTGGACAATTCTGATAATTCTTGTTTATCTTGGTGGCAAACAGTTTGGAGCCTGATCAGACGCCGGGTTACCCGGCGTCTGATCTGGCTCCAAACTGTTTGCACTGCAAATAATAGTTTTAGCATAAACGCGTTTATTGGGGAAAAATAACAGATTCTCCACTATACCAGTCTTCCCGAAGCACGGCATTTATGTTTTATGCCTTTTGACAGAAGAACCATAAAGACGACTGAAAAACAATTTGAATCAGATCAGAATCAATACACGCACTTGTGCTAAACCCTTTTTTCTTTTGCAAATAGTTTGGAACAAAATCAGACGCTTGGTATCCCGACGTCTAATCAGGCTCCAAAGTAGTATTTCCATTGCAAACAGTTTGAAGATTCTTAACAGTTTGCCACTTAGATTAAAATAAAGAGGAATGCCCAAAAGTTGTAATTTGCTATATTTTAGCGCATTTTCTGTGTTTCGTTGTGTTTAAACGGGATAATGAATGTGTTTAGTTTACGACACAGAATAAATCATATAGTGCTGATGAATGTTGAGGGATTAAGAGATGATAATTCCAGGATGAGGATTTTGACTAACCTAATTTGTTATACAGTGGAGAATGTGTTATTCTTTCCCAATAAACGCGTTTACACTAAAACTATTATTTGCAGTGCAAACAGTTTGGAGCCAGATCAGACGCCGGGTAACCCGGCGTCTGATCAGGCTCCAAACTGTTTGCCACCAAGGTAAACATGAAATATCAGAATTATCCAAAAATTGTACTTTTCTACGTTTTAGTGATTTGCGTTTGCGTACGTTTGCGTTTAAACGGGAAATAATAACAGATTCTCCACTGTACTAGAATCCATAGCGTTTTCTCCACTGTAAGTGGTTTATGGTATTTTCGAATGCAAAGGAAGTGCGCAATTCTTAGAAACCAGATCAGACTGAATTATTCAGCGTTTATCTGTTTCCACACTGTTTGTAAATGAAAGTTTGAACGGTTGTACACATAGTGCTCAGTGCTAACGGTATCAGAAAACCAAATTTCCGTACAGCGCCGTGTACAGTGGAGAATCTGTTATTCTTTCCCAATAAACGCGTTTACGCTAAAACTATTATTTGCAGTACAAACAGTTTGAAGCCAGATCAGACGCCGGGTAACCCGGCGTCTGATCAGGCTCCAAACTGTTTGCCACGAAGATAAACAAGAATTATAAGAATTGTCCAAAAGTTGTTCTTTTCTACGTTTTAGTGCTTTGCGTTTGCGTACGTTTGCGTTTAAACGGGAAAGAATAACAGATTATCCACTGTAAGCAATTACATTTTTACGACATCTGTTACAATCATTAACCCTTAAAGTGCTATAGGAGAGATATTTTGTTCAAAGTAAATATCCGCTTATTCTGAGATGATATTGTCCATTGCAAGACGTTTTGAGCCAACTCAGACGCCGAGTAATCCGGCGTCTAATCAAGCTCCAAACTACTTGACACTCATGTATGCTATTCGTTCGACTTTTGAAAAACTATATTTTCTATAATGCTAATGCATTACGATTTGCGTTTAAACGTTAAAGAAAATCTTTTCTACTGTATTCGCTTTTTGACTTATATTTGCAAACAGTTTTGATCCTGATCAGACACAGCGTCTGATCAGGATGCAAACAAGTAGTCGATCAATGTGTACGGACTTTTTTCTGAGGATATAAACTTAATTACGCTTTAAGCCCAGCACATAACACGTTTAAAACGGTAACGATTTCTTAGTATTCCAAACCTTTTCCTGTATGTACATTTTAAGAATATTCGACACTACAGGTAGTAATAAAAACATTCCATAAAACAAATACAGAGGAGAATCTGTTATTCTTTCCCGTTTAAACTCAATACGCAAACGCAAAGCACTAAAACGTAGAAAATAACAACTTTTGGACAATTCTGATAATTCTTGTTTATCTTGGTGGCAAACAGTTTCGAGCCTGATCAGACGCCGGGTTACCCGGCGTCTGATCTGGCTCCAAAATGTGTGTAATGGAAAACATAGATTTAGCGTAAACGCGTTTATTGGGAAAGAATAACGTTTTCTCTACTGTATTTGCAAACAATTAGGATCCTGATCAATTCACAGTAAATCGGCCTTTGATCAGGTTCAAAACATTTTACATATCGTGTTTTTTTGTTGTTTTTTTTTTTTGGGGGGGGGGGGGGATGTCTTGCGGTTTTTTTGGTGTTTTTTCTGAACAAACAATCTGATGTTTCAGATCAGCAGATACCATTTCGAAGCGGATTATATTTTGCTGGCATTAAAAGCCTTTATCCTGTATGTAAATAGTTGACACTAGTAATGAATGTGTTCCATACAACTGGCTTTACATGTTATGTTAGCGGCATCAACAACACAATAATCATAAAGCTATTTGGTATAATCAAAACTAAAAATACCTATCTCTGGAGAAGGCCATGTACGTGTACATGTACAGACCAAAACATGCTAGATTATTTTAGAAAAAAAACTGCTTTTAAACTTTGGAATTGTTCTCTATACTTCATGAATCCTTATCCCGTTAAATTATGACCTTTTTAAAGCTGTAACACTTTTATTTTTATCTTTTCTATCTTATAACCTAGCAACGAAATATCAGTATGAGAGTATCATAGTTTGGATCCTGATCAGAGGACAATGTCCCATTGGGTCTGATCTGCCTAAAAACTTATAGCAAATCTACATACATGTAGATGGTGTATCGTGTTTGATGTAATGAGTGTTAACAAATACACAAACATGTATATGTACATGTACATGTATGTAGTGTTCTGTAGGGACAATGTAATTGTAGTTACATGTACAAGCAGTTTGGATCTAAATGAAAGGCGGTGAATATCGGCATGTCATCATGATCTAAACTGTTCGAAAGCGGATATCATATACAGTGGAGAATCTGTTATTCTTTCCCAATAAACGCGTTTACGCTAAAACTATTATTTGCAGTGCAAACAGTTTGGAGCCAGATTAGACGCCGGGTAACCCGGCGTCTGATCAGGCTCCAAACTGTTTGTCACCAAGATAAACATGAATTATCAGAAATGTCCAAAAGTTGTACCTTTCTACGTTTTAGTGCTTTGCGTTTGCGTACGTTTGCGTTTAAACGGGAAAGCTAGAATAACAGATTCTCCACCGTACGTACATGTAAATAAATAATTAGTATATTAGAAATACTTAGCGAAATGTTGCAGAGGACATTTTCGCAGAAGCAATATGATTGAGTGCTGAAATATGGTGCCAGCCAGCTTGTCGGGAATGCAATTAATCTTTTGACCGCTAAATATGGCTTTAGTGATAATCGTTGCAAACAGTTTGGATCCAGATGAGACGCCGAGTAACTCGGTGTCTCATCAGGATCCAAATTGTTTGACCTGCTAAATGGGTAGCCTGAACAATATGACAGTAAATAAACTCTTTATTTTTGAATCGACAATCGTTGTAGGTAATCCCATAGCAGATTAAAGGTTAGTAATCTATCCACGAATAATCATGCCCTCATTATAAAGCTCATAAATTGCAGTATTTATGCAAAGCATACCATTTAACACGATGCACGACATGTTTACGGTATTCATTCCCAATAAATGCACTTTTGCTAGAAACATGATTTACATGGCAAACAGTTAGGAGCCCGGTAAAACGCCGAGTTACCTGTGGCCCGTCTTACTAAACGAACGACAAAAATGGTCGTTAGTCAAAACTTTTAAGCACATCTTATTTCTTTTCAAGACGATTCCAAAGAGATGTAACAATACAGGATTAGATGGAGAAATAAATGAAAACAAAGAGAATTTCAAAATCTAAATTACGACAATATTTGTCGTAGGACGTTTCGGAAGGCGGGCACTAGGTATATGGTCAGGCTCACACCTATTACATGTAGCAACTTTTTAACACATCATAAATATTTAAAATAACTTGAGTTTTTTTCTTCAATATTCTGCTTTTAGCGTTGCGTTTGTCGTACGTTTCGTTTAAACATGGATGATTTTCTTTCCAACTGTAACGTTTTATAAAATACATGAAAAAGGTAACTAAAAAGGAATATAACTCAATCATAATAAGAATCAAAGTCAATTATTAATTTATATAGTATTTAGTACTTTATATCCGAAACATTTATTTCGTACATGTCCATTGTGTTTGCGTTTTCCATTATCAACAGTAATAATAATATCGTATCCCTTTCACTCTCAATGACGTCATAAAGCGCATTTGCAAAAAGTTTTAATATGATCCTGATCAGACGCCGCGTTACGCGACCTCTGATCCAGATCAAAACTATGTGTCACTTGTTTTGAAATGACGCCAGTTCTACTGCCCTAAATCTAACTTTGAAACGATATTACAGACAACAATATTGAAGCGGAATACAAAATGGCGGGAACTGGGTAAAAACCTCACGATAAATTTGATTATGAAATGGTTAAGCAATAGAAACGCCGGTACTATTGCATGCTTACAAGTATATTACTAAATCAAAATAATAGACAAAAGTCACTTACTTATGGATCTAATCCGTGGTACTTTTTATATCCTAAGTGTTTATTTTATACAACGTCTGTACATTTCCTAGTCAAACAATGATATTTTTTTATGTTATACAGTGGAGTAGGCGTTATTGTTTACCATTTAAACGAAAGTTTGCGCAAAAGCAACACACTAAAATGTACAAAATGACAGTTCGTTTTAGAATTATCATGACTTACTTTTATCTGATTGCAGAAAGTTCGGAGCCTGATCAGACGCCGGGTTACCCGGCGTCTGATCAGGCTCCGAACTGTTTGCAAATCATATAACTATTGCAGTACACACGCGTTTACTGGGAAAATATCACGTTCTCCACTGTATATATGTACCTTAGAAACTCCGATAATATTATATCCAAGTCTTCCAGACTTTTTTCCAAATTCACAACCCGTTGAGAGTTATACTCATCACTAGAGTGATTCATTATCTGCGCATGCGCGTTCGACACATAACACTCAATGAAGAGTTTGTCTTCAGCAACAGTGTTTTTGTGTGTTACTGTGAGAGATATATAGATTTCACAACCTGGTCCTTCTTGTTGAATCGTGAACAGTTCACTTGCGGTGATACAGGGGAACATAAAATTTTATTTTCCGATAAACGCGCTCTTGATAAAACAAGAATTTCTTTTGCAAACAGTTTGGAGTCAGATTTGGCTCCAAACTGTTTGCCATTCAGATTATAAACAATCGATAGAATTGTCTATGACATGTTCTATGCTTTGTTACACTGCGTTAACGTTTAAACGGGAAATAATACAGTGGAGAAAACGTTATTCTTTCCCGTTTAAACGAAACGAAACGCAAACGCAAAACTCTAAAATGTGGAAAAGTACAACTTTTGGACAATTCTGATATTTCATGTGTATCTTGGTGGCAAACAGTTTGGAGACTGATCAGACGCCGGGTTACCCGGCGTCTGATCTGGCTCCAAAATGTTTGCAATAGAAATAATAGTTTTAGCGTAAACGCGTTTATTGGGAAAGAATAACGTTTTCTCCACTGTAACTAGGTATTTTCCACTGTAGTGAGATACGGTCTATTGGTGTTAACCTTTTCACTACTAATGGTGATTAACGTCCACTTCGCAAAGAGTTTGAATCCTAATCAGACGCCACAGCGCGCGGAAGCTGATCGGGGTTCTACCTGAATGAACCTCGTTTAAGTATACCGTGGGACAAGCTGCTTTATATTTTAAGTGTACTTTAAGGTGATAGTTTAGGTTACATTTTTTTAATTTAGGTGAATATATCAGAGAACATGTGGTTGATATAAATGTACCCCCTGCAGTGCTGTTTAGAAATGTTCGACTGCTGGAATTTATTTAATTTCAATGTAAATTTTGACATAGAAATATTCGTTTTAAGTGTCAAACAGTAAGGAACCTGGCCAGGCGCCTTGTTACATGTGTTTGATGTGTTTGTGTTTCATTTCGTTTAACTCTTTGAACCCTAGTGACGCATAAAAAACGCCCTTTGCAAACAGTGTACATGTGAGGAGTATACTTGTCCATCAGTGTAAACACTGATCATAGGGCTCCTTACAATGTTTGTCATTTTTACATACATTGTAAAAATCCACCCTAAAAAGTAAAAAATGGACTGAACTAAATTCAAAACTAGAATTGTCTATTTGAGGTTTCGGGGAGGAAAGGGTTAAACCTCTAAAAGATGTACCAATTTTCAACTGTAGCAAATGATCTTTGGCAGAAAAGGGTTAATCCTATTTAACGCTCACATGCACAGCGGAGAAGACTTTATTATTTCCTAATAAACGCCTTTACGCTAAATCTGTTCCTTTTATCGCAAACAGTTTGACGCCTGATCAGACACCGGGTACATGTAAAACAGCATCTGATCAGGATCCAAGCTGTTTGCCGCTTACAATATGTAGGTTTTAGAACATAGTCAGACATGTCTTATTACAATGCGTTTTCATTTCATTTGCGTTTGAAAAGGACGTTATTTACGCCTTCTCCACTGTAGTATACACCTATAAAGAGCACTGTCATAGCAAAATATTATTTTTTGAGGTTAACGGCCCCTAAGCTCACTCGTTACACGACCGATCTTCTGTCAACAAATTTGAACTTGCTGTTCCGAATGAAAATACAGTGGAGAAGACTTTATTCTTTCCTGATAAACCCGTTTACGCTAAAACTATTTTTTTTCATAGCAAACAGTTTGATGCCTAATCAGACGCCGGGTAACCCGGCGTCTGATCAAGCGTCAAACTGTTTGTCACTCAGATTAAAATAAATAATCAGAATAATTATTGTTAAAATGTTTTCATTTTTTGTCTACTTTAATACGTGCGTTTCGTTTGCGTTTAAAAGGGACAGATTAAAGTATTCTGCACTACATACATGTAGCATATTCCGTTGAATTAAATCATTTATTGCATAAAACATACATCAGCATGTTTAGAGCAAGGTCAAATATGTATACAAAAACAAATATGTACATGTAGCATATACATGTACATCTATAAACAGCAATGTCACAGTATAACTTTCATTTTTAAGTTTAAAGGCCCCTGGGGGTACACGTTCAACCACCATCTTTTTGTCAACAATTATTTGCACCTGCTGGTTGGAAAATATAGATACACATGTTTGATTAGTAAACGTTGTTCCCTCCCAACAACTGCCCTCTGAACAACGGTTCCCTCCGTATAACAAAACTTGCCGCTGTCCCCTTAACAAGACAATTACGTCTAACGCTTTATTGTGTGCTTAAACGTGTCGTCTGCTGTTTTCTCAAAGTCACATAGTGAACATTATGGAGGAAAAAACAACATTAACGACGAGTGACAAACAGCTTCAATCCAGATCAGCCGACGCGTTACGCGGCGTCTAATCTGGATTCAAACTATTTACAAATGAAAGCCAATGCTCCTCCATATAATTACTCCCTCTAAACAACACACATACTCTTTGACTCCCATTTCGTGTGGTTGTATAGAGAGGGAATACTGTTTCACTATTCTTTGCCATTTAACCATTTCACTCTCAATGACGCCTTAAAACGCTTTTGTAAACAGTTTGGGTCCTGATCAAACGCCGCGTAACGCGGCGTCTGATTAGGACTCAAACTGTTTGACACTCTTATTGATATATATTAAGTCATACAGCTTTTAATAAACTTTGAAACGTGTCTTCCAGATAAGAAGAATGAAGCAGACGACAATAAAGCATTGAAGGGGTAAAGATCTCCCGAATAATTGGATCATGAACAGGTTAAACGATAGGAAACGCAAACACAACGTCAAGAAATGTTGAGAAGGTTAGCCTTTTAGATTTAAATCTAAGTGTCGAAAGTTTAGATTCTCATTATGTTTCCATATGTTGAACGTAATCATAATTACAGCGTATATTAAAACAGACACGCTTAGAGCAAGACATACATATTATAATTACCATCTACAGTGGAGAATCTGTTATTCTTTCCCGTTTAAACGCAAACGTACAGTGGAGAATCTGTTATTCTTTCCCGTTTAAACGCAAACGTACGCAAACGCAAATCACTAAAACGTAGAAAAGTACCACTTTTGGACAATTCTGATAGTTCATGTTTATCTTGGTGGCAAACAGTTTGGAGCCTGATCAGACGCCGGGTTACCCGGCGTCTGATCTGGCTCCAAACTGTTTGCACTGTAAATAATAGTTTTAGCGTAAACGCGTTTATCGGGAAAGAATAACAGATTCTCCACTGTACATAGATGTTCACATGACTTCTTCACAGGTGGAATTCCTTTGATCTATTAACCTACAGAGGGGAATTCGTTATTCTTTCTTAACCTCTTCACTGCTTTACTCCGAGTTCACTTAGTAATTTGAAAACAGTTTGTATCCTGATCAGACGCCGCGTAACGCGGCGTCTGATCAGGATACAAACTGTTTTACACTCATTTCAATATTTCATAAGTAAAAAAAACTAAATATTTAACGTCATGGCGCAGTGAAAGGTTAATATACGAAATGGTTCTAAATATAATGATGTTCGTTGCATGCATTTTATAGTCAGACTAAACACCGGGTAAGCCGGTGTCTGATCAGGTTTCAAACTGTGTGTCACTCATTTTCAAATTCGATGTCAACATTTTCAAAAACTATTACATTGCTACATGTATGATTGCATTTCGTTCTCGTTTAGTTTCGTATGAACCGGAAAAGGATAAATTATTCTCTACTGTATACAGTGGAGAATCTGTTATTCTTTCCCCTTTAAACGCAAACGTACGCATACGCAAAGCACTAAAACGTAGAAAAGAACAATTTTTGGACAATTCTGATAATTCTTGTTTATCTTGGTGGCAAACAGTTTGGAGCTTGATCAGACGCCGGGTTACCCGGCGTCTGATCTGGCTCCAAACTGTTTGCACTGTAAATAATAGTTTTAGCGTAAATGCGTTTATTGGGAAAGAATAACAGATTCTCCACTGTATCTATGTTACCTCAGGTTTAGTGTTGACTAAAGTATTTGATACATACAAGTACTAATAGAAATGTTGAGATAATTAAGCTACACCAAACGCCTTTATGATACCGTTTCTCAAGTTTGCACCTCACTAAAAGATAAATGCGACCAATTAAATCAATTTAGCCACACTTTGTCTCTACAACAAACATATTATCGAATACAGACTTAAAACTTGAGCATTCTTTGATTTTAAAATTATATTAATTGTTTATAATAAACGTGACTATTGAACACGAACCAAAAGCGGAATTCAAAAATCCATACCCCCACCCTATTTTTATAGAATAATAATACAGTCCAAACTCGTTAATCCAAACTCGCTTAAACCGAAATTCTCGATAAACCAAATTTTTCTCCCGGTCCCGATTTTTCCCCTTCTTATTCTATATAAATCAACTCCGCTTTATCCAAATTTCGTTTATCCGAATTTTCCGTTAATCCGAAGTATTTATCTGGTCCCTTTGAAAAGACTTACCCTCAAATTGACACGCTTAATCCGAAGTGCAATTTTCACACCTCGATCGGGTGTCAGACTGGTCATAATTATGGTCGCCAAACACTCGCGAAAACTAATTACACCACCTAAAGACTGTACACAATGTTTGCAGTATTGGCCAATTAAACATATTTGTATCCAATAGAAACCGTATAGATCTTTATAAACATAAGCGGAAGGTGTTGACATACGTTGCTCAAATGTTTGTAACAATTCTCTTCTTTGCGATATTGAGATCGCTACTTCACTTTGAACGTTGTGTGTACATGTACGTACGTAAATCGTTTACAAATGCGAAAAAAGTATCATCGCTGTTTTTCGAAGTTTCAAGCTATTGTTACGATTTAATATTTATGACATAAATGTATTAGAAAATTTTTAATGTATTTCATGATTTGTGTTATCAAAACCATTGTCGTAAAACGTGCCGGTTTGTATGCATGTGTGTAATGTCTTTATGAATACACACATGGGTACGGATGCGGCGTATGTCCGTAAGTAGCAGAGAGTAAACAAAGGTTTGTGTTTAGTTGGTTTCATTAACTAGATTATGGGATTAAACAAAGTTATCAAATTTAAAGCACATCATTATTATTGCATAAGTATTAAACCAAAACAAACAAAAATACTTTTTTACGTATATGCATTAACTGAAAAGAAATATTACGGGAAGGACATCCTATCAAAAAACGATGACCGGAGATGACCAAGTTGATACAAGATGACTGTTATCGATCCAATCGCTTAATTCGTACTCCCGTTAATCCGAATTATTTTTCTTGGTCCCATGAAATTCGGATTAACGAGTGTGGACTGTAATAATAAAAATAAATAAAACACATGTAATAATGATAATAAAAAATTGTTTCTAACTATTTCACTGTTGTACATTTGTACCCTAATAAAAACAAATATACGAAAACTTTTTGAATCCTGAATCAGATGGCACGTATCTGTTTGATACGCATTTCATTTTTCTCAAGTCAAAATACATATTAAAGTTAAGAAATACAAGCAGACGGCTGTTAGTTTAAAAATGATGACGTCATGGAAGCGACGAGGTTAACCGCTTAAAGTGTTGTTATTCTTTGTTCGTTTGTATTAATGTTGTGTTGTTATTTTTTGTATCAAGAAACTGTTTTTATTTAATCACCAAAAACATGTCTCTCACGCATGCTAAAATGAGTAAGGATAATTAGTCTTCTCCACTGTATTTGCCATTCAAATAAATAATAATTGTCAGAAGTTTCAAACAGTGACCATTTTATACACTTTATTGCATTCAGTTAGCGTTTACTTTCATTGAAACGGGAGAGATTAATGTATTCCCATAGTAGCGTGCTCAAGGTTACATGCTATCCGTTCACTGCCTTACCCCTAGTGCAATGATTATTTTCAAACATTTTGTATCCTGATCAGACGTCGCGTATAGCGCGGCGTCTGCTCAGGATACAAACTGTTTAAACATCATTTCAATATTTCTTATGTAAAAATAAATAAACTTTAAATATCAAAAATAAAAGCAGACGACAACTGTTTGAAATCGATGACGTCATCGCCACGTGCTAAAGGTTAATAAAGATCAACAACACCTGTTCCGTCAGTTAGCAAGGGCAGGCCAAATGCCTCACATAACGACCTCACTCGGGGACATACACGCTAATGCCATAGGTGTCTATGATACTAAATGAATACACATTTACAGTGGAGAAAACGCTACAGTGGAGAAAACGTTATTCTTTCCCGTTTAAAAGCAAACGAAACGCACACGCAAAACACTTAATTGTAGAAAAATACAACTTTTGTACAATTCTGACATTGCATGTTTATATTAGTGGCAAACAGTAACCAGGCGACTGATCAGGCTCCAAACTGTTTGTAATAGAAATACAGTGGAGAAAACGTTATTCTTTCCCAATAAACGCGTTTACGCTAAAACTACTATTTGCAGTGCAAACAGTTTGGAGCCAGATCAGACGCCGGGTAACCTGGCGTCTGATCAGGCTCCAAACTGTTTGCCACCAAGATAAACATGAATTATCAGAATTGTCCAAAAGTTGTACTTTTCTACGTTTTAGTGTTTTTGCGTTTGCGTACGTTTGCGTTTAAACGGGAAAGAATAACAGATTCTCTATTGTACATGTACTATAGTTACAGGTAATGCGTAAACGCTATTATTGGGAAGGAATAACGTTTTTCTCACTGTATGTTTTCCCGTTTGAACGCACACGGAACGCAAACGCACTGTACATTGCTCCCTCTCTACAACGACACCCAAAGGGGGACACACACAGTGTGCGTTATTCGGAGGGAGTCGTTATATGGAGGGAAATTGGCTTACATTTGCAAACGGCTTGAATCCAGATAAGATGCCGCGTAACGCGGCGTCTGGTCTTGATCCAAGCTGTTTGTCACTCGTCATAATATTTATTCCATCAAAATGTTACTTCGAGATAAATCAGAAGACGACAATTTGAAGCAGACGATATTTCAGCAGTAAAAACGTTAAACATAAGTGTCTTGCTTGGGGAACTGCGGCAAATGTTGTTGTAAGGAGGGAATCGTTGTCGGGAGGGCCGTTGTAGAGAAGGGACACTGTAATAAAATGTAGAAAAGGACAATGTTTTGAAATATCTTTCGAATTACTCGTATTTCAAACTGAGTTGCAAACAGTTTGGAGCCTGCGTCTGATCTGGCTCCAAACTGTTCGTAGTGGGTACAGTGGAGAATCTGTTATTCTTTTCCCGTTTAAACACAAACGTACGCAAACGCAAAGTACTAAAACGTAGAAAAGAACAACTTTTGGACAATTCTGATAATTCTTGCATATATTGGTGGCAAACAGTTTGGAGCCTGATCAGACGCCGGGTTACCCGGCGTCTGATCTGGCTCCAAACTGTTTGCACTGCAAATAATAGTTTTAGCGTAAACGCGTTTATTGGGAAAGAATAACGTTTTCTCCACTGTATATAAATTTAAGAAGTGTCTTCTGTATGAGAATTAACAATAAACCCTCGCAATGTTCATGATGCATTTTTGCGTGTCTTTCTGTCTTTCCCCATTCAATAGGAAGCTGTATTTGGACCTCGAGAATCTAAGAATTACCACAACATTTATCTTTGCAACTGGTCTGATCGTGTAGACGCGAACAACAAGAAAAAGACCCGTTGTGCAGCAAATACATGTTACCAAATAACAATTATATAAGTTGATTGTATACGGCTTTATGAAATAATTTTAGACAAAGACGTATTTAGTGGTAAGATATTATGCACTGTATATTCAGCGGTTATATATTACAGTGGAGAATCTGTTATTCTTTCCCGTTTAAACGGAAACGTACACAAACGCAAAGCGCTAAAACAATTCAGATAGTTCATGTTTGCAATGGAAATAGTAGTTTTAGCGTAAACGCGTTTATTGGGAAAGAATAACGTTTTCTCCACTGTATGAACTGTATATTTAACGAATAAAAGATATAGCCATATAGTTAAACCTGTATAAAACGACAGTTCAAAAGGCGATAAAATTGTAGAACATGTATGCCAATGGCAGCTTAATGCAGGACACATTAATGTAGAATGCTCTTTTATGAGCTGTTTGTGTTACGTGTTCACTGCATTAAGCGATATACGTCTAACCCCTTCACTGCTTTATCCCGTGTACAATGATTATTTGCAGTTTGAATCCTTAACAGACGCCGCGTCATGTGGCGTCTGATCAGGATTCAAAGTGTTTAACACTCTTTTCAATAATTCTGTATTTATGAAACCTAAATAGAATTTGAGAAATAAAAGCAGACGATGATGACGTTATGGCAATAAAGGAACTAAAGACCATTGATCATTTTTCATTTGTTTGTCACCTAACACATACTGATTTACTCCAATATCGTAGAACCCGACTCAATGTGAATAATTATGCAATCTGTTTTGGTCAGATCAGATGCCAACGTGGAAATAGGTGCAACTCACAACCCAAACAGGAGGTAACACGTATTTAACATAGGCTCTACAAATGGTAAAGGAAACTAAAAGTACGGCGAGTTACAAGCAGACGTCATTTTGTCGGCGAAGGAGTTAATGGCAATACATTATAGTAATTGCATTTTTAACCCGGTGAGTAGAGTTATGTTGGCACCTGGCCGTGTTTGGCGTTTTCCAAGTCGCTGTATCAATAGTAAATTACTATGATGTACCTGAGAGAAATAAACACACTCATCAGTTAACATGTATTGGACAATGCAAATAGAGTAGTGAATACGTTATTCTTTCCCATTTAAACGCAAACGCAATGTACTAAAATGTAGAAAAAGACAACATTTTGACAATCCTTGTCACTTTTTTTTATCTGAGCGGCAAACATTTCGGAGCCTGATCAGAAGCCGGGTTATCCGGCGTCTGATCTGGCTCCAAAATGTTTGCATTTGAAATTATAGATTTTGCGTTAACGCATTTAGTGGAAAAGAAAAGAATAACGTTTTCGCCGCTGTTCTTGAGAGAAATAAACATAGTCATCAGTTATACAGATAGCACTGTCTTGGACACTGCAAATACATGTAGTTACATGTACAATTACAGTTACAGTTACAGTTTATTAGTTTATTATAGTGTCACATATAAAAGTTACATAAAATAGTTACACATATCATACACATTCAACCTTTTATACACGGCCGTCCAGCGGCCTATGAGACACTTTATATACTTTTGCAGGAATTACAGATAATGCAGACCAGGCCAATTCCCAGGCCCGATCTGCACTCTCTGAAATTTCGTTGGCGCACAATCATAGTAAGTAGCCCGTGGTTGACATGTGCAGTCCCAGAAGGCAAGTTTTAAGAAGAAGGCTGTTCGTTATAACCTGTCAAATCGAAAACGTACCCCATGTTACATGTAATAGTGAGTTGTTTAATGATTATAATAATAACGACTTTATTTCATATGGATTACATATTTGGTATCGGACAAACAAACCAATTTTCAATATGGTCCACAAACAAAATTAACATATAATACAACACGAAAGAACATAATTACAATTCAGTATTTTTAAACTTTTGCAATCAGAGTGGACCCAGAAAAGACAGCTCCTGTAGAAGCTCTCTACAGAGAATTTTAAGATCAAGCTGAAAATGAGAATGTATAAGTGTCATTCTGAGAATTCAAGGTTTGTTATGGATTTTGAATAGGTAGAGGCAATATAAAGCCCAAATAAAATAGAAACAAATAGAAAATATCTAGATCAGTGAAATTTCATATCAAGCGTAACCTGAACGAACACACAATGCTACGAAAGGTAGGCAAAGAATGGTTTAAAAAATGTTACCGATTTATAGAAATTGGAGAAACAAAGGAAATGCAAAACGCAGTGTAATAAAATGTTGTAAATTACTTTTTTTCTGATAACATTTGTTCTGAGGTTATGTCGCTTTTAACAGTATTTCAGTCAAATCGCGACATCCATTGAATCACAGTTAGAACTACCGAACTTCCGCAAGCCAGTTGGAAGGCTTCCCCACATGCAAAATCCTATTGACCAGCCTGGGATTCGGACCAACAGCGGTAAGGAGCTAAGTGATGTCAGTCACAGTGACTATACATGTACCACAAGAGGCCTCGCTATAATACTGTAGACACATGTACGTACGTACAGTGGAGAATCTGTTATTCTTTCCCGTTTAAACGCAAACGTACGCAAACGCAAAGCACTAAAACGTAGAAAAGAACAACTTTTGGACAATTCTGATAATTCATGTTTATCTTGGTGGCAAACAGTATGGAGCCTGATCAGACGCCGGGCAACCCGGCGTCTGATCTGGCTCCAAACTGTTTGCACTGCAAAAAATAGTTTTAGCGTAAACGCGTTTATTGGGAAAGAATAACAGATTCTCTACTGTACATGTGCGTAGCAGTAGAGAACAATGTTTGTTATCCCGTTTAAACAAAAGAAAAGGTAAATGTAAAACAAATTAAAGGAATAATTGAAATGACAATATGTTGAAATTAATTAAACAGTTTTAATCTTAATAGATACAAGTAAACAGTTTGAAGCATAGTCAGAAGCCGGGTTACCCGGCTCCTGAATTGATTCCAACTATTTGCCATGGGAATGTGCTTTTTTGCACAAACGCTTATGTTGGGTAAGAAGAACAACTGTTCTACTACATTGTACATACAGTGGAGAAAACGTTATTATTTTCCTTATAAACGCAAACGAAACGGAAACGCATCGTAATAAAACGTAGAAAATAACAATGTTGACCATTAATTTACACCCAAACAGTTTGGGGCCTTATCAGACGCCGGGTTACCCGGCGTCTGATCTGGCCCCAAACTGTTGGCACTGCAAATTATAGGTTTAGCAAAGACGCTGTTTAGAATTACCATTTTTTGTAATGTACATGTATGCGTCTCATACGACTTACCTTTTCGGCGTCAAATTGATTGTGATGTGCGTTACACTCCTTCACAGCTTTATTGTCGTCTGATTCAAAATAGCTGTTTGCAAGATCGTTTCAAAGTAAGATTCAATGTAGTATGACTTCAGAAATGTTGATACGAATGTCAAACAGTTTGGATCATGGCCAGACGACGCGAAAAGCGGTGTCTGATCAGAATCCAAACTGTTTGCAAAGTCGACTTTATGCGACTTCGACACCGAAAGGGTTGAATAGATAGTAGTTAGCAGCCATTTAGCCATTTTACGACAGCGGGCGGTAGATATCAATTTTACGACATCGTAAAACGCAGCATGTCCAACCAGTTAATGGGTTTGCATGTGTGTCACTGTTAGCATATCTAAGTTAGACAGCTTTATAAAGACTCTGCCTTCAATGTTCGATTTTTATTTCATTTTATAGTTAGACTTTAATAACTTATATTGACATGAACGTATTTATGAATTGCTACATGTATTTTGTACGCTCGAATGCTACATTAAGGAGCTATTGTTTCCAGTTTAACCTTATCACTATCAACAGGAACGTATATTTAATCTACGTCCCTGCTATCAATGGTGCCAACATATGCATTTGCAAAACAGTTACGCGGCGTCTGATCAGGGTCTTAACTGTTTGATTATCGTTTTTAAATACTTGCTTCAATTTTACTTTAAAACGATATTGCCGACAAATATACTCGTATTATAGCAGCCAACAATATGGCGGTGAAGGGGTAAACATTTCACGATAAGTTTGATTGGTTTTATATACTTTTTTATATTGCAAGTGCAGTTAACCACTCTCTATTATGGCCACTAAACTGTAGGCTTATTGATTGTGCCATATACAGGTGACAGCTGAATCCTTTACTCAATGACCTATTTAAAATGTTAAAGACAGATGATCACTTAAAGCAGGCTGGAAGTAAAGCAGAATGCGCCTTAAGGCGCATTCTGCTTTACTTTCAGCCTGCTTTAAACTACCACCTGTTAGGCTATATAAAAATATTTGTTATGGTAATTGTTCATGAGGGTATAAACTGGAACTATTTTCTTCAGCGGAGGAATAAATTAAACATGCTAAAAGTCGCTTCTATGGGGGAAACGGTTAAAGCAAGATGACAGTAAAACAAAAAGCTCTTTAACCGTCTCCTCCAGATGTCCGCCCTTTGGAACAAAGTTAATACCACGTTAACGTGACATTACAAAATACAAAGCTACAAATACCAAAACGGACAAGTTGGACATGTGACCTTTAACCTTTTCACTCTCAATGACATCATAAAGAGCATTTGCAAACATATTTATCATGATCAGACGCCGCGTCACGCTTGTTTTGAAATTACGTCAGTTTTACTGCGTTAAATATAGTTTTGAAACGATATTGCATACAACAATATTAAAGCAGACGACAAATGGGCGATGGAAGGGTAAGTATCTCATGTTCAATTTGATCATGAAAAGGTTAAAATACTTTAAAATTGTTTATCTTGGTGGCAAACAGTTTGGAGCCTGATCAGACGCCGGGTTACCCGGCGTCTGATCTGGCTCCAAACTGTTTGCACTGAAAGAATAACAGATAATCCACTGTACCGTTATATTGAACAACAATAATAACAAAATAGACCTAGGGAAACATTTTAGACAGATGACATGTTCAACCTGGCTGTGATAAATAAATACAGTCTAACTGTTTTTAACTTTTTCAAAACCATGGACCTGTTTAAAATATACGCAATGTATTGTTCGACAATATTGACCTGACGTTGAACTTTATGCATGAATAAATTATAAGGAGATGACACAGTATAAATCAATATTCGATAGCCTACGTACAATTTCGGGTTGTTTCGGCTGCTTACGAGAATCTTGTTAGAGTTGTGATCCTCAGTGGATTAACACTCCACATTGAGCAAGTTCAAAATGTTGTTGTTGATAAACTATTATTCCCGAGTCTCCTAGTATAATCGCATGTACTAAAACGCATCATGTTGCGCTTTAGAGTGGGTTTTAATCCAGGTAAGATCATCGATGTTCTCACCTGCGACTCTTGCCAATATATACCTAATTTACAACCCCAGATGTAACTAATCTGCAATAGGTGTGTCGTTAGAGCAAGGGATTTGTAACATCGAGTTTCCGGGTTCGAATCCCGATAGAGGGGAAATATTTTTATTTTATAAAATGTTACTTTATAGACCAAACAGACGCTATGACATAATGTTTTTAAAAATAACAAAATAATCGTGTTCCAATCGAAATAGATGTTGTATGATTACTTAAAAAACCCAGCATAAATTGTAAAATAAAGTGAAAAAATGTACGAGTAATGCATGGGATTCGAACCACTGACTGTACGGAAAAATGATGTATAGTCGTCTCCCTTACCACTTGCGCTAAATACCTGTCGATATTTGTGGAACCGGGCAATGCTATATTTTCTCGGTGCCGATGTGGTTACAATGTGCGTTCTCGTATAAATGATAACGAAGTGTTCCGAAGCTATATTTAGAAATGCAACAAAGTGTGAAATTATGCTAATAGAGGTCACCAACGTCAGGTCAATATTGTCGAACAATACTTGAAAAGAGCGTAGACTCAGTTCAGTGGGCTCTTATAAGAACCCTCTGATCAAGGTCTGAACTGTTTTCAATTTGTTAAACGAGCAAGAAATCCAAGTCGACTGGGTCAAAGTTTAGAACATTTAAAGATTCACAACGGCACCTTATAACTTACATTTTCTCTACTGTTACTGCCTTTATAAGATTTGATTTGATTTGTTTTGATTTTACGTCGCTTTCAACAGTATTTCAGTCATATCGCGACGTCCAGCTAATTATAGGTGGAGGAATACCCCAGAAGTATTTTATGCACTGTTTCAGGCACAAATCGGCAACTGGGTAGAACCACCGACCTTCCGCAAGCCAGCTGGAAGGCTTCTCCACATGAAAAATCCGAACGACCCTACTGGGATTCGAATTCACAGCGGTGAGGAGCTTAGTGATGTAAGCCTTTATAAGAGACTACTAATATGCATTGTATTGAATACAGTGCTCCCTCCGTCCCTACAACGGCCCTCTGAGCACCGATTCCCTCCTTACAACACTGATTGCCGCTGTTGCACAAAAAAAACCTTATAATGCTTCAATATTATATGCTCAAACGTGTCGACTGCTGTTACATATTTGCCATTTTAACATACAAATTAACATAATGGCGAGTGAAAACAGCTTGAATCCAGATCAGACACCGCGTCACGCGGTGTCTGATCTGGATTCAAACTGTTTTCAAATGTTTACCAAGACGTGACCAGTACTCTAAGAAAATTAATGTTGCGTCCTCATAAGATTCCTCCCATAAACACACACAATTTTGTCTCCCATTGGGTGTTGTTGCGTGATGGATGAGGGGTTAATATCACTGGACCAAGAACGACAATCATCGCCATCTTATAGTTATCGGTTGCATTTAATTGTGTCCCTTGCATTATACGAGAGTTTAACCTTCGCTCTCTTTTCGACATCATTATATAAGATGGTTCGCGGGTCAGCTTATTCCTTGTCAGACTTTATTGAAACAATGATTATGGAAAGTGAAAAATCGTTAAAATAAAAATAATTCAGCACCTTTTTCTGACAGAACAGTACAATTCTCAACAAACAGGATTATTATTTTCTTTATAAATAATATAACCCAATTATTTCTATACATTCAAGTAAAGTGTCCCGATACTATAAGATATTGTGCAAACAAAACAATGTGCATGTATATGTATTGAAAACATGACAAATGTTGAAGACCCTGATCCGAGAAGAAGACGAAGAAGAAGAAGAACGAGAAGAAGAAGAAGAAGAAAAAGAGAACGTTTATTTGACTTAAACTATACAGTTTCTTGTCGTACAAACATACAGTCGAAATTCGATATCTCGAACTCGGTTAAGTCGAACACCTACACCTACACCAAACTTGAAATAAGGCACATTCATGTTTCGAATATCGGATAATTCGAATTAAGCGAGTTCGAGATATCGAAGTTCGATTGTATAAACAATTACAATATAATATAATATATAAGGTACAATCGGATATGTAGATCAAATCTATATATAATAAATTTCAACAAGAATTACACCAGAAGAATGTATTTAGGATTCCTTATTGGAGTTGTCTGATCTTTATATTTCTGTATGCATATAACAAATATAATAATGTATCATTTTATATCCAATGACATTCTAGCAATTATATCAGTTTAGCTCAGCTGTGTCTTAATGAATCACAGATAAACAATGTATGTTACGGCGTCTGATCAGAGTATGCACTGTTTTCTGATAAGAATTGGATTATATGATAAACGTTTAAATTTAGAGCCTGTGTAACGTAGTAGAATGACACACCCCATTGGTCATTTCACTACGTAGAACAATGACCCGGATCATTTTCCTACGTAGAAAATGACGCCAGACCGTAGGAAAAGGAACTCATCGACTCATAGTAGAATGAACACCCCCCTCACGCAGAGGAAGGACCCCCGTAGAGAAAGCCCCCCCCCCCCCCCATTTTCTGTTACACTGTTGCTGTTACTCACTGTTGTTACTATTTCGACAACAGCTGTCATTACCACTGCTGTTGTATGTTGATATTGCTTTTAGACCACTACTACAGTGGAGAATCTGTTATTCTTTCCCGATAAACGCGTTTACGCTAAAACTATTATTTGCATTGCAAACAGTTTGAAGCCAGATCAGACGCCGGGTAACCCGGCGTCTGATCAGGCTCCAAACTGTTTGCCGCCAAGATAAACATGAATTATCAGAATTGTCCAAAAGTTGTTCTTTTCTACGTTTTAGTGCTTTGCGTTTGCGTACGTTTGCGTTTAAACGGGAAAGAATAACAGATTCTCCACTGTACAACTTCTAATACAAATATACTAACATGTTTAAGAAACTGTACATTTGGATTAGGGACTTATACTTATACATGTACGTACATGTACAAATTATAGACAAATTGTGGCATCATAATACGTAAACATGTATTGGGTACACGGTTGTGTAATACTATGTATAATTTAAATTGATAATTTACAGATCCTAATGTTGTATGTGTTACTGACGATGGTGTGAAAGGTAAAACATTCAAATTTGGAATGTTTTGAAACTGTCGTTGTGACATCGACCAATCTTCTTGTGTCAAACCGTGAAGCCTTTACTTTTCACACCATCGTATTTCACACACACAATTATTCTTTGTGAAACATCAAATTACAATTAAAAATACAACAACGTTTAGCCATTACCTTTTGCGTATTTTGGATGGTTTGTACTTATAAGTATACCAAAAGTCCCTCAAACCTACACTGTAAACCCAAGTGTTCAAACATTGAATACAGTGGAGAATCTGTTATTCTTTCCCGTTTAAACGCAAACGTACGCAAACGCAAAGCGCTAAAACGTAGAAAAGAACAACCTTTGGATAATTCTGATATTTCATGTTTATCTTGGTGGCAAACAGTTTGGAGCCTGATCAGACGCCGGGTTACCCGGCGTCTGATCTGGCTCCAAACTGTTTGCACTGCAAATAATAGTTTTAGCGTAAACGCGTTTATTGGGAAAGAATAACACATTCTCCACTGTATGTATTGCACGCCTATTTGCAACAGATATTGCACGCGTCATTACGCGTCCTTGTGTTCAGCAAGTGATTCAGATTTAAAGGTGGTGTTCAATTTTGAACACTTGGTGATCCTAAACTGAACAACTAATGAACACATTTGGTGTTCAATTGTTTAATGCAGGGCACGTTCAAAATGGATGCAACAGATATTGCACACTTTTTAACATGTTCATCGAAAAAGTGTTAAAAGACAGAATACACACAAAACACCATGTGTTCAGATTTCAAAAGTCCACTTTAACCTTATATGTTCAGCTATGAATGCCTACGTAGAACATTAGATGTACAGTGTTAGAATCACGTAGACCATAAGGTGTTCAGGTGTTTCGAGGTAGATCAAGGCCCGTCACACATGAACAGTCTTCAAAACCAAGTTGTTGCAGAGAGCATAAAAACATAGCAACATCCTGCATATTTGGTTCAGGTTTTAGTCAGAATTTTGAGACGTCACACTAAAATTCCCTTTTCATTTGCAGAATTACCTTTTTAGATCTACTTACCAAATTCCTGGAGTTAGCTAGATTCACCCCCACATTCCTCCTTATTTAAGCCCGCTTTCTTCCTTACTTTGTGGTTGCAGATTGCGTAGATAAAAACATTTCCCAAACCAAAGATGAAAGCTATAAGACAACAAGCATCTAAGGCCAAAAAATATATAAAATCTACAGTGTTCCCCTGCATATTCCATTCCCTGTGAATGTATGTGAATGAATTCCCACATTATTCAAACAATCGTTTGCGACTCATCAACGAAAAATGGCTACTTGTTGATGATTACATCATAGTGACGTCATTAAATAGTTATGACGTCATGGAATAATGAGTTAATGTTTTCCAATTTTAGAACATATCGTTGAATGCCACGCATGAATAAAGTGTTCAAATTTTCAAAAAGAGGCGTACTTTTTTTATTTTCTCATCGAATCGCGTCGGATATTCACGTAAAACTAAAGTTTCATCAAATAAATTCAGACAAACAGAAAAAATCTAGTATAAAGGACTTGAGTAGCATCCCCTTAACATCCCTGAACACTAGGGTCCAAACTCATAAGCGCTGGTGTTCATTTTTTGAACACAACTATGAACACTTGGTATGCAATCTTGAAAATTCAGCAGATTTAGGGTTAGGTTTTAACACATTTGTTAAAACATTGAATGTATTGTGTTCGGCTTTGGATGCGTCAAGCGGCACTTGGTTAAGAGTGTAATGTTTAGTTTCTTTATCGTGTTAGAATATATTACCCACTTTGTTGCTGCTTTTACTACTGCTAACATTTCTAGTTTCTAGTACTACTAGTACAACAGTTATTGTTCTGCTGCTGTAACTAATGATGCTACTACTGTTTCTACAACTACATCTACAGTGGATAATCTGTTATTCTTTCCCGTTTAAACGCAAACGTACGCAAACGCAAAGCACTAAAACGTAGTAAAGAACAATTTTTTGACAATTCTGATATTTCATGTTTATCATGGTGGCAAACAGTTTGGAGCCTGATCAGACGCCGGGTTACCCGGCGTCTGATCTGGCTCCAAACTGTTTGCACTGCAAATAATAGTTTTAGCGCAAACGCGTTTATTGGGAAAGAATAACAGATTCTCCACTGTACTACTGTTTCTACAACTACATCTACTACAATTATACTACTCCTATTGCTGCTGCTGCTAATACTGCTGCTTCTCCTAGTTTGTGAGCCAAACTGAGATACTTTTCAATAGTACTGTTGTTATTTCGAAAAATAAATGTAAACCTTTAGTCGTGTTTAAAAAGAAGTGCATTCAGAAAATTCCAAAGATTTTGTCACGGAGCACCCTCAAAAGCTCCCAACTTTGGGCACTGATGTATTGACTTGCCAACTGACAGGTATCATTCTAAACCAATAGAACGTTCATGTATGAGCACCGTGGAACCAAATAAACGCCATAAAAGTTGTTTAACGAAACATAATGTCAAAGGTCAAGGTCACAGTGACCTGAAAAATGTTACACCACACTCTTCCCAAAATGTTCTCAATAAACAAGTATGGTATCCATAAATCTGCTTTGTAAAGAATAAATCCTCCAAGTTGTTTTTATCTACCTACAATTGAAGTCAAAGGTCAAGATAAATTTCAAAATGACCTAAACCGTTATAGGTCACTTTGTCATGACAAGCTGTACTCACGCACAAACTTTGGTAAATCTTGCTGATGTAATAAAGAAAATAATTTATGTTCTAAACAAAAGGTACATGTGAAGACGGAATCACTTCCAGACACGCGCAATTTTGTCGCTTCATATGCCCAAAATTGAGCTTTTGGGTATAAATACTAATTAAACACTTGCAAAACTAACTTTAAACAAAATATAAAGGTAAGTGGAGAGGGGGTCATTTTCTGACAGAAGGGGTCAATATTCGACGATGGGGGTCCTTTTTCGACGACAGGGGGTCATTCTACGACGTCGAATTTTGACCGGGGTCAATTTCGATGGGGGAATCAAAATACTTCGTTACACCGGCTGCATGTTGAATGTGTTTATGGTTAACTAACACACACATCACACCTTCGAGGATGCTACTTTATGACAGCTTTAGAGCAAATTTCACTTCGATATTTGCTAAATCTTATTTAAAAAACAATTTTAAAACACTTGAATGTCTATAAATTAGCTTCGTAAACAATTTAACGGAGAATATGTTCTATTACACGCTCCTCAAAAAACGATTGTCGCCAAAATGACCGACATTTGCCAATACATTTTCGAAAAGTGAAAAAAAAGTTTAGGGTCGGGGGGAAAACTAGGGTCGGTCGGGTTACTGGAAACACAGGTACTTTTCTTTTTGCCTTAACTATATATTTATAGCGTTCTGAATCGATAGTGATGTTTGGTTCAGCAATTATTCCCAAATTTAATGATAAGGCTGAATATATTTTTAAGCATTCGATATAATGGCAGTGGAGGGGTTTATCATTAATGACATAATAAACTATATCTGCATGACAGCTGGTTTAAGTGTTTAAGTACAGTGTTCTCTCCCTACATAGTCTAGTCGCTAAGGGGAAAAATCGTTACTTGGTGGATTAAAAGATACGGGTTGCATTTGCAGTATATGATCATAATAATTGGGGGTGCCCGACCTGGCTGCCCCTTTTTCGGTCAAAATCCAAAATGGCGTCCACAATGTCCCTCCCAAAAACGTTTCCCTCTTTACAACAATGCTTGCAGCTATTCCCAAAACATAACAATTATGTCCAACCTGTTCACGGCTGTAATATCGTCAGCTGAAAATTGTCTTCTGTTTCTTTTATCAAAGTCACATACAGTGGAGAATCTGTTATTCTTTCCCGTTTAAACGCAAACGTACGCAAACGCAAAGCACTAAAACGTAGAAAAGTACCACTTTTGGACAATTCTGATAATTCATGTTTATCTTGGTGGCAAACAGTTTGGAGCCTGATCAGACGCCGGGTTACCCGGCGTCTGATCTGGCTCCAAACTGTTTGCACTGTAAATAATAGTTTTAGCGTAAACGCGTTTATCGGGAAAGAATAACAGATTCTCCACTGTATTAGACATTTTGACAAAAAAGATCCAATATCGAGTGACAAACAGCTTACGCGTACGCGGCGTCTGGTCTGGATTAAATCTGTTTGCAAATATAAGTCCCCCCCCCCCCCTATATTACGACTCTCTCCGAACACCGCACATTATTGTGGTATTCCAATTGGTTGTCGATATACAGAGTGGGCGTTGTGCACATTTGCGCCATCTATGGTACCGGTATATGGGCGTGGCTTCAAAGGTCTCTACGAACACTGCGGACAACTTGTTTGATGTACAACAAAGTCGGATATTGTATTTGAATCGAATTGGTAGGTACCTATGATCGTGTAATTAATTTTGATTTCTCCTTGTTGAGTTGTAAACCCATTCCATGTCGAATTTCATCATCTGGTTTGGCCCTTTCATTGCAAATTTGTTTTGTGAGAGTGTTATCCCTTCACCGTTTCAGTGTCGTCTGCTTCTATTTTGTTGTCTGTTAATTTTAAGACATTGTGACTGACAAAAGCTCAATACGATTGTCGTCTGCTTCTATTTTGTTGCATGCAATGTTAGTTTTAAGGCAGTATGACTGACAAAAAATTGATACGATTTTCAAACAGTTTAGATCCTGATCAGACGCCGCGTTACGCGGCGTTTAATCAAGATCCAAACTGTTTGCAAACGCGCTTTTAAGCGTCATAGAGAGTGAAAGGGTTAACAACGCCAGCGTAATTATACCACATACAGTGGAGAATCTGTTATTCTTTCCCAATAAATGCGTTTACGCTAAAACTATTATTTGCAGTGCAAACAGTTTGGAGCCAGATCAGACGCCGGGTTACCCGGCGTCTGATCAGGCTCCAAACTGTTTGCCACCAAGATAAACAAGAATTATCAGAATTGTCCAAAAGTTGTTCTTTTCTACGTTTTAGTGCTTTGCGTTTGCGTACGTTTACGTTTAAACGGGAAAGAATAACAGATTATCCACTGTAACTTGAATAGCTTTTTTTGAAATTATTATTTCCAAATTATTTCCGAATTATTACGTCGAAAACTCGTATATATGTCGATATGATGTCAGATACATTGAATTATATGCAGGCAACGCGTAATATAAACAATATGACCTGGATTATCCGGCACATGGTTAAATCAGAAACCTGCCTTATCTGATAATGAATTTTGGACCCAAATGTCGAAGAGCATAAACTCGAACTTTGCTCTCTTGATCTTTTCATGAATTTCTCTATCTTGAGCTCTCTAATGTGGAACATACCCGCATTGCAATGTTTAACTTTAAAACTACGAGTATGCTCCAATTATGCGAGTTTGAAATATTAAAGTTCGCCTGCATATCTAAAACATGCTTTAAATAACCGACACAATGCTTTATACGACCTCATCAGTTGGTCGAAGGATGTCGGATAGGTCAGTTTATATTTACGCGAAAGGGGTTTTGAAAAATACATTATGCCGTAATAGGATAATGGTGAAGTATTTCAATTTACATATTGCCACAAAAAGACCTGCAAATTTCAATTGTAAATTCTGCACAGTTATGTCTTAAACAAGAGGGTACTACAGTGGAGAATCTGTTATTCTTTCCCATTTAAACGCAAACGTACGCAAACGCAAAGCACTAAAACGTAGAAAAGAACAACTTTTGGACAATTCTGATAATTCTTGTTTATCTTGGTGACAAACAGTTTGGAGCCTGATCAGACGCCTGGTTATCCGGCGTCTGATCTGGCTCCAAACTGTTTGCACTGCAAATAATAGTTTTAGCGTAAACGCGTTTATTGGGAAAGAATAACAGATTCTCCACTGTAGAAATTAAGGAGCAATGTAGGAGCCATATATTTGTATCCAAAATTTCATAAAACTTGCTCAGAATGATATCGTTTAGGCAATGTAGTAATATGGACTACAGTGGAGAATGTGTTATTCTTTCCCAATAAACGCGTTTACGCTAAAACTATTATTTGCAGTGCAAACAGTTTGGAGCCAGATCAGACGCCGGGTATCCCGGCGTCTGATCAGGCTCCAAACTGTTTGCCACCAAGATAAACATGAATTATCAGAATTGTCCAAACGTTGTACTTTTCTACGTTTTAGTGTTTTGCGTTTGCGTACGTTTGCGTTTAAACGGAAAAGAATAACAGATTCTCCACTGTACTTTGGGACAAACGTTGGTCAGATTCAGGACTGGTATATTGTGAACTTAATTTGTTTAATGAGCTATAAAGAATTAATGTTTTTCTAAAGTATAATTAGGATATAGTGATACTGGGATACCTCCATTCCACTGGGCGGCGATTCTACGGTGATCGTTTGGATCATTCCGCTTCTCCAAAATCGACCAAATCGAAGTAGAAGTGCCAACACACGGACAGTTTGGGACTTAATTGTTCTTGGAACGTTGCAGCTCACAATATGCTGCAATTACAAGCTCGCCGCGCTTGACATGATCATGTCGCTATTCTACGGCGCTTGATGTCTCTTCAAAATGCTTCTACATGTACTACACTTTCACTACGGCAAATATTTTCGAGTACCGCTTAATCTACACTTACTACGTTTCTGCAGCGACCTTACTATGACCTAAGTGTATGAGTTGCGCTCTTGTTGCACTCTTGGAACGATTTTTTTTATATAAAAAACTCGGTTGAACTACTTTGGAAGCAGCTGCCAATCAGTCGTTGAAAGAAATGGATCGAATTGTTCAAGTAGCTTTTCACCAGCTTGCGATTATGAACAATACAGGCACATTGAAAAAGTATAGTGTAAGAGACAAACCAGGCGGTGAAGGAGGGCCGAAAAGTCCGTCTTTGGTTGTGTACAGAACGAAGGCACACATTTGATCATTATGACTAGCTAATGGCAGAACTAATTTGTTTCAGTTATATGAGAATGGGGCCACACATGTTTGATGAGATCGCAGACAAGTATCTCGACTCTTTGGTTAGACTTTAAGAAGAAAAGTTTAATTGTTTTCTCTCTCAAATTTCAGGATACCATAATGGACCAGTTAAGGACGTTCAAGTATACAGTGCTTTTGTTAATCAGTATCGCGGTATGTTGGGTACTCCATGTTACATATCAAATAGGTGAGCAAGTATGTTGTCTGTTTGTTCATGTAAGGTTTCATACAAAAGTGTAACCAGGATTTTTTCATACCTCCATGATTACAATAAATGTTCCGAATTATTCCTTATAATTTAATATCACTACTGATTTTAAGAAAGTAGTTAAAAAGAGAATCTGGCACGCGTGTTTATAATTAAATACTTTTAAAACGTAGGTTGAAGTCCCTCCAAAACGCGACGTTTGTTAAGTAGTAACGTCGTCGTCATTGACGTCTATTGGCTTCCTGCTTCGTGCAGCGTATGTTGGGAGCAGCTGGACTAAGATCAAGTAGTCCCGGTAAGGCGTGGCCTAAATATTGTGTTCACGAGGTTATGAAAAAATACAGACAATCTAGGCTAACCGAAGTTCATGAAAACAAACAATATTAAATTATTTAATATTGATCCATGTACTCTCAGCATTTGATCTACTTGAAATGTATAGTTTTCGACGAATTTAGTACTGACTGACAAAAACACGATACCTTGAATGTTTACCCTTTCACTCTCAATGACGCCTTAAAGCGCGGTTGCAAACAGTGTATAAACCCCATTAGCAAACTTATCAAAGTATCAAACAATTCCTTTCATGTTTTTTTTGGAAGAACTGTTTATGATAAATGAAAATATAGAAAATAACTCATTTGTTGGTGTGCATTTATTTTTGCACTACGGCAATTTGGAAAATATGTGTCAAAATTCGGTTTTTTTCTTCTAAATTTTGCCAAATTTAAAATATAAGCTTCAGTAAAATATATTTTAGATAAATAATTAAAATAGTAATCGGGTTCTCACTATGTCTTTATGCCTATAGGCGCAGATTTACACAAAGAAACTAAATCAAGACCAAACAGGCACTAGATTTGAAAAACATGAACCAGTGACAAGCATGAATTATTAAAGAAAAGGGAGGTATTTCCCTTTACACAATTTACAAAATAGTACCATATCAATGATATTATGAGCTTAATAAATTTCACATTAGGTGCCTTTTTGTCTTAAATTAGATGTTTCTTTGAAGAAATACTACCATAGACATGGAATAAATACAACAAATTTAAAACCAATTACCATGTTTGTTTTATTTAAACTAGAATTTATTGAAGCATGTTCTTAAAAAAGGGACAAAATAAGAAAAAAAAATCAAATCCTAATTTGACACAACTTTTAGATATGGCCGTAGAGCCAAATATTGCACACAAATATATAATATTTTTCTATTTGTCCATTTTTCTTAAATAGTTCTTCAAAAGAAAACCATGATAGAGTGTTTTTATATACTTTGAAAATTTCACAAATTCATGAGTTCAATACAACCTTAATGTTACGTATAGGATATGTTGACAGTAGAAACGTAAAGACGAAATTCGATGACAAACAGCTTTAACGCAGGTCGGAAGGTTTTTAAGTGTTTATCCCTTCAACAACCCCCTCCCAACAACACACACAAATTGTGTCTTCCGTCGTGTGTTAATGTAGACGTAATGCTATTTGTTGTTTGGCATATCTTGCAATTTCATTTTTGTCATTTGAAGATTGTGTTAAATGGACAAAACAATGCAAAATAGACTTAGTGCGCATGAACCCGTACGATTGAAGTCATATTTTATAGCAAAACGACAAATTCTAACCATGTTATGAGTTCCGTAAAGAAATCTATGGCCGCCAATTGTCATCAATTGCTAATTGGCTACTGGGTCTGAAATAATCTGCACGCTGCACACGGGGCAAAAACTGCTTACCTAGGCCGCAAACAGTAGAAACAGAACACATGGCTTGATACTGTTCTTGGCAAACAGCTAGGGTCATAAGAAAGTAAATTTACATTGTTCTTGTGAATATTAGAAACCCGTGTAGACGGAAATTGCAGCGAATGTGAATAGATCTATTGACCCCTAGATTATACTCATACTCATATCTAACGCATTTTAACGTTGGACCCGGAGTTCCAGATATAAGTGGGTATGTTTTAAATGACCTCTGTGTCCCAAATAAACTAAATTATGTTTAACTGTCATCCTGGACAATATAAATTATACATGTATGAGCCGTGCCATGACAGATTATTTTTTGCATTTCAACATAGTACAGGCAAAACTACCGTTGTCATCACAGGCTCTGTTTCTGATTTTGGTCTACGCTCCCAAATACTATATATAATACCGCTTAATGCGGTGTTTTAGATGCATGAGCTTGTCAAACAGTGTAGATCAAGACCAGCTGGTCTTGACATACACTTTTTGCAACGCATTAAGGCAGAATTTGTCATCGCATGGCTCATTTTCTTTCTTTGTTTACATGTTGAAGGTAAAACACATTTGTGCACTGCAACCATTTTTGTCTAGATAAGACGGTCAGATTACCTCTGATCAAGCTCAAACCAGTTTGATTGGCACCTTAAAGCTTTTCAAACGGATTCAAAAATGACTACCTCTTTTGCATACAATTGCATGACGTTTGCTGTTTCGTTTATTATCTCCGACGGTACATTCAAGTGGACAATTTAAACAGCAGTTTCGATGTGTGTATCGTTTATTTTTTATCATTGTGTTTCTCAATATATCGAAAAAATGACAAAATAGGTAGATCTTGAGCATTGGACTGCTATGGGGACCTTCTTTACATGTGTAACAATTTCACTCTCAGTGACGTCATAAAGAGTAGTTGCAAACAGTTTTGATTTTGATCAGTATCAAAACTGCTTGCCATTTTGTTTTGAAATAACGTAAGTGAAACTGCCAAAAATCTAACTACGAAACGATATTGCAGACAACAATATTGAAGCAGACGACAATATGGCGGTAAAGGGGTGAAATCTTCATGATGGATTTTTTCGTGAAAGGTTTATCATTGTTTTGGCATATAGTATGATTGTACACTCTTCACAAAAACGGGGTTTGTTACTGGCGCCTATAAACATCATTGGCTTACCTTCTTTACCCTTTCATGATCAAAATATTCGGGAGAGTTTTACCCCTTCACCGCTTTATAGTCGTCTGCTCCATTACTGTTGTCTGCAAGACACGTCTGAACGTTTAATGAATAGATGGATTAGTTTGGTTTAACGGCAATGCGACACAAAATAGCGCCGATGAGTGTTGCGGGGTGATGAGATTGAATGATGATGATTTCAGGAAGATGGTTTCGGCTAATCCTATTCGTTGACCAGTAGCGCATGGGATCAAAACCACCTACCTGCATTCCTTTTAGTTGTTGGCAGATAATGTAAGAGGGAATAATCTCGATCTAATAAACAGAAACAATATCCTTTGGAAATTAAGCCCCAAAACTGCGGCAAAGTAGGAAGTACGATTTAAGGTAGTATGACTTAATAACTATCGATAAAGGTATCAAACAGTTAAGGTCCAGATCAGACGCCGCGTAACGCGGCGTCTAATCAGGACCCGAACTGTTTGCATACGCGCGTTAAGGCGTCATTGGGTGTTAAAATGTTAACGCGGGTACTGCTTCTTTCAGGGATTTCGGAAGCTTGGCAAGATCACTCTTCACCACAAGGATGTTCCACAGATTACACCTTTGAGACCACCGTTACAAAAGCAGAAATGTGTAATGAGTATACACAGTCATCTAACTTAATCCAACCAATAACTGTGACGTCACTGTCAGATTGGAGTTTTAATACCACCGTTAAATGTCCGCCGTTTGAAATAAATAGCAATCTAACTTCTAGACTAAAAGTTGTACTTGAGTGCGACGGTGATGTAGGGCGGTTGGTTCATTCGTTGGCAAACTCTTCACAGGATATATCAGTGGTTGAATTCGGAAACAAATGTCTGGAATATGTAATAAAGAAGTGCTGCTCTGGTAATAAGCTAGTTCCAAACGTAATGCATTATGTTTGGTTTTACTCTACAGATATGGACTTTTTCCATTTTATTAGTTTCATGAGCACCATTCGATTTATCAAGCCGTGTTTAATTCTGATACATGGACCGTCTGTACCAACTGGAAAGTATTGGGATTATGTTGTCAGTATTTCGCCGAACATCATACTGGTTAAACGTGAACGCCCTACTACGATATTTGGAAAGGAGGTAGCATACATACACCACTCTTCAGATATCATGAGGATAGAAGCTCTTATTAGTAAGTTGGCACTTTTGATCTTAACAATATCACACGCTTAATTCAAACCAGTGGTTTATCGTGCAATTAAATACAGAAAGAAGACGTACAACGCGTAATCTTCTTGTCTGAAACAACAGTACCCTGAGCTTAGATATTTGGCACAAAGCATTATCTACAGGTCCTTTATCAAAGTTGTTCAAATTATGTCCCTGGGGTACAAAATGACCCCCGGGGGGTCACAAAATATACATAGAGTTATATAGTGAAATCTTCAAACATCTTCTTCTCCGAAACTAATATGGCCAGCGCTTTAATATTTGGTACGGTGACACTTCTAGAGGGCCTTCACCAATATTGTTCCAATTATTCCGGTCTGTTGCATATCTAGGTTGTGGTATAATCAAAGGACTTGGCGTAGCAAACAAACACAGTTTGGTACTAAGAGTTCTTTAATGTATTTATAACAGTGAATACCACGTTCCACAATTAAATGTTAATCTCCAGAAAGGAAATTAAGACTGTGCCTAGACCGACTAGCCATAGTAAGCTGCTACAATAGATGTAGCAGGAGTTTGTCGCTGGCTTACTCCAAAAACTAAAGACATCTAGTTTTATCCTTGTATTTATAGGGAGCTAAACAACTGGTCACATTGCATGAACGGCTGTCGTTCAAGCCACTTAAAGCCACGGGGCGATCAGTACCATCACGACCATCTGCCTCATGACTTTTATAGTTACTCTTCAAATAAAGCTGACGAAATTCTGCTAGTATTACAAAACAATCTTTATATAAATGTCCACTTCAAGGGTCGCCGTGCCCAGTGGAGATAGATAAACTTATCATATGACCAGAGGTCAAATGACCGACTTTTAAGTACATAAGTATATGTAGAATTGTATACTGCTAATAGTAAGTTTATACATAAGTTTGGATCCACATCCCCACAGGATATCAAGAGCCTCACTCTTACGGTATCTGTATCTAACCCTTTATTTATGTCTGGATCCAAACTATTCAAAGTCATCAGGATCCACATCCCTAAGGCCATAATACTACATTCCTCCCTTACTTAAAGAAATATAGTTACCTTACCTATATTTATAATTCAAGCAACCTAAATGCTTAACCTTAAGTGGAACGTGCTCAAGTCACTCTGATTACATAACATACATGTACACATCTCTATAACCCAAGAAACGAAATTCAAACATATATCATTTATAAAGTGTATCCATACTGGGAATATCCAC
Source organism: Gari tellinella (assembly GCA_922989275.2). Lineage (NCBI taxonomy): Eukaryota > Metazoa > Mollusca > Bivalvia > Cardiida > Psammobiidae > Gari > Gari tellinella. Next base: position 30,916,058 of record OV277872.1, on the reverse strand, counting down.
TGCAGAGCGTTCATGAATAACACTTTGTCACTTGGTTCAGCGCTTTTAGTACAGAAACATCAACGACAGTTCAACACTGAATATTGCCATAAATATTCAGTCTAAACTGGAGATAACTATTGAAATTTTAATCAAACACTATTAACCATTATAATAGTAACAATAATAAGTATACGTCAGAATTCCTTATTCGACACCGTTTATGTCGCTGAAGAAGTTCACGTCGGAGTAAAGGGTTGACATCTCCATTGTTGTCGCCGGGATAAAGGAAGATGACATCGCTGTCGCCAAGGGATGTCGTCGGAATAAAGAAGGATGTATGACGTCACTGCCATCGTAGATAAAGGAAGGATGTATGACGTCACTGCCATCGTAGATAAAGGAAGGATGACATCGCTGTCTGGGGATGACGAACGCTTAAAGACGAACGTTCGCTACCGTAAATTTTTATATTATGTTATTTCGTTGGTATTTATATTTATTATCTGTCCATCTTCGTGGCATTCCACGGTCTTTATATTTGTATTGTATTATAAGTATATTGTTAAGATGATTTCATTCCCTTTTCAGTGTTGTCGGTCTAGGCAACAGTAGGACGAGAGTTCTTTCACGAGTAATATAAGTTATACAGTAAATTCACATATTTACTGTCACATGGTTCACATACTGAGGAAGGCGTTCTAATCTATGAACAAATATACTACTTCCATAACATCAGTACTGTTCAATCACGGTTTCGTGGCCAGCGCCAACGACGGAAACGTAGGCGTTACTTCATCGGACTAGTTGCCTCTGTGTCGTTCTGCTCTTCTTTTCTCAACAAGGCCGACGAAAATATCAGTCGGAGGCGTTACTTCTCGCCCGATTTCATACTGGTCTCCCCTGTTCGCCGGTCACCAATTGGCAGCGAGCTTAACTGAACACATGTTTGTCTTATTGGCATTGCTAAGTTACATTTGCTAACTAACCCCGGACAATACTTCTTAAGTATGAATTTAACAACTATCCATACTATTTGGGGTATCTGATGGCCATATCGCTGCCCTCTCCTGTTCGTGTCTCTTACACATCTGTAGGACATGCTCTGCTGTCTGGTCTTCTTCACCACATGGACAGGCAGGTGATGCAGACAGTTTGAATTTCCTGTACATGTGCGCATTCAGCCTGTTGTGTCCTGACCTGAGTCTCATCATCACAACCTGTCCAGGCCTACTTAGACGGTGGTAATCATCCTTCTCTTGTCTGGCCTTGTACTGTGTCGTGATGATGGCTACTTTCTCATAGTAGTGCACACTTCTGTCTGGCTGATCTGTCTGGGCACCCTGTTTTGCCATTTTGTCTGCAGTTTCGTTGCCTGGTATTCCACAGTGGGAAGGAATCCACTGTAGTGCACCTCTGTTGTCTCTGCCCAGCTGCTGCAACGACTTTGCTAACTGTGGTAGTTTGTTGTTGGAGAGTGCTTCCAGAACAGACAGTGCATCGGTGAAGAAAGCAATTTGTGAGCCACTGTCCACATTGGTTTGAATCATTTCGATTGCATTATGTAGTGCATCTGTCTCTGCTTTGTAGTTAGTGCAGTGTTTCCCTGAAGCTGCATGTGCTGTCTCTGAGGTCCCATTTGTGTGGTAGATGACAATACCAGCTCCTCCATCATGGATTGCGTTGGTTGCTGAACCATCTGTATATACATGGGTCCAGGCCTCAGGAGGGTACTGGTCATAAATCATTGCAAGCGTGTGGATGCGTTTGGTATTGTCATCATCTTGATTCCCTTGTATATATGTAACTTCAGTGTGTATGTCTACTGCAGACAGGTCACCATCTAATGGATCTGGGATGTCGTGGTTACTGAGTGGAGTTGTACTGATGTTTAAGGAGAGTCCATGTTTTCTCTTCAGCTTCTTAGCCTCGTGGACAAAACTACTTTGCTTCAGTCTGTTTTTGGTGAAACCTTGTAGTCTTGTTTTCATTGTATTATCTGGGAGGCACTCATACTTTTCAGCTTGTAGAAGAATTTTGGTCTGTCTTCTCTCTTGTAGTGGCGGTATACCGGTGACACGTTCCATTGGCTGAATGGGGGTTGATTTCACCGCTCCTGTAATAATGCGGAGGGCTTGGTTCTGCACTTTGTCAAGGGTCTGAAGGTTGGTCTTTGCTGAGGTAGACCATGCCGTTGAACCATATTCTAAGCGGGTCTCACTGTTCCCTGGTAAACATTTTTCAGTATGGATTCATCTGCTCCCCATGTCGTCCCAGCAAGCTTTCGCATTATGGACAGCTTTTTGCGAGCTTTTCCTTCTGCTTGGGTAAGTTGAGGCTTCCATGTTTGCCTCTTGTCAAAGGTTACTCCAAGGTATGTCGCCTGAGGTTCTTCCTTCAGTTGGTTTGGTCCCATTTTTACAACTGCAGCCTTCTGTTTTGATGACAAGGTAAATAGTGTTGTGTAGGATTTGTCCTGGTTGACAGTGACACACCAGTCTTCAGCCCATGCGTTGAGTATGTTCATGGCCTCTTGCATTCTGAGTGTGGCTGTAGTGGCATATTCCTCTTTGCACCATAGTACCAGGTCATCAGCATACAAGGCAGCATGTATTCCGCGTGGTAATGCCGACACCAGATCATTGATGAACAATAGAAAAGGGTCGAAGAGAGAACCCCTCCCTGAGGAACACCGTGACGCAGCAAGAATTTCCTGCTTCTGCTTCGCTCCAATCTGACTCTGGCTTTTCTGTTGAATAGGTAAGACTTGACCCACTTCAACATATGTCCTTCCACTCCACTTCTCATGAGCTTTACTAGGAGCCCATCTGTCCAGACCTTATCAAATGCTCGCTGTAGGTCAATCCATGTAGCTAAAAGGATCTTCTGCTCTTGGAATGCATCCTCTATTTCTTGAGAAAGATAAGTGGTCTGATCTGCAGTGGAGCGGAACTGTCTGAAACCAGATTGCTGCGTTGCAAGTAGGTTCTTGGTCTCCAGGTACCATCTAAGGCGTTGATTAGCAATTCTCTCCATTGTCTTTAATACACAGCTGGTGGTGCTTATTGGACGATAGCTGGCTGGTGCTTTCGGATTCTTGCCTTTTTTGAGAATAATATGGTTGCTTCTCTCCAAATCTGTGGTAGTGTTCCTGATATCCAGCTGTGGTTGTAGATTTCTAGGAGTTTGCACATTGCAATCCTGCTTAGATGCGTCAACATTTTATTCGTGATGCCATCTGGTCCAAAGTTTTTCAGCTGCTTTAGAACTGCTTGAAGTTCACTCAATTTCATGTACTCGTTCATGGGCCCTGTGTTTCCTTCAGGAGACTTTCTCTCTCTTTGCTCCCTCCTTGATTCTCGCTGTCTTTCTTTGCTAACAGGGAATAAGCCACTGAATATCTGTAAGGTAGGGAGATAGGTTTGGAAGTTTAAAGAAGAATATATGAAAACCCATAACGTGCTAAGCGTGATTTGGCATATATTTGCAAACAGCTTGGATCAAGATCAGACGCCGCGTGACGCGGCGTCTGATCTGGATCCAAACTGTGTGGCCCTTATTTTCATATTTTCTCAAGTTAAAAAAATTACTTTATTTTTACGCAGACGACAATTCAGCATTTTATCTGTTTGATCCACGCTCTTCATATAACAATTTGGGTTTCCAATAAAATATACTACAGTGCTCCCTCTCTACGACGACACACAATGGGAGACACATATTTTGTGTGTTGTCCGAAGGGAATCGTTATAGAGAGGGAAAATTAAGAGTTTGCTAACATTTGCAAACAGCTTGAATCCTGATCAGACGCCGCGTAACGCGGCGTCTGATCTGAATTCAAGCTGTTTGCCACTCGTCATTATATATATTCTATCGAAATCTCCACTTATATTTCTCTTTGAGAGAAAACACCAGACGACAATTTTAAATAGACGATATTGCAGCAGTAAAAGCGTTAGACATAGGTGTCCCGTTTAGGGAATTGTGGCAAGGGTCGTTGTAAGGAGGGAGTCGTTGTTGGGAGGGCCGTTGTAGGGAGGGAGCGCTGTAGTCATTTTGAACAGTAGGGTTGCTTTAGCCCTTTTCCTGCTGATCGCGACTTATTTTGATGCAAATAATTTATACCCAGATAAGACGCCGCGTAACGCAGACGACTTCGAAGCAGAATAAGCGTTGATGGTGTTTATGCATTCTAATATCCAGAACAGGAGGCTTCTCTGCAGTATTTGCACAGAACGAAACTAGTGCACTTATGTAGACTGTTTTTACATAGCGCGTATAGTATGTGCTTATTAAGTTGTTTTGTTGTTTGAACGACTAAATATTGTTTTGTATCACATAAACGTGCAACATTTTGAGGTCCGTAAAATTCGTACGGCCCACTGGGCATATATTTTAAACTAATTTTCGAATTACAAAATACTATACTACTACATTTGTACGCCGAGTGTAAATCAGACAATCTAGACACACATTTCCAAGTGTCCAAAAACATTATCTAACTCAGGCTACGTAGAGCTCTGGTATTTACAGTATGTTCGATATATTACAGAATAACATATTTAACGTGTATTGTAAGGTGTAGAAAGAGATGGATCTTCGATCCACATACACCTATTCACAGAGATAATAAAATACCGAACTGAAAAAACAAAACAAAACAAACGAGTGACTCAGACTGTTTTTTTAAATTCAGACGTTACAATGATGATGACGTCATGTTGCTAAATGACGTAATTTTGAAAACGAAACTAGAATCTAAATGTCAAATGATTATGTTTAGTCAATTCGAACAATTTTAAATTCAATATTTGTTTAAAATTTGAAAATGGTATCAGAGAAGTCTTTTCACATCACATTGATGTTGATTTTCTTTAGTTTAGTTTGATAGGTCTTTTTATTTACGGATAAATAAATCCGAATAACACATAATAAGAGCCGAGGACAAACGTGAAAGTATGACCGTTTGGTATCATTTGGTGTTTATGTGATAAATAGGATATCAAATTCGTGTGTTTTCTGTCGTGAATTTTTAACTCTTTGGATAAAATGTGATGTTGCTCGCCAAGGCTCGCAACATATTGTTTTATCCAACTCGTTTAATAAATTTCACGACTGAAAACACACTCATTCAATATCCTCTATATATAAACCATTTAGATTTGTTTGCTTGATGTTTGGTTAAGTACTGCCTTACCTCAATTTCAATAGTTATTTGCCAACATTGTGTTTGTGTTGACTTCCTACATACATCACTGTATATACCCGTACACAGGATATTGGTACCAGCGAGTCGAGAGAGTTAGCCGGTCGCTCTGCAGTGCGTGTATGTTTTTCATGTTTTTATAGCATAAAATGTCTATGATCAACATATATATAATACCGTATTAAAGCGTGATGTTTCTGGGATATGCTGGTGTCAAAACATTTCTGTTTTATTCAGAGAAACTCTCGTTAAAGATATAAATATGCTGCCTAGTACCGGTAAATAACAACGATTTCTTACGAAAAAATATGATATCAACTGTTTCAAACGCTCCTGGCTACATTATTTACATGAAACACTTAGTCCATTTCATAATAATTCATGTAACTCACTAATACCACACTGATGGTTCATGATTTTAACAATAGAATTAAAACAAATGTGTGTCAAGTGTACGGCATCTTGGTTGTGAATGAAATATTACTGTCCGGCATATTGATGTGTCACTGTACGGGGGTTTGCTACCAGATATTTGGCCCTAAAAAACGTTTTGCTCTGTCACAGTTCGGCATCAGGGTGTTACGTTCAACCAAAGGTACCTGTGTACCGAGAACAGTCATCCTATTTGTAAATTGTATTATTTTCATTGTTAATTTACCTAAAATGGATAAACTTGATATAGAACGGAACACCTAATAAAATGAAATTGAAACGATAAATATACGTTTAACATGTTCTAATAACTGTTCACGTCACAGAATACTTTTGAAGCGAACGAGTAACTGTATCGGACTATATCTTATTCGAAGATTTCTATTTAAAACTTAACAAACACAGAGTCAATAATGGTTGCGGTCAATTTATGATATCAAACTAATTCACCCTCTCCTAAAATATTGAAATACACGTACACAACTATAATTTCCATCTGTGTTTTTCCATTTTGCACGAACATATCGTACAGTATCTTTACCGGGTTATGCGGTAGCATTTACCACAGTGCAATCAGAATAAGCTGCCCGCTTTAAAGTGTGCGGTATTCAATTTAAAGACATTTCCTGATCTTTTTTCAGTGGTGAAATAAACCAGGTATAAAATCATGCAGCCATATGCGAGTTTTGCCCTTACTGCTATCTTTGTCCATTGATATACTCATCCAAGCGTTTCCTGTGAGGGCCGTACCTTAAGTTTGTTAGTTTGATTAGTAAAACCCATTGAAAAAGCCTTGAGTGTGAGTACATTTGTATGTGAGGGCCTCTCTAGACAACTTGAGGTTACTGATATTGACTTTGCACACTTTACTACTGTGTTCTCTGTATTTTCACACAGAGTGAGACCAATTGGGGAGTCCATCAATGGACTGAGGAAATGTCTTTAACCCAGAGTCCTTTTCTATAAAAACTGCCCCGGTCGTGTTACACTTGCTTGTTATATCTTATCTTGCTAAATTGGCGTCTGATTCAATAATGTCGTGTGCGAAGAGACACTAAATCCATTTTTTCAACTTTGAGTGCCAACCAATATAGATCAGAAGTCGCGTTAAAGACATTTCCTGACCTACTTTCGGTGGTACCACCAAACCAGATTTAAAAGCATGCAACCCTGTGGAAAGTGTGCAGTAAGTGTTAACTTCTCTAGAGATAAACTCATTGAAGCGTTTCATGTGAGGCCCGTACATTAAATTTGTTAGTTTTGTTAAAAATACCATTGAAATAACCCTTAGGTGTGAGTACATGTATGTCAGAGCCTCTCTAGACAACTTGTGATCAGTGATATCTGCTAAGCACACTGTACTCCTGCTTAACCTGTATTTTCACGCCTATTTAGAACCATGGCGGGCATCAAAGGACTTAAAGCGGCGTCCTTGATCAAAACGGTTTGCAAATGTTATCCAATGAGCAATTAGGGTTATGTTTATTCGAATGAAAGAGTTAAAATTGATATTTAGCACACATGTTGCTCTGCGCGGACAGCACGCCTGTAATAATGAACAATAACAGTAAGTGTACAATAACAGACGTTAGAGGACAGTTTTTGGATAGCTCTGTGGGGTTGGTATATCCTTTAAACCCCTTTAATTACTCCATAGCATGTTTTAATTTTGCAAACGGATGAGTACTTAAGGCAGGTTTAAAGTAAAGCAGAATGCGCTAAGGTAGGAAGCATTTTGAGCTACGTTTAGTAGATGCTTTAAGCTAATATGGAATAACCTACGAACTGTTCGCCAAAACAGTTTAACTTCACCAGAGTATCTCATAAAGGATGTCGACTTTTCTAAGTCGAACCAGCGAACAACATCTATGAAAAGCAAATATGTTATGTTGTTAAGGGGAAATTTGCCTTAAGAGACCAGCCGATTGAATGCTATATAATCCTCAAGTTTGCCAGTCTGTTTCATTTCGTCGATGACGCTTCGGATCAGGGATAGACATTCTTTATACTCCCAAGATTCCTCTACAACAGGCAATTCGGTGTCTTGCAACAAACATTCTCATGTTCTGCATTATAAAAAACGCAAACTTGCACATTTTTTTCAATGGAGAGTCTTTGGGTGCACAATATCGCTTTAAAGATAGGTTATTTTTGTGTTTCGTCTATTATAGACATAAATCTCCCCTCCACTCTACATTGTTGAGGTATAATTTTGAGGTTGCACACTTTTTCGGAAAAAACAACGCTGGCGAAGGTATTTGAATTCCCGATAGCCATGCATCTCTGTCAAGTGGGATATTACCTCCCGGAACGTGGGTAGTTGTTCCTTACAGTACGAACATTTGTACAGATCCATAATATGTAAAAAATAAATGACAATGTACAGAATATATACTTGTACAAATTAAACAGCCGTCGATTTCGATGTAGATTTAAGCAAGTTGCCGTACACTGGATTGAAAGGCTTTAGCAATATGCCGTTCACTAGCGTAGCAAGTTGCCGTACACCTAACCAAATCTCATTTCGGGTTTTTAAAGCACATACGTCACAACCAATAGTAAAAGTTTGATAAATGTCAATCAAGATACCATAAATTACTCGTATAACATGAATATATCTCTTATGCAATTATTAAAAACAAATTACAATGATATTTTCTCAGCAACCGTTGTTATTTACCGGTACCAGGCAGCTTGTTTATACGTCTGACGAGAGTTTCTCTCGGTAAAACTGAACTGTTATGACAACAGCATGTTCCAGAAACATCTCGCTTTAATATACTATTATTCTACATATTGATCCTAGACATATAGTTCTAGAAAATCATGAAAACATACCTGCACTGCAGAGCGATCTGCTAACAACTCTCGACTCGCTGGTACCAATATCCAGTGTACGGGTATACACAGTATACATGCCAATAAATGGATAAACCCTTTCGGCGCCGAAGTTGCATACAGTCGACATTTGAAACAGTTTGGATCCTGACCAGTCGCCGTTGAACGCGGCGTCTGACCAGGATTCAAGCTGTTTGACACTCGTTTCGACATTTCTAAAGTCATACTTTATTGAATCTAACTTTCTAACGATCTTGCAAAAAAGAATATTGAAGCAGACATTGACGGGTAAAAATCTCCCAAATAATTTAGCGCCGGAAGGGTTAAATAAATGTTCGATTGATATTTCCAGACTATGGTGGAATTTTCATGGATTTCGATCAGGTGGCCTTACGTCCATTAGAACCTTTACGACAATACGAGCACACGCAAGCGGTGGAAGAGCCAGGCGCTATGGGTAATCAATTAATCATGGCGAGAAGAAATTCAACGTTTCTACAACACTGGTACAATAGTTATAAAACGGACTACAGAGACAATTGGGTGTGGAACGCACAACAATATCCGTATCAACTTTCAAATCGATACCCAAACCTAATTCATGTTGAAGGTAACAATTTTGCGAAACCCAACTGGCAAAACAGGAGTCAAATACACAATGCGAGCTACGACTGGTCCACAAACTATGGTATGCACATAGTATCAAGGGCTGCGATAGAAAATACAATAGATCTGAACACAATTCGTGACCTAAACACAACAGTTGGTTCAGTTAGCAGGCACATACTATTCGGGAATAAAGAGATATGTGAAAAATAAGGCAACAAAGACAGTGCTATAATCGGAGTTTGACCCGTGAGCTGTGACCTTTAGGACGAGGCCACTGGTTCAGGAGTTACCAACCTTTAAAAGTACTAAGGATATAATGCCTTTTGCAATCCAATTAAATCAATGATCGAGTTAGAGTAATACGTAACGGGTTGGGGGTGTTTGCAACAGTGTTAAAGGATGCGGGTTTGATTCCCAATAGGATGAATTTATTTACAAATATTATCATTATTATGTTTAATTGCATTAGTTTTCAACAGTTACTTATTTATATTGTTCAACATATATGCAAAGTGTGTCATGGACAACCTTAACGTTGAATTATTGAAAGTTTTAAATGTATGTTAAATGTTACCTAAGTTGGCCAGCCTCTCACTTCTAGAAAACAATTGCATTAATTCATTTATCACTGAAATGTCAATGGGCAATTCCAATTTCCAATTCAGTCTAATTATTAGGAATTTCTTTAAGGTTAACTCATATACGTTATATGGGATTTGGATTAGATCCAATGGGATTTTAAGTCGCTTCTGATTCTCCTTTTTACAGGCTCGTAGACGTTTATTTCATGCTTCCTTGCCATGGAATTTTAGACTACTGGCGCGGTGGTCTTGTTTGTCGTAGCATCGTTAGTTTGAACAATGTGCTTATGGTGTCGGACTGGTCTAATTTCGCCCTATATAATCTATAGTAAAATGCCTAACTTTCAGAGCCAACAGCTCCCTCCAAAATATTTTCTAGGCTATAAAAGACATACCCTTCAATTCTATAGACATTTCCCTGTTAATTGAGGCCAGTTTACCTATAACATCGCCGGCTACATTTTTTGCTATCAATGATTTGCTAAGGTCACTGTCAAAATAAAGGTAAACAACTTTCACCTTCATCCCATTCACTGTGTTTCCATATGCATCCGCCTGGAGAAAAAGTCCTGAAATGAGATGCCTAAAACAATGCCATTTGGGTGGAAATGACCACAAATAGCCAGTTTTCATCAAGAAAACCATTCAAACTCACCCACAGGCAAAACTAAACAGTGCAAATCCTTGAAATTGTATTTTTTCAAGGTACTACATGCAAGACTACAACGACCCGGAAGTGATACCTGACCAGGCCGACACCTTATGGCAAACGGTATTCTATAAACGTATTTATACTAAAGTCATATGCCCATTGCAAACAGTTTCGAACAAGATCAGACACCGGGTAACTATACATCTAGATTTATTAACAACCCCCTTTAAAAAAGGGGGGAGGGGGTTAATAGATCTATATGTATGTGTCAAGTACCTGTGCTTTAAGCAACCATGTACTGGGAAAAAATCCGGAGATTTAGGAAAAATCCAGAGAAATGGCAGCCCTAATTTGGTTTCACGACTAGTGGACTCGCTGCCCAAATACATTACAGATTCAGGTTTTTACCCAGTACACTGTCTCTGTGTGAATAACGAACACTTCGAAGACATTAAAGGTAAACAATGTAACTTGAATACATTATTATCTATTATTAAAGCATATACAGCGCTCCCTCTCTACAACGGCCCTCCCAACAACGACTCCCTCCTTACAACGACGCTCGCCGTAATTCCCTTAACAGGATAATTAAGTCTAACTATTTTACTGCTGCAATATCGTCTGCTTAAGATTGTCGTCTGCTGTTTTCTCTCACAGTTACATATAAGTGGAGATTTTGGTAGAATAAATATATTGACCAGTGACGAACAGCTTGAATCCTGATCAGACGCCTCGTTACGCGGCTTCTGATCTGGATTCAAACTGTTTGCAAATGTGAGCCAAGTCTTAAATGTCCCTCTCTATAACGACTCGCTCCGAACAACACACACCATATGTGTCTCCCAATTGATGTCGTTGTAGAGAGGGAGCACTATATTTTAATATTAGGTCGCGGATGTGTTCAGTCTAATTACATGCCTGAGCATTCATCAGCTGGTCGCTAGGTCGTATCTCTCCGGCGGAGACTCTGTCCTCTTTCTAACTGGCTGGAACCAGTTTCAATGTGTAGGTTAACTGAGGATTATACTTCATATATTCAAAACGCTTCTAGAAGACGTTACAGGGCGAATATAAATAGTCCATCACTTTAACACTTCATTACCGGTAGAACGACACAAGACATATTTTTTCCAACCCTGAATATAGTCGAATAACATTTCGCCTCATATAGAAACTTGAATTTTATATTAGCGCTTTAACCCTTTGAACCCTAGTCCCGCATATAGGCGTCCTTTTCAAACAGTGTACTTGTGAATAGTTCACTTGTCCTATGCAAACAGTGAAGACCCAGATCAGAGGGCTCCGAAAGGAGCCCTCTGATCAGGGTCTTCACTGTTTGTCATAATGCCAAACATTGACAAAAACAACCCTTAAAAGTCAGAAATGGACTAAACTAAAATGGAAACTGGGATTGTCCATTTAAAGTTTCAGGGAGGAAAGAGTTAAAGGGACGGTGAGATAAATAAGTTGACAAATTCAGCACTTTTAGTGTACAGTGCCCCCTCTCTATAACGACACCCATTGGGAGACAACAATGTGTTCGTTGTTCGGAGGGAGTTGTTCTAGGGAAGGAAATTGGCTTACATTTACAAACAGCTTGAATCCAGATCAGACGCCGCGTAACGCGGATTCAAACTATTTGTCACTTGTCATTAAGTTGTTTTCTATCAAAATGTCCATTATGTAACTTTGATCAAAAACAGCATACGACAATTTTAAGCAGACGGTATTGTAGCCATGAAAAGGTTGGACATTATGTTTTGTTTGGGGAACACTGACAATGGTCGTTGTAAGGAGGGAGTCGTTGTTGGGAGGACAGTTGAAGAGAGGGAGCACTTTTTATTAGTTTTCCCTCCCTGTAACAACTCCCTCAGATCAACACACATATGATGTGTATGCGATTTGATGCTGTTGTAGAAAGAGAGCATTGAAGTAATACAGCGGTAAACCTATATAATATACTATATAATATTATATAAATATTGGATGGCAGATGCGTGACATTCAAATTGTCAACCCGAGAAACAGCATGTCACCCCGAGGCGTAGCCGAGGGTGACATTCTTGTTTTCGAGGGTTGACAATTTGAATGTCACGCAAACTGACATCTAATATTTATTTTATTACACCGAGTTTATCAACCCTAGCTTTAGAATCGTCTCATTTGTATTTTGTAAAAGGTGTTGTGAATACCAATTTAGCGCGGACATGTACGTAACGCGGGAAACGACGTCGCCGTCTATGACGTCACATTGTTTATAATTATATTACAAGAAAGAAAGAAGAACGTTATGACAAGTAATTTGAAAAAACATCGTCTTTACATTGTCTAGGTGGCAAATATCCTCTTCCGAAATGGTGGCAAATCGTTAAGGAATGGACAAAAGGAAGCAATTTGTACAGAAAATGCCAAAAGTTGATTAGAAGTTACCACTCTTTAAAACGTTCCAATGTAGCCAATAGCGAAAGTCATGTCAATGCTGACAGTACGTTTTCGGACGGAGTAAAAAAGTAATGTCCTTTAGTGTGACGTCACAAAAAGAATATCATAAAGAGTGACAGTATATTTTGAATAGATGTAAAAGACATGTAAAATGTTAACTGTAGGTCTATGGAAATTTAACATTGTAACTCAAAGCGAGGTGTAATAAACAATTATATATACCGGTATACACTATAAAAACACAGCTGCTGAATCTGTAAAACAAGATATTTTATTACCTGACTCTCTATTTAAGTGAATATTAAGCATTTTTGACTGTTTTCCGAAATATTTACCAGACTGAGGCCAGCGGGCAACAGTTGACTGTTACATAGTACTGTTACATGCGCAAAAATGGTGCGCAAAACTTTTCTGCATCGCGGGACCAAATAAGGCGTCTTTATGATACAGATTTTTGTTTAAGGATCTAGCCTTTTCCGGAGTTGATCGGGTCATTTTTTCTCTCCCGAATAAACCCCTTAAAGGCTATATAGTTCTAGACCTAAAATTAAGAGTAACTCCGAATAAAATCGACAAACCGCTTGCAGATCTAACGCCTTCCTTTTTTTAAACACATTTTGACGTTACAAAAATAATGACGTCATATTATACATGACGTAATTTCGACAAAGTGTCAATCAATTTCAGTCCATAAGAAACAATAATAATTCAATCGTAATTGAAAGTATGAATATGTTAGACATCTTTTTTACAAAACAGTGATGTTCACATTCAGTTGTATTGAATTGAATTAAGATTAAATATACACGTAAGATCATCTCTAGAATTTATAAATACGTGTTGTTCAAATTTTGTATAGATAGATCTAGATCTAGCCATTCATTCAGCCTGGCTTAAATAGAGAGTCAGGTAATAAATCATTTGTTTGATAGTTACTTCGGGAACAGTCAAACCATTGTCCCTCGGTAGCAGGGAAGACCTTGAGAACTGTTGCCCTCGGCCGTTGGCCTCGGGCAACAGTTCTCAAGGTCTTCCCTGCTACCTCGGGTCAATGATTTGACTGTTCCCTCAGTACCTATGAAACAAATGTATACTATCCTATGTTTCTGACATGGCCGATTTACTTTAGAACATGATAGTTTATGACGGTAAAAAGGTAACAGGGTAGCATCGGATATATATTCATACACTTTCCTACTTGAGATACGCATAATCCTCGTGCAGCACGAGACTGCTGCGCCTACTTTACTGTATATTAAAACCATAATTTCCATTACAAACAGGTTGGAGCCAGATCAGACGCCGGGTGACTCTACTTGAGATAATGCATAATCCTCATGCAGCACGAGACTGCTGCGCCGACTTTACTGTATATTAAAACTATAATTTCCATTACAAACAGGTTGGAGCCAGATCAGACGCCGGGTGACCCGGCGTCTGATCTGACCCTAACCTGTTAGCCACTCAGATTAAAAAATAGTTAGCAATTTTTAAGAGTAATTTTCTACAGTTAAGTGTATTGCATTTTGCGCAAATGGGAAATAAAAATGTCTTCTTTACTGTACAATAAATACAGCTATCCGTATCCGTAGCTGGCTGTACGGAAATCATCGAGTACGATGATCATATCATGTAAAATATTTGAATATTTCAATCTAAAAATAACTCGGCCATCTCAGAAGAAAACATTAATACTAGTTTAATAGATCTAGTTTTACAGTTCACCATCTGCGTTTTATATAGAAAACTCACTAAGTGTACCGGGCTGCCATTTCTCCGGATTTTTTCTAAGTTATGGATTTTTATCCTAGCAGATGGTACATGTAGCTAAAACAGGCTGAACGTAAAGCCTTAATGCGCATTCTGCTTTACTTTCAATCTGTTTTAAGCAGGCATGTGTCTTCAAAACAAGAAACAGACTATGGGGTAAAGGTACGTTTAGTAAAATTGCATCTGAAAAATTGAAAATTTGAAATCTTAGGATTTTTATGATCAACTTTTGGCAGCCCTGAGTGTATATCATTCATTTGGTTGTAAAATACTGTTTTAAGAGCGTGCTTTGACTATAATAACTGTCTCCCTATTGTGACATTAAATAAATATCACATGTCTGACAGGATGACAGTAAAATTCTCAACGTTCGGGAAAATACTGTCAACGGAGGCGAAGTCGAGCTTGACAGTATTCTTCAAAAAATGACAATTTTACTGTCACCCTGTCAAGCATGTGATACCTATTTTATTATACAGAAGTTTTTACTGTAGTTATTCAGAACAATTCAGGATAACTTTATCACAAACCTTGTCGACTTTTAGGCAGCTATTTGTGAGCTACTACGAATTAGGTGCGAGGCCATTTCCGGGCGTTGATACAAGCCACAAAACAAATGGCAGAAAAGTGGGTCAAGTTGGTTTTTTGCATCAAAACAATAATTTTTTCACATAACTACCCCTGTTTTCTTTAGTAACCAACGATCATGAATATCTCAAACACGTGTGAGAAAATTTGATGAAGTCATTTTACGTCACTATTTATGAAAGGCATTATTGGAATTCTAAATAGGCATATTGCTTTAAAAAATAACTTACATTCGTTCAACTAGGTTATTTGATAAATCATTGCTTCCTCTCTACAACGGACCTCCCAAGCAAAGGCGTCTGCTTAGAATTGTCGCCTGCTGTTTTTCACAAAATTACATAATGGGCATTTTGACAGAAAAATCGTTACAACGAGTGACAAACAGCTTAAATCCATATCAGACGCCGCGTGACGCGGCGTCTGATCTGGATTCAAGCTGTTTGCAAATGTAAGCCAATTTATCTCCCTATAATGACTGCCTACGAACAACGCACGCGAGGTTTGTCTCCCATTGGGTGTCGTTGAAGAGAGGGAGCGCTGTAAGACTTTGTCACTCGCCCAGGCTAAAACATCAACTCATGACATATCCTATATTTCTCACATAACTACCCCTTATTTATATAGCGAACAACGATCACCACTATCCTTTACTCCAATATGTGTTCGATAAATGTGATGAAGTCACTCTAATGTTACTATTTATAAAGGCGTTAATTATTATTACTTCATTGGGATTTAAAAAAGCCTATTGTTTGAAAAACAAAAACTTGAATTCGTTGGTTATATGAGAAAAGAAATCTGTCACTTATCGATGTTTAAGACACGTTGATCTCAAACTCGTCTAGAATGGAAGCTTTATTAGGCTCGCTAAGGCTCGCTTAAGGTGGTTCGACAGCGGGCGGCCCGCATCTCGAGTTCCGGAAATGCTGATGACTTTCACCTGATATTTGCGGCACGTGTTTATAGTAGTAAATTTAGATAAAGAAAAGTTTGATCTTTAACAAATTGTCCAATTTTATTGACTAGTCAATTCATAACGCAGTGATCAAAGGACAGGCTATGTTTAGTCTAGTAATAATGAATAATATCAGATGCAAGTATAGTCAAGTGACAGCTAAATTTGTGAGGATTTATAGCCTATATAACAGACAGCAGCTTAACACAGGACAAAAGTAATGCTAAAAGATAGATCCTAAAGGAGCTTTTATGCATTACTTTTGTTATGCATTAAGCAGTCACTTGCCTTTAAAAATATACAGGCTACCGTATTCAATGGTCCCTTGTTACAGGTTTGACTTATGGTATTATTTAGAGCTGACGGCATTTTAAAGTTGAACTCAAGGGAGGTTATTCGTTTTGTGTTAACATTTTGTCAGAATTTCAGGAAATCACGTATAAAATGTAAATTCTACTGTAGATTTTCATTAAATTTTTGTCACTAGTAGCATTAAGTTATATCTATCTAATAAGAGAAAATTAGAATATGTTAAACAGCTAGAATTTTGTTAATTTGAGATTTTCAGAATTTGACTTTTTTAAAATATTGATATTTCCAGAAAATATGTCATGAAATACTTTTGTTTGCCCAATTTCTTATAGTCTGTGTACAGTTTACTTGAATGTACAGAAATTATTGAGTTATATCATTCTATAAAGAAAATATTCCTGTTTATTAAAAAAGGAGCTTTTCTCGACAAAAGGTCCTGTCAGAAAAAAACGGCACTGTAACTTGTTTTTATCTTAACGATTTTTCACTCTCCATTTGGTATATTTCACTTTAATCATGGTTTCAAAGAATTCTTACACAGAATAAGCTGACCCGCGAACCACCTTAATACTATTTCAATTCTAGATTCGTTTTAGATCAGATTGTCTTAAACATCGACTCATGGCAAAACTTAAAGTCTCGTTGGGGAACTGTGGTATGGGTTGTGGTTAGTAAGGATTCTTTATGGGGAGGGTCGTTGTACAGTACTGAAACTTATTAAATTAATTTGATAATCGCAAGCGAATTGCCATCGAATTGCCATCGAATCGGGCGCTTCAAAAAACAAATCCTACGCATGAATATTTTTACGCGAATTTTCCGAAGCGGTTTTGACAAATATGGAATCGAAAAAAATAACGGAAGCATATGTGCGAACATTTGTGAGATACACTATTCAAGAAAACTTATCCGAGGGTAAAGTTACTATTTTGAATCGCAAGCGAATTGCCATCGAATTGCAAGCGAATCGCAAGCGAATCGCAAAAAGTGTTAATTTAATAAGGTTCAGTACTGTAGGGAGGGCGATTTGTATAAAGTAGAGGCGCAGTGGGCATTTGTTTTAAATGTACAACTTTCCAGATAACTCACGTAAAATCAGTTTGAATTTATCTTAGATATTGGAATATTTAGAAAGTTTAAAAATCTTCTTCCCCAAAATCACTAGCCAGATTTGATTAGTATAATAGCAGACAAAATGTAAACGTGACCCTCTATCAAGATTGTTCAAATAATAAGTGCAGTCGAATCCCTCCAGACAAGAATATCTAAATACGGGATTTCTCTCTAAACCGGACAACACTTTGGTCCCGTTTCGAATAATTTTGTATGTTAACCCATTACAGTGGAGAATCTGTTATTCTTTCCCAATAAACGCGTTTACGCTAAAACTATTATTTGCAGTGCAAACAGTTTGGAGCAAGATCAGACGCCGGGTAACCCGGCGTCTGATCAGGCTCCAAACTGTTTGCCACCAAGATAAACAAGAATTATCAGAATTGTCCAAAAGTTGTTCTTTTCTACGTTTTAGTGCTTTGCGTTTGCGTACGTTTGCGTTTAAACGGGAAAGAATAACATATTCTCCACTGTACACGATAAAAACGCCACTTTACGTCTTAGATTTATTTCAATACTGAACAGAATACATCCATAAATATGTATCATCAGAAACAATTTATATAGCCTAGTAGACAATAGCTTAAAGCATGTTGAAAGAATAGCTGAAGGCGAATTCTGCTTTACTTTCAACCTGCTTTAAGTGGTGAGTTATCTTCCATACTTAAAATAATATAAGGGGTAATTGGTTAAAACCCCTCTAAAGTGGAAACCCCTCTAAACCGGAAACTTATGTTGGCCCAACACATGTCCGGTTTAGAGGGGTTTGCACTCAGTATAACAGAACGTTTCCTCAGGTGAGCAATATAGGGCCACCATGACCCTCTTGTCTTACTATTCATATTGTGTCGCGATGCTGTAAAACCTCAATCAACCAATCTTATATCCCAGACTTCATTATACATGTATGAATGTTACAGAACGTATATCAGACGGGCCAACTCGCCATACATTTAAAATTTAAACTCACTTCCAATGTATACTATACTACGTATGTTTATCACTCATACAGCGTTCCCTCGTTACAACGTCTCTCCCAACAACGACTCCCTCCTTACAACGACCCTTGCCCAAATTCCCTAAACGGAACAATTATGTCTAACGCTTCTACTGCTGCAACATGGTCTGCACACAATTGTCCTCTGCTGTTTTTCTCAAAGTTACATAATGGACATATTGACAGCAAACAGTAACGACGAGTGACTAAAAGTTTGAATCCAGATCAGACGCCGCGTTAAGCGGCGTCTGATCTGGATTGAAGCTGTTTGCAAATGTAAGCAAATTTCCCTCCCTATAACGACTCCCTCTGTACAACAAACATAGTTTGCATCAAAACAATATTGTTTTCACATAACTACACCTCTTTTCTTTAGTAACCAACGATCATGAATATCCTTGTCTCAAACACGTGTGAGAAAATTTGATGAAGTCATTTAACGTCACTATTTATGAAAGGCATTATTGGAATTCTAAATAGGCATATTGCTTTAAAAAATAACTTCGTTCAACTAGGTTATTTGATAATACATTGCTCCCTCTCTACAACGGCCCTCCCAAGCAAAGGCGTCTGCTTAGAATTGTCGCCTGCTGTTTTTCACAAAATTACATAATGGGCATTTTGACAGAAAAATCGTTACAACGAGTGACAAACAGCTTGAATCCAGATCAGACGCCAAGGCTAAAACATCAACTCATGACATATCCTATATTTCTCACATAACTACCCCTAATTTCTTTAGCGAACAACGATCACCAATATCCTTACTCCAATATGTGTTAGATACATTTGATGAAGTCACTCTAATGTTACTATTTATAAAGGCGTTATTACTTCATTAGGATTTTTTAAAAAGGCCTATTGTTTTAAAAACAAAAAATTGAATTCGTTGGTTATATGAGAAAAGAAATCTGTCACTCGTCGATGTTTAAGACAAGTTGATCTCAAACTCGTCTAGAATTGAAGCTTTATTAGGCTCGCTAAGGCTCGCTTAATAATATTTCAATTCTAGAGTTGTTTTAGATCAGATTATCTTAAACATCGACTCATGACAGAACCTAAAGGTCTTGTTGGGGAACTGTGGTATGGGTTGGGGTTAGGAGACATTCATTGTGGGGAGGGTCGTTGTAGGGAGGGTGAATGTTATAAAGTAGAGGCGTAGTGGGCATTTGTTTTAAATGTACAAATTTCCAGATAACTCACGTAACATCGGTTTGGTATTTTTCTTGTATATGGGAATACATAGAACGTTTAAAGTTCCTAAACCACTAGCCGGATTTGATCAGTACAATAACAGACAAAATGTAAACGTGACCCTCTATCAAAATTGTTCAAATAATAAGTACAGTCGAACCCCTCCAAACAGGAACCTCTAAATACGGGATTTCTCTCTAAACCGGACAATACGTTGGTCCCGTTTCGAATCCCTTTGTATTTTAACCCATTACACGATAAAAACGCCACTTTACATCTTAGATTTATTCCAACACTGACTAGAATACATTCATAAATATGTATCATCAGAAACAGTTTATATAGTAAAGTAGCTTAAAACATGATGAAATAATAGCTGAAGGCGAATTCTGCTTTACTTTCAACCTGCTGTAAGTGGTGAGTTATCTTCCATACTTAAAAAAATCTATGGGTAATTGGTTAAAACCCCTCTAAAGTGGAAACCACTCTAAACCGGAAACTTATGTTGGTCCAACACATGTCCAGTTTAGAGAGGTTTGCACTCAGTACAACAGAACGTTTCCTCAGATGAGCAATATAGGGCCACCATGACCCTCTTGTCTTACTATTCATATTGTGTTGCGATGCCATAAAACCTCAATCAACCAATCTTATATCACAGACATCAACATATGAATGTTACAGAACGTATATCAGACTGGCAAACTCGCCATACATTTAAAATGTAAACTTACTTCCAAGGTAAACTATACTACTGTAACGTGTACTGGGCCGACTGTAAAACCTGTCGGTCACCCATCCAGGTACTAACCGCACAGGACGTTGCTTAACTTCGCAACCGAGACAAACGCTTAGAAAATCTGGCTATAAAAGCCGGCTTCCACAGTCAGACTGTAGAAGTGTTTATATACCGTCCATTTCCGTCACATTTCTCCCCCTTTTCTCTTGACTTCGCTCCGAAGTCACCCTGCTCACATGGCAGTCCTAAGGGCAGTGACAATGCGACATGGATCCGGGGATGATGGTGATGTCATCCCATATCCCACCGCTGCCACCATTTTTAACGTGCAAACCGAGAACCCAGCAACAACAAACTCTGTCGGTGCAAAGCTTAAGCTCACATCAAGAGATGTTTATTGCGCTATATAATTGACTCACTTCCCAACCTACAACGGTTAGGGAAGCCTCATTTGCATATACCAACGTACCTCGTACGTTACATAGTCTCGTCCCGAGACTTGGACCCTGGGAGAACCGTGGGTAAGGCAACTCCGGTCTGGTAGTTGTCATTATCCCACCGCTGCCACCAAATTTGTAACGTGTACCGGGCCGACGGTCCGGTCACCCATCCAGGTACTAACCGCACAGGACGTTGCTTAACTTCGCAACCGAGACAAACGCTTAGACAATCTGGCTATAAAAGCCGGCTTCCACAGTCAGACTGTAGAAGTGTTTATATACCGTCCATTTCCGTCACACTACCTGTGTTTATCACTCATACAGCGTTCCCTCGTTACAACGGCTCTCCCAACAACGACTCCCTCCTTACAACGACCCTTGCCGAAATTCCCTAAACAGAACAATTATGTCTAACGCTTTTACTGCTGCAATATCGTCTGCACACAATTGTCGTCTGCTGTTTTTCTCAAAGTTACATACTGGACATATTGACAGCAAACAGTAACGACGAGTGACAAAAAGTTTGAATCCAGATCAGACGCCGCGTTAAGCGGCGTCTGATCTGGATTGAAGTTGTTTGCAAATGTAAGCACATTTCCCTCCCTATAACGACCCCCTCCGTACAACAAACATAGTTTGTGTCTCCCACTGGGTGCCTTTGTAGAGAGGGAGCACTGTATACCAGTATATCGATTTCTATATTCTTTTATTGGTTTCTTAAAAGTATGATTTGTTACGAATTTAAGTTGCTTTAACAGTATTTCGGTCATATATCCAGACGTCAAGCTGTTGCGTTTATGAGCTTCAAGTCTACTTAATATTGGCTATAAACATTGCCTTACTTGTTTTAAGGTCAGTAATATAGGACAACAACGCTCACGCACGCGCATGCGTGCCCTTCTCCTTAATCCTTTCCCCATAGAAGCGCCTTTTAGCACATTTAACTTATTCATCCACAGAAGAAAATAGTTCCAATTACAGTCATGAATAGGTATTATTTGAAATAATTTCTATATTCTAGCAGATACTATCTTAAAGTAGCCTGAAAGTAAAGCAGAATGAGCTAAAGGCGCATTCTGCTTTACTTTCAACCTGCTTTAAGTGGACACATATAATCAATACTAGACACAGGCTATGAGGGAAATGGTTAAAACATTCATTATATACGTTATATACGCCAGTATCCCTTTACAACCGTTATTCGAACACAACCAAAAATCGAACACCTGAATCATTTCACGTGACATCTATAGTTACAAAAAAATTTGCATAACCGCGCGTGACATTTTGACAGTAACACAGGTAGAAATGTCAAGAACACAAAGTCGGCAAAAAAGATCAGTAAATAAGTGAAAGGGCATTTGTTGAACTTATCTGACTAAAAATATTGTATTTACATCCCAACTTTCCCAATGCATAATTTGGCCACAAACTACATTTTCTGTTATCAAAAATGACCAGTGGTGTATCGGCTGCAAAACTTTTACTTTACCTCATTCCTAATGGTCCGGATAAATAATATTGAGGGTTCAGACCACTAAATTTGATAAAATCTCAAACTAGGGGTCCTTATCACTTTTTTCACTTTTTTTTATTTCCTAATTGTGTTTCATAAAACAATTAACAGGGAATAAACAAAATATTTGTTTATCTTACAGGTTCCAGTACACTAGTTTTATTTAGAAAAATATGTTTAACAACTTTTAAGACATTTCTTCTTTGTTTTAGATGCATTCCACATCAACAGGGAGACCCTTCTAATGCCCTGTCTGTAGCCAGTAACAATGGATACCTTATGTCTAAACTACTGTAAATTACATGTAAAAAAGTTGACATTTACTTTTTATGAGGTTACGTACTCTTGTTTTATGTTTTATCTGACATTTTATGAACAAACACTTACCCAGGGCTACATATAGTAAAATTTGTGTGGTGTCAAACCTGCTGTTCTAATTTAGGTTGGCATTCGACTGAGAATGAGGTAAGAGGGCCACTTTGCTTTGTTTACATAGTTAGAGAACCGATTTTAGTTGCAATAACTTATCCATCGTATTATAATTTGAAAATAACCAGTTTATCCAGTATCCATGCAAAAAATAACTTTTATTCACATAGAAATTTGTAATTGACTCGAAGGTGTTCGAATAATGGTGGTACCGGGATACATTTGGTCTATCTAAATATTCGAAGCATTCCAAGAAAACTGGTTTCAATTCAAATTCAATTTAAAGTTTATTGTGATACTTAGGCCACCGGCCCATACACAATATAGTTACAATTATATATACTACAATCATATACATGGTGTGGTTTATTAACCCTTTCACTCGCCATGACGCAATAAAACGCATGTGCAAACAATTTGGGTCCTGATCAGACGCCGCTTAACCCTTTAACTGATAGCCTATTTCTAGTATTGAAATTAGGTGACTACTTAAAGCAGGTTGAAAGTAAAGCAGAATGCGCCCTAAGGCGCATTCTGCTTTACTTTCAGCCTGCTTTAAGCTATTAACTGCTAGAATAAGGAAGGTATTAAATATGACACATATTCATTCCGGTATAATTTGGAACTATTTTCTTCAGCGGATGAATAAAATGAATGTGCTAAAAGTCGCTTCTATGGGGTAAAGGGTTAACGCTGCATCTGATCAGGACCAAACTGTTTGACACTCTTTGCACAAATTTCGTCCGTCAGATTGCCTTAAATCTTACTTTGAAAAGATATAGCAGACAACACCATTGAAGCATACGACACTACACTTTATGGCGGTGATGGGGTAAAAAGACTCCCGACAATTTTGATCATAAAAGAGTTACGGTACACCTCACTGAATTTAACATAATATGGAATAGGCAAAGCCTATAAGCGAGCACTGCTAAACCACAGGGGACCGTCACAATAGAAGTCTGAACCCCAAAAGAAAAAAAATGTATAGACACTAGATATATAGACTTTGTATACATTTTTTTCTTCTTTTGGGGTTCAGACTTCTATTGTGACGGTCCCCAGTGTGCTAAACCATCTTCAGAAAGCAAAGAATGAAGATTGTAACAAAATAGTATACCAAATAAATACGATTATGCGTAAATACATGTTTTATATATCTACTTAAGATAATAAAATTTAACAATAATTTAGCTACATGTAATGTATTATGAAATAAACAAGTGCAGCTGTACATTTGGAGCAAATTAAGAATATGTTTCCATTAATGGTTGCTCCATTAGACTAACCTTTGAACAGAATGACACTTACCCAAACCCTATTCCTACTGAATGAGAGTCAAATTGATTTAAGAAAGGCTACGGTGGAATTAGCCTTTTTGGTTATTTTATTAATGTTGAAACCCCCTCTCAGGTCTTGTGATATTGTCACGCATAGGTAAGGGTTCTCCTGGACCTGCTTTAGGATTTGGTTGTCTAGGGTGTAGAAATGACTGGATCTGTTATTGACACTCATGAGGTAGCACTTTTTGGCATTGAAACGCATACCCTATGTCGAGGCCCAGGCCTCCAGCCCACTCAAGTCCCTCTGTAGCACGTCATGATCCTCCTGACTCCAGATTGTTCTGTACAGAAGGCAGTCATCTGCAAACAGCCAGACTTGCAATTTAACGGAGTCAAGTAGGTCATTGATGTGACAGAGGCACAGGAGAAATTTAAGGTGATTTGATTCGGGGATCTATCCATTGAAATAAACTGGCAGTTTGTCGTTATATTTTCTTTGGTGAGTCTGTGTTTGTTTTTGTTGTTTGTTTTATTTAGATGATCTAAGAATTAGAAGTATGTACATGTTCATACTTGTTTTTATCTTCATTCTTGTAAATTTCAAGAAATATTACTCTGAATTGAATTTATTTGAAAGCCAGAATTAATTTCAATCAGGTGTAACTAAGGATGTATATGTACTTCATAAGTTCATAGTCTACTAGCTAAGACCAAATGTGGTATTGGTCACATTTACATTGCGTTTTAGAATATGATAAAGGTGATTAAACAAGTGGACCAGTCTCAAAAACTGCCTTTAAGGTCAAATTTAACAGACTTCTATATTCTGATCGGTCAATAATTCTGTGATTGTATGAATATTTTGCTTTGAAGGGAGATATAGAGAAAACTGGACACTTACATTTGAGTTTAACGAGATACCATTTGATTTTTTCAGGTTTAATGGCTCTAGAAAAGTGGATATACATTATTAAGATAGACAGTGATGTGCTTGATGGAAAAGACTCAATTTTGGCCATGTACCAGAGTGACCAAAAATTTACCTTCACTACCAGTTTGCTGCACAGATCTTATATACTTATATAGATATCTAATAGTTACTTCGTTTTTTGTAAACTGCATTTTGTGTAAGAGAAATAAAAATATTTATTTGCAAATTCTATTGTTTTATTTTCTCCCAATGTCAAATGAAATCTATTTAAAACTGGAACGTATTTTTGAGAAAAGCAGATGTCTCCCCTGTATTCCCCTATCCCGAATAATTTCAGTCAAAATCTATTTTAATAATTGATCATGTGATCTTTGACCTCAAATGCAACCCCATTCATCCCCTCATCATAAGCAACCAGTGCACCAAAAAATGGACATTAGAACGAAAGGTATTGTCCGTATACCAAAGGAAAATCAAAAATTCTATTTTTAGTAACAGATCATGTGACCTTTGACCTCAAATGCAATCGACTGCATCCCCTTGTCATTAGTAACAAGTACACCAAAAATGGACATGATTTCTCTATAAGAAAACAAGTTATTGTCCAGAAACCAAAGCGTGACAGACAGACGGACAGGCATAAGTTTGGGAGCTATTTATATAATAGCATGTGTTAAAGATGTAAATCAAATAAGTAGTTATCTGTATAAGTAACTAAAATAAAAGATGGCCAAATATTGAACATAAAAAAGATGTCACTGGCTAAGAAGTGTACCATAAATAAATACTTTATAGGTTTTTGCCAATAATTTACTCTCACTTAGTGACTCTTGAATATTCTTTTTGAGCCTGATTAGGGTTAACACTGTACATGAACAGAATTCAAGTCGATATCCATGTTAAAAAACGTTTAATTTTCTGATATGTAAATTTGACATGATAAAGAAAAAAAAAGTAAAACTGCGCCGAAACAACTGAGGTCGAACCTACACAGGACCGAAAAGATCCGGAATCTATAAATAGAACGTAAATATTTTATGAGTATATTGGTTTTGAAACAATGGTTAAAGCACGAAATAATACATTCCGTTGTTAACGGGACAAAAAAAACGTAGAGTTTTTATGACGGAAAGATATCTCTCATAACTAACGAGTACGGCCACGGAACCTTTCGTTATTCGACTGGAGAACGAAGGCGTTCCGATCGTCCGGTGATGGAGCGCAGGTTTTATACACCGCCACATCCGGTAATCGGAATACTCTTTTGGAGGTAAAAAAATCGAAAGACAGCTTCCGGGTGACAGGCGAGATTGAATTGCAACACTGGTCAACTGTATTTCAAGTAAAAAGAGTGTTAGAGTAAACGTGTAAAAATCTTTAAATTAGATACAGAACCAGTCCTTGAAAATATTTTAGCAAGTAGATCCGCCGGAAGAAAAATATTTTAGCAAGTAGATCCGCCGGAAAACGGAATGTGACAGCTGAAAATCAATTCAATGTACAGGTAAAAAAACAAGTGAAATTAGTTTGAAAATGACCCCTTACCATAAATGCTTCGCTTTTCGCGAAAATGGCCCTCCGGGCCATTTTCGCGAGCGTGCTCGCTATCAATGTACAGTGTTTTCTCACCAGCGGCCCTCCCGACAACGCACCCTCCTTACAACGACGCTTGTCGCAATTCCCTAAACGGGACAATGACGTCTAACGCTTTTTACTGCTGCAATATCGTCTGCTTAAAATTGTCGTCAGCTGTTTTCTCTCTGTAACATATAAGTGGAGATTTTGATAGAATACATATAATGACGAAAGACAAACAGCTTGAATCCATACCAAACGCCGCGTTATCCCTGGATTGCAGCTGTTTGCAAATGTAAGTCAATTGTCCTCACTATAACGACTCCCTCCGAACAACGCACACAATTGTTGTCTCCCTTTGGGTGACGTTGTAGAGAGGTAGCGCTGTATTACTCTGTAATACACATGGCGGCTGATGTCACGTATCAATATTTAACACTCAAAATCAAATTATTCCGGAGAATTTACTCTTTCACCGCTTTATTGTCGCCTGCTTCAATATTGTTGTCTGCTAGACACGTTTCAAAGTTAAATCGAAGGTTGTATGACTTAATGATATCGACAAAAGTGTTAAACAAGTTGGGTCCTGATTAGACGACGCATTACGCGGCGTCTGATCAGAACCCAAACTGTTTACAAACGCGCTTTATGGCGCCATTGAAAGAGATATAGTTAAAGCCACTATATTTCTCCCACATAATCAGAATCGAACATTTGTCTAACATGAAATTTATGTCACTATCGTTACGTATCGTAATCGTTCCATATAAAAAGAAGTAATACGTGGTGATATTTGAAGCAATTTTGCTAACGAACGGTGGAATTTGTGGAAACAAGTAATCAAGTTTGTTTACTTTTGAATAGCGACGAAAGTTTACTGACATATTCGGTAAAGCTCATTTGCATATTGCTATACAACAAGTCGAGCGGCTTTCAATCAAAGAGAGACAACTCCTACGAGGTATAAGTTCGGCCGCAAAATGTTACACAAACTGATGCAATGTATACACATTGTCACGGCCGAATCAGTCACGTGACCTTTATGCAATCGTTCGAGAGTTCTCGGAACCATCCCGCAGTCTTATTTGTAAACAAACCCGCTTATAATGTAAACCAACACGATAAGAATTCGACACATTTAGGTAGGGTTCTTTACGAAGTGGGTGCATATGTCAGGTTTCTTACACCCAATTTCATTTAGTTTTAATACATAGAAAATGCACACATATAAGAAATTGCGCGTTTTAAACATCAATTTGGGCGGGATTGTGCCTTTAAGTTCAACGGATATTATATTCACAGAAGAGACTACTCAACATTTTCAGAGGGACAATTACTATTCTTTAGAAGAGAGCGTATGTCATCATGGAAATGCCCTAAATACAAACTCTATGGACAGGAATATACAATTATCTTTATATGTAATGTTTAAAGACCACCATTATCTCCGACTTCATTTTGAACTGATTTTAATCAGACGATGGAAAATGTGCATTTGAATGGGGACCAAATTGATATTTTAAAACATTTAGTCAAATTTCTATTCTAGTTTTATATTCATGCATTATCTTGATGGTGTCTATGTGAGTATTGTGAGTAAGTTTCATGAAGGTTGAGCAAAAATATGGTCCATATAGTGTTCAGAGGTCTTTTCTTTGATTAAACATACTGATCTACCTATTAGTCCGTCAAAACCCTTATTCATAACTGACCTAGAGGATTCATATATAAGTATTCTCAGTTAGTTTCCCGGCGTCATCAATTATTGCATGTCTGGGAACTTACGGTTTCTCAGAAGAAGATTTTATTGAGTTTTCTTATATATGTATATTAAAGAAGCAGATGATATCTGGTCAAATACTCAAACGTGTTACTTTTATGAAAATGTGTACAGCTCAAAACATCAGAGAGTGGTGGTCGAAAAAAATGGTATTACTTCATTTAACCCCTTCACTGCCATGACGTCGTTTATTTGAAACAATTGACTTCGGCTTATATTTCTCAAATTTTAATTTGAGGTATGTTGACATATAAGATATTGAAACGAGTGGTAAATCGTTTGGATCCTGATCAGACGCCGCGTGACGCGGCGTCTGTTCAAGATCCAAACTATTTGGAAATGAGCATTAACTCGGGGTAACTATGGCAGTGAATATGTTATGTTTTGTCTTTGATTCCTAAAGCAGTGATATTAGTAAATGTCAAACATTAAAGGGAGGCAAATCTAGAAAATACTGATATCGTAAAGCATAGGCATTTGTCTCTCTTAGAAAGAGTTCTTTGTTCTGTGTATGCTTGGTGAAGCTTGACGTCACAATGACGTGTGTTCAGCGGCCATTCAAACATAGAATTCATACAAAATGCCATTGATTGCGGCAAGGCCAATATACTGTTGCTTTCGAAACTTACACTAGCTTCTTGGGCCCGTCGAATGAAACGTCGCTCGACATCTATTGTCGTAAGTCAGATTCTAAAATTATTATTTATTTATTTCTCTATCTGCAGTGGAGAAAACGTTATTCTTTCCCAATAAACGCGCTTACGCTAAAACTATTGTTTGCCACCAAGATAAACAAGAAATATCACAATTGTCCAAAAATTGTTCTTTTCTACGTTTTAGCGTTTTGCGTTTGCGTACGTTTGCGTTTAAACGGGAAAGAATAACAGATTCTCCACTGTAATCCTGTCCTGTGACATCTCTTCGGAATTGTCTTTGCAAGACAATTCCAAAGAGATGTTGCAAGACAGGATAAGAGTTAGATATAGGAACTTAGGTGTGTTTAACAGTTTTTAATTACGACCCATGTAATCGTACGACATTTCGTAAGACGGACCCCTGAATTCTTTACATAGCAACTGACCTCCAAATGGCCATTGGATTTTAAGTACCACTGACTTACAAATTGCTACTGGTCTAAAGAAAAAGTCCATTATTTAAAAAATGTCACAGATTCCTAATACCCAAACTGTTTACTTACAGGAATTTCGATATAAAACAAAACAAAAATTGAACAGTTAGACCAGGCGCCCCTTAGATCCCAAATCGACAAAGCCAACATATAAGCATGACAGAATCCAGTGGGCGCAAAAGGTTCACAACTTCACATACTACATTGCCTGGACTTACAATTAGCCTCAATATAGCTTAGTGCCTCACAGTAGTAACAGCGTCACTTTACGGGCACATTCCAATGACGCAATATGATGTAATAGACCACATTCCAATGACGTAACATTGCATAACTTGACCTACTTTCGGTGGCGTGGGTAACATTGCATAACTTGACCTACTGTCGGTCGCGTGGGTACTATGACATAATTTGACCTACTTTCGGTGGCGTGGGTACTAGACATAACTTGACCTACTTTCGGTGGCGTGGGTATTATGGATGAAGTTCATTGAAGGGCGTCACAGGTATTTGTCGATGGCAGGGCGGCCATATTTGATGTTCGCGCCATATTGGGTGTTCGCGGAGGTAGAGCGGCCATGTTGGATTTTTGCGCCATATTGGATTGACACGGATGTTCGCGCCATATTGGATCAGAAGCTAAACGGTAATACAGATAGGTCTACACGGTATGCAGAGCTGACTTGTATACTGGTAGGTGTTTGCGATTATGGAGGGTCAAATCTTCCCTACCAGATATAACAACACGACTTCTATAGATAATGACAACAACAACAACAACGACAACAACAACAACAACAACAACAACGACAACAACAACGACAACAACAACAACAACAACGACAACAACGACAACAACGACAGGACAACATAAGAGCATGTATGACTTTTACTACTACTACTGATGCCGCTACTACTACTTCTTTTATAACCATTATTATCATTTTAACTAACTACAACTACTAACAACAACAACACGACTTCTATAGATAATAATAACAACGACAACAATACTATTACTACTACTACAATAAATAAAAAGGAACATTAAAACACTACTAAAAGTACTATTACAAGTAAGAGGTATCTCGGTCTACGATGTGTACTCTCTGACGTCCCTCGCTCAAATGACTGAGATAACCTTAATGCGCATGTACATGACGCTGCTTGCGCATGCGCAGGTAGAGGGTGTATAGCTATTTTAAGAATGACATCATAGCTATTTAGAACTGGACATGTTCAGACACGCAGACAAATACGCTGATCTCTGGAAAGACACGGTATCTACAAACATTATTGATTTTCGATACAGAATGTCTGATCAACAGATAGAATGGTTGTCATGGAGATGAATACCTTTAGGTCTATACCTGTAAGAAATATCGATTTTCCCAACCTAATGCAAGCGCATTTGCCCCGAGGGTAATATGTACAGCAATCAATATTTAGCTGACCTGTCGAAGCAGTAGAGACCCAATAACCGAAATAAGTGTGCTAAATGTACTCACATAGTGGTGTCTGCAAGTTACGCGTCGTCTGCTCAGGGTCCACCCTGTTTGACAATCATGTCTGATAAGAAGAGGCCTAGTAATACGGCGTCTGATTAAAGATCAAAACTATTTGAATAACTGTTTTGCCCCTACTTGTCATATGAGAAATATCTAATTTATACGTTTAATCCATTGAACCCTAGAAACACAAAGAAACGCCGAGTAACCCTGCGTCTGATTAAGATCAAAACTATTTGAATAACTGTTTTGCCCATACTTGTCATATGAGAAATATATATTTATACGTTTAACCCACTGAACCCTAGAAACACAAAGAAGACGCCGAGTAACTCTGCGTCTGATTAAAGATCAAAACTATTTGAATAATTGTCTGACCATACTTGTCATATTAGAAATATATAATTTATACGTTTAACCCACTGAACCCTAGAAACACATATATGTGTTATTAACAAACAGTTTACTTGTAGACAGTAACCTCTTTAACGTTTAGACAAAGGCAAACAGCCTCTCTACAGCCCTCTGATCAAGATATATACTGTTTCCATAGGGCAAGTGTACTCTTTACAACTACGCTGTAAATGAGGAGTAGATTAGTCGTTAGGGTTGACCCGGTATCTGGATCCAAACTGACATTCAATTACTGTATGTTACCCCTATTTTGCGGAAAACTGTCGTCTGCATTTATTTTTTTCAAAGCAAATGAACAAAGTCAACAGTTTGGACCCTATTCACATCACATATGTCGTTTCCAATTAATACAGAAAGACAACGTATCTACAAACATTATTGATTTCCGATACAATATGTGTGATCAACTGATAAAATGGTTGTCATGGAGATGAATGCCTTTAGGTTTTTATTGACATCCATAAAAAATCAATAACGATGTATTGAAAAAGCACTTTAAATTCCTTAAATATGTCGTCCGCATTTTGTGTTTTCATCTGCATGATGTGTCCTCTGTCTCTCCGTCGGTCTATATATCTTTCTGTATCTTGTCTGTCTCTCTGCCTGTCTGACTCTGTTTCCCTTTTTTCTTTCCTAGCAAGTTGCTGTCTACTTAAACTTACGTCTGCATTAATTTCAATTTGTAAGGACACGTACACGCGTCTCTCCAGCCCTCTGATCAAGATATATACTGTTTACATAGGGCAAGTGTACTCTTTACAAGTACACGGTTTACATAGGGCAAGTATACTCTTTACAAGTACATTGTTTACATAGGGCAAGTGTACTCTTAACAAGTACACTGTTTACATAGGGCAAGTGTACATTTTACAAGTACACTGTTTAGATAGGGCAAGTGTACTCTGTACAAGTACACTGCAAATGAGGAGTAGATTGGTCGCTAAGGTTGACCCGGTATCTGGATCCAAACTGACATTGAATTACTGGATGTTACCCATATTTTGCGGAAAACTGTCGTCTGCATTTTTTTTTTTCAAAGCAAATGACCAAAGTCAACAGTTTGGACCCGGGTCAAATCACATATGTCGTTTCAAATTATCACAGAAAGACAACGTATCTACAAACATTATTGATTTCCAATATAATCTGTGTGATCAACAGATAGAACGGTTGTCATGGAGATGAATGCCTTTAGGTTTTTATTGACATCCATGAAAAATCGATAACGATGTATTGAAAAAACACTTTAAATTCCTTAAATATGTCGTCCGCAATGTGTGTTGTCATCTGCATGTTGTGTCCTAACGACAACAACAACTACTATTACTACTACTGTTACTAATTCTGCTGCTGCTGCTACTATTTCTTTTATTATCATTATTCAATACTACTAACACTACAACAACTACAACTACTAACAACAACGCTACTAATGCTACTACAACTACTAACGACAACAACACGACTGTTAGTAATAACTAAATAAAACAATTACTACTACTACTACTACTACTACATTTGCTATTATTACTATCATCATAAGTAGCTACTCTTACTGCAAATTATGCTACTACAACTACTAACAACAACTACTCATCCTACTACTACTATAGATATTATTATCATTAACAACGACGACGACAACAACAACAACAACGACGGCAACAACAACAACAACTACTACTACTACTTCTATTACTACTACTTCGACTACTCATAATCTCGGTTTAAATGAGATGTTGCATATTAGTAGAAGGGCCAACTCAATAAAAGGGCCTTAAATTTGATTCTTTTTTAACCCATCTAGTATAAAATATTTGACATTCGAATAGTTCAGACCTTGAGGCTTTAATTTATGGTGGATGCCAGATCTGGAAGTGGTGCAGATTTTTTTAAACAAGGGCTATAACTCTTACATCAGATTTAACATTATGTCATACATATAGTAACTATTTGCTATAATCAGCACGCATGGTTTCCGATTTGCATGAAACTTACACTATTTGCACCTCTTTACATGAAATGGGAAATAATACCAAAAAAACTTAGTTCCGGTCTCCGGTTGCCATAGTAACGGGAAAACATTATTTTCCCCTAAAATCAGTGTTTTTGGTTAGTTAAAAACATCAAATTCATGGCATTTTCAGACAAAAATGTACAAGTTTTAGATACAATGACATCTGAAAATTGAAATATGACATACATTTGTATTGACAATAAAATAACATTGTAGCTTTCAGCTCTGATCGGTTCACAAGTGCAAGGTTTATGGGTCAAAATACTGAAAGCAAGAATTCATTATTCTTGTCGGTACAGAAAGTTTGTGAATCCTTGCCGATCATAATTGATTATCAGTAGCAAATATTTTTTATTACTGTTCTGGATAAAAAGAAAACTTTGGGATTGCGGTTGCTAAGTAGGTAACCATGAAAACGAAACTATAAACATTTCAATGCAGTGTCGCCTATTTAACTGAGCTGTTATGATTGCTTGAAATGAACCCGGACCACTCTTTAATGGCTACTACCACAAAGTGTAGCGTTAAAAAAGCAATAGAAGACAAAACATGCAGATATTACTTGGTAACTATGGTAACATCTGACAAAAGAACATACATGTAATTTTATTTCACTGGAAATGTGTGTCAAGTTTAGACATTTGGCACCCAATATATAGCAAACTATCAGAATCCTTGCACAGTTACTTTAATTAGTTTTATTATAATGTCTGCATATAAACATTGTCATATACAGATTTGCTTTTGGCCTGAAAATGATAATCGGTAACCATAGCAACCACTTATAGCAATTGTTAAGTAAGAGCATTATATTGAAAATATGAGAGGTATCCTAGCATTTTTGAAAGTCAAAGTAAAACAACCTGTAACAACCATTGAACATGTACTTAAAGTTCCTTATCTGGTTTGCAAGCTAACATTGTCATAAAACATTCACTTTTAACACGAAAGCAATATTTGGTTACCTTCGCAACCATTCACAGTACTTGCTAAATGAGAATACTTTTTGAAAATATGTTTCAAAATCAAGCTATTTGAAGGCAAAGGAGATAAAGTTATTAGAACCAGTGTTAGTATCGGGTTGGCAAACTAGCATTGTTATTCAAAAAATTGGTTACCTTAACAACCTATCACAATATGTGCCAATTAAGAGCATTATACTGACAGTATGTATAGAAGTCATGTTTTAAGGCACAGTAACCACTTAGAACCACACTACGGACTACGGAGGCTTCATTTTAGACAGATTTTCAGGAAACTTACTCAGAATGATAGCATGGACAAAGAGCTAGGTCACATGATGTGAATATTGGTCGTGTTGACACATAAAGCAGGTCAATTGATTAAATAGCAGAAAAAAGCTTCTGGAGACAACCAATGTGGACTTATGTTTTCTCATTGCTCATGTCAGCGCTTCAGGATCTCATGTTCCTCTTTTGCTCAATTATCTCAAACTGAGAGAAAGTCTAGCAGGTATGATGTAGAGGCTGCTGAAGCAGAGGATAGCAAATATCAGACAAGAGCTGTCGGAGAACAGCAAAGCTTGCCTTATGAAACCTTTCTTAAATACAATGAATAGGTAACTATCAATAGAAAAGTGTATCAGTAGATTCATATTCAAGCCACATGAAACATCCATTCAAAATATCAACTTCCTAATGCAAATATATCATGTAGTATAAGTGCATTCCAACACTTACTCCATAACTAACTTTGAAATTTCAGTGTAAGTCCTCAATAGGTGAAATTTTGACTAAATTTAATTTTTTTTTAAATTTTAACAACGCAACATCAATGTTCAACCCACAGGGCACCTCCATTCCAAATATCAGCTTCTTGATACAAATATTTCATGTAGTATTAGAGCATCACAACACTTACCCCAAATAAATACGAAAGAAGACTCAAGCAGGAAACGCAACACAAACAATACACCCATCTCTAAAGCAGAACACACACACATCCATACCATAACAAACACACACACAAACACACACACGCAATACCATTCCTTCATCTACACACTAAATAGAAAACAACACGCAAGACAAACATAAAGCTAAGTGAACATAGGAGCCCGCCTTTGTACGGTCAGTAGCAATCAATAATCAATTATAAATTAATTAACTATTAACAACCACTGGGGGGTTAAACCTGGGTTTATGGGCGCCCAACCTCACACTTATCTCCTATATTCACCTATAAAGACGAACAGTGTACATAAAATATAAACCCTGTTCCACAACCTTACAATCAAAAAGACCGCCAGCACAGTAAGTAAATACATGTAAAACATCTAACAAAATTCTCTGACAGGATTATTAGTAACACGGGAAAGAATTAAACATTCAAGCCCGTGTTAAAAATAACCCACTATGGCAACGGTCAAATTGTACTCAAGCGAATAGTCTGTAGTCACGAGTAACTGTAAGACATGGGAGGGTTTATGGTACGACAGAGAGGGAGAGAAAAACCAAAGCACGAAAATCCGACATAACTCTCCCGGTTAAGGACGGCTTTAGAGATACATCATCATGTAGTGCTAAGCCCTGTCTGTCGTCGCACAACCAAAGAGGAAAGCATAGTTATCAATTGTAGATTGATCGATAACCAAACGTGAAGTGCGCAGCAATATAGTTGGATCATAATCTTTTTTGAGGAAAAATCTAATACGTTTCACAAATAGGTTTTGAAAATGCATATGTCCAAGAATCTTACGAAGTCTGTAAATCACAACTTTAACCATGAGAAATCAGCCGAAAAACCTAAGTCCACACAAAAGGTGTAATTTTGACTAAATTTATTTTTTTTTTAATTTTAACTACGCAACATCAATGTTCAACCCACAGGGCACCTCAAATCCAAATATCAGCTTCTTAATACAAATATTTCTTGTAGTATTAGTGCATCACAACACTTACCCCACAATTTTAACCATGAGAAATCAGCCGAAAAACCTAAGTCCACAAAAGGTGTATTTTTGACTAAATTTAATTTTTTTTTTCAAATTTAAACTACTAAACATCAATGTTCAACCCACAGGGCACCTCCATTCCAAATATCACCTTCCTATTATAAATATTTCATGTAGTATTAGTGTATCACAACATTTACTCCAAAACTTTAACCATGAGAAATCAGCCGAAAAACCTAAGTCCACAACAGGTGTAATTTTGACTAAATTTAAACTTTTTTTCAAATTTAAACTACACAACATCAATGTTCAACCCACTGGGCATCTCCAATCCAAATATCAGCTTCCTAATGCAAATATTTCATGATGTATTAGTGCATTACAACACTTACCCCAAAACTTTAACTATGAAAAACCAACGCCAACGCCGATGCCTGGGTGATTCCATAAGCCCCCCCCCCCCCCCTCCCCCCATTCTCCGAATGGGCGAGCTAATAAAGTTGTATGAACAGAACAGTCTAACTTGAAATGTCGTCAAAATGTGTCAGCTTTATCAAGGGTCATAATTACAAACAAACAAGGGATTTAGTATATTCTTTTATCGGCTTTTCAGTGATTGATTTAAACATCAGAATGGTGTAGAAGGCCAAAACATTTTGAGTCACTGGGTCTCATAGTTTCTTGGCAAATTAATCATTGGAAATGTTAGTGAGTATACGACTCAGGACTCAAAGCTAAATTAACCGCTGTTATATTGGTTTTTATGTGACTCCAGGTTGATAAGATGCACCAATTTTATGTTCATCTTTGATATTTAAAGTGTATATCTGACAACAATGTTAACTCGTGTTCCTTACAATAAATGGTTCCGGGAGCTTGCTGTATTTTACACTAGAAATTCATAAAAAAAAAGCCAGTGTTTGACACATATTTTCAGTATAATGTTATTATTAAGCTTATAGTGTCAGTGGTTGCAAAGATAACCAAATGTTACTTTGATGCTAAAAGTGAATGTTTATATAACACTGTTAAGTTGCCAAGTTGATAATAAAACTGACATACACTAATTCAAATAAGTTTCTTTACTTTGTCTTAAAAGGGCATTAAATTTGATACATAATTTCAGTATAGTGCTCTTATTTAGCATATATTGTGAGTGGTTGCTAAGGTAACCAATTGTTCTATTCGTGCCAAAAGTGCATGATTATATGACGGTTTTAAATGAAAAACCTGATAATTAACTTAAAGTACAATGGTACTGATATGTTGATGTTGCTGATAGCGACGTGGTTTGTGCACAGGGGGACAGGTTTCGATTCCCGGCCAGAGCTTGATAATTAACCAAAAGTACAATGGCTCTGACATGTTGTTGAATGCACATGGATGGCGCACAGGGGGAGGGGACAGCTTTTGTACCAGTAAAGTTTGTTATGCCTATCATACTCATCTATGGAGTAAATATATTTATCAATATCACTATCTTCAACTTAAAATGTAGCTTTTCAAAACACTCACCAATGAAGAGTACTTCAGTACTCCTACCCATCATATTCCTTCAAAATAGCTATAGGTGTTTCATCTATTACGATTTGAACCAAATCCCTCCTTTAGTGAGGAAGTTGCATACATTTTAATTTGAAAGGCAAAAACATATGTACAAACGGTCGCAGTCAAGCTTCCAAACTATCTCTACAACTGCACATACACATACTTAGTTTGTGATGGTTCGGAGCAAATCCTGCCAAAATTGTTGGAAGATTTAGCTGCATAGGACTTATTTCCTATGCATCGATATTATACGTTGTAACATTATTAAAAAAAACATAACTTCGGTAATAAACTGCAGCTCAAATTCAAATTACTTGAATACTTTCACATATAAGTAGTCAATCTGGGAAAGTTTGGAAATAGCTAGCTCGCTGCACATCATTTGTCTTCTACATTCTATGTAGGAAACATATTCAAAGGGTAATAACTTCAGTCAAAATGGTCGCAGTCAAATTTCCATACCACCTTTTTTTTTATACACATTCACATGTAAGAAATATGAATTTATTCGGTCTGATCTCATGTTGTTAAATATAGTATCAAAACCTGCCGCGATATTTTAATGTACGAGTTTACTCGACAACAGTTGTATAAAAAAATCCTGTGATGATGTATAGAAGTAATGTATATTTTAAAACTTTAAGCATGTTTGATGAACGTTGAATTGTTATATAATTTTATAACCATATACTTTTAACTGTACATTAAATTGCATGATTTTAGGTACATTTGTATCTACCGGTAATTAGTTGTCATATTGTAAGATTTACATTGTCTCTCATAACTCATATTTGAGTTGTTCTATATATTTTACGTACTCATGTTTGTAAATTGTATCATGTTTAGAAGGGAGAAATAAATAGAATACCTTATGTCTGTCTGTCTACAAGTAGTTAGTCTATGAGGGATCGGAGCAAATCCCTATATATTCTAGTAGGAGTTAACTGTGCTCACAACTTTGCCTCTATTATAGTCTATGAAGGAAAGAATTCTATGACTATAACTTAAGTCAAACATTGGGGGGGGGGCATAAATTGCCAGTAAGCAACTTTTTAGATTATGATTTTAAATAAGATTACATAAGAAGACTTATTTGTGGTGATTTTAAGTCAATGAATTTTTTTACACTTATGGTGTAAGCCCCTTTACTATTATATTCTATGACATTCTATGAGCTTCTAAACCTTCTAAATACTAAAATTTTGCATTTTAAAACATTTAAATACCCAATTAACAACACAATTTAAACGATAAACATGTTACATAAAAACCTTGTCATATGATTTAACAATCTGTAAGATCGGTATTTAGTATTGAATTTTTGCGGGTGGGGAAACAAAACATACTGTAAAAAATTTTTGCACCACTTCTGAATCTGGCATCCACCCTCAAGGGTCATGTATGTATATATACTATTACCTGGTATCAACAGAAATTTTATACCGGATGGGTTAAAAAAAAAGTTGGATTCATGCGGTCAGCCCCTCTACTATATAGAAATAATAAGACGTGTCACCCTTACTCTTTACTGTAGTACACTTAGTTTCACCTCCCTTACACCCTAGACGTGTCTAGGATAAAAGGCAAGTTACTCACGCTCTGGCCACGGGAAGGCATGTACATTCAGAGCATCCCCCACCCACCCTATGTTTCGACTTCTATAGATAATGACAACAACAACAACAACAACGACAACAACAACAACAACAACGACAACAACAACGACAACAACAACAACGACAACGACAGGACAACATAAGAGCATGTATGACTTTTACTACTACTACTGATGCCGCTACTACTACTTCTTTTATAACCATTATTATCATTTTAACTAACTACAACTACTAACAACAACAACACTACTTCTATAGATAATAATAACAACGACAACAATGCTATTACTACTACTATAATAAATAAAAAGGAACATTAAAACACTACTAAATGTACTACTACACGTAAAAGGTACCTCGGTCTACGATGTGTACTCTCTGACGTCCCTCGCTCAAATGACTGAGATAACCTTAATGCGCATGTACATGAAGCTGCTTGCGCATGCGCGGGTAGAGGGTGTATAGTTTTGATCTTTAATCAGACGCCGTATTACTA
Source organism: Gari tellinella (assembly GCA_922989275.2). NCBI lineage: Eukaryota > Metazoa > Mollusca > Bivalvia > Cardiida > Psammobiidae > Gari > Gari tellinella. The sequence goes on along the minus strand of OV277872.1, from coordinate 30,876,055 downwards.
GGCCTCTTCTTATCAGACATGATTGTCAAACAGGGTGGACCCTGAGCAGACGACGCGTAACTTGCAGACACCACTATGTGAGTACATTTAGCACACTTATTTCGGTTATTAGGTCTCTACTGCTTCGACAGGTCAGCTAAATATTGATTGCTGTACATATTACCCTCGGGGCAAATGCGCTTGCATTAGGTTGGGAAAATCGATATTTCTTACAGGTATAGACCTAAAGGTATTCATCTCCATGACAACCATTCTATCTGTTGATCAGACATTCTGTATCGAAAATCAATAATGTTTGTAGATACCGTGTCTTTCCAGAGATCAGCGTATTTGTCTGCGTGTCTGAACATGTCCAGTTCTAAATAGCTATGATGTCATTCTAAAAATAGCTATACACCCTCTACCTGCGCATGCGTAAGCAGCGTCATGTACATGCGCATTAAGGTTATCTCAGTCATTTGAGCGAGGGACGTCAGAGAGTACACATCGTAGACCGAGGTACCTCTTACTTGTAATAGTACTTTTAGTAGTGTTTTAATGTTCCTTTTTATTTATTGTAGTAGTAGTAATAGTATTGTTGTCGTTGTTATTATTATCTATAGAAGTCGTGTTGTTGTTGTTAGTAGTTGTAGTTAGTTAAAATGATAATAATGGTTATAAAAGAAGTAGTAGTAGCGGCATCAGTAGTAGTAGTAAAAGTCATACATGCTCTTATGTTGTCCTGTCGTTGTTGTTGTTGTTGTCGTTGTTGTTGTCGTTGTTGTTGTTGTTGTTGTTGTCGTTGTTGTTGTTGTTGTCATTATCTATAGAAGTCGTGTTGTTATATCTGGTAGGGAAGATTTGACCCTCCATAATCGCAAACACCTACCAGTATACAAGTCAGCTCTGCATACCGTGTAGACCTATCTGTATTACCGTTTAGCTTCTGATCCAATATGGCGCGAACATCCGTGTCAATCCAATATGGCGCAAAAATCCAACATGGCCGCTCTACCTCCGCGAACACCCAATATGGCGCGAACATCAAATATGGCCGCCCTGCCATCGACAAATACCTGTGACGCCCTTCAATGAACTTCATCCATAATACCCACGCCACCGAAAGTAGGTCAAGTTATGTCTAGTACCCACGCCACCGAAAGTAGGTCAAATTATGTCATAGTACCCACGCGACCGACAGTAGGTCAAGTTATGCAATGTTACCCACGCCACCGAAAGTAGGTCAAGTTATGCAATGTTACGTCATTGGAATGTGGTCTATTACATCATATTGCGTCATTGGAATGTGCCCGTAAAGTGACGCTGTTACTACTCCTCACACTTGTGACAGTCTTAACTCTTTGAACTCTAGTTACGCATACAGTGGAGAATCTGTTATTCTTTCCCGATAAACGCGTTTACGCTAAAACTATTTTTTCTTTTACAAACATTTTGGAGCCAGATCAGACGCCGGGTAACCCGGCGTCTGATCAGGCTCCAAACTGTTTGCCACCAAGATAAACAAGAATTATCAGAATTGTCCAAAAGTTGTTATTTTCTACGTTTTAGTGCTTTGCGTTTGCGTACGTTAGCGTTTAATCGGGAAAGAATAACAGATTCTCCACTGTATATGCGTCATTTGCAAATCGTGTACCTGTGAGAAGAACACTTGTCCTATGTACAGTAAATAGTTTAGACCCTGATCAGATGGCTATACGCTTGTCATTTTGACATATATCGTAAAAATCAACCCTAAAATGTAAAAAAATGGACTAGACTTAATTAAAAACTAGAAGTGTCCATTTGAGCTTTCAGGGAGAAAACGGTTATAAGTATCTATATCGTTTTAAGGCTCTTCTGTCTTAGTCCGGATGCATTTGCGTTTGTAGTTTAAATCATCTGGCCCTGTTACTCAGCATCTATTCTGGATCTAATCTGGATCTTAATTGGTTGCCGTAAATAGCTTTGTCCTGTTGTTTGACAATCAGTATCAAATACAGTGAACCCCTTCTAAACCAGGCATGTGTGGGGACAACAAAAATGTCCGGTTTAGAGGGGTTAGGACTTGTTTCTAGTAAGGAAGAAAGCTGACCACATAAGGAGGTTGAACGTAAAGCAGAATGTGCCTGAAGGCGCATTCTGCTTTACATTCAACCTGCTTTAAGCTATCATTTGCTAGAATATTCAAACTGTTTTCTTCAGTGTTAGAACAAACCAAAGACGTAAAAAGGCGTATTTACGGTGCAATGGGTTTAAATACAGAAGGGTTGGAAACGGGACCAAAGGTTTTGTCCGGTTTAGAGTGAATTCCGGTATTTAGAGGTTCCGGTTTAGAGGGGTTTCAGTGTATATTGATTTTATAATCAATCAAATTGCAATTTTAGGCAGTCGATATAACTGTCATGACTTGGTGTGTCACTTATAAAATAGACTCGCCTTACGGCTTATTTAAATATATTGGTATAACTGAGAGACGTGGCGGCTATCGTATTGGTGTGAGAATATGACTTAAAACACTCAGCGAATACTGCTGAAAACTGATGTACAAACAAGTCGGATATAGTATATGTATCGGTTTGGTAGACAAGCCAGGTAATTATCACGATCATTTATGGTTTGTGGCTAGTAATCTCATTTAATAAATAATAAATTTAAACCTGTGTTTTGTCGTGGCAATAAAACACGGGTAGGAATTGGGATGCCTAGTTATTAAACCACGCGGCAAAATTACAAGCATCTCAACAACTACCAGTATTTTATTGCACGATAAAGCACTGGTATTAATTTATTATTTCGAATCTTACACTTCAATTTAACCGGGTTAACCACAATTTGCAACGAAGCAACGGCGCTATATTTCTTGGTGTACGCATTGTCGAAGCCATGACGTCAACATAAGGCGCGTGCGTGTTTTATTGATAATTTAAACACAGATGCGCTCCTTCTTTATTTATATAGGGGTGTGTACTAGGTATGTTAGAATTTCGGCTTATCACCCATTCTAAACTCCAGTGTCTGCTTTAATCCTTTTAACGAAAAGTATAAGGCTTTCTTTGATAGAGTTATCTAACTAATTATTTCTGAAAACATATTAAATACAGTTGTTGGCCATAAATAAGTTTCAACCCTCGAAATCTGTCAGAAGTTGTTGATGTATTTGAGCTGTTTAAGGTAAACAGGAACCTGTTGATTAACCCAAAAGTCACTAAAGGTAAATACCTTTCAAAAGCTGAATTAATTTCTGATCAGACTGAGAAGTGAACTTTTATTTTCTTCTAATTTGATTCGGTTGTTTAGCAACTTTGGAACACTAGTGAAAATCTCTTAATAGTATTCTTAATAATGTTGCCATGGCAACATGCACATCACATGGCATCAATACATGCTATCATTTTAAAGATAAATTGTTAATGATTATTAAACATGTTCACCTGTCTAGCTAAATCAGAACTTTGCAAAATGACAGATATTTAATAATAAATCTTAAGCTGTTTAAAAATGTCATCTTCATTGCTGTCTATGTTAAATTATTGCTTCGATTTTTTACTTAGACATGATTAAGATGAACAATTCCAAATGCTTCATAATTATTAATAGTTTCTCTTTACAGTGACAGCATATCATGATGACATGTGATGTTCACGTTGCTATGGCAACATTATTTAGAACACTAGTCATGGATTTTCATCTGTGTTCTAAAGTTGCTAAGCGACCGAATGAAATCGGAAGTGAAGCAAATTCACCTCTCAGTCTGATTGGAAATTAATTTAGCTTTTGGTAGTTATGTACCATTAGAAACTTTTGGGTTAATCGACAGGTTCCTGTGTACAGTGGAGAATCTGTTATTCTTTCCCGTTTACATGCAAACGTACGCAAACGCAAAGCACTAAAACGTAGAAAAGAACAACTTTTGGACAATTCTGATAATTCTTGTTTATCTTGGTGGCAAACAGTTTGGAGCCTGATCAGACGCCGGGTTACCTGGCGTCTGATCTGGCTCTAAACTGTTTGCACTGCAAATAATAGTTTTAGCGTAAACGCGTTTATTGGGAAAGAATAACACATTCTCCACTGTACCTTAAACAGCTGAAATACATCAAAAACTTATGAAATAACCCTTGTATACCTATAATGCAATATTACAGCAGGCAGATAGGGAGAGTACATGCAATACCAAAGCATACAGTGGAGAATCTGTTATTCTTTCCCGATAAACGCGTTTACGCTAAATTTATTTTTTCTTTTACAAACAGTTTGGAGCCAGATCAGACGCCGGGTAACCCGGCGTCTGATCAGGCTCCAAACTGTTTGCCACCAAGATAAACATGAAATATCAGAAATATCCAAAAGTTGTTCTTTTCTACGTTTTAGCGCTTTGCGTTTGCGTACGTTTGCGTTTAAACGGGAAAGAATAACAGATTCTCCACTGTAACCCTTTCACTCTCAATGACGCTTAAAAGCGCGTTTGCAAACAGTTTGTATCTGATCAGGATCCACACGGACACTCGTTGTGAACTTTCTTCAGTCATACTTATTTTAAAAGTGAGTTTGTTGCTTTGAAACGACGTTGCAGACAACATAAATGAAGCAGCGACATTGAAACGGTGAAAACTCTCACGAAAAATTTGGCAGTGAAAGGGATAAATTGGTGAAAATAATGTACAGTACCATTTACATACGAAATGTACATGTAGTCGTTTTAAGTACACAGGGATATCAGATATCTGTCAAAATGTACACAGCTATGCTATAGGCAATTTTTCTTCTCCTACTCCTGTCTCTCAAGATACTACAGTGCTCTCTCCCTACAACGGACCTCCCAATAATGACTCCCTCCTTATCACGACCCTTGCCGCTGTTCCCCAACCAAGACATTTATGTCCAACCTTTTCATGGCTGCAAATACCGTCTGCTTAAAATTGTCGTCTGCTGTTTTCTCTTAAAGTTACATATAAGTGTTAATTTTGAGCGAATAAATATAATGACGAGTGACAAACAGACTGAATCCAGATCAGACACCGCGTTTCAAGATTCGGATTCAAGCTGTTTGCAAATGTAAGCCAAGTCTTAATTTTCCCTCTCTATAACGACTCCCTCCGAACAACACACACAATAAGTATTATGTGTCTCCCATTGGGTGTCGTTGTAGAGAGGGAGCACTGTAGTAAATAGTTACCACTCAAGTAAGAGCGCTAATCGTAAACTATCGGTAATCGTTTAACAAATCATTTATGTCGGTTGTTTCAAATACGCAAGTATCCCTTTAAAAGTGGTGCCTGCTGTTTTTTTCTCAATATCACATACAAGTGTACGTTTTGACGAGTGACAAACAACTTTAATCTAGATCAGACGCCGCGGAACGCGACGTCTGATCTGGATTCAAGCTGTTTGCAAATGTAAAGCCAGGTCTTGTCTTCACCTCGCTAATAAATAGCAACTCCCTCCCAACAACACACACAAACTGTGTCTCCCATTGGATGTCGTAGTAGAGAGGGAGCACTGTTATACCAGATCGGGTCTGGGATGTCTACTGCACTTTCAGTCTGTGGCGGGGCATTGTGGTAAGCTTCAGATCTTAGTATGTTCTTAGGATCCGATCACAAATAAATGTAATATTGAATGTACAATATAGTAAAAGTGATCAATATAAATGGTTGTGATTGGTAAAATCAAAACGCCGACACGAAAAAAGAAGTGTTTGGAATATGCATAGCTAAACACGAAACTTCGTTTACAACGCAGTGTCATTTCAAAATAAAAAGCTAGCAAATAAAATAAGTTAAACCTGTTCAATTATTATTCTAATCTTATAAATATAATCTAATACATCTGATCTAATAAAAATAAATCTATTCCAGATCTGTTATAAAAATGTAGATATGTTTGTTCGCATATTTGACCAAAAGTATCCCGTGCATTGTAATCAAGGTTAGGTAATCCCAAACCAGAAAGGTTGAAGTATTTTTGTTACAACCAATATACCATGTTGGCGATCTATGTTTATATTTGCAACGTTTATTTTGAACACAGTTAATTATATAATTAAGGATTTGGGACAAGTTTTAGGACTGCTTTATACTTTTGATATTTAAATAATTAAAACAGTGTTCCCTCTCTACAACAACACCAAATGGGAGATAAAAATTGCATGTGTTGCTTTGAAGGAGTCGTAATCGGGAGGGGACGTTTATACCCTTAGGGCGCTGACTACGGCTTGACGTACATTTGTAAACAGTTTGAATCCAGATTAGACGCCGCGTATCGTAGCGTCTGATCACCATTCAAACTGTTTGTCACTCGTCAATATGTTTCGTTAGTCCAAATTTCCAACATGTAACCTGAGAAACAACAGGCTACATTTTAAGCAGACGATATTGCAAAAGAAAAGGATTAGTCATAACTGTCTTGTTTAGGAAACAGTGGTAATCATTTTTGTAAATAAATGAAAAGGGTTCCATTTGTGATTAGAACTGTCATTTCTCTGTTATATGTTTTTAGTAGAATTGCTTATTGTGTTACAGTCGAACTTCGATACATCAAAGTCGGTTTTGTAGAACAAACCCGTATTTCAAAGTAAAAACGTGGCTAAGCCACGTTTTAACTTTGAAATATGGGTTTGTTTGACTTAACCGAGAAATAATGCAGTATACATATGTCGAACTATCCGATCAGATAGTTCGTGTTAAACGAGTTCGAGATATCGAAGTTCGACTGTATTTTATAAATTGTAGGATCTCAAAATAGAAGGAGCAATGCGACTCAAGCGGACAGTTATCTTTCTTACCGGTATTTTGAGTTGCTGGATACTCTACGTTACATTGCAGAACATGAAGCCAGGAGCTTTCAAAATAGGTGAGGCAGCATACTATTAAAGACATCTCCTGACGACCTTTTGGTCATAACGCCTTGCCGGATAATTTACTGTCAATTTCCTTGCAAAAAGCATGTGTCTTGTGCATATTGAACCATTGAATCGTCTTATGTGAGACCGGACCTTTATATTTGATAGTTTGGTTAGAAATAACAGGGCTGCCATTTCTCCGGATTTTTCCTAAATCTCCGGATTTTTTCCAATACATGGTAGCTTAAAGCAGGCTGAAAGTAAAGCAGAATGCGCCCTAAGGCACATTCTGCTTTACTTACAGCCTGCTTTAAGTAGTCGCATGTCAACAAAACACAAGAATGTGTCTTGTGCATATTGGACCATTGAATCGTCTTATGTGAGACCGGACCTTTATATTTGATAGTTTGGTTAGAAATAACAGGGCTGCCATTTCTCCGGATTTTTCCTAAATCTCCGGATTTTTTCCAATACATGGTAGCTTAAAGTAGGCTGAAAGTAAAGCAGAATGCGCCCTAAGGCACGTTCTGCCTTTACTTACAGCCTGCTTTAAGTAGTCGCATGTCAACAAAACACAAGAAAAAGGCTATGGGGTACAATGTACGATTCGTAAAATAGCACTTGAAAAATGCAAATTTGGAAATCTTAGGACTTTTTATGTCAACTTATGGCAGCCCTGAAATAACCATTGAAAATCACTAGAGCATGAGTATAATCTGGGATTGTATTGCACGTGCTTACAGTTACATTGACACATCCACAAACAATATGCTGGTGGTTCTTCAATGGGCTGAGGAAAAGTCTTTAAGCTCATTGGAACCCCTTCGTACCGGAACACCTAAATACCGGAATCCATTAACCTTATCAGTGCCAATTAGACTCAAATAATTTCTAGCTGGCCCCGCAAAAGCTAAACGGTTAGTTACATTGTTTATCAGATAATTAGGGATCTTAGACTGGCGTTTGACCACTGTTTAACTTTGTATATCTTTATTAACGAAATAAAACGCCGACTGCTATGCTGTGTTTGATATTAAACACATACATGTATTACAATTTCAGTCCCTGACAATGGCATCGTCCACTATTTCATGTAAGTGTATGTTTGGTGATTTCTTTTAAAAATGACAATCTATGTTTAACTTTCAGAACAAAGATTAATTCTAGAAAACTATTTTGGGACCACTGTGAAGAATACTGAAATTTGCTATGAGTTTACAAAGTCTTCTTACTTGATCCAGCCATCAGCTATGACGTCACTTACGGACTGGAGTTTTAAAAACACCGTTAAATGCCCGCCGTTTGAGCTTAATAGCTATCCTACTCCAAGACTGAAAGTTGTGCTTGAGTGCGACGGTGATGTAGGGCGGTTGGTTCATTCGTTTGCAAACTCTTCACAAGATATATCAGTGGTTGAATTCGGAAACAAATGTCTGGAATATGTCATAAGGAAGTGCTGCACCGGTAATAAGCTTGTTCCAAACGTAATGCATTATGTTTGGTTTTACCCTACAGATATGGACTTTTTCCATTTCATCAGTTTAATGAGCACCATTCGATTTATCAAGCCGTGTTTAATCCTGATCCATGGACCGGCTGTACCAACTGGAAAGTATTGGGATTATGCTGTTAGTATTTCGCCGAATGTTATACTGGTAAAACGTGAACCCCCTACCACAAGATTTGGTAAAACGTTAGCATATAAACAACACTACTCAGACATCATGAGAATGGAGGCCCTAATGCGTGAGTATGCGTAAAACCTTTTATCAAAGTTAAATGTTTAACCCTTTTCCCAATAGAAGCGACTTTTAGTGTATTTAATTTATTCTTCCGCTGAAGAAAATAGTTCCTGTTTATACCCTCATAAACAAATAACATAACAAACATGTTATATAGCCTAGCCGATGGTAGTTTAAAGCAGGCTGAAAGTAAAGCCGAATGTGCCTTAAGTTATTAATATAATTATAGTACTCTTCACAGATTTTTGAAAATATGTCAACGGCGCCAAGAGGCGACTTTGCAAACAGTTTGTATCCTGATCAGACGTCGCGTGACGCGGCGTCTGATCAAGTTTCAAACTGTTTGACAATCGTATCGACATTTCTTTAATCAAAACAGACCTAAATTAGACTTAGACGAAATTCCAACGCAGACGATATGTTTGCGCTTACAGGGGTAGCAGACGATAAAACTTGGCGATGAAAAAGTAAACGTGTCAATAAGTAAAAGAGCTAAGGGCGAATAAAACACGCATAAACATTTATAGTTTAAGTTGATTGATGTTTAAAAAAAGTATGTTGACTTATGACTTTTTAACATGCACACCACTATTTGTATTACAAAAGTGCATTAATAAAATTTTGGATGTATATTATCAGGGCTACAGATAAAAGTAGTTTTTCCAAAAACTTAAATATTGATTTCTGCATTAAACCCTATGGTGTCACTACTCATTAGACGTGTCTCAAAGAGACTATTCTAATGAGTAGTAACACAATAGGATTGGTGCTGAAATAAGTGAGAAAATATTGAATTTGTACAGTAAACTTCTACTTATCTGAAGCCCTGTATTATGATATGGTTGACACTTCCAGACTATGGTGGCATGTACATGGATTTTGATCAGTTGGCCTTGCGACCGGTAGAGCCGTTACGACATTATCAACACACTCAGGGACTTGAAATCCCAGATGCACTTGGATGTCAATTTATCATGGCAAAACGAAATTCAACGTTCTTACAACTTTGGTATGACGGTTATAGGACTGAATTCCGAAATGAATGGACTTGGAACTCACAATTCTATCCGTATAAACTTTCACGACAATACCCAAGCCTAATTAACGTTGAAGGACATAGTTTTACGAGACCCAATTGGAAGAACAGGTATCAGATACACGAAGAGAACTACGACTGGTCCACTAACTACGGAATGCACATGTTTTCAAGATACATTTTAAACACTATAGATCTGAAAATAATCCGTCGTTTAAACACGACGATTGGTTCGGTAAGCCGCCACATACTGTTTGGGAATAAAGAAATATGTGACACATAACCCTTTCATGACAGTTGTGTAATGTACATGATATTAAAGACGAGTAACATTTCATAATTAAAAACTTATTATAGACTAAGACCGAGTATGCACACATTTATTGAATTACCTAGCACCGTTAATAAGCCAGCGCTTATTAACTTATGTAGATTTATAAGTTTTGCGAATTCAATGTACATGTATATCAAAAAGTAAAAAAAGTGCAGATCCTGATCGGAGTACATCTATAAGGAGTAATCCGATCGGGGTCTACACTGATTGCATAAGACAATAGTATTTTTCACAGTACAAACTTGTAAATGATGCATATCTAAGCGTCGCAAGGGGTTAGTGGGTTAAGCATACATATTGATCTGATTTGGTATGTTATTTTATTATATATTTGCATGTCACGTAATTTGATAGACCTGTTAAATATGGTGTATAAATGATGGAATATGTAACGAGATACTTAATGTATAAGTTATGAATAAACTATGTCTATGTCATTGTCAAATTTATCGTGAGGTTTTTACCCCTTCAAGCCATATTGTCGTCTGCTTCAATATTGTTATCTGCAATACCGTTTTTAAAAGTTAGATTTAAGTAGTATAACGGACGTAATTTTAAACAGTTTTAATCCTGATTAGACGCCGCGTTACGCGGCTTCTGATCAGGATCAAAACTGTTTGCAACTGCCATTTATGACGTCAATGAGAGTGAAAAGATTCAGATTTCGAAAATATTGTTGAATGTCTGTTGGCAGTTTATGTTGTGTTCATAGTCTGTGTTAAATTAGAAAATCTGTAAATTGAAAAAGTGTTGAGCAAGATTGGACCTCGTGTAACATGGCATCTCTCCCTAACTTGTTTGTCACTCAGAACAATATAAATCGTAAATGGGGTCAATTACCCTATCATTATCTACATTTGCTTGCCATTCTGCTGCGTTTGGTTACGCTTGAAAATGGAGTGATAATAATGTTTCCTATTTATTTATTTGAATACCTTAATCTGACGCATGAATTCCATCCCCTAAATATTCACCAAACATTTTTTAGGCTGCAGTTATCTCTTTCATAAGACCACATTTGAGCCGTGTCATGACAAAACCAGCCTTATAGTGAGAATGCAACAGTATACAGACCAAGCACCGTTGTCATCCCAGGCTCTGAGATTGGTCTACACTGTCAAATGCCGTATAACAGTGTAGATCTTGACCTTCACTCACCCACTCACTCACTCATGTCAAGCCGTCTGCTTCCGCCGACGTCCTCGGGTAGACATGGAACTCAAACCTTCTTTGTTAAGCATACATTCTGCAATTTCCTTTGTGTTGGTAAATCTGGTATCCTCCAAAAGACCGTTTATGTAGGTATTTCTTTGCCCAACCCTACTACGAGTGCCCTGTCTTCGCTACCAAAGAACAAGGTAGCTAGTTGGAAGTTCTGGATGTATAAAGCAGTGTCCAGCAAACTTCAATCTTCCGAGCCTTATTCTCTATGAGAGTTTTGGTAGGTTTCCATAAAGCTCCTTGTTTGTTACATGATATCTCCAGCTGATCTGATAGACCACGCGCAGCAATTTGGTACATTGTATGTGTGCCATCTGTGATTTTTGTTATTTTAACGGGCATGGTCAATCTCTCACAGCTGTAGATGAGAACTGATTAAACTGTGGCCAGAAATAGCTTCACTTTTAGTGTGTGGTCTAGATTATAGGTCCGTACTGTCCTCATTTGATTGAGTACTCTCCCAGCTACTGCCTTACGAGTCTTGACGTCGTTGTCAGAGTATGTGACCGCGGAAACGAGATTCTTGAAGTCTTCAGTTTCTTTCATAGCTACGCCGCTAGTGGTTGTTAGCGGATGATCTGGTTTCATTTTGAATTATGCAATTGGTCTTTTAAATATTTGACTCATTTTACAAAATAATGATAAATTGTTTTTTATAATCTTGGTAATTACATTGAAAGAATATCCCTTGTTCGGAATTTGTTTCCATGTAAATTAATAATGTATCATGTTTATTTTAGATCTAAATGTAGTTATTTGTCTTTTCTCGCTTTGTAGTTACATTTATGTAATTACATGTGAAGCGCTTTTGAATGCACATTCTGGTATAATACAAGTAATGAAAATGATAATAAATCTGGTATAATAAAATAATAATACTAATAATAAACATAGTAATATATCGTCAGCTCTGAATGTATTCATTTTGAAGCAAAATACTGTTTAAACTAAGGGGTCACTCTCTTGCATAGTATGTTAAAATCTTTACAGAAAGCTGTCAGTTGTTGTTGTTGCTGTTGTTGTTGGCGTACCTATGCTTAACACTCACAGGACAGCTTGGTACAGACATCATTGTCTGTCAAGCTGGAGGATTGTGTGCATAGCTATTTTTAATACTACCGCGCCATATATGCAGCCATTCTCCATCTTCAGAGGAGTTTTTAAATACCCAATAAAGTGTATAGAGCTGGTATTGAAAAACCATATTGGCGCACTCCACTTAACCCGACCAGTAACAGAGCTGAACATAGACATAGACATAGACAAAGACATAGACAACTTTTATTCTACGTCGATTATTTGTAACAGTATAACATAAGCCCAGAAGGGCTTTTATTCCGACATAGCTACCCATGCACAGCTCCATTCTACCAAAAAATATCTTTACGGGTGCTTGATCTCGAAAATACCTGTCGATATTTGTGGAGCCGGGAAATGATATATTTCCTCTGTATCGATGTAGTAACAATGTGCCTTCTCGTATAAATGATAACGAAGTGTTCCCAAGCTATATTTAGAAATGCAACGAAGTGTAAAATTATGCTAATAGAGGCCACCAACTTCAGGTCAATATTGTCGGACAATAGTTGTTGTCAGAGGGGATACTCTAGGTCTAATAAAAAGAAAAGAGTCAATTAAAGACATCTCCTGGCGACCCTTTGGTCATAACACCTAACCAGCTTTCAAAGCAAGCCGCCTTGTGCAAGTTTTGTCCTTTACTGCTATCTTGTCTAGAGATATACTCATCCAAGCGTTTCATGTGTGGCCCGTATCTTTAATTTGTTAGTTAGGTTAGTAAAACCCATTGAAAAAAAACCTTGAGTGTGAGTATTTTAGGGCCTCTCTAGACAACTTGAATTTAGTTACCTGTAATTTCACACCAACTGAGATTGGTTACCCGGTGAAAGCTTGTGATTCATTATTTTTTTCGCCTATCGAATACAATGGGGGTGTTCCTCAATGGACTAAGGAAAAAGTCTTTAAGCCCAAGAACTGCGGCAAAGTAGGCCTCTGAGGCGTCTGCATTTGTAGTGTCGTCTGCAATATTTTGAAAGTCATCTTTAAGGCTGTTTTGAGTGTCAAACAGTTTGGAACCGGATCAGATGCCGCGTTATACGGCGTCTGATTAGGTTCAAAACTGTTTGCAAAGTCGCCTTTTGGCGCCATTACAAGTAAAATAGTCAATGCCGGTATGTGAGATAAGTTACAAAACTTAACCCCTTCACTGCCATACCCCGAGTACAGAGGTTTTTTGCAAACAGTTTGGATCCTGATCAGACGCCGCGTAATCAAGATCCGAACTGTTTGATATTAAGTTTTAGATTTCTAAAGTAAAACTACCTGAAATCTAAATTTGAGAAATAAAAGCAGACGCCAAATGATTAAAGCTGATGACGTCATGGCAGCGAAAGGGTTTAAAATAAAGACTAACGCAAAAATAACATTGATTTATCACATAAAACCGCTTTTGACAGTGTAATAAATAGAACTAAGAAGATAATCAATTATTTGGGATTGATATGAACAATGTTTCATGAGAATGGGGTGTTATCTGGTTTAAAAACGAGTTCGCAGGACACTTTCGAGTGATATATTTTTCATATATATTTAAAGGAATTGATTATTCTATTTATTATATAAGTTTTAATGACGTTTTGTAAAGAAAAAACACACAAATATGATGGTGACGTGACGTGACAAAAGTGATATTATCACTAGTGATGATATCAACTGTGACGATATGAAATTTATCTTAAAAATCTCTATTAATCATCGACATGTAGGTACAATGTATATAATAAAAATATTTAATATTTTCGTTATTTCACTGGTGAAATATCGATTTTGAACTCCGATCAACGTGCTTGTCCACAAGGACTGCATGAAGCTGGTCCGTTTTATAATCTCATAATTTTAGTACCATCAGTTTTATGTTATTGTGTATATATGTTATGATGATGAGCTTGTATGCTTAAGTCAAAATAAAACATCTGTTCTGTTCTGTTCTATAAAACTTCGTACGACAAAAACGGTCTTAAGTCAAAACTTTAAAATATATTTAATTTCTGATTTCTGCATATAATGCTGTCTTGTGATATCTCTTTGGTATCGTCTTTTCAAGGCGTTTTCAAAACGTTAAAGAGCTGTCACAAGACAGGATAAGATCGGGAAATAAATAATAATTGATACTTTTATACTCTGACTTACGACAACATTTGGCGTACGAAGCTTTATGAAACGGGTCCCAGAACATCAAATGACGGAGTTTTTTTTAAAGTTTACATTTTTATTACGTAAAAAGTTCTTGAAGCAAGGTATACTGATAAGTAATCGTTGTGAGGTTTAAACAGATTTTTTTTTTCAATAGTAAATAAGAATATGCATATTACTAGTGTTCTCATAAATCCATATGCACCCACACCGGCGTACATCCGAACATTTACAATTATGTGCAATCTAAGTATTGGACAGAATACTAAACTTCTACCATTGTTTATAAAGTAGTATTCAGTAATACTTTATAATGCGATAGACTTAAGTAAATTGTATTTAAAAGATAGATAGTTCCTTAGACCTTGCGCTGTAGGTTGATATATTTTGTATTTGCATTGACAAGTATACATTTTAAAAATATGAGAATTAGAATTTTTACATTATCAGCGGTTTGTCTAAAACCAAAGAGCATTGTTTCTATATCAAGAATATGAAAAGCGTTATGAATGGACATCAGTATGTATTTTATTAGTAATTGTCTGAGAGTGCACTTCCAAATCAAATGATCGACAGTTTCTATGTCTTTGTTAAAAAACGTATACAACGGGCTATCAGCATACTTGATTTTTCGGCGATCGAGTGGCTATAGGTGGGAAGGGACAGGGTATGCTTTCTCCCTAGATTCATTCTGAATAAATCGGAAATAACAATGGAACTACGCTTTGCATGTTCACATCTCCTTCCGAACAACGTACACAATCTTTGTCTCCATATAGGTGTTGTTGTAGAGAGGGAGCACTGTACTAACCGTAACATGTAATTATAGTAATACATGTACAGTGGAGAATGTGTTATTCTTTCCCAATAAACGCGTTTGCGCTAAAACTATTATTTGCAGTGCAAACAGTTTGGAGCCAGATCAGACGCCGGGTAACCCGGCGTCTGATCAGGCTCCAAACTGTTTGCCACCAAGATAAACATGAATTATCAGAATTGTCCAAAAGTTGTACTTTTCTGCGTTTTAGTGCTTTGCGTTTGCGTACGTTTGCGTTTAAACGGGAAAGAATAATAGATTCTCCACTGTACATGTAAATATTGCTAATAAATGTATGCATGATTACATATATACATATGTGTGTTTGATTGAGAACATGAATACATGTGTGTACAGTCAAACCTGTATTAATTAGAATGTCACACAAAATATGATATATTTGTAGAGTTTATGAGAAATTAATGACAGCTTAATGTGGGTCTACACAGTGTACGGAATGTCACTACATTTATAGAAGCATTCTGTGTTACTTTTGACCTGCGTTAAGCACTCACCTCTCTTTAGACATAAACCATCATCCTCATTCAGTGGTCTCTTTATATCTGTTTGACGGTATGCCTGTTTAATTAATATGCATACATTCATTAATATACCGTAAAACCTCCCTACAACGACCACAACAAAGAAGACTTATTGACAGCACAAAAGACAGGTGAAACCTTAATTAGTATTATTATTATACAGTGGAGAATCTGTTATTCTTTCCCAATAAACGCGTTTACGCTAAAACTATTATTTGCAGTGCAAACAGTTTGGAGCCAGATCAGACGCCAGGCTCCAAACTGCTTGCCACCAAGATATCAGAATTGTTCAAAAGTTGTTCTTTTCTACGTTTTAATGTTTTGCGTTTGCGTACGTTTACGTTTAAACGGGAAAGAATAACAGATTCTCCACTGTACCAGAAGTGTTCCGTTATTTTCACACAGGGATTGTGCGTTCGTTTAAAGCTTCACATGAAATTATATAAATGTACCTACAAAGCGAGAAAAGACAAATAACTACATTGAGATCTATAATAAAGATGATACCTTATGAATTTACATGGAAACACATTCCGAACAAGGGAAATTCTTCAATATAATTACCAAGATTAAAAAAAAAACGTTATCATGGTAAGTAAAGCTTAAAGTAAATAAAGTTTGAAAAAGATAAAATATATTGTCACTTTACACTTTTATAATAATCTGTAAGAACAGTTTGTGTCTAGATGAGACGTACAATTACTGAACACCTCATCAGTGATGAGTTCAGTAAAGAAATCGATGGCCGTCGATGGCCATTGATTGCGATTTGGCTACCGGTCTGAAATACAGTGGAGAAAACGTAATTCTTTCGTTCAAACGCAAACGCATTGCAATGCAATATAGAAAATGACAACATTTTGATAATTCTGACTACCAGTTTTTATCTGAGTGGCAAACATTTTGGAACCTGATCAGACGCCGGGTTACCCGGCGTCTGATCTGGCTCCAAACTTTTGCAATGAAAACAGTAGTTTAAGCGGGGGCACACACTGCTAATCTAAACAGCAAACAGTGGCAACTGAACTCGCTACTGGTTCACAGTTACCCGACACTGAAATGGTACCTTCTAAAACTCAAACTCAGACAATATTGCAGCCGTGAAAAGGTTTGACATGATTGTTCTGTTTGGGGAACAACGGCAAGCGTTGTTGTAATGAGGGAAACGATGTTAATTAAGAGACCCGTAGTGGGAAGGGAGCATTGAATAGGGAACGGTCAAACTGTGAAATAAATCATTTCATGAAATGCCTGAGCATTTGAGGCATTTCGTGAAATATGTGTGTCAATTTGTCATTTCACGAAATGCCTGCACTTTTCAGTCAATTCGCGAAATTACGGAAACTCCTTTCAGTTAATTCAAGAAGTAGTTGTACATTGTATGTCAAAAAGGATTTTATTGGAAAGTAGATTTGTACATTTGAGTATTAAGGAGGGAAAGTGTCTGTAAACATGTCTGTCTGTATGTGTATGTTCTCTCTGTCTGTCTTTCTGTCTATCTGTCTATCTCTGACTCTGTCTCTCTGTCTCTCTGTCGCTGTCTCTCTCTCTGTCTCTCTCTCTTTATCTGTTTCTCTCTGTAACTCTGTCAGTATGCTCGCTCTCTCTCCCGCTCTCTCTCTCTCTCTGTCTCTCTCTGTCTTTCTCTCTGTCTCTCTCTTTCTCTCTCTTAACCCTTTATTCATTGGATAATAGCCCCTTATATATTTATTTAAGAAACAATACTGCCATCTATAGTCAGCACTGTGTACCGCACATGTACCTAGTTTAAGTTATCCACAGATAATTGCTGCATTAGTCGTCAAATGCGTGAATGAGAGTTGTCCCCCTTCGCTTTTACTTTTTGGAAACGGTGGTCCGGGAAAATGGTTAAAGCTATCTCTAGAGTAGCTTGTCTGGATAGCCTGGATAACCTGCCCCTACCCTACGGAGATAGGGTCATGCAAAGGGCAATAATGGCGGAACCTTGAAACTACTGTAATGATAAATGGTGGGTGGAGAACCATAAGCCGTAATATAGTTTTTTTTTCTTTTTTAGATGGTTCAACATATGTTATTGTAGCGAATGGTACCAGTTTTATAAAATATTACGTTAAAATTTCAAATATATGTGTTGAACGACTGAAATAATCAGAAATTCGGCAACGAATCATTTTAACGGTAGCCTTATTTTCGGATTTTATATAGATAAGTTTGTAATGCACCGTTGGTGTAGTAGTAAGGGTATCTGCTTCTCGTCCAGGCGGCCCGTGTTCAAATCCCGCCAACGGAATGCTTTTTTTTCTTTTTTCAGTCTGAACTGTTGTTGCTATTGACACCAGGTAACAGCTCTAAGCAAAATGGAAATACAGCAGAAAATTCAAATAGAGTTTTCTGTTTAACTTTTATTTTGCTTAAGCAGCCATCTTCCTTTAACATCAAAACCGTATTTCGTTGTCGTAATAGAGGGATTTTACAGTACGTATATGATTTGCATGTGTTCAGTGACATGCATGCAATTACAACATTCATACAGTAACAAATCTCTATCACGACTACTGAAACTGTGTTAATTATTAGGTATTAAGTGATCAAAAAGAAAGGTTACACCGCTAAAAAATGGTATGTCACACTCCGCTATCAAAAAGGTTCTCATACGCTACATTTGCAATATCTAGCTGGCGTGGTATATAATATTTCCCCCGGAAAAGTTTTTCAAATAAGGTAAAGGTCAAGGTCACAGTGACATGGAAGCTTAACAGCACACTCTGTCCACAATATATTAGATGTAAAAAAAGTTGGTATCCCTGAATGTTTGCAAAATAGATATCCTTCCTACAAACTGTTTCTATATTTCTGCACGTGAGGTCAAATGTCAAAATGAAGGTCACATTTACCTAAGCGTTATGGGTCGCTTTATTATTCTAAGATGTACTTACGCACGAAATTCATCTAGCTGATGTGATAGAAATAATGCTTCAAACAAGAGGTACACGGGCGGATGGAATCACGGACGGACACATGCACAGTTCAATCACTATGCACGCCCCAAAATGAGCTTTGGAATATAAATACGACCTTAGCACATGCATGGGGAGTATCAAAGTATGTGAGTAAGTGGTAATTATTCGAAAGTATGTGGTACATGTAAACATTCGACGATTGGGATCATTATTCGACAATAGGGGTCATTCTGTAAAGTTGAATTTTTTTTCTTCTTATTTGTGTGTGGGGTGGGTGGGGGAAGGGGTCAAACTATTTCGTAACACCGGAAAAGGCGTGGCCTATTATTTTTCGTCATTGGGGAATATGAAAAAAAACTAGCCAATCACAGTTCGCCAATAGTAATGAGAACAATATACAAAATGTACTATTCAACTTTAATGATCGTACATGTACTTATGTGAATAATATAACATTTCCTGACTCCGTCAGTCCGTATTATACGGTGCGGAGTTTTTCTTTCCTGTGCAATGTACAATGTATAGAGGATCTCAAATGAGTGTTCATATATATTTGATTTATTACATGAGTCTTTTTTAAAACGATAAAAAACGAGCTTTAATAGCTCCTTTTTATCGTTTCAAAAAGACTCATTTAATAAATCAAATAAATATGAACACTCATTTAAGATCCTCTATTCATAATATAGTAGTTAAACTCTAATATCCCGTACAGTACATCCTATCTTTAGCGATATAATATATAAAAGTAATGAAGAAAGCTATCTATGTAGCTTTCTGTGGTACTTTTCTCACGTCTTAAACACACACAATAATGTTTTTATGTGAGTGTCGTTGCAATTAGGGTTAAAACGTTGCTGTAAAGTTTTATTAAAGATGTATACGTGTATACCTTGTGTGCCCTAAATAGTGTCTTAAGACTTTTGAATTGTCCCCCGTAAGCAAAGCGCATTTGATTCTAGAATAAAACAGATTCAGACAAAACATTGCCGAAACAGTTTGAATCAAGACCAGATGTCAAGTTACATGGCGTCTTATCTGGATCCTAACTGTGTTAGATAGGTATAAATTCCACTGTAACGTGCATGATGTTTATAAAATAAAAGATACAAGCAACTGACGAGCTTGTTTTTTCGTGCCATCTGTTTTCAATTACTGTCGGTCTACTGTTGTGTGTTAGGCTAACCCCATCGCTGCCAAAATACATCCTTCATCATGCTACAGTAGAGAAAACGTTATTTTTTTTCTCAATAAACGCGTTTTCACAAAAATAATTATTTTTATTGCAAACAGTTTGGAGCCAGATCAAACGCCGGATAACCCCGGCGTCTGATCAGGCGCCAAAGTGTTTGCCACTCAGATTAATATGAGTTGTCAGAATTGTCTAAAGGCTGTACTTTTTTACGTTTTAGTGTTCTGCGCTTGCGTTTTGTTTGCGTTTAAAACGGGAAAGAATAATGTGTACTCCACTGGGCATGTACAATGTACAGTAGATACTTACGTTTTTCTTTCTCGTATAAATGCAAAAGAAATGCATTGCAATTAAATGTAGAAAATAGCAACTTGTTTACAATTTTGACCTACATTTCAAGCTGGGTGGCAAACAGTTCAGAGCCTGATCAGACGCCGGGTTACCAGGCGTCTGATCTGTCTCTAAACTATTTGCACTTGGAATGATGGTTTTAGCGTAAACACGTTTATTGGGAAAGAACAATATCTTTACTACTGTATCTGTCTGCTAAATGTCTAGTCGCGAAAACTGTTAGAGGTTGA